>JAQPZY010001512.1:0-645000 GCA_029931535.1 Margaritifera margaritifera | reverse complement strand
TTGAATAGTTTCGAGTTTTTGCTCGACAAGGCTCACAAAAGCTGGAAATTATTCAAATCATTGCATAAATTCAATATTAAGTCATTACCTTTTGAGATACTCATTATATTATATTATATTATATTATATTATATTATATTATATTATATTATATTATCAGTTAGAATTACATTATCGGTTAATTATTACATCTTCACTATCAATAAACCGCATGCCCATCCAGTGATTTATATGCATCCTTCCAATTTCCGTCTTTCCATCTTTACATCCTTAAATACATACATACATATATGCATGCATAGATAAATAGCGGCTTCTCCAAAACATTCTAATATTTTCCCCAGTTGCACCATTGTTCGCCCATAGGCAAGACTTCAAAATACGACATATTTATGGTCTTTACATCATGTTTAGTTTGATGATCAATATATAAAGCTTTAGTAATTAACGGGAGCCAGTAAACGGAAGATTATATCAATAAAAAGTAAATAACGAAAGTGAAATGTACTAAATACTTTATCTTATTTCTGTAAAATATATTGCATGTATCTATTGTATGCATACTTATATATATATATCTTTTGATACGTTATTTGTGTTCTTTTATTTGTCTTTCTGTTTTCTTTTGCTTTTGTGCTTTTGACTTTATTTAATTTACATTTCGATACGGATTTCAGCTGTGCAGCTTTGACTTTATTTCATTTACATTTCGATACGGATTTCAGCTGTGCAGCTTTGACTTTATTTCATTTACATTTCGATACGGATTTCAGCTGTGCAGCTTTTACTTTATTTCATTTACATTTCGATACGGATTTCAACTGTGCAGCTTTGACTTTATTTCATTTACATTTCGATACGGATTTCAACTGTGCAGCTTTGACTTTATTTCATTTACATTTCGATACGGATTTGTGCAGCTTTGACTTTATTGTGATAAACGGAATCTCAAATGGGTATTGACTTGATATCGAATTTATGAAACGCGTTGAATAGTTTCGAGCTTTTGCTCGACAAGGCTCACAAAAGCTGGACATTATTCAAATCATTTCATAAATTCAATATTAAATCATTACCATTTGAGATACTCTACTATATTATATTATATTATATTATATTATATTATATTATATTATATTATATTATCGGTTAGTATTACATTTTCGGTTAATTATTACATCTTCACTATTAATAAACCCAATGCTCACCCAGTGATTTATATGCATTCTTCCAATTTCCTTCTTTCTATCTTTCCATTTATCCATCCTTAAATAACTTCATACATATGTGCATGCATAGATAAATAGCGGCTTTCCCAATGAATCCTAATATTTTCCCCGGTTGCACCATTGTTCGCTCATAGGCAAGACTACAAAATACGACATATTTATAGCCTTTACGTTATGTTCTGTTTGATGATCAGTATATAAAGCTTTAATAAGCCAGTAAACGGAAGATTATATCAATAAAAAGTAAATAACGAAAGTAAAATGTGCTCAATACTTTTTCTTATTTGTATGTAAAATATATTGAATGTATCTATTGTATGTATAAACACTTATGTGTGTGTGTATATATATATATATATATATATATATATATATATATATATATATATATATATATATATATATATATATATTAATACGTTATTTGTGTTCTTTTGTTTGTCTTTTGTTTGTTTTCTTTTTTTTTTTTTGACTTTATTTAATTTACATTTTGATACGGATTTGTGCAGCTTTGACTTTTCATTTATTGAAAGTGCGTTTGTATCAGCATATTTAGAATTTGTGTGCGTAACGCATGCAGCTTTAATATAATAGACTGACGTGTACATCTGAACCTCTCCATTCCAATTGTTTTTTTTAATCTTTTTGTTTTTATTTTTGAAAATTATTTGTATAGCTTTAATTAAGTATATCGGATTTTATTTTTCAAAGCCTTCTATATAAGACTAAAAATTACATTAATCTGTTATCTGAAGCATCTTACTGTAAATGTGTCTCCTTTTGTTACATTTCTTTAGCTGAAATATCATCCTTTATGTTTGCTTTAAAATTGCTGATCAATCAAGATAGAGTCCGACAGTAATATATTCTACTCCTGATACAAAAACACATTTAAATATCGTGACAAATATCATTTTTACTCTATTTCAGATAAGATACAAACAACAGAGATAACGATCCAATTATGTATTCACAGTGTACTAAACTCAAACTGTAAAATAGCATATATATGCACTAGTTACTGACCTTTGGAGTCCTTCACGGGCGAATAAATTCTCCCCCGATTAATCTGGCCAGCATTTAAATAAGGTAGCATCAGTATTTCACTGGTATCTCTTTATATAAATAATATCATACACAACCGGTTTCCAAGTTGTTTTGAACTGCGCGTAATCGATTTGTGTGATTGTTTTTAAAAAAAATCTCTTTTTAACTATCTAAACTCCCTGTAGAAATATCTGCAAACTCACACAAGTATGAACGACAGATTGAAACTAGATATGTAATTATATGGGTCCTACAAATAATTAGATAGAAATTTATAACTTTGAAATATAAATGAGAGTTGTTGTTCATTTTTAGATAAAACTGTCTTCGAAGTTCTTGCCACTGCGGGAGAGGGCTGGGATGGTGGGTTTGTGGAGTAGGAGAGATTTCCAACTGAGAAGCACGTTTTCACATACTCTATTGCTGTCACTTTTATCCGTACGCTTGTTGCAAAAGCGTTGTGGATATTGTGATGCTCTGCATCTGTCTGTCCGTCAGCTGGTCCATCAGTCCTTTGCCACATCTATTCCTACACCGCTGGGTGGAATTTCACAAATTGTAGTTAATTTGTTCCTGTGGTGACCATCTGCAAGAGGGGCATCATTCTCGGTTTCTTGTCTGGAATCCCTGGGAGGGGGTAAAATGTTAAATATATATAATATATAAATAATAGAGTAAACTACAAATACAATGACATTTGAAAATATTGTGTAACCAAACTTTATATATTCAATCATAGCAGGAAGACGTACCATATCTGAGCCGGATTTTGCATTAAAACCCCTGGGTCACTATCTGATTGGTTGGGGTGTGCAAAGAGAGAGAGAGAGAGAGAGAGAGAGAGAGAGAGAGAGAGAGAGAGAGAGAGCGGATGAGATTTTTGGTGTGAGAAGAAGGGGGGGGGGGCGTTGGATTATGTAGTTGAAAGCTTACGGCCATGTGATGGCGACCCATTGAAGTTGCTTTTATTTAGTTTCTAAACACACTGTTGTTGCTTTATGGGAGCAAAAGCAAAATCGTGAAAATTTTTAATGAGACCATTTGCTTATTGAAAGATATAGCTTCTGCATGTATGATTTATGAGAGGAGTCCCAGACGCATCATCCATTGTGTATTCAGTTTTGACTTTTGGACTTTGCTTAAGTTTTGCACCGACGGTAACAATTTACAGAATTCGTTTGAATTACGAACTTTGTTTCACGCATTGCTAGTTTTTGTAAACTTACTAGAATACATAACTACAGGGACTCAGCCTACGTTAAAGCCTCAGACATATTGTACAAATTTGCAAAGCGTCAGTTTGACATCAACATATGTTGCGAAAACATGCGCGTGTGTTTGTATACAGCCCCGATTCTGCTTCTACCACTAGTGGATCAATGGAAACGATCTCAATAGTTGTAGGTGGTCAAAATTCTTTTTTTCTCATCTAATTAGTAACATGAAATAGGTAAAACTTATGCTTCCTGTAAAGTGTTTGTCCTGAGCAATTTTATCTGGCGTCATGGAACTATATGACCTATTGCGTGCAAAAGTAAAAAGTTACAGCATGCTTGGAATTTGTACAGATATTGTGAGTAAATAGTTTTAGAAAATAGTACAAATCTAAGGAATTTTTAAAACAATGAACTAGTTCAATGACTGAGTTAATCATACACGGTGGACACTGCAAACACTACTTGTTCGTGTTACTTCGTTCCATTTCTCAATGACGCGTGCTCAAAAACCAGAAGATAAAGGCAGCAGATTTAGACATTTCCAGTACCACAGTATTCAAGCTGTAAATGATTCAGCTTTCAAATACTTCGTTTTAGTATATACACATTATCTGAAGAGCACGCTACCCGATCGGTCTCTCAAGAATATCACTCACTATGAACACATATAGCTCTTTGGCACATTCGGGAAAAAAGACGTATCATTCCATTTGAAACTGTAGGCTTTAGATATACACAATGTATTCTGGCCAACTTCTTTCAGTATCAGGACTGAAGTCGTATTAGAAAACAACATAAAATAATATATATATACAGAAAAAACAAAGGACCTGATGTCAAATCCGCTGACAAAGTGGGGTTAGATTGTATTTGACGTCTTATTCGTTATTTCAACAAACTCAATCTACCTGTTTTATTCGAAATAAACTCTCCTGATTAAAAACATGGGCAACATTTTAGCCACTGACTCACAGGTGTGAAGTTACTGCTGCTGGGAAACTGCAAAGGAACAGAACCTAAGAGAGAGAGAGAGAGAGAGAGAGAGAGAGAGATGCATTTTAAGTGAATGGTATAGCCTCTTTCCTCCTTGGAAAAGCATTTACTTGTATATAATGTCAGAAATATGTCATCTGCAAACAATCATACCAATTAATTTTCGGATTCAGAATCCTTTTTAGCCACATAGTAAATAAATAGATAAATAAATAAATAAATAAGAACGCTTTGCATAAGCTCAAATAATACTATTTTTACGAACGAAACCTTTAATAATTTACTTGTGGTGGTTTTACAATTGTTAATATTTTAAAGTTAAATGTTATAACAAGCATGCAAATGTTGAAATCTTTGCTAATTTTGATTCAAAAGCATATCAGATAGGTAAGCAACTATATAATGCATTCCATTCGCCGCACCTTTATATTCCTTACCATAATTTAGAAATTTTCAAGTTTGAAATGTAATACTTGAAAGTGGTTCGTAGTTGTGCAAAGTGGTCTCCATATTTCGAATCACCACAAGGAAAGTGGTTGATGAGGGGGAGAGGAGAAAGGGGCTGTGAGAATTAGGTTGTTGGAAAGGAGGATAACGTTTTGCAATACTGTACTACGGCTATTTCTATTTTTAAACACATACGTTGCTTATTGTTCTCAGGGCAAAAAGAGTCCCAATTGACTAATAATCTTTAGTTGAGAAAATTTGCTAATAACGAAGCTCTGGCAAATAAGAGTTTACATTGTATGTTTCTTGATTGATTTCATTCAAACAGTGTAGACCCCGATATCCGGACACATTATACGACGGCATATCAGGCCTAGGCATCATAACACTTTTGAAACAGTTTTAGTGTGTGATTTACAATGGGTTTTACGTGCTTACTCTTATCAAATATCAAATAAATACTTCAATCTCATGATGTGGTTTTTATCAAATAAATACTTCAATCTCATGATGTAGTTTTTATCAAATAAATACTTCAATCTCATGATGTGGTTTTGCTCGTCTTTGTTTGAGAGTGATGGGGAATATTAGTACTGTCGATTTGAAATCTTCCACCATTGACAGTAATATGTTCATCTGAGTTTTGTCTTCTTGATAAAACATAGAGATGCATCTTTTTCTGAGAGAGATTGGTAGAATAATGTTTCATTCTTCTTGTATCTCTTATGATACACCTTTGTTTAATTATTTGTTGCTGAAAACTCAATGTCAGACTCAAGTTCAGAGTTTTATGACCTCCAGGTCAGACCCCAGTTTCACTAACCATATAAAATTGTCTTCCTCAAATTTAGACTTTTTAATTGCTCTTTCATTCTTTTTAACTGAGCGTTCGGCGGTTATTACGGATTAAAAAAACGCCATAATCTCTCGAGTTCTTCTGCAAAGAGCTGCTTTTTATTTCCGAGGAAACTTGGAGGTTATTTTCTAAAATGAGGAATTTATCCACTCCTTTTCCAGAATATAAACATTAACAGGTGCACAATGTTTCAATTTTATCGGCATTTTTTTTTCTTTCTTTTTTAAATTTTTTCTACTATCCGTTCAAAAGAGGAAAATCCCAGCACTATCAGAACTATCACAAACAAGATAATGAAAAATATAAATTTCATTAGAAACTATTAGAAATTCAGTGAAACCGGAACCCAGTATACGTTCTTCTCAGTTGGGTCACTGAAATAGACGGACAAATACGGTAAACGTTCAGTTGTAATGATGTTATGAGAAAATAAATCTGAATTACACAAGAACATGCACCTTTTGATATTTTGGACAAACTGTAATTGTAAAACGCATGTTTAACCTTAACAATAACTAACACGTGGAACAGAAGCCTGACCCGTGTCATTTCACCAAGTCTATGATAAAAAGAACTGAGTAAAGGTACTACCACTAGAAGGACGAATTGTTCGTTGTTACTTGTTATTGTCAGCAATACAGATTTTAAATAATTTACCGTCCACATGTATTTCCCCATGCCTATCGGATTTTCATGCATTAAACTGACTGCACAAACCGAATTTCAGATTAGGTGACCTGTCGAAAACGCACCTTTATACCAAATTATAGAAAGGAGAATGTTTTCCTGTCAATATGTACACATGTAATGACAATATAGTATTCTGTGCATCTTCACATTTTGCCAAACTTAGCAAACCAAGTTTTAGAAATATGAATTTGTATATGTTCTCAAAAGAAGCACGCCGAATTGCCACAGGTTTCGATAATTTAATTGTAAGAGTGATTACGTAATAGGTGTCAAGCGGTTCTCAATCTATATTGTCGATACGCAGTAATTGATTGACAGTTCTAGATTAGTGAATTGCTCTCGATACGCAGTAATTGATTGACAGTTCGTAGATTAGTGAATTGCTCTCGATCTTGGACGATTAATCATTGCAAAAGCGACTACAGCTCGACGTTTCTTCGCGCTCATTCGCACTTCAGATGAACGTTCACCTCAGCCAGTAGCCTTCATGTATACAAATGCTCCAGTAAAGACTAACAAAACATTCGTTGCGTTGCATATTGCCAAGTCGTACCAAAAGATGGAAATGAGATACCTCAATACAGCCATATTTATGGCTGGGTAGTGGGTTGTAAATATTTAAATTCTTACGTTCTTTGATGCGTAAAAAAAAACCATGTGAGTGTCAGATCGACTTATTTTCTCCTTAGCGATTGCTGAGTGCTTATCTCACCAAACAGAGACAACCCAACTCACCACGAAACTTATCCTTTTGTTTTGTGCACGGCCGGTTTAACCGCAAAGCAAACAAAGGGGGTCGCCCAGGGCGGCAAAAGTTGGGGAGCGGCAAAAAACTGAATGAATAAAAAAAGTAAGAGGAATCGCATTAAATAAGCGTCCAAAAATAGAAAGAGAAAAACAAAAGGAACGAATATATGCACAATATTCATTTTCGAAAGTTAATTCTGGGGTAGAGGGGAGGGGGCGCAAGGCTGAAGGTTCGCCTAGGGCGCCAAATACCCTTGCGCCGGCCCTGGTTTTGTGTTTTGGCATCAGCTGATAACATCTACATGACAAATTAATCCGAGCTGTATCAAAATTTGCTTAACATCCTTGAAAAACGCAAACCTGGGATCGGAGAAGGTTAAAGAGAAACACACGACAGACTAAGGCAGAGACATCTTCCAAGAACGCGTCTATTTTTATACTAATATAAAGACTACTATCCAAAAAGGGCAAATGTTTGCAGGTACAAAAATTTACCTATATAAATTCTGTCTCAACAACACGAATTTTGTGCATTAAACCATTTGCCGATGTGTATCGGTATTAGCATGAACATAGAGTCGGGTTTATGGTACACAAGGACATTGTGAGTGCAGTCATAGGTTGTCGAGCAGTGTCGAACAGGATGATTACAATCCGCGTAAGGGCCTCTCCCTTTAACATCACTATCATACAGGTCTATGCCCCAACATCTGACCATGATGACGAGGAACTGGATGAGTTATACGACCAGCTTCAAACTCTCATAAACCAGACACCCAAGAAGGATATTCTGGTTATTCAAGGACTGTAATGCTAAGGTAGGAGAAGACGCACAAGCAGACTGGCGAGAAATCTGTGGTCCGTACTGTAATAAGCAGACCAATGAGAGGACTCAAGCTCCTGGACTTCCCTACATTCAATAACCTAGTGATAACGAACACCCTTGTCCCCCACAAACCATCCAGAAGATGGACTTGGCACAGCCCAGACGGAAAACATCACAACCAGATTTACTACATCTTGGTGAGAAAGCGCTTCCGGTCAAGCGTAAACATTGCCAGAACACGTAGCTTCTCAGGAGCTGATATAGGAAGCGATCATGACTTGCTGATGATGACTATCAAACTTCGTCTGAGGAAGACCAATAAGCCAAGACAAGTTAAGATCAAGTTCGACCTTGAAAAACTTAAAGATTCAAGCGTGGCACAAGTATTTGAAGCATCAATAGGCGGCAAATTTGCACCACTCACAATTCTGAGATATGAAGAAATAAACCTAGACTCTTTGATCATCACCTTCAACAAGGCAGTAATAGACACAGCCGGAGAGATCCTTGGCAAGCATCGTAGAATAAAGAAGCCTTGGGTCAAAAAAGATATCCTCGACCTCTGCGACGTGAGGAGAAAACTGAAGAGTAAGCGAGGAGACCATGAAGGAGCAAAAAAATACAATGAGATTAACAACATGATTAAGAAGAGCATAAAGAAAGCAAAAGAAAGCTGGTTAGAGGACCAATGCAAGGAAGTCGAGAAAAGCCAGAACCAGAATGACAGTAAAAGGGCATACCAGTTGGTGAAAGACCTGACAACAGAGAAACAGGGGAGATCTAACACGAATCAGGACAAGGCTGGTAAGAGTCTGACAGAAAACCAAGACATTCTTAACAGATGGACGGAATACTGTTCGGAGCTTTACAACCAGAAGACTTCTGGAGACCAAGCTGTACCAAAACGTACCACTGACCACAACAGAGGTTGACCACCTGATCCTAAGGGACGAAGTAGAGGATGCAGTAAAGGCGCTAAAGAAGGGGAAGTCAGCTAGGGTAGACAATATACCAGCAGAACGTGTTAAAGCAGGAGGAACGTCCATGATAGATGTCCTCACAACAATCTGCAACCAAATCTGGCAAACAGGAGAATGGCCCACCCCATGGACCCAGTCTCTGATCGTGACTCTTCCTAAAAAAGGGAATCTACAACTGTGCCAGAACTTCCAAACAATCAGTCTCATCAGTCACCCAAGTAAAGTTATGCTTAAGATCATCCTCAATAGACTGAAACCCTAAGCAGAGCACATCATTGCGGAAGAACATTCAGGTTTCAGAGCAGGACGTAGCACTACAGAACAGATCTTCAATTTCAGAATCCTCTGTGAAAAATCTCTCCAGCATCAACAGAACCTCTATCATGTCTTCATTGACTTCAAGAAGGCTTTCGACAAGGTATGGCATGCAGTCTTATGGGCCACCATGCGGATATACAACATAAACGCAAAACTTATCCACGCTATCGAAACTCTGTATGACAAGGCGACTAGTACAGTTCTCGTCAATGGCAACATCGGAGACTGGTTTAGAACAACAGTCGGAGTCAGACAGGGGTGCCTTCTCTCACCCACTCTCTTCAACATCTACCTAAAAAGGATCATGTCCGACGCCTTGGAAGACAATGAGGGCAGTGTCAGTGTAAGAGGCAGAACAATCACCAACCTGCACTTCGCTGATGATATCGATGGCTTAGCAGGAGATGAAGAAGAAATGGAAGCCTTAGTGAACAGCCTCAATCAAGCATCACTAAGATATGGGATGGAGATTAACGCTGAAAAGACAAACCTAATGACAAACAACCCGAGTGGCATCCAAAAGGAAATAAGAGTGAATGGACAGAAACTGGGCACAGTAACAAGCTTCAAGTACCTAGGCGCCATCGCCTCTGATGAAGGTTCAAAACCTGAAGTTCTTTCTAGGATTGCGCAGACAACAGCTGCTCTGGCTAGGCTGAAGCCTATTTGGAAAGACAGAAACATCACTCTTGGGTCCAAGATCAAGCTTATGCCCTCCCTCGTCGTGTCCATATTCCTATATGCATGTGAGACATGGACCCTAACAGCAGAATTAGAGAGAAGAATCCACGCCTTAGAGATGAGATGTTATCGAAGGACCCTGAAAATCTCATACTTTGACCACGTCTCTAATGTGGAGGTGATCACTAAAATCCAAGGCGCAATTGGACGTTATGAAGATCTGCTCACCACTGAAAGGAAACGCAAACTAAGATGGTATGGTCACGTCTCACGCTCAACTGGCCTGTCAAAGACAATCCTACAGGGCACATTGAGAGGAAAGAGAAAACGAGGCAGACAGAAGAAGAGATGGGAAGACAATATCAAAAAGTGGACAGGCATGGACTTTGCAAAGTCCCAAAGAGCAGTGGAGAACAGGGCAAAATGTAGACATATTGTCGCAAAGTCATCAGTAGCGCCCGTACGACCAGCAAGGTTACGGGAGAAATGAAAAATGAATTGAATAGGCATTTGAGATTTATAAAAATATTTACCAGATGTTACCTCGGTGTAATACTTAGTATCATGCACATTTTTGTACATTAATCAGTTTTCACGAGTTTGGCTACTCGGCACATTCGATAAATAAATATTTACAACCACCAAAGGGTACTAAAACGTTGCATATGGTATGTTTATAAAGTCTTGAAAGTAAGTAATAATTTCGCAACATTAGTTACCTGTGTAAATTGGAGTGGGGATGTTTGCGTTTAGATGTTTGCTTGTTTCGATTGACGGTAGTATGAGCACGCTTTGAAAGGGTCACACCTCTTGTCAAACAGTTCGCAATAATTGTGAATCATAGCAATTATTATTTACGCTTCCATGCGAAAATTTACGGAAGTAGATAGGGCTCTCTTTACCTCAAAACTTAAAGAAAACAACCCCTTTTAAAGAGCAATACTTCGAAGAATATGTGTTACTTGATACATCTTTCTAGTGATCACTGATACTTAATCCACCGTGGGTAGTGACGTCCGACATTTGAACTGATTTTGTCACCAAAACAATCCCCAACACGATGGGTCAGATACCGTTGATAAAGCTGTGACCTGTCACAATATACGAGGTGTATGAGGTTTACAATTCAATTCCTTATTAAAATCTTACTTGGATATTACTATAATCATATTATCTTCGATATCACTTCTTTTTGGACAATATGTATTCCAGTAAATCCATTATTACAATTTATAAATATCTCTATTTCCCCGAGCGGGAATTTCTTTGGCTCATGGGAGATACATCTTAGAATGTTGGTTATGATTTTTAGAGTTACTTCCCAAGTCTGTACTACAGATATTGCTATCTCTAGCACATTGCCAGAGTCGGCAATGGCTATGGTTCCTCGCCAGTTATGAGGTACTTCTGAGAGGGGGACAGGTAATTGGTGAAGTTGTGTGCATTTGCAGCAAGCACAATGGAGACAATATTGGCATACCTCTATGCTACTTCATGTACTATGACTGAAATGTTTTATATATATGGTATTAGGAAAACAATATGCTCATGAGATTTTCTCAGATAATTCGACAGTCTTTATTGACTGCGTTTGTGAACAAACCTAAAGCAATGCTTACAAATCATTGATTATTTTTTCTGTTTTTTGTTATATTGATTGCTTGTTCTGTTTTTTGTTGTCGTTGTTGTCGTTTTGTTTTGTTTTTTTTTTTTTTGGGGGGGGGGGGGGGGGGGTGGGGGTGGTTAAAGCAAAAATACAGTATTCTAAAACATTTGTACGCTCTATCCTGGCCGTAATATACGATCCTTGTGAGAACTTTAAGAAAATGAGGACAGTTATGATTTTAAAATGAAAGAGAATGTTTTAGGTCCAAGCATTTTCAAATGCTATAAACATAATTCGGTCACTTTCTTTCACAGTCACTATGTTTCTGAAAAGCAACATTACCACGAACTTACTAAAGAAAAATAAAGCAAAGGACAGAAATTTTTCATATTTCTCTCTCTCTCTCTCTCTCTCTCTCTCTCTCTCATGTTCATTTTCTTAATAAACCCTAGCGAGTTGATAAATTTTTTCACTCTGTCCAGCGTATATTATAACCCCTATAATATATCTGTTGTACTATTTAATAACCTTTATCCGTTAAGTCGTATTTTTTTCACTCATAGACCGTGACATTTAAATATAAATTCAGATGATATCGGAAGAATTCTATTATACATATATCTCAGCTGGATACTTTTCTTTAGCAAAGATATATTTACTGTGTTGTACCTTTAAGTTGCTTATATTTAAAATTCAAACTACCTGACAAACACGTATAAGCTCACCTACCAAACGAGAGACCAAACTTCGTTCTAATAATGAGTGGATCGTCTCCTAATGCATAATAATGGATGATACCTTTGGGATAGATTTAAATATCTGGAGACAATTTGAATTACCATTACGGCCGCCATTTTGAATGTTACTGGCTGGAGACGATGGGAATTGAACATAAGCCCATGAAAGGACTATCTGGGGACAAGGGGACTTGTAACTTTAAAACTACACTCGCTAACCAACGCGCCGTTTGACTGAACATCACCCACTCATATACTGACCAGCACTTACACTTAGTAACCAATGTAAAGAGGTGGGTGATCACACATATACACAAACATACTTTTAGCCCTGAAAAGTGTACAAATATACACAGACTATACACACAAACATATGTATATGCTATCATATATAGAGTGCAAGGAGAGAATAGAGTAGGAGTGCTCACACACTATGGGCACAAGCATCCATGAAAATAGGAATGTTCGCACGCCAGAGATACAAACATGCTATATTACTATCACACACACACACACACACACACACACACACACACACACACACACACACACACACACACACATGCATGTAGGTGTACTCACATATATAAACAAACATCCATTGGGGCATAAGTTTTATTTGTGAAAACCATACACAATATAGACAAAGACATACAACAACACATAGATACACCTATATCGGCAATTGTGAGTAGTATCTCTCTTCTAAAAGATCTTTGTGGCCCTGAAATGGGCCGATGCTTGTTGTAATGGATCGTTTATGTTATCGATTTCCAGGACAACCACACTTTCCGGGACGGGCTCTGCAACACGGATTCGTGTGATTGTAATTGCTCAATCTCCTCACAGAATCAACAAGACTAATATTGGGAGCCGCTGCTTCCATCTCCCAATCGTCGGTTTGCAGGATCAGTGGCTGTACTGGTTGTTAATATAGCTTCGGCTGCTGCTGTTTGCTGCCGCAATAGCACGTCGGCTTCGTCATCAACAGACGAATCATTTGTTGCACCCTTTCCCCCCTTTCACGGAAGCGCTGTTGCTCCCTCTCCATTTCTGGTGAGCACTCTCCCGCTATTCTCCACCCATGTCCTCTTAAATTTGGCGGTCTCCTCCTGCATTACTTCTCGAACTAGTTGTTACCCGGTCGCAAGGAAATCATTTCCCTCTTGAGATGTCTGATGTTGGGATAGTGCACTTTCATCTGGTCTATGAGGTGATCCAGCCTCTCTAACAGTGCAATGGCTGTGCTTAGCTTTCCAACGCTACATTGTACTGTCATTCTTCTCAGTTGTCGAGTCGACAATGGATGGAAAGACTGACTGTCTAACTGAGCTTGATTTTCAGTCGTGTTTGGCCAGTTCGACCTTGTTACAGCTAGTTAAACTTAAATGCACGCACGGCGTACTACTTAATTGTTGACACCAATTGTAGAAGCCAACTTGAAAAAGGCATGCCCGGGAGTACCAATTGGCACCGGAATCATGAATTGAAACTGGTTTTACTCTTTTAGCCAAATTCTGCCCATTTATCTTAGAATGGCTTTTCCTATTGGCCAATTATGGTTTAGCCACATATTTAAATAAATAATCGTATCTAGATAAAATGTACTTTTTTCATTCAAATTTAGAATTTAGTGTACAGAGTATACTTTAAGGGTCCAGAAGTTTCAATCAAAAAACGTGTATGAGTTATCGTTCGAATTTATTGATCTCACTTATTTTCCAAATTCATGCTGTAGTCATAGTTTGTTGAGACGGTAGGTCGTAAAGGTCAAATTTTTAATTAGATAGAATTGTAATCAAAGCCAAATTGAAAACCCCATACAGTCAGCCATTATCGGAGCAGACGGTCCCTGGTGACTATTTCTCTTGGGGTCGGGTTACAGGTGGAATGGCCTTCACTTCCATCCTCCGGGTTTTGACACCAGACGTGCTGCTCGTTCTTAAGTCCCCCAGCCGTTGTACCATCTTTGAAGCTGGCTGGTCCCTGTTGACTACTTCTAGTTGGGAGTGTCTGCCTTAAGCCTACCATATGTGGGTCTTAAGCACTTCCATTCCATCGTTGGTCACTTACCTTACTACTCAAATTACCTGGTAGGTGGACAGCAGGCAGTCCTCTCTCCTCATCTACAACGTCTCTTCGATGTTCACACTCAGACGGCTGCTGGCAGACTGGAGGCTAGACTGTTACCTTAGTTTAGATTAAAGACGTGTACGTCAATCGACCATGTACATTGAACTGTGTGCTTGGCACACTATTTAATTCTCGTTAATGGATTGCCGGGCTGCAAACCCACTTGACGCATAACTGCGTGCAATGCACGCTATTTACTCACCACTCCCTCGCTGCAAGGATTCCCCACTATAGGGGTTCATTGAAGGCGCGATATGGGAGGGTGTGTACAGTTAGTTATACCTGTACATAGGAAAATAACCACAATGTTTACAGGATTGCTGGTGTGCGCACTGCGCACTACTTAATTAGATGTCTGGAGTGCAGGGCTGCACTGACTCGGCAAGGTAGGCGCGAAGCGTGACGAAAGTACTGAAAAGCCATGAACGAAAATGATAAAACTCTGCCAAGTTAGCTGAATCGGGATGTCCCTAATACCAATTGTGTGTTAGCCACATTTTATAATTAGAGGTTTGGCTTTATGGGTTTAACGCCATTTTTCAGCACATGATAGGCTATACATGGCGGCCAGTCTATCTGGTGGAGGAAGAACTCGGGAAAAATCCCGGAAAGAACCACCGAAACATGGGAAGCTACTGGCAAGCTTTCTCACATAACCACATCGGCCGAGCCCAAGACTCGAACCCACGCGGACAGAGGTGAGATCGCAGTGATCGGTAAAGGCGAGCGCCTTAGACCACTCGGCCACCCGGGGCCCCTGTAATTAGAGTCAATCTAGAATGTTGAATACAATTTTCCTTGACTCTACCACTTTTAGAATTTAGTGTACATGGTGTACATTTAACTTTCCGAAAAAAAATACATACATACATACATACATAATTTCCAGATTAATGTCACCCTTATTTAAAATTGTTTGATCTTAATTTGAAAATAATAAGTGATCATTTTGGAACGGTGTACATATGGATCGCATTTGCGTATTAATAAAAAGTTTGTATCGAAAAGGGTTATCAAGGTCGAAAAAAAACCTATGGCAATTGAGGCAATTCTAGTAGCCCTTAAAAGGACTGAGGTGTGACCTCTGTTGGTGGAACCAGGTATGGCCTCAGGTGGGCTAGCGTCTTGAACCTTCGTCGAATGCGGCCCTTGGAGCTACCTGGGTCGAAAGGGTCGGCTACCACTAGGTCCTTCATCGGCGGCCATACTGTGATGGGCTGGGATGTCAGTTTCCACGATACGCTCGGCTCATTAACCATCAACGTAGCTAGCGAGTTGGGCACCCACTGTACGTATCCCCAAGGGCATTGATGTTTTCCGCTGCCTTCGTGAAGCTGGATTTCTGCGTCTTACTTAACCCTCCGTCACATCTGAGATTCTTATAGATTACAGAGACAGTTCTATAGTTTTCTATGTGCTGCTTTGCTGCCTACTAATCTTATATTAGCTCACCGAGTCACCATTCCACCACTTGGTTGTCCAGATAAAGTTGCACTTGTTGCTTGGGTACAGGCGATGGCGGCGGTGGTGGTATCTGTTTCTGTTGAGTTTGCTTTGTCATCACTCTTGCTTCCGTCTGTCTTATCTGCGTTGCTACCTCTCGTGGTGGCTGGATTTTCTTCTTTTCGGCCTCCTGTTTTCTGGTTCCCTCTTGGGCCTCTTTTTTCCTTCTTTCGTCCTTTTTCTCCTCCTCTCTTCCCTGCCTTGTCCCCTGCTGTGCTGTAATCGTTGCTGGTGGCATAGAAGTCTTTTTCCCAGCTTCAAGATTCAAAGCTGGAAGTGGTGTTGTTCGTGGAGGTGGAGTTACTGTTGGCCTGGGCTCTACGCGAGGGTCACTCGGCGTAACCAGGGTTTGCGGCGTAGACTGTGTCTGCAGAAATCGCTCCCACAGTGCCAGTTTTCTTCCTCCATGTCCCAGTCTTCTTTAGGGGTTCCTTCCAAAAGTCATTGGATTTCTCTTCCCAAATCAACAGAAGCGTAGTTCTTCTGGATTGAGCCCTAAGGATCCCTGATGTCATAATCCTTTGATATAATCCAGGGCCTGTGCAGATATCACCACTTCCATCTCTAGCATTTTTTCTTTATGGTACGTGTTGCTCTCTGCTCTGTTAAGTGAAAAATGAGGCAAGACTGAATGAATGAATGAATTTGGATTTGAAACGT
This sequence comes from Margaritifera margaritifera, assembly GCA_029931535.1. Lineage (NCBI taxonomy): Eukaryota > Metazoa > Mollusca > Bivalvia > Unionida > Margaritiferidae > Margaritifera > Margaritifera margaritifera. The sequence continues at coordinate 628,330 of JAQPZY010001512.1, read as the reverse complement.
TTTTGGTCATTCGACCATGTACGTCTATTTACCCCTAAAGCGTGCGAAGCACGCAGTAGGGGGTTAGGGTGTGTTGAATGCACACTATTTAATTGCAGTCAAGTGTGTTGCCAGCTTTGCAACACACTTGACACGTTAAAACGCTATTTTCACACCCTCCATCGCTGCATGGTTTCCCCCTAAGGGGGTTCATTGAAGGCGCGATTTTGGGGGGGGGGGTGTAGAATTAATTATACCTTTACATAGGAATAGAACCACAATGTTTACAGGTTTGAAGGGATGCACGAAGCGCACTTACTTTGTTGATGTCTGCAGTGGCAGGCAGCAAGTGCTAGGCAAGGGAGGCGCGAAGCGTGACGGAGAACTGAAACGCCATGAACGTACATGATCAAATTCTGCTCAGTTAGCTAAGTCGGGGTGTCCCTAAAACCAATTATGTGTTAACCACATATTTAATTATGGCAATTCTTTATAGTTACAAATTTATTTATTTATTTCAATCTATTTAGTTATAAATTTTGCGTACATACCGTACATCATTTTTCCAAAAATAATACCAATAAGCGAGTACAAGTTACTCATATCATTTTAGTATCACGCACAAATTACTAAATTCGAGGTTATATTTTTCACGGTGGATCAAAATAAGTCAAATTTGTGATATAAAGAGTCTAATTAAAAGAGGTTTTCAAAATTTCAAAAGGAAAACCCCATACAGTCAGGCAATTTCGATCAGTCTGCTCGGGTGGGAGAGCCCTCCATAAATGGTCTGCTCTCAGGTTCTTCCAGTATCTATCGGCAGGCTGGCTCGATTCCGGCTGTCAACAGCAAATCGTCTGAGGTAGGAGCTATGTGAGTCGCCTGTCTCTGCGGGTGGGCACACGGTTAACCTGGGTCTGCGTCGTAGGCTTCGTCATCGTAGCTCGCTCCCCTGGTTCCTGCGTTATCTTCCCTGCTCCTTCCTTGTTACATCTCCAGGCATGGCAGGCTACACCTGCAGCGTCGGGGTACTTCCGGAGGGTCTGTGCCAGTCCATTGTACTCCTCGACTCGGCTTCTGTTCTTAAGGGGCTTTGGAGTAGGTTGGCCATCTAATGTGCCGTACTGCAACGTAGCTGGACGCATGCCCCTATCTTTTTGTATATCAGTAGTAGGCTGGTCATTACGTGCACGTGGCAGCCCGTATGAAGCCACAGGTGACCCCCTCCCCTTCATCCTACCACAGCAGGTGTCGATGATATTTGGTACAATGTGACTTGGACCTTATCTATGAATTTTTAAATTTTTAATATAAACTCGGCATTTGTGGTTGTAGGTTTAGGTTCGTTAGAGTGGGTGAAGATTTGTTATGTTATAGATAGATGGATATCCGGTTCGATCCAAGGGGTTGATATCTTATTTATAGTAAGCATATGCACCGACACCTGATCTCTGTTAGCTGATGTGGGGGTGATTCCAGAAGTAGTTACTACCTTGTGCGGTAGGGCCCTTGTGGTCTGGACTTGATACCACCTTATAAACTTAATTGTTTGGGTCAGTTCGATGGGTTTGGTAAGTTGATGCCACCTTGTGTGGCGGGGCCTGATGGTCTGGGTTTGGGACCACCTTATATATTATAATTTTTAGTTGGGTCTTATTAGTGTTTTCCTCCCATCTAGTGCATATGCTTACCCTTTTCTACGTCAGTTTTTTAATTTTTGCGGCGTTTAGTTCATCAGTTTCCGCATTGTGCGGTAGGGGCCTAGTGGTCTGGGCTTAGGCCACCTTATATTTTAAGTTTTGTTATGGACCAGTTTACAGGGTCAAGTTTCATTATTCTATTGTGTTCAATAGTTGCCACCTTGTGCGGCTGGTCCTGATGGTCTGGGCTTAGGACCACCTTATATCGTGCTAAGGTTTTGAGAGGTCAGATTGTTCTATGTTGTCCCATGTGATTTATACCGGAAGCCTTTACCATGCGTTAGTATTAGAAAACAAATTGCATGATTTGTCTGTTATTAATGATATTATGATGTCGAAAATGTTGTTAGTGAGTTAAGTTGAGGTTTACGGTTTTGCTTGCCTCTAAGTCATATCCATGGGAGTGGAGATTCTCCAGCCCAAGGGGGCTGAGATTGGATCGCCTTTGCGGCGCACCTGGGCCCCTAATGGTCCCGGCCTGCCAATCACTTCCTCCCTGGGAAGGGCCTCTCCTCTCCCGCCTTAGGCTTTTGGGTTTGCCATAGTATTTATTAATGGGTTTGATGGGTTCTGCCGGAAGCCTTCACTAATGTTTTAATGTCGATAATGTTGTTACTGCCTAGGAGTTAAACTTGGTTTGATTTTAGTAATTGTGTGATTTCATATTTATTTTTGTTTTAATTCATTATTGACTTTATTAAGTGAGTTAAGATGTGTTGTGATATGGCTTGCTCCACAGTCCTGTCATGGGAATGGAGTCTCTCCCGTTCAAGATAAGAGGGCGGGTATTGGATCCCCTTTGCGAAGCACCACGGCACCCTAGCTTTCTAGCGATCCTGACATACCGATCCCTTCCCCTCGTGTGCGGGGCCCCTCCTCTCCCGCCTTAAACTATTCGGGTTTGCCATGGTTTTACATTTTTGTTATTGTTGTTACCTTTCTTTTACCTCTCTTCCTTCCTATGAAATTATTTTGTTATTTCTAACCGGGGATTAAATTTTTCCTCTTTTTCATATGTCAGAAATGTAGCCCAGGATGATTGCGTACACTAGGTTGATGTTAGTCTTGCTGATTTCTGTAGTAAGGAAATTCGGATATTGTGTTGTGGTTTTCAGTTTTTCTTGTTTTTCCTGTAATTTTTTCCTTGCTTCGTTGTACTTTGGGCAGTCATTGAATACATGCTTGAGCGTCTCTGGGGTGGGACAGTGACGGCAATTGATTCCTTTCTCTTTTATCCCTGGCACAAATCTTCCAAAACTGCTGGCCAGGAGTGTTTTGCCAGTCTTTATTCTATTTATAATTTTGATGTCAAACGGATTTGCCAGGTTTGGGACGATGATATTTCTACAAACCTGCTTGTGTATATTGTATAATTTGCGCCCTTTTTGTGTACTGTCCCATTCCCCCTGCCATTTTTGGTCAATGTTTTGTTTTATTATGCTGTAAATCTCATATATGCTGTAGTCCAGATGGTGCATTTCGGGGTCGTTAAGTTTATTTTTTGCTTCTTTATTTGCCCTCTCATTTTCAGTGATTCTTTTGTTTTAGGGTTTTTGGTCTTAAGTAGACTTCTCAAATCGTGTTTTCTACTCTGGTTAAGTTACCTGATTCCAGAGTCCGCAGCACTCTGAGCGAGTCGCTAACTATGACTGCTTTCGGTGTCTGGCTATTTTGTATCCGTTGGATTGCTTGGATAATAGCCCAAAATTCGACCGTATAGAGCAGCTATTTGGTAGCCTCGCCCCCAGGGTGATGTTTTTCTCAGGGATCACTGCTGCTGCTGCAGTCCGTCCTGGGTCTGGGGTTTAGAGCCATCCGTGTATATTTGGATGTACCCCTTATACCTACTTTCTATTTCAGAGAGGATTTTTGCCCTTATTTCTATGGGTTGCTCTTGTTTCTTTCCATAAGACAGTGCAGTTAGGTTTATTTTTGGTGTTTTACTGGTCCATGATGCGGGATCCGGATAGTTTATGACTTCCGCTTGTATATTAGGGATGTCTAATTTTCCTTTTTAAGGTCATGGATTTTCTTTCCTCCTGGCAAACTCTTGCAAAGTTTGTGTCGGAAGGGCTTATTGCATTTCTCTATTATAGCTCTTGTAGGGTGCGACTTATCATGGATTGAAATCCTGATCGCATACCTCAGGAGTAACTCCTCTAGTCTTAGGTTTAGTAGTGGTTCCCCGGTTTGAATACTACATTCGTCCATAGATGTGCTACTGAGAGCACCGGTGCAGATAACAAGAGCTTTATGTTGTATGCTATCCAATTTTTTAAGTATGTAAGGTCGGGCCGATGCGTACACCTGGCATCCATAATCAATTTTGGATCGGATAAGTGACCTATACAGTGTGAGAAGTGTGGTCTGATCTGTCCCCTAATCGGTGCTCTTAAGATTTCTCAAGAGGTTCAGATCTTGTCCACCCGTCTCACTAGCTCTGTTATATGGTTGCTCCATGTCAGGTGCTCATCGAATAGAATCCCTAGGAACCTAGCCACCTTTTCAAATTTTATCATCCTACCAATTAAGTTTAGTTTCGGTGGTTGTTTCCTTAAGTTTACTTTTTGTGTAAACATGACCCCTACTGTTTTACCTGGCGATAGTTTGAAGCCCCACCTAGCGGCCCATCGACCAATCCTATCCAGTCCCATCTGCAATCGTCTGACCACAGTTTCACTGGAGGGGTTTCCCGCTTTCCATATTCCACTATCGTCAGAAAATTGTGAGAGATCCAGATAACAGGGGTCGACTGACCGATCTAGGTCATTAATCATGATGTTAAACATAGTAGGGCTTAAGACGCTACCTTGGGGTGTGCCGTTTGCCAGTTCAATTGTTTCGGAGTAGCTGTTGCCCACCCTGGTTTGGATTTTTCGGCCTGATAATAAATTTGATATCCATTTATGCATGCGGCCTGTAAGTCCATAATGGTTCAATTTTGCAATTAGACCCTTTATCCAAATCAGATCGTATCTTTTTTCTAGGTCAAGGAATACTGCTATAAGATTGCGATCACTTTTCCTTTGGCATTAAAAGACAGTCTTATGCTGGACTCCAACCGTACAAATTGGTCGATTGTTGATCTTTTATTACGGAAACCGCTTTGGTTTTGGGATATCAAATTTTTACTTTCTAGGTGGTGCCTCAATCTATTATTTATCATTGTTTCCATGATTATTAGTGAGGGAGATTGGTCTGTGCGAACTGATATCCGCTGGGTCTTTTTCGGGTTTCGGGATTGGGATGACAACCGCTTGTTTCCAGCGTGTCGGTATTTCACCCGATTGCCAAATCAGATTCAGCAGATCCAATATCGCCAGTTCAATATTTTCCGGGAGATTTTTATAGATTTCATAGCCTAGTTGGTCCTCGCCGGGAGACGTGTTTTTTTTTTATTTGCTTAGTGCTTTACGCCACTCATATACTGTAAAGTATATATTTAGGGGGCTTGAGTGGTTTCCTCTATCAGTGACCAATTGGGGTTGTTCCTTCTCTATTTTTTTAAAAATATTTTTGGAACTTTTCTGAATGGTTAGAATTACTGCTCATTTCGGCAATATGGGTTGCTAATTTTGCGGCTTTTGCCCCATCAGTGATGAGCCCGGGGAGTTTAGGGGTCGAGAAGGTAGCTTTGACCCTATTTTTTTTTAATCTTTGCCCACACTTGCTTAGAGTTTGCTTAATGGTTTAATGTTGGGCAGAATTCCTTCCATGAGTTCTGTTTAGCTGTAAAGATGGTATTTTTAACTACTTTCTTTTTTTCCTTATAGGCGAGAAAATCATCGGAATTTTTGGAGTGCCTGAATTTATTTAGGGCCGTTTTCTTTTCTCGTATGACCTGCCTACATTTTTCGTTCCACTAGGGTACTGATCTTTTGTTGCCTCGCCCTCCTGTTTTGGGGATGCTCCGTTCCGCTGCCGACGACAGCATTTTTACGATGTTTTCGTTATAAATGTTAACATTGTTATTATATAGCATGGCACTGTCCATCCTCTCATATAGAGAGCGAAACGTCTCCCAGTCAGGTTTGTCAGATTGACTCTAGTGGGAGAGCCATCATTTAATATCACCAGGATTGATAACATTATCCACCTCTCAATACCACCACCCCTACTATCCAAATGGGTCCCCCCCCACTGTTCACTGTGTGCGTTGAAATCACCACAGATAACGATGTTTTCTCCTAGCTCACTAATAAGATTTTGGTATGTTTCGGGTTTTATCATTTGCCCCCCTCCTGAGTCATATATATTTACCACCATTATTGGGTTGCTGTCAGTGTAAATTTTTATGATTTAAAATTCCGGAAGTTGATCGGAGTTTGTTGTTTGTTGCGTACCTTCAACAGACTCACTCGATAGAGCGTCGCTGACAAACGTTGCCAGACCTCCTCCCTTCTTTCCATTTGGTATGTTTTTTAAGTAACATATTGAATATCCTGGAATTTTGGGAGGATTTGTTATTTGCTCGTTCAAATGTGTCTCCTGAAGGCACACCATATCTGGTTTGTTGATTTCAGTTTGAAGTTTTATAATCAGTTCCGGGATATTGCCAAATACGGATTATTTCTTTGTACTCCATTGATGGTTCATCCTAGTTTTGAGGTTTTGATTTCCATCTTTCTTAGATAAAAGCCCAGGTGCCTGAGTTGTAATCCGTAAGTTGGTTTGTGTTTCTATTAGTCTGAGTACGGCCTCTGCAGGTACTAGATTGTCCTTATTCAGTTTCAGTACCCCATTGATTATATCCCGGATTAGTTCTAGAATTTGGATTATTGGTATTCTGATTGGTACTTCTATTGGTACTTTATTTTGTGGTTGGTTCAGGTTGAGATTGTATTGGGTTTTTAGGTTCTTGCGGTTTTGATTTCGGTGTTGTATTGGTTGATTTTTTAGGACTTTTGTTAAGTTCTTGCGGTTTTGATTTAGTTACTGTTTGTTTTTCCAGTGTTTGGTGTGCAGGTTTTGTTATTGTTTTTTTTTTTCTTTTTCTTGCTGAGGTTTTGGTCTGGGATTTGGTACTGTTAGTTGGGGATTTGAGTTATTTCTAGAATAGGGTTTGGTTTTTTGTTGTTGTTTCTTATTGATTCTTGTTTGTGGTCTGTGTGGTTTGTTTGTTTGGATGCTTTAGGGCCATTCTGATTTTTTTTTTTTTTTTTTGCTGCCTGGTATGATACTTGTTTTGTGACTTGATTTCCATTGCTTGAATTTCCTTGATTCTGTGCGGCAGTCGTGTGATTTCGGGTGGTGCGATTCACTGCAGTTTGCACACTTCTGCCCTACATATTTACATTATTCTTGATGGTTTCCTCCACACTTATTGCATCTAGGTCGGAACGAGCATTTTTGGGTGAAGTGACCCCACCCTTGGCATTTGCTGCAGAAGCGTGGTTTGTTATTATACTCTAGTAGTCGAGCACAATTTCCCAGTGTTCCTACTCGTAACATTTTTGGTGGATTTTGATTCAAATACAAGATTACTGCTGTAGATTTTTCGCCATCCTTGTTTGATAGGCGTACTACTGTCACGGAATTGTATGGTTTATATCAATATGTATATGTGATCAAAAATGTATTCGGGTTTCGTTTCCGACTAGAGCGTTACTCGGGGGTTGTTTATTTTTTTCGGCTCTAGTTATTTTGAAATACTGAGCGCGATTCACCCCATGCTGCACGTGCAAATTGCCTGCAGTGAAAACTCACGTGCCTAGCTGCTGCGCATATCTGTCACAGCTAGAGTACATATAGAGCGAATTCTCTATAAACAAATTACACTACGATGAGTCTTGTCAGAAAGCTTACCTCTTTACGGGAGCAAAACTTCAGCTGTAGAGGTATGTGAAATTTAAGATTGTATTCTTTATCACTATTCGTTTTATATGACATAATTGTTTCATATATTAGATGTTTTAGAATTTATTCTAAATTCTACAGAGAGTCAATACCTAGGTCATACAACGCCATGATATTAGAAATCCTATAGGCTGGTTCAAGTTAGCTATTTGTTGTAACTGAACAGACGGGTATTATTTAATTATACGCGGCATGCATTGAATGATTAATGTAATGTGTAACGAGGCGTAATTCATGTGCGCGCATGCGCAACATATATCAATACAAAAGTACTAACCGTGTCATATGTACTACACGGTTTAGTTGTTATACTTTTAGCTGTTCCATATGTATGGTTTGGTGGTGTGTGAAGTCACAGAACTCTGTGTGGTTTCGTGTGACGTGTACGCTGTGTCTGGTGACGTTTTTTCGGAAGAGTGTACTGGTTTTCTCGATGCGAGGGACCAAGGCTTCTCGATCAACGGGTCTGTGTTAATGTGAAGGCTCTCGAGGGACCCTTCAACAGACTGGGAGGGGTGGACCATGCGTGGTGGCTCCTTGACCATGGACTAGAGCGGGTGGAACCGTAGATACATCTTGGTAGTCAAACGGACGCCACGATAGTTATATTTATTGCGTGTTCCATTTGATTGCTATCTCAATATTGCTATCTGTGCAAAATTACATTCATTCCCATTTCAATATCGCTATATGTGTGATAGATTCATAATTTCATACATCCCCATGTCAATATCGTTATATGAACGACATATTCATAATTTCATACATCCCCATTTCAATATCGTTATATGAACGACATATTCATAATTTCATACATCCCCATTTCAATATCGTTATATGAACGACGGATTCATAAATTCATATTCCAACATCGCTTGTTAAATTGATAAATTGACGAGTTAACAGATTGATGGATAAATGAGTATTCTATTGATAAGTGCATAAATCACATGCTTTGGTCACCCTTGGTACTTAATAAGACCTTGTTTGTATTGGGGTGTAAATCATATACTCTTATTTGTCGATTGGTGATAGGATGCTATTCACGTTTGTTTAAAATTCCATTTGTTAAATCCATCTTTGATTTTTCTCGTTGAGTTACTTGTTGTTGATAGTTCCATGTTAGGAACTTTATAATTTTCCTTATCTTTTTGTTATAATGGTGTCAGATTTGTTCATCTTTAAATTGTGTTTATAAATAAACATCTTATTAACGCAGTTGCTTTCGGTGTCTTCACTAATCCAGTCCCAACCCGGCTTCATCCTGTGACAAATGGTGTCAGAAGTGGGATCATTGGATTAGTGGGAACACGGACGTTAGTTTGCATAGGTCTTGACTCCGGTAAGTTTCTTTTTTAGTTATTTATTTCAGATTGTGACCTTCCTGACAAGAACTAATTCAGGCGGGTGAGTGAATACCTCACTCATATTTTGTTTTATTTACCATTTGTTTGTCATATATACATATTGCATATATTTGGAGAAGGGATATACGGTTGGTTCGTGTAGTCCTAAAAATTGTATGTGTTATATGATAGTGCACTTAGGATTGGTGATCTTATCAACAGTATTTATCATGTCGTCGCTTAAAGATCTAGTGGAGTTGGGCAAACAGTTTGGGTATGAGGGGGAGGCCCTTAGAAAATTCGTTCAGGAGGAGCAGGCTCATGAAAGGGATCAAAGATTAAAGGAGAGAGATATAGAAAGGGAAAAGATAGAATTAGAGAAGCAAGCGGAGAAGGAAAAGTTAGAATTAGACAAGCAAGCCGAGGAAAGAAAGATAGCGTTTAAAAGGGAGAAGATGGAATTTGAGAAGGAGAAGATAGAGTTAGAGAAACAGGCAGAGAAGGAAAGGATAGGTTGGGAAAGGGAAGCAGAAAGGGAAAGAATAGAGCAGGTAAGAGACCTTGAGGAAAGAAAATTAGCGAGGGAAAAACAAGCAAAGTTAGAAGCCATTGAGTTAGAAGACAGGAATATGGAGAAAGAACATAGAAGGAAATTTGAATTATTAGAGGCTAAGAAAGATGGTCAACAAGAATCAAAGTTAAGAGGCCCTAAATTACCCCCTTTTGAAGATGACAAAGATAACTTAGATAGTTATTTACATAGGTTTGAGCGATATGCTACCATCCAAAAGTGGAAAAAAGATGATTGGTCGCTCCATCTCAGCGCGTTACTTAAAGGTAAAGCGCTAGATGTATATTCGCGTCCACCCGTGGACGAGGCATTGAACTATGACGCGTTAAGAGAGGCACTCCTTAAGAGATACGAGTTGACAGAACAAGGGTTCCGCAAAAAAATTTAAATATAGTAAACCCGAGAAAGGCGAGACATTCACCCAGTTCGCCAGTAGGACGGGGAATTATTTCCAGCGTTGGGTTGAATGTGGTAAGATCCAAAAAACGTTTGAGGGTCTTACCGATTTTCTACTTAGGGACCAGCTGTTAAACACTTGTGGTAGGGAATTGTACTTGTTCCTGAGGGAAAAGTCCTTCAATAATATCTCAGATATGGCTACTCAGGCAGACTATTTCGCCGAAGCTCGGGGAGGTACCCAGAATGTGATGTCAAGGGATAACAAGGGAGGTAATCAAGGAAAAGATCAGAGACCCAGAGAACCCGAGAAACTTGGTACACATAAAGGTGGAAACTTTCAATCTGGGAAGGGTACGAATCGTAGGGATAGACAATGTTTTACCTGTAAGGAATGGGGTCACATCACGCCCGATTGTCCGAAAAGGAAGGGGTTTGTCCAGAGGGTCTCTGTTGCTATCGAAAGCAGAGCATGGTCAGGGGGCGGTAAGCGCGATGATTTTCCGCGTGATAATTCAGGGACTAATAACGTGAATACGGTGTACGAATCCGCAGCGCGTGCGCAGATCGGTCGTGATGTTATTCAGTCGATCGGCACTTGTCTTTTTCCCGAGGCGAGAGTACCGACTGCTACTGGTACCGCCAACGGTCAAGAAGTCACGGTCTTACGCGACACCGGGTGCACGGGCGTCGTAGTAAAGCGGAGTCTCGTTAGGGATGACCAAATGCTTGGTTGGAAATCCCCGTGCATGTTATTAGATCAAACGATTGATCGCGTTCCCGTCGCGAGAATAGAAATCGAGACGCCTTTTCTGACCGGAACCGTAGAAGCTCTGTGTATGGGAAACCCCATATACGACCTAACAATCGGAAATGTCGAGGGATCCAGACTCCCAACTCTCTCTGATTTCCGGTTTCCCGTTGTACAAACGGCCGAAACTAGGGCGCAGGCGCAGGCGGAGAAAACGCCACTACGTAAGTTGAAACTTCCGGAAGCCGTGTCCGATATCTCGCGCGATGAATTTACGCCTGAGCAAGGCCATGACGCGTCCTTGAGCGCGACCGCGGAGAGGATCGCGTCCGGTACCGCGAAACATTGTAAAGGCGGGGCAAGTTTGAAATTTGTACGTAGGGAAGGGTTAATGTACAGGCAATTTACCACGTTGGATGGTAGGAAGTATTTCCAACTGGTTGTCCCCCAGAAATTCAGGTCCCGTATACTCAGAGTAGCGCACGAGTCCGGTAGTGCAGGTCACTTGAGTAGGAAGAGGACGACTGACAAAGTGTTAAGAGAATTTTATTGGCCAGGTGTAAATAGTGATGTAGCACGATTCTGTCGTTCGTGTGATTTATGCCATAAAACTGTTGAAAAGGGCGTTTTGAACGTCGTATGTATTGCGGTCATAGAAGACGAGTCGAGTGACCCCAACACAGAAATTCCCCTCGAGTACCCCATGGTTGTAGGAAATGAGGGAATAGATATGGTCAGCGTGTGCCCAGAATTACCTGAAGGTCAGCGTCAGCAAGTCAGGGAAATTTTGAGTAAGTACCCAGACGTATTTACATATCGACCAGGTAATACTGGATTAATAACACACGAGATAAACTTGAATACCTCGGAGCCAATCAGAATAAAGGGATATCCAATACCCTTTAACGCACGGAGACAATCGATGAGGAAGTAGGTAAAATGTTAGACCTGGGAGTGATTGAACCCTCAAACTCCCCCTATTCTTCCCCCGTGGTATTGGTTAGAAAGAAAGACGGAACTAATCGATTTTGTATAGACTTTCGACAACTAAATAAAGTCACCGTGTTTGATGCTGAACCGATGCCAGACATGGAGGGCTTGTTTTCAAAATTGGCAGGGCACCAGTACATTTCTAAATTAGATCTAACAAAAGGTTATTGGCAGGTGCCCATCGCTGAAAATGCTCGCGTATTAACGGCATTCGCGACCCCTAAAGGTCTTTTCCAGTTTAAGGTTATGCCTTTTGGTTTGGTTAACGCCGGTGCGTCGTGCGTGCGTCTTATGCGAAAATTGTTGAAAGGCATGAACAACGTAGATAGTTTTGTCGACGATATTCTAGTATATACACATACCTGGGAAGAGCATGTTAGGGCATTAGTCGATCTGTTCGACAGACTCCGCAAGGCAAATCTCACAGCGAGACCCTCCAAGTGTAGCATAGCATATTCTAACTTGGAATGCTTGGGCCATCTAGTAAGTGGGTCAGGGCAGTTAAAACCCCACCCTGATAAAATTGACGCGATTAAAGACGCTCCTAGGCCAGAAACCAAGAAACAGATACGATCGTTTCTTGGATTGATAGGTTTTTATAGGAAGTTCGTTCCAAATTTCGCCGCTATAGCTAGTCCATTGACGGATTTGACTAGGAAAGGGCAGCCAAATAAAGTTTCTTGGGGTTTATGCCAAGAGAAAGCTTTTAACGCCCTTAAGGCAAGATTGATCAGTGCACCGATCCTAAAGTTGCCAGAATTAAATAGATCGTTCATATTGAGAACTGATGCATCCGACACGGGCTTAGGAGCAGTTTTGCTACAGGAGCAAGACGGGGCAAAGTTACCCATAGCTTATGCTAGTAGGAAATTGCTGCCTAGGGAGCAAAACTGCTCCGTGATCGAAAAGGAGTGCTTGGCACTGGTGTGGGGTGTAGGTAAATTCCACACGTACCTTTTCGGAAGGGAATTTGTCCTTGAAACGGACCATCAGCCTCTCATATATTTGAACAAGGCAAAAGTTGCCAACGCCAGATTGATGCGTTGGGCATTGACTCTGCAGCCATATCGTTTCCGGATCGAAGCAATCAGAGGGTCGGAAAATGTAGGGGCCGATTATTTAAGCAGAGTGTGATTTGCAGTTTTTTTTTCCTACCATGATATTCTGGTAATGTAAATAATAAGTTTTAGTTTGTATTTTTGCAAAATTCCGTGATTTTCTAAAAGTGCTTCCACTTTTTTTTTAAGGGGGGAGGTATTGTCACGGAATTGTATGGTTTATATCAATATGTATATGTGATCAAAAATGTATTCGGGTTTCGTTTCCGACTAGAGCGTTACTCGGGGGTTGTTTATTTTTTTCGGCTCTAGTTATTTTGAAATACTGAGCGCGATTCACCCCATGCTGCACGTGCAAATTGCCTGCAGTGAAAACTCACGTGCCTAGCTGCTGCGCGTATCTGTCACAGCTAGAGTACATATAGAGCGAATTCTCTATAAACAAATTACACTACGATGAGTCTTGTCAGAAAGCTTACCTCTTTACGGGAGCAAAACTTCAGCTGTAGAGGTATGTGAAATTTAAGATTGTATTCTTTATCACTATTCGTTTTATATGACATAATTGTTTCATATATTAGATGTTTTAGAATTTATTCTAAATTCTACAGAGAGTCAATACCTAGGTCATACAACGCCATGATATTAGAAATCCTATAGGCTGGTTCAAGTTAGCTATTTGTTGTAACTGAACAGACGGGTATTATTTAATTATACGCGGCATGCATTGAATGATTAATGTAATGTGTAACGAGGCGTAATTCATGTGCGCGCATGCGCAACATATATCAATACAAAAGTACTAACCGTGTCATATGTACTACACGGTTTAGTTGTTATACTTTTAGCTGTTCCATATGTATGGTTTGGTGGTGTGTGAAGTCACAGAACTCTGTGTGGTTTCGTGTGACGTGTACGCTGTGTCTGGTGACGTTTTTTCGGAAGAGTGTACTGGTTTTCTCGATGCGAGGGACCAAGGCTTCTCGATCAACGGGTCTGTGTTAATGTGAAGGCTCTCGAGGGACCCTTCAACAGACTGGGAGGGGTGGACCATGCGTGGTGGCTCCTTGACCATGGACTAGAGCGGGTGGAACCGTAGATACATCTTGGTAGTCAAACGGACGCCACGATAGTTATATTTATTGCGTGTTCCATTTGATTGTTATCTCAATATTGCTATCTGTGCAAAATTACATTCATTCCCATTTCAATATCGCTATATGTGTGATAGATTCATAATTTCATACATCCCCATGTCAATATCGTTATATGAACGACATATTCATAATTTCATACATCCCCATTTCAATATCGTTATATGAACGACATATTCATAATTTCATACATCCCCATTTCAATATCGTTATATGAACGACGGATTCATAAATTCATATTCCAACATCGCTTGTTAAATTGATAAATTGACGAGTTAACAGATTGATGGATAAATGAGTATTCTATTGATAAGTGCATAAATCACATGCTTTGGTCACCCTTGGTACTTAATAAGACCTTGTTTGTATTGGGGTGTAAATCATATACTCTTATTTGTCGATTGGTGATAGGATGCTATTCACGTTTGTTTAAAATTCCATTTGTTAAATCCATCTTTGATTTTTCTCGTTGAGTTACTTGTTGTTGATAGTTCCATGTTAGGAACTTTATAATTTTCCTTATCTTTTTGTTATAATGGTGTCAGATTTGTTCATCTTTAAATTGCGTTTATAAATAAACATCTTATTAACGCAGTTGCTTTCGGTGTCTTCACTAATCCAGTCCCAACCCGGCTTCATCCTGTGACAACTACTTTTTCAATGTTTTGGCCATATTTCTTAATATCTTAATATCTTGTATAATTTGATTTGGCGTGTGTGTTTTATCTATTCTGATGACTTTCTTAATAACTTGTGTTGGTCTATTTGCTTGTTGTTTATGGGGGCATGCGTTGTTGTGTCGAGTTATTGTTACTCTGTATTTACCAATTTTTTTACCTCCAGATATTTTGAAACTAGTATGGCCGTGGAGCATCTTATTATGATATATCGTTCTTTGGTGTGTCTTTTTTGGAACGTTCCCCCTTGTGTTTTTTGTAGTTCCGTCATTATGCTTCTGTCACGTATTGCATTCATGTTTAGCCCAGGATCTTTGATGTACACTGCTAGTTCTTTTGGGTGGTATGTGAATTTTCGTTTTTTGGGGTCAGTTGTGTTCGTTTTTGATTTGGAGTCAGTGGGGGTAGCTGCTATTTCTACGGGGCCCTCTATTTGGGGTTTGTTATCTGTTTTTTAGTGTTCTGATTTCTCCTTTGATTCATCCCTTTTCATGGGTTGTTGCTCCTTTTTTCTCCAACTCCTAAACTAATTTTGGTTTCGGATTGCTTTCTGGTGTTT
Organism: Margaritifera margaritifera; assembly: GCA_029931535.1. Lineage (NCBI taxonomy): Eukaryota > Metazoa > Mollusca > Bivalvia > Unionida > Margaritiferidae > Margaritifera > Margaritifera margaritifera. Next base: position 613,293 of record JAQPZY010001512.1, on the reverse strand, counting down.
TAGTTGTTTTGTTTGATGATTTGTTTTTGGGGTTTCCTTTTAGTGGTTGTTTCCCCTTTCCTTTGAACAGTGGACTTGTTTTAATTTCAAAGTGTTCTTGTATGTCCGGGACTGATAGGGCCTGTTTCCATTCTTCAGTTTCTATCCCTACTTTTGAGGGGCCTGCTACTTGACTAAGATGTACCTTAGCGTATATTGTTTTTGAAGCATTCAGGCAAGACTGACGAAATCACCGCTTAATATGATAGAGACGCGGACGTCTAGGAAAACATCCCTTGGTGTAGTACGCAGAGGAGAGAATACCGGTCAGGGGGAATCACGCGGACCTAAAAGAAACCACCCTGGTTAGAAAGTTAAAGAAAACGATCGAGGGGTGTTGGTAAATGTATGTCCAAGACATTGTTGTATAATAAAAGAAACAATCAACACCATTTTTCCTAAATCGACATTTTTTTAATATGCACCGCTTACTAAAAAATAAAAAAATAAAAAAACAAACGAAGAGACACGATTAGGGCCATTCTCTCCCTCTTCATTAACTGACAAATACAAAAATGTTAAATATGAACGTATTTACAAGGTTCACAGGGTGGAGACGTAAGACTGAACTTCCAATGGTCTAGCACAGTGTCATTTTGCCATAGATGCTCACTACGTTTATGAGCCAAATCGCGTTAAAAACAAGTCAGTAATGTTTTAATGAGAATCCCAGACTGCGATGATGAAAAAAATACACACAATATTGTCCAATACCATAGAATCCGATTCTTGTAATCTTACTTTATTGAATTAAGTGAAAACAGCATTCTTCAAATAAGGTCTATGATATCATCTTCGAGAGGCGGTAATCCATAAGAATCAAAATAGTCCACGCTGTGCTCGTTGGGAAAGCAAACGGTTACTCAGTGGGTTCCTGAGCGATGACATCCGTCCGTGTTGATAACATAAGCTCGAGCATATTCAGGTTCTCGATGAGGAAGTTCATCTTTAGCACACACTACTGGATTCCAGGGAGCTGCGTACGAACTGAGGGCCAGTATTTAATGAGGTTCCCAGATATTCATTTTGTTTCTCACAGGAAATGATAAGCAATGATTTTAAAATGGACTTTTTCTTTAACTGACATCTATCAAGTAAGTCGATGAACGGGAAGTCTCTGTTCTCTGTTGCATGAGAGCTTCGACACCTTTCGTCTCCAAGGAACTCACTCGAGGTAGAAAATGGTCACTCAAGTCTTTATACCACTCTTTCAAGGTCGTCTCTTCTTGGATATGTTTCCATGCTTCTTCCAGATACTCTTCCAATTTTTCTTCTTGTCTCATCATCAAACATTGGTCGTGTTGCACTTGACTAGAATGGTCGATTGGACAATAGAATGGTCGATTGGACAATAGAATGGTCGATTGGACAATAGAATGGTCGATTGGACAATCGTAACAAAGTTCTCTGGTCAGGAGTGTGATTCTTTCAGGCAGGTAGCGAGTAAAACAGGACACTAAGTTTTGTTCTCTTTCTGGCCATCGTTGAATCATTGCGGCTTCTTTCTATTATTCTTTTACGTTTGAAGGCAGGTCTGTGACTGCTGCAGTTTCTGTTCTGGATGGAAAACATCATCCTAGCTTATGTATGGGCCCGTGTTTCGCGTTTTGTTGTTTCTTTGTTTTGTTTTTTTCTTTATTTGTTGTTTGTTGTTGTTGTTGTTGTTGTTGTTGTTGTTGTTTTTCATAGTCTAGGATCACTTACCTCAAATTGTTTATTTCAAGGGTATTATCAAATTCTGCATAATCACGTTCACTTTATTAACAAGGGCCAATGTAAACTGAAATTCCTCACGGAGTTGGCCTGCTTTTATTGGATGAAAATGTCCCTCGTCGATGCCATGGTCTGGAGTGAAATCAAATCCCCATAAACAATATCCTCCTGCATAATCGTCGTACCAAATGCCGTGGGTACTGTTGATTCCTAATTGCCATGTAGCTTCCAATAAAGTCAAGTAAGATCTCAAGCAATTATTCTGGGGTAAGTTACATTCAAAATGTCTGATACACAACGTTTGACCGTCTCGGGCCACTTCTATCTTGGACACGTCGAAGTGTTGGAACTCGAAAAGGTTTTGATCACCAGTTCCGTTGAGGGCAGCATTGCTGACAATGCCAAAGAACAAACGTGTAGGCAGGTGACATTGGAAGACATGATCTTTGATCTTGTATCGGAATCCAGAGGCAGTGGCGAAGGTTTTGACTTCAACTCGTCGTGGGGGATATTTGGGTGTAATTCTGGTCAGAGCTTGACTGATGTCGCTTCCTACTATAAATAAGACTTCCACACATCGCACGTAGAACCTGGCTTCTTCGATGTTAGTTTTGTACTTGTTAGCACTAGCCATCAAATGGAACACGGTACTACTTCGATTCGGTTTTAAACGTACATCCAGACCATTCGATAAGTCTTGTCTTGCAAACACGTGTCCTTAGATTGTTTTTTTTTTTGGTGGCAGTAAAATCCTACATTGTGAGGGTCGTCAGCTTCTCCGAACTCCGTGTCGTTGAATACACCCAAGGCGTCAGTTTTCCACACCACCGATGCATTGAGGTGTGAGTTCTTAGCTTCTTTTCGGTACAGTTAGGAGATTCTCAACGTAAACTTGGTAAGGATAAGTATCCATGCTGCTGCTGACTCATTTGTTGTTTAAGTACAAATCCACTTCGCTGAAGAACGAATACAAAATATTGTTGACGGATGCCACTTAGGTATTCTCAACTGGATTGGTGTTGTCGATTTTGAGAACTTTGACATTCAGGTGCAAGTTACAATTGTTCAGATCGATGTAATCTTTGGTTATGTCCTTTGATTTCAAACTCGATAGTACCTCAGGTGGCCAAAGAAGACACGGGATGAAATTATACCCACTAAGATTCTTGCATTATCATCATTGTTCGAGGCAAGGCAAGCAGTTTGAGTTCTGTCTTGAAACATCCGCAAGATTATCTGTGCATCATTTTGTTAGTAATCAAAAACATCATAATCTCTGACAAATGTTCTTTTCTAATTATTTTTCTGGTCGTATATATGAGATCTGAAGGGTTTTCGACGTCTCTTTCAGATAACCCTTGCTTTGGCGTAGCGGATGAATCAATGCCTTCAACAGATGTGTGAAGTCAATTTACAGGGGTGTCTCGGCGACCAAGGAGTTCTTTATTTGTCTCGATCGAAGCATTATACCCTACCTTCAGTAACGCTTGTATGGGACTTTGTTGGTCAATGAGACCCTTTTGGAGAGCTTTTTCCCTTGCATCAATGCCGCATCTATTAAAGCGTGTAATCCTCGAGTGACCATAGGTTTTAAGATGACTGCCACAGTACGAAAGGCTGATTTCAACATACTAATATCTCCCAAAGTTACACCTTATACACAGGATACACGATTTTTACAATTCGGTCGAGAATGTTTTTCGAAAACGATATTTCACTGTAACTTTTCCTTTAGAGATTAGAGTATTTTTTCTAATATCTCCTTTAATATTAATATTCACACTGTCAAAATACGATTTTCTGACAACTAGATAATGACGATGCACAAAGTATCGCTGCACGTGATAAGTGTTTCTCCTTCACAGTAAGAAGCTGTGACAGAATCCACTTTGAAAAGAATGACTCTCAGCAATGGAGCGGCTTTGTTTCCCACTACATTTTTCAATTTGAGACGAAGAGAAGGTGGATGGTAGTCGATCAACATACTTCTGAGATTTATCCAGTGCTTTTTTTTTTTCGAAACTGATCGTTGAAATTAGCTGAAATCTTTTCGACGAGAAGTTGAGCATTAAAATAGTCTCTTCAAGAAATTCTCAGAGTATGGATATTCAACTGTGGATTGGATGGCGCTGGTTATTTTGTTTCGGTAAAAACCAGGACCAATTGTTCTTGGATTTGTTCATTGAGTGGTGTGATCCCTGACAATATATCAGACTTGAGTGAGATGAATTATTTCTACCAAAGCCACTTCCCAAATGTATTCGTGGGCGTGAAACAACATTATTTCTTCTTGTGAAACACGTCCATAGAACTGTCACTAGGTAATGCTAAAAAATAATAATTATTCATAGTTTGACGATTCTTGTCTCCGATGAGTCACTCGATGTCAAAGGAGAATTTCCAAGGGTTGCAGAGGATTGCTGTGACTGCAAGAGTTGGGATTGACGTTGGCGTAGCAACCGTTGTTGCGACTGTGGGTATATTTCAACGAGAAATTGGGAAGAAAATAGCTAGTACATCTGCTGAGTAAAATAGTCCACAGCTGTTTATCTCAATGTTGCAAATTTACGTTTCCAATCGCTGTTCCAGTGACATAATACACCACAAACAAACTGACAGAAGAAACTATTCGATTTTTAGGAACACGTTCTCCCCACCAACACCCACTGTGGGTGCTGTTTTGGCAGTTCTTGGAGGGACGAACTTGGAGAAGGGCTTGTAGTGTTTAACAACATGGTCATGACTTCTACTTCTTTTAGTAATAGGGAACATCTTAAGCTGTAATCCAAGGAGTAAAACTGGGGGGAGAGGGGTATCCTTTTCCACTGACTTTGACTCCTTCGATACCATAGACGTCGTCGTCTTTCTATGTCGCGCGTTGTAACTCTAGAAGTAAAAAGTTCCTTGCAACGCTTCTCTATTCATATCTTACAATTTATAGGCAGGGGGTGTCACGTCAATGCACTTGCCCTGTCACACGAAACACTCATAGTGTCCAATTCATTAAATATCCTTTATTAAAAGTGCGTTTTGTTTCTCCAGTGCGAACCCAAACTTCCTTTGTCTGGTCTCCGACGTTCCAAAAAATCGATCAAACACAGTTACTTCGTTTTGAGGCATCACTTCCTCTGGAGCACATCCAATGATTCGATGGTACGATTGATTGTAAACTTTGACCAAACGTGGTAACACGTCAATATATTGGAGAGTATGTTGTTGTGTAAAATATTCCCACATACGTTCTTTAAAGGTTCTTTGAAAACATTATACGGCACTGACTTTGGTTTCAGAGTTTTCGGTGCTGGAAAAATGAATGTATTGTTTTATCAATTTTTTTTAAAATGTCCTTTTGCCATCACAGAGGGTGTCGACTACTTTGTTTTAACACGATTTTTAAACCTTGCACTAACTCTGAACCTGTTGTAGAGGTCAAAGGAACCACTCAAGCCGATTTTGAAAACACATCAATGAGACAAAAACGAAATGTTTGTAAATTCGATTGTACGAAGCTCAATTGAGACATCTGCTACATCGGCTTGCTATTGAAGATCGATTCCTGCTACTTTGGTATGAACAAAGCGAATTGGTGCGCAATAATACCCATAAAGGATTCTACTGATTGCACAATTTTTATAAGAGAACATTTAATTCCAAATTTGTAGCAAATAAATTCGCAAACTATGGACTTCAAAGTGAAGTGGCAGCAAAACATTATTTAGATTTCAATGGATATTCTGTTTTTGAAAAAGGAATGCATGTTTCTGTGCAATAACACTGGTTGTCAGCGAGCCCAGGTGGTATCATAAATAGAGAAACGTCGCTTGAAATTAAAAGTCCAATGCCAATGGACAACACTGAACTGGATGAACTTTTTTCAAACAAGAAATATGATGTCCAAAAGAGTGGCAATGACAGTCTGATTATTAAGAAGAAAGCGAATAGAGGGTTGTTCTATAAGCAAATACAGATGATAATCATTTGTACTTGTCTCAGGAAATGCAAACTTCTTGTAGGGCTTAGGGCAGATGACCACAAGTTTGTGATTGCAAAGTATGATGAAAATTATGTAAATGGGTATGGTACAAGACTACGTACGTTTTATGTAAAGAAAATGATGTCATAATTGATGCAATTGAAGAAGATTGCTTTTTGTTCAGTAAGACTTTCAAAACATTTATGCGTATGTGACTATAAATTTATATAATTATAGCTTTATATTGGTTCTGGTTTTTTAATCATGTTATATTGATAACGAATGTGTCATTTATTTAAATTACAGATTTGGGAAAATACAATTTAGTCATTTTATGTGTCAGAAATATGAGTTTCTTTAGGACTAGAATTTAACATAAATTTCTCTGTAGCAAGAAGGACTAGTAGATTGAAAAATTTACTATTCCTGCTGAATCTTCACTAGTTCTTCCCACAAAACAATGTTAGCTACACATCTAGATTAACAACACTCCAGGGAGAGGGTAATTTAAAAATCAGTTTTTTCAACTCTGAATTTATCACCCGCCCGTCCACCAAATGCCTTTGAAATAAACATAATTTGCCCATGTGGAGATATTCCTATCATATATTTGGCAGTGTTGTGCGATTTATAATTGCCGTAAGTCTCGCCTCTACTTTTGAGATTTGAGATTAGTTGGCCTCTGAATAAATGGTTCTGCACAATCAATAATATGCAGTGTAGGGTACTTTTCTCTGAAAGATTCCGGGCATCAGTCTCTAATTATTTCTCTTGGAAATCATATTATCAGTGATTTCAACTTATCTTCTAAGATTGGAATCCAATAATTGACATCTGACATCACAGACTGAAATGTAAATGGAACCAAACACGCACAGTTTTCATGCACTTATCCGTGTATTCACACATTGATTTCTTCCATAAATTGCATTTACGACGATTATTTGAACATCCATTGACGGAACAGTCACTATTTCCACCTCTTTGTTATATTTTCCATCGCTATCCATGTCAGTTTTTATGACAAAACGACCAAAGATAAAATGTAAACAAACAGACTGCTATTGTTTTGATCGCGGCATGTGTGGCATCCAATGTTCATTTCATTATCGTTATGTCTGACGCATCACGTGATTGGTTAATGGCTGCGCTCATGAAACTGGGGTCAAATACAGAGAACAGTGTCTATGCCTCTATTTATCCATAATCTATCTGGTATAATTCACATTTATTCATAAAGATGCTGGCAATAGGTGATCCTTCATAAGAAGTTACTATTACACCCAAAATATTTCATGTTTAAATAATTTCTAGTGGATTAATTCTAAAAATATTGAAACGAGGTTTTTGTATAACAATTTAAAGAAGCATTAAGATGTTTAGATAGTTTTCTTTTTATGGGTTAGTCTTTAGAGCAACTTGCAGCAAATCTAAGTGTTGATAGAAACAAAAAGTAATTTGTTGTAATGCAGTCACAATATTTAAGACAATATATCAATCCGCATTATTTCACGGATTTCTTTGATATGGATAAAGAAAGAAAACTACCTAAAATTAAAACATTTTATTCAAGTCTTTCAGGATCTGTAATTATTGATGATTATTGACAATCCATAAAAGTTCTTATGAAACATCTTAAACTACAAACTCTAAGAGACTTACAAAAATATTATGTGAAGAAAGGCATTCTAATAGTGTGTGATATATTTTTAGACTTCAGAAATGTATACTGAATTATAAACTGGATCCTGTTCACAATTTTAGCGCACCTGTTATGTTTCTCATTATTGAAGCAGGAACTTGAGGAGGAAGTAGCATGATATTGCATAGGTATGCTCTATCAAATGACGGTTATTATCATAATAATGAGATTCAGAGCAATGATGGAGAGTATGACCCATCTCTTCCGAAATCATATGTTGCTTATCTAGACTAGAGATATCTTGACGGATGGGTTATAAGCCAACCAATACCTGTTAAAACTTTAAATGGGCAAACGAACAAACAATAAAATTAATCGAAAAAGATTTAATGTCTTGTAATAATGATGAACTTTTTGGAGGAATTCGAAAAGTAGATTTAGAAGTGGAAGCAAATTAGCTATTATAAAGATTATCCTTTATCACCAGGAAAACTAATCCCTAATGATTCTTATGAATCTCAATTACAGAAGAAATTTCTTGAAGATGAAAAGTGTACAAAACATTCAGTAGCTAAGGTGTTGTGCGCATTACAAATCAAAGAGAGATATGCTATCCCATTATCGCAATTTAAAGCAGCATGTTAAATTAGGATTATAACTAAATGAGATGCATAGAGTAGTTTTGTTCGATCAAGAGATGTGGCCAATATCATACCTAGAACTAAATACATCTTTGTGGCAAAAGGCAAACAATGATTTCATAATCATTTCTTTAACCTTATGAATAATGCTGAGTTTGGTAAAAAGATGGAAAATCTTGAAAAGACAAATAAATTACTAATACATACAAATGCTACAAAATAATATGATCTATAAAAATATTTCATTTGCAGTTAGAACCACAATAGATAAAGATATGGTAATAGCAAACATGGAAAACAATAACATTAAATTAACAAAACCAATGTATTATGTTTTTACTATATTAGAAGTAAGTAAGTTGCTTATGTATGACTACTACTACCGCAAGCAAAAAAAATCAATATGATAGTAAAATGTACCTGTTAATGAAGGATACTGATTCTCTATGTATTCATGCAGAAAGAGATAATTTGTATGATGATATAAAGACGAATGTACATTTTTTTTAAAAATACAATTAACTCCAAAAATGATAATATTTGTGGCATTCCACGTGTAAATAAAATAATGTCAGTACCTTTAAAAGGCGCATTAAATAGCATACCGATACAAGACATTTTTTAGACTTAGATAGTAGCTGTATTCCTTCAGAACAGATGTAGAATGCAAGCGTATTAAGAAATGCGCTGCTAAAAATATTATGGAATTTGACATGTACAAGTATACTTTGTTTAATCAAACTGTGAATCACCAATAGATATATTTAATTAAATCGTACCATCACGAGATATACAATATTACGTTGAATAAGTTTGCCTTTTCACCTCATGCTGTTAAAAGTTATTTATTTTATAACATAAACAAACGTCCATATGGTTACTCTCGATCTACCTTGTTATTAAAAGGCAATTCAAGCCTCATTAAACGTTTATTTCTGTTATTTTCCTTTAGCTTTGCAATTATTCATCGATCATAACTTCAGGTACAACATTATTTTCTTCAAAAATATTTTCCACAGACTTTTTATCTTTTGAATAAAATATCACTAAAAAGCTAACATTTTCTCTAAAGTTTTTTTATTCCAGAATTGTAATTGTATCTATTATTAATACAGATATATGTATACCGCTAAAACCTAGTTAAGTTAAGTTTGTTTCTTTCTTCTTGACCCATCTAAATTTGTGCAGTCATCGATAATAAATAAAGTATTAGTTCCTTGATAAACTCCGATTAAAAAATCTAAAATGTATCCAATTTTTCACAAGCATGAATTATTATTGCATCATTTGCTTTACCTACCCATTTTTTAATAAAGTCGTGTTGAAAATAAATGTTGGGCAGACTATGATAATAAAGTCAAGGAATCCTTTATTTTCGGTATCTATTAAATTTAATGCCCACTTCTTTTTTTCCCACAATTGGTTACACCGCATATTACTGTACTGTAAGGATCTTTTAGAACATCCTCAATAATCTTTGATATTTTAATACCATTTAAAATCTTTTTTCTTTACATCAAAGACATCTGTAGAATCTGTTTGTTTTTTATATTGCTTAGTTGATCAATAACCCACAAACAGTATTTGATTCGGTAGATGCACTTATATATCTCTGGCTATTAAATCATAGTAGGTAATTTAGGGTTGTAGTTGATTACGTACACTGTGTAATTATTACTAAGGGTTATTACATCTTTAGAGTTGTCTTTCTGGAATTAATTATTTATTATTTCTTCACAGTCGCTATCAGTAGCCATTCCTTCTTTTCCTTTTTTCATGTACACTTCAAGATTGTAAAAACCATCTGACATCGATATGATTTTTGTTTCATTCTTATTGGTTATATAGTAGAATATATTGTTTTCTCTTTTTTCCTATGTTGTTTTTCCTTGTTAATTTCTTATTTTCTTTTATTTTGGATCATTTGAAATATTGTAATAACCAATTACAAAATGTATTCTCTGCGTTGAAATGTATAATTTACCATCTCTGTTATCAATTGGATTTGAAAAATATATTTCTGTGACTCGGGTTCACCTAAAGGTTAACGGGATTCACTGTATGGACTTCCATTTAAGTAACGAGAATCCTTTGGAGTCCTAAGGTTCAACCATTTGTTGTACTCAGTAACTATCGTACTGAATTCGTCGTGACTTATTTCTTTATTGCTTATTGCTTTAATCACAATTGCGTCGATGATAATCTACTTAATTATAGCAGAGGTTGCAATCTCATTGTGTTTTAAAACTTTACCGCATACAATCTTTTCTTTAAACGCTTTTGCGAGAACCCCTATTAAAGATGCTGCAAACCGTGTAAAAGCTAAAGGAATAATAAGTTCTGTCATGCCGACAACCCCTAAACTAGCACCAGCAACACCAATTCCACCAGAAACATCTGCCATACCAACCTCTACCACATTTAAAAACTTATATGCCGTTTTATACTTTTTTTGACAGATCAGTAATGTTCCATCTCTTTAACTAAATCATTTTAATCTCATTAATTTTCGTCAATCTTATAATACAAATTCCATGGTGTGTGGGCAATTTATCTACCATTTAGAATGTATTAAATAGCTAGTTACTTAATTATTTTGTCTGATAGTATACCTTATGCAATTATATTGTAAATCGTCAAGTGATTCAAAGACATCGGAATAACCAATTCTAGTATTTCGTCTATACTCACTAGGGAATCTACTTTAAAATTAAATATTCAAAACTAATATATATTTGAAATTAAATAAATTCAAAGAATACTGCATGATTTGAGTATAATACAGCATGATAATTCGTATTAATCAATATGTTCGTTTTGCTTGAAATTTATTATCATAACTTTTATTAAATTGACTCATCACCCTACTATTAATCTACAGCATTTATGGACCTTATTTGACGCTTTGAATGATATATTAGTAGTTCCCCATACTGATTCTTTTTAGACTCTTTTTTAAAACTAAACTATAACGTCTACTTCTATAGAACAACTAAACAAGCTATCAAAGTAATAAATAGTGTAGCTCCCACATGAGTCGTGCTTATATGCCTTCGTTTACTCACTAACCACAATATTGTTATTTTTATTTTTCTGCTTTGGCTTTTCTAAATTCTTGTCAACGTTTTCCAAGTTTTTTTTACTAAGTTCAACTGTACGAGGATCTTTTTATCTTTAATGAAGTTACCTTCAGTGGTGATTTAGAAACCTGAAATATTCTTCAGTTTTACTTTCAAGAATTTGTTGTTTTCTTCTTTTTTCCTTCTGCTTATTTTGTAAGTAAATTAAAGTTTTCCTAAATAGCTATACAAGTTATTTTCAAGTTATTTTCAAGTGATCTTCACGTTATTTTCAAGTTATCTTTGAGTTATTTTTAAGTTGCCTTGAAGTTAGTTAAGTTATTTTCGTGTTGTCTTCACGTTATATTCAAGTAATTTTCAAGTTACGAATATTTTAAATGTTAATTGGCTTTCTAATGCAACTAAGTCCTGGTTTTCTTCAATTTGTTCTTTTCAAAAATGAATGTGCTTAAAGGTTATCAGAATAGCACTTAATACCGAAATTAGTAATCCAAACCTTAAACATAAAACCCCACTAAAGTATCTAATTTCCTCTGTTGTTAAGTAGTCTTCTTTCAACCCTTTCTGTGCTTCATTTAACTATCAATTGGAATATATTTACTCACCAAAGATGTCACTCCAAGTCTTATTGCATCTGACAATGACTTTGATATTTTAGCAGATACAGCATTGACAAAAACCTAATATGCTTTCTTGATTTCATTTTAATCTATTTTATCCAACTCCTTATTGGTATCGTTTTACCTTTTATTTCCTTATATGTTCAATTTATTATAATAATTTTGTAAGTTCTGTTTGTAGGCTTATGGTATTCTATCTTCATATGCGAAACAGTTCTCGAGGATTAAAGCCTTAGTACTGCAATGCAGTCCGCCCAGTCCTCTTATATCTTGCTTATATTCTAAAACAAACTTAATTCTTTCGCAAGTTGATTCAGGTTCGTGTAAATAATGTACAATGGCAGCACGTGATTTTAGTGACTAGTACTTGTTTGAAAAACCTGCTAAAGAACCTGATCCTAATCCTGATAATCCTCCCGTTCCTAATCCTTATACTACTCAAGATCCTACTCCTTATTTTCCTCCGTATCCTACTCCTGATACAGTTCAGCAACAAGTTATTGATCAACTATACAAAGAAGATATGAGACATAATTTTAAGATAAGTGAAGAAGAGTATTTAAATAACCTACATTAAAAAAATTAGATGAAACATTGTATTACGAAGAACTTGGTAAAGAAGATGGGCAACTTTCTTAGATTGGTATGGCAAACAAAAATGTTATCAATTAAAAATATAGCAAGTAAAACGAGTGGAAGTAGCTTTGGAAATAATGGGTTGGAAAAGAATAGAAAATTAAAGGGCTAAGAATGAAGAATTTGGAAATTACTATATTTAAAGATAATACAAGTAGACAACTGATATAAAACACTGTTGCTGAAACAAAATAGTTCGAAACTTTAGATGTTATAGCAGAAATACATGATATTTTAAATAAGGGAAAAATTGTTTCAAAACATCAGATTGAAACAGTCAAAAAATGACTCAGAACAATCTATGAGTAAGGAAGGAAATGATCATAGACTGTTTACTGATAACGAAGACCGAGAATCAAGAGGATATGTGACTGCTGTTGATGTTGTAAATTCGAAAGTATTATCAATGAAAACAGACCTAGATCTAAAGGATGAAAATAAAAAGAAAATGCAAAAAATATTGCTAAAGAACAAGATCCAGCTAAAAAGCTAAATTAAATGATTTATTAAAACGCTGTCAAGTCAAAGAGCACAAATAGGTGCCCCTTTAAATAGAAAGTGACTTTAGAGAAAATATTAATAGCACTGACCCAAAAATTAAAGAAATATTACCATTAGGTAAAAGTTTAAAACGGATATTCAAAGAAAAAGGAGTACTAATTACCACTGTTTCTGCAGCCATTGCTATTGTAGCAATAAGAGTAGGAGAGAAGCAGCCCGGTGGAGGTGATGGCGGTTGTAGATCTGGTATTTGTTTAATATGGGTTTTAAAAATCTGTAGCAGCATTGCAGGTATCACTGGTAATGTAATAAGCCGGTTTTTATCTTTGGCCGGAAAAAAATTTCTTTCATACGTGATAATTCAATTTTGTTAATTCTTGCATTAATTGGCTTGTTATTTGCATTTGCACTAAAAGGTATATTTGTAGTTACAAAAAGGATTAGACATTAATATATTAACTAATCTATTATCTAGCTAGTTAATCTATTTCAAAAAGTAAATTGCGCCAACTCCAGCAAAAATAAACATAATAATAAATTTTTTGTTAATTTGTTCCATAATCCAGGTCTGTTTTACACTGGATCAGTGGTATTAAAAACTTGCTGAGAAAAAAAAAAAAAAAAAAACGATCAATGCTCTTCACAAATTTATGAAGAAAACCCTGGTTCTGTGACCTTTACAAATTTGTCAAACGCATTCTGGCTCGGATGTCTTCACAAATGTCTGGGGGAAAAAAAGCTGGCTCACTGGTTTTCACCACAGGACAAAAAGTATGAAGATAATGAACAGAGGTGAAATGAATGATGACATTGAATGTTTATTTGACATTGTAATTACAAAATGTGGACAGGAAAAAAGCGAAAGCACGAAATGGATGTTTGACAGGACTGAATATTTTACATTGCACATATATAATTACCACTCGCTCAGAGGAAACTCATATATAGATTTGCCAGAATGGGAATTTAGAAGCAAAAACAAAATGTGCAAAGTACTGTCAATATATTCTTCCTATCGAGTCAATTTAAAAAAAACTCCATAGACCATCAAAATACAACCATATCGGGTCAATTTAAGATACTCCCACAAAAAACTCCATAGACCATCAAAATACAATTTGAACAAATACTAACACTTAAGATGGTTAAAAAAAATGTCAGATAGTATTGAAGGCATAAACAAATATGAAGAGCAGATGGTTACGAATTTAAAATATAAAAAGTTCGTGAAATAATCAAACCTTTTGACGCAATGAAAGCTAAATATTTGCGGATAGATATTTGCCCATACAAATACATCGATAATTTTAAAAAAGTTTATTTATGCAACGTTTTACATATCACTAAACTTCAGAATGAATGTAATTTGGAACTTCAGCCTTCAAACATTTGCGATCCAAGCGACTATTAAGTGAAAAGGTACCTTAATGTTGCGTGACATCATTGAAGATCTTAAAAATGTCTGTATGAAACATTACAATCTTGATTCAGTACATTTTATAGTGCACATGGGTTACCTCATTGTGCGAGTTTAAAAATATATGGTGTTGAGTTAGAACTTTTAACAGACCATGATAGGTTTATGATGAGTGAAAGTGTAATTCGTGGTGGAAATAGGATGATACCACACAGACATGTAAAAGCAAATAAAGAATTATGTGCATAGAAAGATTGCAAAATAATGAAATTATGATGGGTCTGATGTGACAAAACAAAAATCATTCATTATCCTAACATTTATAATTTACACAAAAGTCAATGCATTCCGGTATAAAATATTTGTACAAATTCAGATATGCAAATGATCAAGAAATAAAATGGGCGGAAGACTTTCTCCTTGAAATACCAGATGTATGTGATACTCGTTGCACTTTAGAAGTTGACTAACAGATTCCATTACATCTGCACGATGATTTGAATTTCTAACTTGCACCTGAAAACAAAACTTGTACCAGGTAAACATTAGTTGTCAGCAACGCAAAAAGAAAAAAATGATTACAAGGTTTCAAAAATATCCAAACCAAAACTATCATGTACCTTGAAAAATATAAACTTGTATGTGATACATCACAGAAACATAAACATTTGCGTATAATTGGGTTCGATACTTAAGAAGAAAAAAAATATAGAGGGTTGTTTTTTGTTTTGAACAGGAACTTTGGATTAAACAATCATTGCATTGAATAAGAGTGTGCGAATAAAAGCCAACAACGATTTGAGAAAGACTTCATTGGGCAAATTAACAAGTCTGTATTTCGAAATCTGTTATAGTGTCTTGGTAAAAAAATAACAGTTAAAATATGTACAGACGAAAATATTTCTTTTAAATATCAAAACGATATTACATTCGCCAGAAAAGCAATTACTGACGATGACAGGGTACTCGTCAGTATATACAAAAATTATCAATAGTAATCAGACGGATCTGTGATGTATTTACAGTATTAGAGTTATCAAAATGGTTGGTGTACAAATGCTATTGTAACAATCTAAAAAACAAATACAGCGATATAGCTTTTCCTTGTACTAAAATAGATTCATTATGCATTCCAGTTGACACTGAAGCACTTTTACAGGTTTGGTTTATTTTGGTTTTGTGTGGTTTAACGCCATTTTTCAGCACATCATAGGCTAATCATGGCGGCCAGTATATTTTGTGAAGGAAGAACCCGGGAAGACCCCATGAAGAACCATAGACCCATGGGAAAGTGCTGACAAGTTTCCTCACATACACACGTTGGTCGTACTGAGACTTGAACTCATGCGGACAGAGGTGAGATGTGTGAGTGTTTTGTAAAGGCGAGCGCCTTTGACCACTTAGTGGCTTCTGATAAAAGCTGTCTCGTTTGTAAACCCTAGAAATAAACCATATTTAGCAGACCTTCTATAGTCACATATATTTCTTCTATTGCTGATTTGAACAACTTTCAGGATCACTTTTTCTACTCTTTTACATATTATCAAAACACCCTTTATACTCATCCTGGAAGAATTAAGTGCGAACTTAGTTAAAGTTGTATTAGCTGGTATATCAATGATTCTCTCCATACCGACGTAGTCGTAGAAGAATGCAATTCCATTTGTATATTTGTAATTTAACGATTGAATAGTTGATTCTGAGGCAATCGTATCGTACTCTAGGCAAATGTTTTCCGGTTCGTAGTCCTTGTTCTGATTTACAAAGGCTCCGTAGTTTCCTCCTTCGATTCCTTCAGCTGCGCTTGCAAGTGAAATAATAAATCTGAAATCCAGACAAAGAGCACACGGATACAGTGAACGGTGATATGTTAGTATCTGAAAGTCAACTGTTATTCTAAACTTCTTACCATACACCACTAACTGTACTGATTCAGTACGAGTATTCTGCACATTAGCATCTCCTGATTCGTAACTTTGTCAATTTTTCAGTTATGATGGCTTGTTTAATCCTCATTGTTCTAACCGATACAGTTAGCCACAAATATTTGTATTCCATGACAATGCTTGAGTCATTTAACTTAAAACGATAATTGCTTCCATATGATATGGTAATGTCCTTCACAAACCTTCTACACAAATTCTTTACCATTGCAATGTTAGGATCTCTTTTCAACTTCATTCGAAGTAACAAGAACAAACTACAAGGTATAATCGTTATATATTTGGAGTTAGCTTTGGTATTACTATCTGTAAAGCTTCTTTGGGTTTAATGCTGCTAGGGTTGGGTGGTAAAATGATGTGTTAGACTGAGGTATTAAACTCCTTGAGGTATTTTATCCAGATTGTTTGGAGTTATGTATTTACTGTATGTTGACATTTTTGCTTTTTGTTGTGCTAAATTTAGAACCTATAGACCCGTCATGCACCTTCGGTGCAACCTTTTCTCGGCCTGACAACATCGGTTACTTTTACAACAAGTTGTAACACGCATACACACTAATACCCATATAAAGTACAATGAAAATGTATTCGTATTAACTTGTTTATCTGAAGGTTGGTAGAAATCATTTAGTTTTTTTATCTGCTATGGTTTTACAAACCTTGCTTTACTATCAAGATCGTTTGAATCGTTATGGCATCAGCACCATGAGTAGACACGTAAAGAAAAAATGCGTTGTCCAGGTTGTTCAAGTACTGAGTAACCAGAACTTGTTCCCTCGATATTTTTAATTTAGGTAGTCAAGTGCCTTTGATCTGCTTTCGTTAAATTCAGAAGTGTTTGCATTATAATCTTCCAATATTCGTAGTAGTTATTGTCTAATTATCTCCACATCATTAGGATCAAGCAACTATAACAGATAGTTGCTTCCTGTAAATGCAAAGCCGTTAGCTATTGTTCCTTCAGTCGGAACTAATGCTATAGCCACTTGTTGTATTTATGAGTAAAATATTTCATTAATGTTGGCCGGGCTAAATTGAAAAATTATAGAATGATCTCAAAGATATTTTATTTTTGTCCCAAAATTAAAATTGTTTTGTCTTCCAGATAGTAGGTCATTGATGCTTTCAAAATAAAATAATCTTCTGATTCGTTATTCCTGTTGTGGACTCATTGTATAATTAGTACGTAGATTGGGTATCTCCAATCCGATATATAAAAATATCTGTGTTAAAATTTCCCTACATGCAACACACAAGATCAAATGTTTTGATATAATCCTGTTCTTTTTTTGTTTTTTGTTTTTTTTATTGTCTCATCTGAATTACATATTGCTTCAAAGCATCATTTGTGTATATAAATTATATTCAGCAAAATGTGATAGGGCCTAGTCAATTCTGTAGCTGCTATTCAACTTTAAAATAATCCATCAAACATTTTGTATCTAGATTTGAAACAAAACCATGACCAGGTGATCTTAGTGTAGTTCTACGATTTGTATTTTCTCTTTTTGGTGTGCAATTAAACTAATGTCATCTGAATGCTCCTGAATCGGTACAATGCGAAAACCATAAAGCAATACACGTCGTGGGATTAGTTGAGCTTTCTCATCAAAGTATTTTTGGTATTAATCGATTTTCTCTTTAAATTTTCTCATTCTATCAAACGCCCAATATTCTGAGCAACCATTTCAGTGCAAAACTCAGTTTTGAATCTTTATAGTTTCGTTCATTTTTGGTTTTATCTGCATCAATGCTACTATTTAATGTTAGAGTCAACTGATCTTAACCTTTTGAATGCGTCTGTATCTATTTCGTAAATACTACCTTGAACCTCATCGATATTATTGACCACTTCTCAATCAACATATATCGTTGTGTATATTTTAGATGGTTTAAACACTGCATGGAACTTCTTGTAAACTCCTTTTAATTTTATCACTCAAATCTGTAATAACCCAAAATTTAGTTGTGATCTAGATATAATCGTTCTTTCATCCATATTTATTTTGTTTGTGTGGGAGTTTTTTTTTTTTTTTTTTTTTTTTTTGGGGGGGGGGGTTGTTTTGTTTTGTTTTTGTTTATTTGTTTTTCTTTGTTTCTGTTTTGTTGTTTTTTTTGTTTTTGTTTTTTGTTTGTTTTTTGTTTTGTTTTGTTTTGTTTACTTTGTTTGTTTGTTTGTTTGTTTTTGTTTGATTGTTTGTTTTTGTTTGTTTGTTTGTTTGTTTGTTTTTGTTTGATTGTTTGTTTTTGTTTGTTTGTTTGTTTTTTGTTGTTGTTTTCTGTTTATGTTGCATCGCTTATATTTTTGGTTAAATCATAGAAGAGGGCTAATGAAAGTTTAGTTGTATTAATTAAACTGAAATTAATAAAGACTTTTTTCCCGTGGACTGTGCCCAAGCTCAGCAAAATAAAACAATTTACTGAATAATTCAAATGCTATAACTCTCATTATCTACCGACTCTAGCGGACCAAACCCTTACTACCAGCTTTACAAACAGGAACAACTGTGAGTTTGAAGAAATGAAAAAGATACCTAAATCAGTTACACCACCACCTATTAAATATTGGATCATGCTTTTTGAAAGTTAGAGACTGAACGAAATCCAGCTTCATTATTTTGTATAATTTCTTTCACGTAGAATGCTTGCAGAATCATGTGAATCCTTGTGTTTACTCGGTAGCAAAACTATAACGTCGCCACCAGCAGGATAATCTAATTTAACTCTTGATATGTCATGTATTGTTGAAAATTGATCATAATGATTTCATTTGAGTCGTAATCCGGATGTCCTGAAATTAATAGTTCCATTAACTTATTAGTAGTATCTCAAACAGTGGAAACAAACTTGTGTACGACAGATGCGTATTAAATAGAAGCTGATGCTTTAAACCTTGCAATATCTTCATTTATGAGTCCGTTGCTATCGTGCAGAAATACGTAAGTCCAGCCAGTGGGTGCATCTACTCAATTTTCTCTTTGAAATATCTGAACTGTAATTTCACTTTCCAGTACTACCTGCCAATCTACGAAATTATTTTCCCAGTTGAATTATTCAATTCGAAATTTGATAAATCTTTCTATGGATTTAAATAATGCCTATCTTCATGTATGACTTTTTATATATATATTTTCCTTGATATAACTCCAATCACGATGTGTGGAATTTCAAAATTGTTGCAGCTCAAATTAAATTGTTTAGGTCAATGATATTATTATTAGAGCTATCATATTTCTTATCATGCACAATTATTTTTTCATTAAGATAACAGTTTTCTTACTTTGAAAGTAAATATGAAATTTATATTCGGATGTGACTAAATCCTGTACATCGTCATGTACCAAATACATCAGCTGTTGTCATCCACCCCGCATAGTTTAATTGACTCTGCCATATCACGTCACACTGTGCTTTGTATATATGTTCAAGGTATCTTCATTCTCAAATTTAAAATATATATGAAATATATGTAATATTTTGCATATGAAAAATTGAGTTTCAATGCGGTAAAGTTGTATATCTTTAAATATTTGTGCATTATCTGGATTAACTGGATCGTTAAACTGAATTGCGATACAACGTATGATATTGTGTTGTTAGTTACTTGAATCGGACGTTCATTATTTAATTTTAAAAATAATGTGAAGTTGACTTTTCTTGTGTGAATACATTGAGTCTCCATATGTCGTTTTTCCATAGTTATATATATATATATATATATATATATATATATATATATATAATTCTTTGTCGATTTATCTCTCAAATCAATTCAGTTCCTCCTGTATAATGCCAATTAATCTCGCTGATTGTACACTCTTTACATCTCAAGTATTTTGTATATCGTTTTCTTTCCTGAATCAGTTTTCCCTGTTGGATTTGTAACATTTTGCAACTTATTGTACCTCTGGTACATGTTGTCTCCAAAATGCTTTCATCACCGGTACTGGTTGTCTGTGATACGACTAAAATTCGTATAAAACATCTCTTGTTGATTGTACCAGTTATTTGTGTTGTTTAATTTCATTTACGGCTTGATGTCAAATGAAAGTTCTGAAAGAAATGTATCATCAAACTATGTATTTTACCTCATCTATGTGATTGCAAAGTACTCTTGTTAAATCGAATGATTTTGTTTAATTTGTGAGGTAACTCTCTTTAAAAAAAAAATTATTGATAATATACAAGTATATATAGTAATATCATGTCAAGCAGAAAAGCATAGTTGATTGCGTAACTGTAGGAATTATTACTGTACTTTCTTTTAATAAACTTCCAGGTAATTTTAAATATCCCCACTATTGCATCAACTTCTATATGATTTTAATTACCCCCTGATGTTGGTCAAAGTTTCGGAGTCTATCTAGTAGTCGTTAACACTGTAACTATTTTTCGCCTTTTTGACTTTTTTTATAGTTGACTGCTCCAGCGTTTAATTTTTTTTTAAACTTTACATATAATAATGCTAGCCAAATAATTTGAGTGTCTTAGTGTGTTTTAATGATTTTAAAAATTGCCAAGTCTTGTTGGTCTGTAAATGTTTAAAGTTTGATTTTTAATGTTCTCGTATCCGTATACAATACGGTGATACACAAACAGATATACTATTATGTTTAATTTTGATTTTAAGTCTGCTCCTGTAGGAGTATAACATAAAAAAAAAACAAATAACGGCCCAGAGATCTCAAAATGTCTCTACTAAAAGGTATAGCCAAATCACCTCTGTAGCCACGGCTGTGTTTATAAAAATAAAAATATAAGTATACAGAGGAACCAAAGACACAATTTCCATACCAATCTATTGTGTCTAAAGCTTTAATTGTTTGTTTTGTTGTTATTGTTGTTAATTGCGGAGGGTTCTGGGGGTAGTTCTTTTTTTTTTCAAAGGAAATAAATGTTGATACATCGTGAATCATATCGTAGATGGTTACAACTTTTACTTGAAAACTTTTTGCATAATGTTTTCTTGCATGAACTAAGGTCTTAATTGAGTCTATGATATGATATTTACATTCCATCGTATCATCTGAAAGATGCACATTACAAAATAGCCTAATGGCATGACTTTGAAGTACAATCGGATGCCTATAACATTACATGTTAACCTGATATGACATTCATGAAATGTGTGCATTTTTGGAAAATATATCTTGTGAGTTTATTAGTTTATTAACATAAAGAGCACAGTATTTGTGTGTGTATATATTATAACACGCAAGGGGCTTCACTGCCGAGCAAATCCAACAACTCCTGCTTAAGTCTGGCTTCAGATCGATGTATCCTCTATTTCCAATGACCTCAGGACAACTATTGTTGTCATCTGAAGGGTTCTAAAACGCGCAAATACTACAAATGATTTTCCTTTAATCCACTAATGACTACATGTATGAAACTCTAATTTCACCTTGCGTGTTTTTCTTGCTTCACATATCTATGACCCAGTAAGCCTTTCCAAGCCGAAGATTGGTAATTTACGCCATGCACCAAAAAGCACGACCCAAACACCTAATACAAAGAATTATTCCTATTTCAAATTACTAAACACTTACACATTATAATATCCTGAGAATTCAGTATGTTAGGAAATTAGATCCATTGTACCAAACTAATTCGTTTTACCGTAAAGTCTCGTGGTACTGCAAATTATGACGTCTGATCCTTGTAATTGGCTAATTACTCGGTTTACGAAATATCTTCCCAACACCGACTCCCCATATTCAAGAAATAATCACTAAATTCTAACAAAGCTATAAACTGAGACGTAAGCACAAATAGCACATACATTAGGTTTATATATATATATATATATATATATATATATATATATATATATATATATATATATATATATATATATATATATATCATATAAAGAATTTTATATCAACGTTTGCGCCGTGGTATAAAGAAACTATAGGTGTAAGACTGCAGGAAATTAAATCGGGCTTCCTGAGTATGTTTGTAAACACAAAGGAATTAGATCGACACTAAAACGGTTGGAAATGTTCAACAAGATGGTGGAGGGGTTTTATTGAATAGAAAGAAATTTAAAACTTTATTGCGTATTTGTATGAGACATAAATTAATACACCATCCGATTGGATACTGGAGTTCAAAATATTGTCACTTGGGATATATATATATATATATATATATATATATATATATATATATATATATATATATAGATAGATAGATAGATAGATAGATAGATAGATAAATAGATAGATAGATATATTGATATATAGATAGATAGAGAGAGTTTAGATCTTACTTTTAAGCTGCGACATTAATCGAGAAAAAGTAAAACTCAAGTATGCAACACTAAAATATTCGTATGACTTCCTCAGTACTGATGCCTTCTCTGGTCTTTAACCTTAAAAACTCCAAAAAACAGACAAAAGCTCAAATAAATTTGGCTAGGGGTCGCTGCACATGGAGTTTTATAAGGTACAATATTTATGAATTTCAAGGATAAAAATAGATTCCTACATTTGCTGTATAAGCACTCGCGTGTCATGCAATGCATACATAACTACATGCAAAATTTATGTAATGTCTTCCTTCGTAGTAAAAGCAAATCTGTTACGACAATAAGTATCTAAGCGTATAGTAAAAAGCATTTTCCACAGCAAACGAAGAGACTATGTCATTGTACACATCACAGCAAAACGAAGAGACTATGTCATTTTACACATCAATGTAAACGGAGAGAATATGCCATTGTACACATCACAGCAAACTGAGAGACTATGTCATTGTACACATCACAGCAAACGGTAAGACTGTGTCATTGTACACATCAATATAAACGGAGAGACTATGTCATTGTACACATCAATGCAAACGCAGAGCCTATGTCGTTGTACACAAGTGCCACAGTCTTCGTGCTTAATGCATTCTCTAGTCATAAAGAATTATAAGTACAAAATCAGTTTCCAAAGATAAAAGAATTTATTATGTGAATTACAAGTTTTTCAAATCACTCACACAAAAAACTCTGACATTAAATATTTGTTGATAATTCTTTAATTTCACCTCAGAGTGTAATTCTTGTGGGAAATAACTGTTGAAGAGATATTTATGCTCTAAATGCGCAATCAAAATTATTCTACTGATTTTCGAACAATAAATAAGACATTTACGCTGTTTTTTTATTTTTTCTTCATCGAGGGAAATATATTTTTCTTTCATGATGTGTGTTGTGTCATATCTGTTAATACTTTGTTGTAATTTCGCATCTTTTCTGAAAATAGAAACGAATTAATTCATTCAGCACTTAAATCAAAAGAGACATAACGTATAGAACAGCTATTCTTTCTCATACAAGGCACTGGAACTTTTCCATCTGAATCTATATATAAAAAATCCATTCTTTGGTTTCTTTCTGAAAACATTCCGTATAGCAAAAGCGTTTAAATACAAATGTATTGTGAAAATGCCATTTTTAATACGTGCTCTTCAGGACCAATTGGTTGTGATATATATCTTGTGCTTAAGTCTACCAAATACCTTTTAATGATCCTGAAAAATAGTATAGTCACACACGGCACAAAATTCACCAACCATATGCGTAATGATTTATGATTAGCAAATTTGAAGAACGAAAGCAAAGCATTTGACCACATCCTGCTAATAAAGCAAGTTTCAGGCGAATTCAAAGATCAGTTTTACTAAACATGTTTCAATGTCTGTAGTCAGCATTTGAATAAACAATATGGCTGTCTTCATTGTTACTCTAATTAATGGAAGTGAAAGTAACAGGCAGACGTTGGGGTAAATGGCTTAATTTCACATATTGAGGTTGAAAATAAGGCAATAAATACTTTGCAGTTTGTTGTTCTCTCATTCCAGGAGTTATCAAAGAATGCGCTAGATAAAGAAAGAAAAATCTAACCTAATTAAAAATCTAATCTAAGCGGTTGCTCCGCATATTTGCTGTTTCGGTGCGACCACAAAATCAGTCAAATTAATACTGTATTTTGTGCTTTTTACCTATCTTATCCGTCTTCCAAGGAAACCCAATTAGCTGGCCTCCTTCTGCTCACTTCTCTTCTCTTCCAGACGAGATTCAAGTTGCTGCAGAAGCATACGGGCAGCTGTTTCATCAGAACGTCCTGGTTCCTGGTTGATAGTTCCCCGTCTATCCGGAAGTGCTACTTTATTGACGGTTCCTTCGGGACCAGGCTCTTGCCCATCCTCTCCCGACAGCACGGCTTCAATTTCTATCAATTATATAAATTTTCAAA
The DNA here is from genome assembly GCA_029931535.1 of Margaritifera margaritifera. Lineage (NCBI taxonomy): Eukaryota > Metazoa > Mollusca > Bivalvia > Unionida > Margaritiferidae > Margaritifera > Margaritifera margaritifera. The sequence goes on along the minus strand of JAQPZY010001512.1, from coordinate 588,839 downwards.
TGATAACAGTGGCTTCCAACGGTTTCTAGTTTAAAAGTGTATGATCCTTTACATAATACATGTTTCTAGTTAAAAATGCACTACAACAGACACTGATGCATATTTCGTAGTTAAAATATCTAATGCCATCTTCAAATTATATTAGAGCCTTTTGTCTTTTTGCAATTTTGCTAGGTTTGCCGCGTCCAAGAGTCCGAATTTCGAAATATCCTTACCGTGATTTATCTCTTTTGTTATCAACAATTAAACAATTCATTAAACTTTTATTATATTTGTCTGTAATTCTTATAATCTGTCTGTATGTGTGTCTACCAAATACACAATCACACGGTAAAGAGACGTTTCGTATTCAGACTGTCTGTTTGTTTACCTATTGACTATGCCTGCATTGTGTGCGCGTGTAACCGAGTGACCAGATAGATATACATACCTCCAAGTTGTCCTTCCAACTCATCAACCCTTTGGTTTACAGCATCAATGCCTTGCTTCAGGTATTCTAATGCACCAACAATCTACAGCGACAACATTTTAACTTATTGTTACATGAAAATTGTAGGTGCTATTGTATATATATATATATATATATATATATATATATATATATATATATATATATATATATATATATATATATATATGTACAGCATTATCTTTTTGTGCGTAAGATCAAATATACTTATGTGTATTGACCACAACGATCAATTATAGAATACGAGCGTAATCATATGCGTTGAGTTCATAGTAACTACAGAAACCTTAGAACTTATGCAAACTTAAAAGCTTACTCCGTGTACAAAGAAAAGTGGTTTCATTGTCTTCAAGATTTTTTTAGTCACATTACATATGATCTCAGATCTTGTCTAGTTAGAATGTGCTTGGTGTCCCTGCTTACGCTCGCATTGCACAATGATCATTTACATCCGGCACACGTGACTGGTTTTAATAGTACAGTTACTTCATTCAGAGGTCAATGAGGAAACTGAAGGGAAAATTAAAGTAACTATCAGAACTAAATGTAAAACATGAAAAAAATATACTCCCTTGCTTCGAGAAACATTTTTGTTTTAAATCTTATTTTGTTTTTAGTTAAAATATGCTAGAGTAAAGATGGAGTAATACCCGTACTTGTTGTCCGACTACACGCATAAGTAAATTTAAATTTATGTAGTTGTTTCGTTCATTTCGCTTATATTACTTATTGACAGAAAAAGGACAGTCTGCACTCATTAGTGATAGCGATACGGAAATTTAAGATTTTCTTTTTCCTCTGCGTCTTCGTTTGAAGACCATGCAGAATGTTAGAAGAGAATCGGAACAACACAAGTTGAATAGATAGATCAAGCAAAATAGGAAGCAACAAAAACCATCAATTAATAGCAGTGTGCGCTCAACATCAACTATAAATAATACTACCTATGGAATCCATACATAAAACTTTGAATACGGACACTTTGGAAGATACAAGACATATGGCATACTTCAAAGATAAATGATGAAGTCTACACTAGAAATATATCTGTTCATTGATATTACAATATGATTCGAGGGACTCGGCAGATGGTATTAGATGGTGTTCAGTTACCAAGAAGGGTGATATATTCTAACCTTTACATTTTTTGTCAGATTTTTATCTGATTCAGCGTCTGACCGCCGAAGAATACTGAGAAGTCATATAGTAACTATAAAGACCGAACACGACAACTGTCACGACTAGTGTACTTAGTCCGCTAACATACACTTAGAAAAGAGAAAGATGGCATGAAGTCAGAAGAATTATTCTTAGCATCAACCAGCAAGAGAAATAAGAAATAATGTGATCTCCATAGATTACAGGACAGAAAATACGAGGAACAAATGTTAATGGAGATTAAGATTAGTCAGAAGGAATCAGAGATACCAGTACTTAAAAACAGTTAGGTGGAGATCTGTTGTAGGCGCTCAGATGAAGTGAAGTAAGTAAGTAAGTAGGTATAGTAATTGAATAAGAAAATAAGTATGTGGGTGAGTGAGTAAGTGAGTTTGCATCAAAATCAATACTCAAGCAAACCAGCAAGAATATGTTTAAAACAAATTTCATTCGATTTTGAGAATCGTGAGTAATTGTTTCTTTTGTTTCATTAATGATATAGACTGCATTTCTGAAGAAACTAACAGGAATATCAGTGTGTAAAAAAGGAAATAGATAAGCAAGAAAGTATGTAAATAAGAAAACAAGTAGACGGGAAAGTATTTAAGTATTTATAGGCCGAGGTCCTGCATTAACAGGGAGCAGGAGCTTCAGTCATATGTAGGATATGTTACCTACTCGACGGGTCTCATATCTCGGCCTTTAATGGCGATAAAATGCCTAACCAATACTCTACAACAGATTTCTTACCTATTATTTAAATACAATTATTAAGTCGAAGTCAAGCATTTTATGGAGAGATTTTGAATTTAGAAGTGTGACTAATGTTCATTTGAAGAATTTATTCAACCATGAGAGCCCTATGCTGACTGTAAAAAGAAACCATGAACACTTTGAAAACCCAAATCCATTATATTGAATCCTTGATAAATCCCAATGCTTGGAGCAATGTGCAAATTTTATTTAAGCCAGTTGCTTCTATTTTAAACACTTAATCATAAAACATCGAAGTATCTCAGTTTTACATAGGACATGATCAATCGCACGCAACGATATTTTTCTTTAAAAATAGACGTCCACTAGTAATTTCTTTCCATGGGTCACGCCCTACCTGATAAGGCGTAGCTTAATTGCAAGTTGTCCATTCACTGGTTCTATCGGACAGTTAAGTTATATTTGTTCTGTCACTCAACCAAGTTTTTATTATAAAATCAAGAGTTATGATTTTAATCTAGACCGTTTAGAAAAGTTCACAGGATCTCGAGTTATCTCAAGCATTGAAACAATTTTAATCCTGCTTTTCTACCTTTTGTCAAAAGACGCAAAATACTGTTAGTAGAGACAGCCTACAGCTAGAATAAATACTTTCCAGATTTAATGACCTATATAGAAACTAGGCATGGGTAAAAGTGTTTTATAGAAGGGCTAGTAATACCTATAGTCAAGTTAAAAAATATATATTAAAAACCGGTTGCGACAATAAAACTTCAAGCGCTGCTGCCCACTGAATAAACGCAATACAGCTTTACTGCTCATCAAACGCTCATTACCTAATATTTTGAAATGACAATCAATAGTGAGCGTAATCTGTAAACTAAATATTAATCTGCAGTAGAAGTTTTATAAAACAAAATTTGCAAATGTAACAAAAATGATAGCTGTATTTACATCGTTTTGATCGTTCAAGCAAAGTAATGTAACGTGAATCGCGCAAACCTCTCAGTCAACAGTAGTCCATACTACTTCTTGTCGTGAAATTAGAATGGCTGCAAACGTCTGTTTATCATGTTTGCGTCATTTTGAATAATTTCCAATATTTATGCTCATTAATTAGCACACATCAAGTTAGTATTTGTTGCTATCTGTCGGTTGATCTTTCCCATGGATTAGGCTCTATGTAATATGTTCATAATTATCCCGTCAAAATATAAAGCTAAATTGAGGAATGTAACAGCTACAATACAAACTAGTAAGTTGATACTTAAGTTTTCAATTAATCTTTTCTTCACGTGTCAATACTGATTTTCAACACAGTGTACTGCATTTTATTTCCACATCAGTTGCATAATGCACAAATATCGAAGCATTAATCAAGAAAATGTTTTTGCTAGCAAATAGCAACTATTGTAATAGTTTCTTGCAAAGAGGTTAAAAAGTGAAAAAGCAAGTTGCACCATCAAAATAATTGATACCGCGAGAGACAGTTACACCCACCTCGTGATTCGCTTGCTTGACGAACAATCTAATGGAAAATACCGTAGCTTATTTCACATGGTATCTTGTCTGTCAGATGGTGCGTTTCCCCAATCGGATTCCCCGTTGTTTTATTATTTTTTTTTTACTTTGGTGTACAATTTTACAAAGTATTTTGTCATTATTCTTCATTGGGATAGCTACATTATCATATCCTACAATTATCTCACTTTACATATTTCTTTTTTTTTTTTTTTTGATGGAATGTAGTTTTAAGTTTGGCAGTACGGGGATAGAAAGCGTGAGCAATTAAGACGAAGATGGAAGAGTGATTTGCGTATTAGTTCCTAACTGGCTAAATTGGTAGTATATCAGTCCTCTTTTCATCGGAAAAATATTGATCCGTGAAGGAATGGAAGATGGTAGATATAATATTATGTCACTCTCCAACATTTCATTTTAACGGTCTTTCTTTTCTTAAGTACTGTCTGCAATCTCAGCTCCACATCAGATTAAACTTTATTTGCTTTATACAGGGAACAACAGGATCTCCTACCGAAAACCGAACAATTCACACGTGTTAAATGAAAAATGAAGGTCATACTAGTAATGCCTATGCAGAAGATATGCGAATTAAAACTTTAAAAGTTTATCTAACTAGGACATTAATGATCTTTCTCATTCGTGTACGTTCATGCGTTTACTATTTATCTACTGTATTATATATAATTTTTGCACACACTTATTAATTATTTTTTACAAATAATTATTAGCAAAAAATGAAGAAAATTACGTGAAACGTTCATGAAAAAAGTTCTCTGTGCCAGAAAAAGAGGACAAAATATAAATTTAAAATTTTACGGATTGATCGTGTATGCAAATTTAGAGTATGGCAAATTAAAAAAAATAGAGTACTTACTAATTGAGCAGGATCACCTTGACCATTTTCTGGGCCTTTACCCGCTAGAGTGCCTTTTTTAAAAGGCAATAGTCTTCTTGACCATAACCAAGCATCAGCTAGAGCCAGGAATGATAGTATGAGAAAGAGCTTCATCATGATGGTCCTGTTTCTCTATATTTCTCTGTACACGAATTGCTGTGGTCGCGGTCAAATGAGATGTGAAAAATCCGAGTGAGGTCTGGGTTTTATATACAATACACAATTGGTTTCATCTTTTCAGTGCTAAGGAATGTATTTTAGCATTATGCTGTGCGACACTGGTACACATAATGTTTTTTGTTTCATTTTGATCAATGACAAAAGGACACATGCTAATCGATAAGGATTGATCGGCTATTAAAATTGGAGTAAATACCATGATCAAATTATTTTATAAATAATTAACGAATTGATATGTAAACCATGTCTATGGTCAATCAATTGCGTCTCCTTTGCCATTGCACTAAAAGGGTCAATGTCATAAATTACTACAGGTTAGATTTTTAGAATCATTTTGCATGACCGCTCTCTTTTTTATGGTGATTCTATACGCCCGAACATATTGGTAGCAACTGTTGTAAAACGAGATTGGTTTTCAAGATTCAAGATTGCTTAATTTAGCATAGTCACCATTAGGAACATGAGGTAAACAGTGTATATCAGTAGGTACAGTTGGACATATATATATATATATATATATATATATATATATATATGTATATATACATAACGTAGATCAAAATTGTTCGGATTAGCATACAAAATATGAAAACAACATAATTCTAATTGGTACATATTTTCACAGAAACGACAAGAAACACATCTTGTATTAGTTTCATACATAAGAAGTACGCATATACCATATAAAGTATGAAGAAATATGTTAATACGTATAGTAAATTCCATATAAAGTATGAAGAAATATGTTAATACGTATAGTAAATTCCATATAAAGTATGAAGAAATATGTTAATACGTATAGTAAATTCCAGTAAAAAGAAAATGTTAATTCTGCCTTAATTCAGGCAAAAAGTGAGAATTTACTTTTCTAAATAAAAAGTAGGTAGGTTTATCAATTCCTTCTTGCATCTTGATGAAACAGCAGTCCTTTGTATGTAAGTGTAGTGTGTCTAATTTTGTAGTTTTTATTTAAGTGTAATATATCTAATTATGTAGTTTCTATTTAAGTGTAGTTGTAGTTTCTGCTTAAGTGTAGTATGTCTAATTGTGTAGATTTTATTTATTATACTAGAACTTTCTTCTCTGTATTAAGAACATTTTTAAATAAAGTGGAATTCGTCCCCTAAATGTTGACTCTACATGCTTATCCCCTACGTAACTTAATTCGTTAAGATTCGTACCCGTGGTCGCCAGAAAATGCAAGACAGTCGCTAGATAGTGTTCCGCACCTACCACCTGTCAGATGGGTCGTCCACCTTAATCATTATTTATTTCACTCTTTGCACTTGAATGGGTTTATTGTCTGATTTTTAAAGTAGTTGTAGCGAAACACAAGTGTAAGGGGTGTAATTTACAGAATTGTTTGTAGTAAAAGATTTATATTTTAAACGAAATATATGATCAGTAATATGTTGCGATTAAATAATAATTTCAAAATATGTTAGCAAATTTATATTATCCTAGTTACAGTAAAATTCTACAATATTACTTTATTTCATTAAATCAACAATTGAATATGTCATATTTTACACCATAATACATACACTAAATTGTGCAATACAAAATTCTAGGGAAATATATCACAGTACAATGATACAGCAGATACCTGAAATCAAAACATTTCTTCAAAATTCATATTGAAAAATAGCTTCCTACAAGTATAAATATTTGCTTATTGTTTTAAAAACCCAATTCAAATTCTTCCATAAAAATATATTGATGCCCGTCGTCTTTGAGTAAGTATATAAATCTTCTTATATGAATAATGTTCTCTTTGTAGCTATAAAACGGGGATATGATAGATCTTCTAAAGCGCCTTATTTGTCCTTTAAATCAGTTATATTAAACTCTAAAACGAGGAAATGAAGCTATAGCGAGGTGTAACAACTATAATATAAATATGAAAATTGTGTTAATGCAATAAAAGTATTTAATGTTAGTAACTCACTTAAGCTACATTCCCTAAAATAACTCACTTAAGCTAAATTCCCTAAAATAATCTCAAAATATTTGTCACAAGCATGCGGAATACTTCAGGAATTTTGGCAGTGAATGTATGTGTCACCCAATCGCAACAATCTATCTAGGTGTAAGAAATCAGACAGTCTTAGACAAAAAGAGAGAATAAATATAAAATAAAAAAGAAATAAAAAGAATAACAGCCGAAATAAATAGTTACTACTTCAATATCTTAGGTGCGCTGCATCGTTTTCGCGAACAACTGCTTCGAGAGAAAAATGGTCAAAAACTTGCTACGAACCAGACGCCGGCATCTTGAAAAACAAATTTGATTCAAAGCAAATTGTTGTTTCTAATTTTGCTATCGGCTCTCATTTCTTTAATCAAAAGCACCAAAGACACCAAAGTAGCAGCTATTTATCGCACCCTGTTCACTTGTCTCAGAAATTTTCAATCTCTTCGACGAATTGTTTCAATCGTTTGAGATTTCTGCAGAAAATCCCAAAGTTATCCAAATGCCCTTGACGTCTAATGTTGGGATTGTTACAAATTTATTATTATCGTGAAACATTAAACACGTTCTTCATGGATTCTTGCCGATTATAGCAATATTTGTTTTCGTCATTGAAATCGAGCTAGATTGACAGTTTGTTCAACTTGTGCATGCTTTGAACTGTTGACGGACTTATTTTGAAAATAGCAAACTTTCTCTGCAGCTTTAGCAAAATATTCAAGACAAAAGGTGCTAGGTCCTTTAGAGGTAATTTGTAGATCTCATGAGAAAAAGAAACATTGTTTTTCAACGATAATTTTCACAGCTCTGCGCCAGAAGAATTTCTCAAGGTTTTAGCAGACGAGATATATTCTCAGCCGTTTTCTACGCTAACGGTTGCTGACTTGCACCAGATATATCAGCCTTTGAGATTAATCTCACTTCTAATCGATCTTCAGAAAGTATAAGAGTCTAATAAAAACAATGCGGATCTTTCAAAATGCATTTTCCAAAGTTTGACGAGAAAAAAAAAATTCATTGAAAAAGTCACTGACACATTTTATAAAATGATCCAAAGTAATTAACCAAATGCATTTTTACACACCTCAATCCCATGAATTCGTGCTGTACGATATACACTATATATATATATATATATATATATATATATATATATATATATATATATATATATATATATATATATATATATCATTAATTCAAAACAAATGTTCACTTCTATTCATTTAAAAAATATTACTTTAAGAAGTGGGATAGAACCATGGGTATAAGTAGATAAGGTTTATTTCTCATAAAGCATGCTGTAGCACAATCATCGGCTACCGTACCTAGATTGCGAGCTAATATCCCTAACTATTTACATGAATTTGTTACATGCCGCAAAGTGCAACGTAGGACTGAAAGTTTTAAATATAATTAAAAACATGGTCAGCCTATCATCACGCCAGGAAATGATCAACTCATCTATTTGATTTAACATATCACATTGAATGCCACATGGCTTATTCGAAAACTTTGTAATTTCTCATCCACAAAAGTGGATATACATTCTTTGTATCACACGCTTGCATACAGAAAGATAGGGAGAGAGAATCTGTTGCTGATGGGTTGGGGGGTGTTTTGTTTTGTTTTTTACCTTTTTTCTTTTTTGCTTGGGGTAGAGGTTGTTTGTTTGTTTCTTAGTTTTTGGTTTCCCACGTCTCATGCTGTGTCGTATAAGACACATTTAAATAAATGTTCATCCTTTAACGGTCCCCTATACAATTTAGACATTTTTCAATTATAGTATTCTATTTCAACTCAACTTTCAATAAGTTAAAAGTTCATGTCGGTGACCTACATATTCCACAGCGATCGCAAGAAATTTTATATCTGAATAATTTTCCATCAGTTTTCTTTTATCAATGAAAGATTCTTGACATCCGGTGGGTTCGGCTTATTGCTGCAAGGTATCGTATATTGGTGTCAATCTTCACAGCCTATTAGGAGGTTTTAATGGGATGATGTTACAGCAGTAATAGGCATCGTGAGTTTTAAAACGCCATTTATATAATGGAACTTCATTTGAATCTGACTAATGATTGCAGCGCAAGAACATGTCCCATTTTTTTAAAACAAGTAATATATTGAATTTACAGACAATGCCCCGAAGAGCAGCCTATTAGGAGGTTTTAATGGGATGATGTTACAGCAGTAATAGGCATCGTGAGTTTTAAAACGCCATTTATATAATGGAACTTCATTTGAATCTGACTAATGATTGCAGCGCAAGAACATGTCCCATTTTTTTAAAACAAGTAATATATTGAATTTACAGACAATGCCCCGAAGAGCAATATGCACATGAATTTATGATAGTTGGTAAATTTACCCCTCCTCCCTTGAAAATATGGAAAAAGGCGCAGGAGATATTTTCCCTGGGATTTTTCCGAGCGGATGTGTATAGGCGGGTGTTCAAAGTAAAGTGTGGTACCACAGGTGCGTGACGTTAGCTAGTATCGACATTTTGTTTCTATACTACCTCTATACTAAAGACAAGACGGACAACGGCAATCTTTGCTTCCAAATATTTTTGTGGAATAAATCCATTGGGTATACGTCACTTTATTTACCTCGTTTCATGCACTGGACAAGTTCACACCTTATTTTATTGCTGTTGTTTTTTGGGTTGTTGTTGTTTAAAATTTTACTGTATATTATTTTGTTTTATTTAATTACTTTTTGCAAGATGCCATCATACAAAAAACGAGTGATAACAGTGATAGATAGTATGGCCCATGTTTATAAATACAGACGAGTTCATGTCAACAAGGTTAGGGGACTCGGGTTGGCTTAAGTGCATGCCTCTGACCTCATTCAGTTCAAATGTCCAAGTTATCAACACACATTTTGACCAGGCTATAAATTTAAGTTTGTTCAACATATTGCTGTACTACACTACGCAGAATGGGTTTTAATATAGGTGCGTTCTGTGGCGACCTTGAACCCCTAAATTTATGTTCACTTATAAAATATTGTGCTGCCGTACGTGCCAAAATATTGTTGTCTGCTCATATAGTGTATTATTGACACCTGTTACATTGAAGAGAGAGAGAGAGAGAGAGAGAGAGAGAGAGAGAGAGAGAGAGAGAGAGAGAGAGAAAGCGAGAGAGAGAAGATGGAAGAATCTGATGCAGCTCAATCCATTAGAACAGAAAAATTACTTAGAATCAGATACTCCTATGTTTGCAGAATAGCTTGGGTCTTTTCTGAAAGAGCAAACGCATAAGCAAAATGGAGCCGATTTGTCGATCGCATTGTGACGAATATTACTGGTGTACACAACGTATAAATAGCTATTGAATTATGGAATAAATAAGTATGGACCACAGATGATAAATTACCAACAACACCTACTGCAGCACAACAAAAAGAACAAGAATAGTAAAAGCAATAATAATAATAATAATAATAACAATTAGTAGAAGAATGAGAAGAAGAGGAATACATTTCACAAATTGTTGATCAACGAAAGTCGTATCTAATTTTCATGTAAGTTGTCACTGTTTTAGAAATTATAGGACACTGGTGACTACGTAGCAGTTTGCCAGTGATGAAGGTGAACAGATTAAATTAAATTTTTTTATTAAAATGGGGGAGTTGCTCTTAAAACTCTTTACATTGTTTTTTTGTATGGGTGTTTTTAAAAGCCGGTTTGGTTGCTCTCACGACTTATCGTTCATATCTAGTAACAGACCGGGATAGATGTCGATGTCATAGAAGTCATTTCATTTTCTATACGCCTTGCATGGGCAACAAAATTATAAATTCCAATTTGTTCTACCATTTGGTATATAATAAGTAAGGAACATACTACATTGTAAACAAGACCACATTGAATATGGGCAAAAATTAGTGATGCATGCAGATAAAAGGGTGTTCATTTGGAATGACGCATGCAGATAAAAGGGTATTCATTTGTAATGATGCATATAGATAAAAGGGTATTTATTGGTGGTAATTTCCACAAACCTTTCATACTAAGAATAAGGACATTTTGATTTTACTTGCCCTTAATAGAAGCAGCATTCACTGTTTTATGAAGTTTACCCAACTAGTAACTGTACAGGCCCAGATACGCAGTCACATAATGCCCGGCAACATATTGGACAAGCGGCGTAAAACCTGATCTGCCATAGTATTATGTGACCACAGAGCTTGGTCTAAGCGGTTCGTCATTGGGCACGTGTTATAATATGGTACAATGTAATTGGGTACGTGTTATAATATGGTACAATGTAATTGGGCACGTGCTATAATATAGTACAATGTAATTGCGCACGTGTTATAATATGGTACAACGTAATTGGGCACGTGTTATAATATGGTACAATGTAATTGGGCACGTGTTATAATATGGTACAATATAATTGGGCACGTGTTATAATATGGTACAATGTAATTGGGCTCAAAAGAATAAACTTAAGTTGTGTGTCGCATTAGAGATGTATAGTGAATGCGGTCCTTCATAGTAAAATTCTTGGATACGAATTAATTTTGCAGTCGCAATTTGACCCCAAACTCATTTTACCTTTCTGTTCAAGAATGATCAGCTTTCAGCAATATTAAGTCTCTTTCTTTGTAAAGTCTGGAAATGGGCAGTCACCTATTGAGATGCTTTCAGCTTTTTTTCTTTTTAAATAAGTATTTTACCTTTTTACTCTAAAATATCAGATCGATTTGATTGTATATTTTCAGAAAAGGCGCAGGAAACATACAAGATCAAACAAGATGAACGAAACGGAACTATAGCAAGAAACGATCTCTCTCGAAACAATTATTCAACTCAAAAACTCCTTATATTTGACAGGAGGCAATTTTCAAAACTTTTTTTCTTCAGAAAATATTCAAATAAATGTTAAATACTAGGATCACCTGAATTTATTTATTTATTTTATTAACTCATACACATACATTCACACTCCTTAGAACGTCACTCGTTATATTGCCACCATCGCTTATCACCAGCAAATTGTACAGAACGGATTTCAAGATTATTTAATTTCCGATTCATACGGCAATTCTGTCTAGCACCATCCGTCAGGCTAAAATACCATTTTCTACACTAATTCCTGCCGGGCATTAATATCCTCTTCCTGTCGTTTTATGATTCTTTCAAACAATAAATGCCTTTAGTGTATTCTTAATACTTTTGGCAACTGCTATAATGTGGAAAGGATGTTTGATATGTGGAAATATTAAAATTATTGGAAATAGCACACACACACCCTGCCCCGTCCAATCCCCCCCCCCCCCCGTGAAACATGATATTCCGTGGTAGGATAACCCATGTCAGAAATTTTTCTACCTTCATTCATTCATTCCTTCATCATACATTCATTGTTTTAATTCATATTTTTTTTAAATTTAAAAATCTGCTTAATTTTTTTTAATTGTTCAATATTTTACATAATTTTGGCATAGAGACCAAAATTGTAAAAAAAGAAAAGATAATAAATTTTTGCTGTTGATGGTAGCTTTGTTTCAAAATTTTGAAAATTCAAAACTGTTGAAGGAACGTATAGTTACAAATGAATCTAAATAAGAATTGTCTTGGGTAATTAAAGATAAAAAAATACTACTGGAGTCATTACTGACAGAAATATTATAATTTCCAGTTTGATATCAAACCGCAAGATTTCAGTTTAAACATACCGCACCTATTAGAATAGGATAAATTCTTTGAGCTGTAGGAAAACAAATAGAAAGAAAATCCAATACTGGACATTACGTACGTCACATTCAGTGTTCGTCTTTGTGTTTACTTTCTGTTCTTCATCAATTCATCTCTGCATTTCTTTCCAGAATATATTTTATTCAAATGGATTTCAAAATTTTTAGTTTCTTCAGGAGAAAGATCGAACACGTCAAATAAGTCACCAGTAGCGTCTTCCGACATTTGACAGCCCGCCATGTTTGTTTACCAGCCAACATAGTTCCTATAGTGGGTGGGGCTTGTATTCCTTATATGGAAAGTATTTAGCATGGAAAGTGTACGATATTGAATTGTTAAAAATTGCAGGATATTTGAAATTTTTAATATATGGGGAAAAGAAGGACAATTTATGGAGTATATAATAAGTAGAAATATAGAAATCACCACAAATCCCTCAGCGAAACGTGGTATTTTGTGGTAAGAAAACCCATGTCATATAATTTGCCACATTATAAAAGGATTCGCAGCTTTCATATGAAGTTTGGATTTCCGACATTATAATAAATGTTTCTTTTATGAAGAAAGGAAGAATAAAAACAAATGATGATATTGTTATTCGTTAAGGCTAAGGCTCATCCAAGTGCGAATGACCACGAAAAAATGACCAACAGGAAACTCTCTTAACTGACTAATCGACAAGTGTCAATCAATTACTGCTTAGATCAAAGTGATTGCGAGACAACCGACACTTATTGCGTAAATCCCGACTATGCGTCCGCGTATGGATACTCTGACACCTCGGCCTGTTTCTGTCGATAACATACTCAAGTTAATATTGTCGTAACTTGAGTTCCTGAAGCTTTAAGGGCTATTGGTAATGCGAATAGGCTTAACAGGGTGGGTGGGTGTGGTATAGCCCTATATCACTTATAGTACGCAAAAAGTGAAAAGTTATAAATTTTATTAACTTAACAAACTGTAATTTAAATGTGCTTGTACAATCAATTTTGCGGAAAATATATTTATAAGAGCTAAAATGGGCACTTTGATATTGCATTTTACGCGCAATAGATTACGGCATTGAGATAGTATTGAGCTATGGCATTGTAATTATCGTGTTGCATGAAGACTAAGCAAGATGTAACGAGCGTTACATTTATCATATACACTGAGCACTGCGTACAATGCATGTGGCAAACGTCACTATGCCATGTAATGGGGGCTGCCATATTGGTCTTCTTCCTGTAACCCGATGGCTATCAAATTTTCCACATTGAAAGTACAGTTGTGGACGGTAGTATTAATAGCGAAGAAAATTCATAAACAGTCCTGAAATACATATTATGAAATGACTTATTTGCGTGTTTACATTTTACTTCTTTTGCTCTTCTTGCACCTCATGTGGTTCTTTAAATAGTACTCCACTGATGTTATTATCTTCGGGTATTATCAGTCCTTCGTTCTTAATACCCACGTAAAGATAATTAAAAGTACTTGACATTATCTAATTATCCTAAATAAACCTTAAATGTATGCATATATGGGATATATATTGAATTTGCTTGTAAGTATGAGAACTATTGTAGTAGCTGTATGTGTTTCCGCTAGTGTGTGAGAAGACACTTCACCTAATGGCAGTGTGTACTTCAAATTAAGAAAATGACGAATTTTAACAAACTTACAAACTGATCAGGTAAAATATAGCAGCAGTTGCATGTTTTAGAAGAAGGTACTTCGTTCAATTCAGTCAGATGTTACGATTGTCAATAATTGTGAATTTTAAAATAAGTATAGCGCAACATGCTTAGTGACGGTGAATATGACATGTATACATGTATATATCCATGTGCTTTTCAACAATGGATTCTACGACGTGTCGAATAAGACACGTGTAAATATAGAAAGACATGCGAACGGAAAATATGAAAATATTCCAGACTGTTCATTTTGGGGATCATCATAATGTTTGGGACTGCAAATTGTGTAATTAATATTATTACCAAAATACATGTAAATTTGTGTCATTGGCTTCATCATTAAATGCTCCTCATGGCCAGTCCAGGCCTCCGGACCTAATTTTAGGCACTGTTGTCAAGGTTGTTCTGGACTGACACAACTCCATTTCATTTGTAAACAGTATGTGCAGAAAAACAGCTCATGTTCAATTTCTGCAAGTTTTATACAACATCCACTTCTTGCCACTAAATGGATTATTCTTAAGTGGTAGTGACATTTCTTTTTCACTGCAGACATACTCCATATTGCTGTACACTGCATCTAAGTCCCTGGACAAAATGGTATGGAATAGTTTTATTATAATTTGTTCTTTCACACACTCACTGCTAGATGTTACAGGATACTTAACTGAAAGAAATGGAACATCACTATTACCATAATTTTTAGCCATTTCTTCACAATCAGAGTACTATCCTCAACCCACCTGTACTGAATTGTGCATTACCAATTGCCCTTAGCGAAAGATTCAGTATTGACTTAATCTTACTGTTGTACTACATGTGTACACTTTCATAGGAAAATTATATTTATTGCATTCTATACGGATGAGCATTTTCTACATGTCACTTAATGAGAAATTCTATTTTCGCGGTCAATTTAATGCATGAAGGATTCGACAGACAATGGCAAATATGTATCAAGAGTACAAATATTTAACTCTGTATTGTTGACAATAACAAGTACAATGGAACAAGTGTTTATCACAGAAATGACACAGGTTAGGTTTCTATTCTACTCGTCAGCTACTACCAATGTTAAACGTTTAACGATTATATTTCTTCAAAACAATCAAGATGTGCATGTTCGTGTGTAATTATTTTTTACTTTTTCATATCATCATCACATTTGGAAGCTCACTGTCTTTATTCATATATGTCACTCACACAACTGCGAATAACGTTGACCTCCCTCCGCTTTTGCTAAATTTCTACATTTTTGCTCCTTAAATTGAGATTTTGCATTATCTTGTGTGTGATAATTCTGACAACGTCGGGAGTTTCCAAATAAGTAGGGATGGTAGAAATGGATGAAAATTGACGATAAAAGTATAACATTTTGCACTTAGGAATCTTTATATTCTTTTTAAAAAAGAGTTGAGGAATTCCTCATATTTTAAAACAGCCATCAAGTTTTCCTTCGAGATGAAACACAGCTCTTTACAGAAAAACTCAAGAGATTATGATTTCATTTAAGTCCTTGATAACTACTGAATGTTCAGTTGAAAATTAATTGTTGCCAAGCAAGAAATAAGAAAGAGATTTAAAAACCTCAATTTAAGGAAGACAATTTGATATGTTTACTGAAACTGGGGCCTGGTCTGGAGATTACAAAACATGAGCTGGAGCTCGACATTCAGTTATCAAGAACAGCCAATCTAAAAAGGTGTTAAAACGTATATATATATATATATATATATATATATATATATATATATATAGCGAGAGAGAGAGAGAGAGATAGAGAGAGAGATGTGTGTTTATTTATTCCATGTCAATGATTTAGACATATGATTTCCGTAGCAGTTTTCTCTTCATTCTACACTCAAATAAAAAGGCATTATCATAGCAGTATTTAATTTACTTAGTTTACATCAAGAAAATAGGGAATAACCAGTTTAAATCTTATTTGTAAGCTACGACCGTAATCGTGAAACAGTAAAACTGAAATATGCAGCACCCAAATATTCGGCAGCACTCGTATGACTTCCTTAGTACCGATGTAATTCCTTCTCTTGCCTTTAACCTCCAAAACTAAAAAAACCAGACAAAAGTTAAAATAAATTTGGCTAGGGGTCGCTACACATGGAGTTTTCGAAGGTACAGCATCAGTGAATTTCAAGGATAATAATAGACTCTTACATTTCTGTACAAGCTCTCTAGCGTTATGCAATGCATACATAATTTCATACACAATTTTCTGTAATGTCTTCTTTCGTAGTAAAAACAAATCTGTTACGACAATAAGTATCTAAACATATAGTAAAAAACATTTTCCACATTAAACGGAGAGACTGTCATTATACGCATCAATGCAAACGGAGACACTATGTCATTGTACACATCAATGCAAACGGAGAAACTATGTCATTGTACACATCAATGCAAATGGAAAGACTATGTCATTGGACACATCAATGCAAAGGGAGAGACTGTCATTGTACACATCAATGTAAACGGAGAGACTGTGTCATTGTACACATCAATGCAAACGGAGAGACTATGTCATTGTACAGATCACTGCAAACGGAGAGACTGTGTCATTGTACACATCAATGCAAACGAAGAAACTATGTCATTGTACACATCAATACAAATGGAAAGACTATGTCATTGTACACATCAATGCAAAGGGAGAGACTGTCATTGTACACATCAATGCAAACGGAGAGACTGTGTCATTGTACACATCAATGCAAACGGAGAAACTATGTCATTGTCCACATCAATGCAAATGGAAAGACTATGTCATTGGACACATCAATGCAAAGGGAGAGACTGTGTCATTGTACACATCAATGCAAACGAAGAGACTATGTCATTGTACAGATCACTGCAAACGGAGAGACTGTGTCATTGTACACATCAATGCAAACGAAGAAACTATGTCATTGTACACATCAATGCAAATGGAAAGACTATGTCATTGTACACATCAATGCAAAGGGAGAGACTGTCATTGTACACATCAATGCAAACGGAGAGACTGTGTCATTGTACACATCAATGCAAACGGAGAAACTATGTCATTGTCCACATCAATGCAAATGGAAAGACTATGTCATTGGACACATCAATGCAAAGGGAGAGACTGTCATTGTACACATCAATGCAAACGGAGAGACTATGTCATTGTACACATCAATACAAACGGAGAGACTGTGTCATTGTGCACATCAATGCAAACGGAGAGACTATGTCATTGTACACATCACTGCAAAGGGAGAGACTGTGTCATTGTACACATCAATGCAAACGGAGAGACTATGTCATTGTACACATCAATGTAAACGGAAAGACTATGTCATTGTACACATCACAGCAAACGGAGAGACTATGTCATTGTACACATCAGTGCAAACGTGCGCTAGTGCACGCAACACCACTTACAATCTTTTCAGCCTTTTATGTTCGATGATCCTCGAATTTTATCAATACCACGCTGAGATCGGTGGGTTTCATTACACCAGATGCAAAATATGAAATATACCTATTTTACACATTCTTTAAACGCAGCTTTATATGTCATATGTATTATATGAAGTTTATAATATAAAAACTTAATCTTATTATTACAGATTTAGCATTGCAATACGTGTACATTGTCGAGTGGTTTCCAACTGTTAACACGCGCACACATTATACAAACATCCACGTCACTGATGTTGCTAGCGAAAGATACTATAAATTATGTCTATCAGCCGTGCTTAGCAATTCTACATCTCTTTATCTTTCACCAATTTATATGGGTACAAAGTGTTGCCTTGCGTGAGTGATGAACAGTGTCACATAACACAGAATATCTAGCGGGATATACAGTGTCACATAACTCAGAATATCTAGCGCGGGATATAGTGTTACATAACACAGAATATCTAGCGTGCGATACAGTGTCACATAACACAGAATATCTAACGGGAGATACAGTGTCACATAACACAGAATATCTATTGTCACATAACACAGAATATCTAGCAGGGATACAGTGTCACATAACACAGAATATCTAGCGGGGAATATAGTTTGACAAGGTTCCACAAAGTAAACTAAAATATAAAGAATCTATAGAAACTTTGAGCTTTGCTATCTCAAAATTACTGCATCGGATTTTTGTCAATTCTTTTTTGTAAGTATGCAATTCTTGTTAAAAGCAATAAGTCTGTAACCTTTCATACATTTTTGGGAAGGTTTTTCACGGGTATTTGTCCATGCTAATGAGGGTGGTGGAGGACATAAAGCAGATAGTTGAACCACAGAAGCTTCACATTTGAGCTGTACGACCATTATAATAAAGACAAAAACGGACAACCGCCATCTTAGGTTTAACAGTTTTTGTGGAATAAATCCAACAGGTGTTCGTCACGTTAATAGCTCCTTTTTTTTTTTTTTTTTTTTTCTTTTTTTTTTGTATGTGTTATTTGTGAAAGTCCAAAAAGAGTCAGTCACCTGTTTATGCTTTCAGTATTCTGTCTTTAATAAACCACAATTTTTGTATGACTATTGATACTTAGGAGATGTGTGTCATGTTCTCTCTTTGCCATTTTCCGACAAAATATAACGTAGGTATGGATTCTGTTTGAGTTAGATGGACACATTTCTAGTTTCTGACAGCTTCCTACATCAAGATTTTACAAGTTTGTACAACTGATGACGACCCAATATCAAATATTATCTTTCTTACTCAATATAGAAAACAAGTAAACGACTCCTAAAAGTATATATCTAGCGTAAAAATTTCCCGGTTTCCATTACCATGCAAAGATTTCCCAGTTTATATTACCAAGTTCAATGATGTATCTGCTTAGAATTCATAAATATTTATGTGAACATATAAAACAAAAAGTGAACAGGCTTTTACGCATGTTCTAAGAACCTCAAATACAGTTTTGTTAGTAATCTTTGATGAATATATACATTTTCTACATATTACAAATGACAAAATATTTACGTTGAACTTGAAAGATGACAAGTTGGTTGTTTGGTTGGTTTCAACGGCACTCTTTACGCATTATTAGCTATACAATGCCGGGTGAATCGGAGCTATGTGTCTTTCCCAAGAACATACTAAGGCCGACTGAACTACCGCGAAAGACAACAAGATAAGCGATGCGTTTTAGGCTGGATGTATGGTATTTATTAAATTTTCCTGTGCTTAGGGCAAATATAACCAAAGCTAAAGCCATGGCTTTATATTATGGGAGAAGGTAGTTTATGAAAGATGAAAATTACATTGAATTTGTAAGGAGAAAACTATCATGGAATATCTGGACATTCGGCTAGATAGGCATACGTGGAATATTCGTCTTGTCAACGATATCTCTTTTGGAACTACTTTCTTTTTCCGTTTAGGAAGTATATCTTCCCTTATCTAAGTTCTTCAGACATGTATTTTCCTATTTATGCTTATTTTATTTTTTCTTCTTCTTTTCCTTCTCTCTCTCTCTCTCTCTTTCTCTCTCACTCTCTCCCTCTCTCTCTCTCTCCATCACAATGAAAAGATCTTAAAACATGTCAACACAGTATACATTCATATAATCAATGAAAAGGCACCGTCAAGAATGCATAAAAATGAACCCCAAACAACAAAAAGCAGGCTTCAAGTATTAACTTTTTTATAATTAGTTTTCCACATGAATCATGCAAATTGGCAGTGACTGAACTCACATGACCTGTTGCTTGCTATTCGATATTCTGTGTCACCCACACAGTATCGTATACCTATTACACTCAACGACAAATGGTACACATTTTTAAGAAGAACTCTTGATTACATTGTTTAAGTAGCAATTTTAACTGTCATCACATTCATAATCATGTCTGAAATTGATGTAGAAATCAGGCATTGATTAGTGTCGATTGCAAATCAAATTTATTTCTGTAAATAATATATTCACTTATATATATATATATATATATATATATATATATATATATATATATATATATATATCATTGCAAAGAAAAAACTGACAACGAACAGTTCAAAACTAGTTATTTTACAAGACTATGCGCTTTCGACTCTCACTGAGTCTTACTGAGTCTTTGTTAAAGGCAAAATTACAAAACAGAGACGAACAAGACAGGCAACAAACACAAATCATCGGAGTTCAAACCAATAAGTCACGATATCCACAATTTTGAAATAATACTTATATTAGATCCATACTCAAAACTATTTTTAACTGTTCGTTGTCAGTTTTTTCTTTGCAATTTGATCCAATAAAGTTGATATAAAGTTTATATATATGTATATATATGTATATATATATGTATATATATATACAGAGAGAGAGATCCTATTATATATTGACCTTGTACTCAAAATATCTGTCCACTGGCAGTTGACTCTTTCTGACCTTTACGGGCTAATGAATATCCTTCACGGACCAATGAATACCCCTCAGTTATTTTGGTCAACACTAAAATAAAGTAGCAACAGAATATCGCTGTTCCCTTTTACGTAGTTGACATCAGAATCAACCGGTTTTACAAACCTGTTTTGAACTACACTGCAATCGGTGAACATATATTTTTAAGATATATTTTACTACATCTAACTGTAGAGACACTTCAAAATCTTACAAAAACATATAGAAGCAATCCGCACGAACACTCGCAGAAGTATACATAACACATGGAAACCACATTCAGCATTAAATTGGCTGCAGCTTCATTTTTTGATTGCTTTCATCCTTTGTCCTATGAGCGCGATACTGTCAGGCCAAAATATGAACTAGAGCTACCATCTACAAAACATCGGGGCTGCGCATTAATCTGCACGTGCGTTAGTGCACCTTACTCCTCCTACACAAATTTAGGTAGAGATTTCAAACTGTGACATTGTATAAAAGGGTCTGTTCTTGTCACTGCGGGAGGGTACCGGGACTGTGAGGTTGTGGGAAAGCAGATATTTCCAACTGAGAAGCACGTTTTCACATACTCTGTTGCTGCGATTTTTATCCGAACCCTTTTCAGAACGCATTGGACATACTGTTATACTCTTAACCTGTCCGTTTGTCAGTCCGTCGGTCTGTCCTTAGTCACATCTCCTCGTAAACCGCTGGGTTGAATTTCACGAAACTTTTGTAGTTATATAGTCAATGTGGTTATATAGTCACTGTAGTTATATAGTCACTGTGGTGAATAACTGTAAGAGGGGTGTCATTCTCGCCCCTCCCGCCCCCCCCCCCCCGATCTCTGTGATGGATCAAAGATCAAATATAAAAACTTATAATTACAGGGACATCTTCAGATAGTTTGTAACCAAAGTTTATATATGTGATCACTGCAAGAAGACGCGCCATATATGTGACAGATCTGGCATTTTGACCGCCGTGTCACTGTCAGGTTGGTTGGGGAGGTGTTCCGGGAGGGGGGGGGGGGATAAGGTGTGGTAGGTAGGAGTTTCGAACATATAGTGGAAAGCGTATAGATTCAAGTTTGAAGTTGCTGTAGTTCAGTGTCTCAACACAATGTTGTTTATTTATCATATAACTTCCATATAAAAGATTTATTAGAGGAATCCTAGACTCATTCTCACCTCTGTATTTGGTATTGACCTTTGGACGTTGCCTAACTTTTGCACTGAAAAAAAGAACTTAAAGTAATTGTTTGAATTATGGACTTGTTTATGATATTGCTAGTTGTGTGGGCTTTGGAGAATGCACAATTGCAGGAATTCAGTCTAGGTTAAAGTGTCCGTCATAATATACAGAGTTTCTTTACGTCAGTTTGACATCTACATCAATAACAAAGACATGCACATGTGTTTGCATACTGCCACGAAGGTCTATAATTCCATTACAGTGGTCTACAAATCAGAAAAAAATATTGCGGGCAATAATTGAATTAGAGAGGTCTCTAATTTATATACAGCGGTCTCTCTCTAATTGATATACATAGCTCTCAAATTCAAATGTAGAGCTCTATAATTTATTTGGAGAGCTCTCTTAACAATTAGAGAGCTCTATCTTGAATTGAATATATGTCATACAAATCTCCTTCTACCTCTAGTGACTCGAGTGAATCTAACACGATAGGCGTCCAAAATTTCTTTCTAGCGTCAAATTATTAATATGATATGGGTAAAATATAAGCTTGCTGTGACGTGTTTGTCCTGAATGATTTCATCTGACATCATTTAATTATATCAGGTACTGTATGCAAAAGTAAATGTTACAGTGTTGCGTAGAATTTTCACTGCTGTTTCCAGTGAATATTTTTAGAAAGTGGTACAAATCTGTGGAATTTTTCAAATAATGAATAAGTTAGATGAGAGAGTTTGATAGTAGTAAGTGAATAGGCGGATTCTGGCGCACTTCTTTTGACCACCAGAGAAAGCCTTTTTAACAAACATAAACCCTTTGTGGACATGATTTTTTTTGCGGGTCCATCGTTAAAAAACCATCGACCAGAATGGATTCAACGATGCAAACAAACCTTAATACAACTTGTCGACCAGCAGGGCTTATCATTGACTAAAAAGTATAAATATGATTAAGTCATCAAAGATATTAATAAAATCTGTTAGTAACTTACTAACAAAATGTAATCCAAATGTTAGATAAGCTGTGTTATTATGCAAGTTATATAAAATTATATCTTGGAATTTATGTCTGATTTCAAATTGGCTGCTTTTAAGTTTATTTTTATCAATAAAACCATTTAAATGTATATTAGAATTCGACATCAAAAATTTAGTTATAAAGTTTGCTTCGTTAGATTTATCATCTATGCTTGGTATTAGTATTCGATTGTTGTTATCATTGTGGCTTCCAGGAATAACAATATTGAAAATGAGTCAGTTTTGTTATTACAGATGCTTATTTTAATTATGTTGTTATGTTGTTTAAAGTAGATTTTAATAAATGTATCATTGATAGTGTTAAGATCAAAGAAAAATTTAGAGTTCATATGCATAAATGCATTATATATAATGTAGCAACCTTCAGCAGTTGAGTCAGTAAGTAAAAAATTAAAGATAGTACGTTTTGGAAACCTATGTTTCATATTATTATTGTATATATTTAATTGAATATTTTTTTCGTATTTTAATATTCGATTAGGAACTAGGTCACTTAACATATCATCTTTGATACGAAATTCCTGAATTAGGTCTAACATATTGTATTTTTCACCTCGAAGATATGTCCGCAATTGTGTAAGAATCTTTGTGTATATTGACACAGCGTATTTACATGATGACTTCTTGTTCTCAAGTTTTGGCTCAAGACGTTTTAGTCCAGCACTAATAACTATTCCAATACCTGATAGTATCAGCAGAAATGGATTTAATGTTCCACCTGCAGAAATAATTCCGCTTGTTGTTATAACTACTGGTGAATAATATATTAATTTTAGAAGTCTATTGCAATACAAATATGCTTTCTTTGAGCAGTACAGCTTTTTGTGATACGTATTGAAGTATGCAATTATCTGATTGTTATCGTCCTCATGTATCATTTTAAAAATATGATTGAAATCAATGACGACTTTTCTTTTTTTTTCATTTGATGTCTATAGTGTATTAATACATTACTTTCAGTGCAACACTTTTAGTGTAGTAGCTGTATTAACAACCAACGCACGACAGTCAACATTATGTTTGTCATTAAGTACTGCTTTGTATTTATCAAATAATTTGGATTTTGGATTTCGAATTTGTTCTTCTTGTTTATCATCGTATTCTACCACTGACTTGTGGTCAAGTGTATTTGAAACTGTTGTGATATCGTTTATTTCTCCGATAGTTTTTCATGATGATCAATAAACTCAATTGCGCCTTTGATAAGATCTATATTAATGTTACTAGGGATAAAATACTGATACAGAATTACATATGCTGTTGCAAATCTTTCACCTGGTGGAGCATCAGATTGTATATCACTATTGTATAATATTGTTTTAACCTGTGCTAAATGAATATTGATCGCTAGTTCTTTAGATATATTGAACAAATTTTCATTAAGTTTTGGGTTGTTTATTTTAGATCTTATTTCTGTTAACTTGTTATGATTAAACGCTACTGGAAGATTAATTTTGTTATAACCAAAAAGTTGTTTTGTAATATCAGAGAAAGTGTCAGCGCTGCGTGGACGTTTAAGTTCAGCTGATGTTAGGTCATCTTTTACTTTATCATAGTTTTCGATTATATAGTTTGCAGCTGAGTCATAATGTGTTCATAAGATTTACCTAATATTGTTTTTCTAAAGAAGTCATCAGGGCCGTAATTATTAAGGGTATTTAGTGTCAATAGTGCTAAAGTAAATTTATTTAGATTGTAGTACTTTTCATCTTTTTGATATTTTGTTTTTGCTGCAGCCGCTGCAATTAAGTCCTTAAACTGCTTATTTTTTTCGTCATTGATAAAGCTTTTGTATTTGTTAAATAAAGGCGAATTCTTATTTTTTATTTGAGTATCCATTTCTTCTGTGAATATTGTTCTGTAACGAAACTCAAATATGTCTGGAACATTTATTATTTTGCTGGTATCTAAATTTTTTTCGTTTTCGTCTATAAATTCAATTGCTGATTTATAAGTTCAAGCGGTATCACATCTAGAAGCAAGTACTGGTATAAGATTGTGTATGCTGCTGCAAAATCATCTAATTTATTATCATTTGATAAAAGCTCATTTACTTTTAGTTTTATTCGTATTTTATCACGTAATTCTGTGTATAGAGGTTCTTGTAAAAAATTATTAAGTATTTTGTTATCTTCACCCATGTTTATTATTTCAACGTATGGTAATTTATATGCATCTTTTTTCCATTGGATCAGCTTCTGGTAAGGTTTTTAATCGTTGTTCAATTAATCTAATAGCATCAACCACGGATTCAATTTCATCTTTGTTGTATTTGTTTTTAAAGCCTTTTGTTTTTGATGAAACCAAAATCAAATAGCTAGTAGCAAGCATATGAACATCATCAGGTTCGTTATGGACAGCAAGTATGGTTTCAGTGTCATTGTAATCTAGTCCAATTTATTTGAAACATTTTCGTTTGATAAAACTGTTGTGTACTTTTTCGTTTTTACTAAGAGAAAATCTTTTCTTCATGGCAATGTTTTCAAGACAATTTGAGTTGCTTTTATGCTTATCACCTTTTACCTTGACAGCAAAAATTCGTTTTTTTATTAATTTTGTTCTTATGATGGTGTTAATATTGTCTTTTGACAACTCTAAAATTATATCATGCAGCAGATCTTTGATTTGGTTTTCAAGGTTAGCTATTTCTTGTTGTGTACAAAACTTTACAAATATGTTGTGTTGAACTAACATACCTTTTACATGATCTTTTCTCATTGCGATAACAGATTTTAAGTTTAAAACATTATTTGTTTGAGCATAAAACTGGTTGTTTAACATGTTATCCATTCTCGAATTGCATCCTGTTGTTGTTTTGGTAGTGCAATAAATTCAGGTTTGTTAATTAAAGAGCGGTCAAATGCTAAAATCGTTTCGTAAAATTCGCGACAGACATCTACGATATCGCTCATTATTATACTAATATTTTATGCAATGTCGTCTACTGTGAACATTTTAAGCAACGTCAGCCCGGGATAAGTTGGTTCAGCATTATTTACTAACAACCTAAACAACCAGTATTTGTTTAAAGTATTTGCTGTTGGGATTGTAAACGACTGCACAGAATTTGATATATAATAATTTGTTGTTGTATATAAATTTGTCCAGTTGACGTCGTCAGTAGACCCTTGAAAGTTCCAATTATATATTCGTTCTCCACCACCTGCTCGACCACGTAGTTGATTCGTTCTCCACCACCTGCTCGACCACGTAGTTGAAGTTTCCACACAGCAACACTTGCAGGACATTCGACTTTGATCCAAAGGTTTGTTGTTACACCATTTGTAGCCCACTAGTTTGTGTTTACTGACGACTGCAAATGATAAGCCAATGCATAAAATGCACCATAACCCGAATATGCTGTAGATGATGATACAATAAATCCAGTACGATTACCAATATTTCCTGACAGCGGTGGAATATAACCAACATTGTTTTTGATTCGAAATGTACCTGATACTCTAGCATCGACATTGGCTTTGTTTGTTAGGTCATCCGTCGTTGCTGGTGCTGTTGATGCTTTTACTTTACAGCCTATCATTGTAAGGTCGCCGGTCATTGAGTCACCAGCTGTTTTAACTACTGCGTTACTTACGTTTACCAATGATGAATAAGGAAAAGCGTCTCCTGGATTAATTGGAATTGTTAAATTTATCAACGATTTGTTGTTCATGTCCAGTGTTCCTGTCATTGTGCCACCTGTCGTCTGAAACGAGTTTGATAGTAATGAATACGGAACAGCATCTCCTGGATTTACTGGAGCTGGAACATTTGTTATTTTATAATTGTTTAGGTTGATGTTGCCTGTCATTGTTCCACCTGATTTTAGTAGCGCAGTATCGTTTAAGTATTTAACGCTAACGGCGTAATCATTGGCTGGCGATGGATCTACAATATCGAGACCATTTAAAACAAATCCTCTCATGTTTAACGATCCCAACATTGTACTTCCGAGCCATGGTACATACTCTGTAACTTTTGTATTAAGTTGCGCATAAGAAACTGCATCAGTTGCATTTGGTGGATATGCTGTTGGAAGACCAGTTACTTTAGCATTATTTGATAGTATTAGTGTCCCTGTCATTGTATCACCTGTTTTAGTACGTGAGCGTTGTTGGAAATTGTCAACTGGTTAAGACTAACAGCGTGATTTGGATCAATATACGCAATATTTGCTATATCATGCCTGGTGAATTGGAGCTATGTTTCTTTCCTAAGGACATACCAAGGCCACCAACCCGGTCTGGCTTGGGCGGACATTAAACCTGCGACATTTGCAATAAAAGTCTGACGCCCTATTAACTGAACTACAGCAAAAGATAACAAGATACGCGATGCGTTTTAGGCTGGATGTATGGTATTTATTATATTTTCCTGTGCTTAGGGCAAATGTAACCAAAGCTAAAGCCATGGCTTTATATTCTGGGAGAAGGTAGTTTATGAAAGATGAAAATTACATTGAATTTGTAAGGAGAAAACTATCATCGAATATGCGGATATTCTGTTAGATAGGCTTACGTGGAATATTCGTGTCGTCCACAAGTGTTTCATTTGTTATATTTATAAAGTTTCGTACCCGCTTGAGATCTATTTTTCATAACCCTCTAAATAGTGATTCGTTTCATTATCGGTTAATATTTCTATCACATTATTGAGGGAAACGTTATAACATCATGAGTTAAAAAAAGAAAAGAAAACTAATAAATTATATGGGGAATTAAGTTATTACATTATAGGTTGAATAGTACTAAAATTTATTGTAGATTTCATAATGAGATATGAAATATATTAGTGGGAGACAAATTATATCGCCACAGTGGAGATACCACTTTTATCGCCACAGTGGCTATATCTCATTTGGAACTACTTTCTTTTTCCATTTAGGAAGCATATCTTCTTTTATCTATGTTCTTCAGACATGTATTTTCATATTTATGCCTATTTTATTTTTTCTTCTTCTTTTCTCTCTCTCTGTCTCTGTCTATCTCTCTGTCTCTCTATCTCTGTCTCTCTCTCTCTTTTCTTTTTCAATGCGAAAATTTAACACATCTATCAAACCTTCAGTCACAAAGAATTACCTCCAAATGAACCAAAATCAGTTGATATGGCTGTAAGTTACGTCACGTGGATGAACTAAACTCCGGTATGCCTTTAGCAGTGCGTAGATAAACAGATTTGTAAGAAGGCAATCATCTCAGAACTTTCATCAGAAGGCAATCATCTCAGAACTTTTATTTGATATATAGTAGCACTTGAAATTATACTATACAGACAAATGGCACAATCAATATTTTAGATACAAACAGTTGTAAAATGTTATAATGCAACAAAGAACAGCTAATACAGGAAATCGAGAAACAAAATAGAAAATACCACAGGTGCAAGCATTGTCTAAAAGAAACGATATTAAACTGTATTGCAGAAGAGTAAATTAAAAGATTAGAAGAGATATCAACTAAGAATTGTATGTAAATGTAAATAAATAGTAAATAGCAGCTCAATGTAATTTGGAAATGTAACGGTTGTCACGTTATTTAGGAAATTAGTTTTATGAAGAAATGCAGCTTTGCACTCTTTCCCATAGATGTATTTTGCATGTATGGTGTCAACTGATATCGTTTGTTGGACGGTTAGTTCACTGCCCCACTAGACTGATTTATCTTAATTTTGTTACAGGACTTGCCATTTGTTATCATTCTCGCGAATATCTTACTTGATCTATCTGTTCAAATTATGTAGTTCCGCTCTTGTTCTGACATTCTGCATAATGTTTCTTAAAGAAAGGGAGTATATTTTTGTATATTTTCATACTTTACATGTACATGTCGAAATGACTTTCATTTGCCCTCTAATATCCACCTTGACTTCTAAATCTGGGTAAATATAATGCTGAAACCAGTCAAGTGTATTATGTGTAATTGATCATTATGCAATGCGAGCGTAGCCATGGACAGCACGCGCATAGTAACTTGACAAGCTGTGATAGAATGTGTGATCTGACTACCAAAATATTTAATAAAAACAAATATAAAAAAATACAAAAACAAACGGAGTTTTAATTTCATTTTCGCAAGGAATATGATATTGAGCTCGCATATGTTCTAAGGTCTTCTACAGTTGCCATGAGCTCTCTGCATATGACTATATTCGTATTCCATACTTGTCGTTTGTGCTCAATATTCTTCAATGGCATCAAACATCTCTCCACAAATGACAGAACCAACAGGCATACCGAAAGAGTTTATAAAAATAATTTCGACAAGCACAAGTAAAATATAAAAATGTCAATTTTAAAAAATGTGATATCCTTAATGTTTTGTTTTTTTAATTATATTTGATTTTCTGCAGAATAGATAATGTTGTACCAATAGATAGGTGCAATATTTGCAAAAAAATAAACTGTTATATTGTAATAATTACATAAAATGCGCTCTTTGTAGTTTTTGAGTGCAATACAATACCTGGAATAGTGCAATAATACTGTCAACGAAAGGGTTAAGGAGCTGTAAGGACAAATTGGAGGTATGTCTAATTCCATAGTCACTCATTTACACACACACACACAGGTAAATACAGGCAGCGTTAATACGTAAATCAAGAAAATAGTCTTATTTCTAAGAGTCTCTTTACTGGGTGGTTGTGTATTCTGAGAGGCATACAGACAGACAAATTAAAAAAATAACAGGCAGATACATGTATATTGAAAGTTTAATTGATTGTTTAATTGTCGATAACAAGAGAGATAAATCATAGTGACGATATTTCGAAATTCGAATTCTTGTGCGCATCAAATCCGGTAAACCTCAAGGCACAATCCTCTGATATAGTTAGAAGATGACAATATAATTATCAGCTATAAATATACATATTTTTCTGCTATAAGTTTTGCTCTTGTCTTGAAGGCGGTGGGTGGGTAGGTGGGAGGGTGAGGGACACATTGTGTGACATATCCGAGGCCTTTGGTAGAGTGTGGCAGAGGGGACTAATACATACATTGAGAAGCTATGGAATTAATGGAAATCTGTTGGCATGGATACATGATTACTTTGCATACAGGACTCAAAGACTCAGAGTTGGAAATGAATTATCAGAACTTGGACAACTCACTGAGGGAGTATCTCAGGGGTCATTATTAGGTCCCTTTCCATTTTTTGTATACATTAATGATACAGCTTCAAGTTTAAAATCACTGATTAGATTATTTGCAGACTATTCCACTTTACAATGCATATGGCCTGATTCACTTTGTATTCAAAGCGCATTCAACTATGATTTTCAAATTTCATCGGATTGGGATAATCTCTGGCTTCTTAATTTTAATCCATACAAAACAGAGTGCGTCCTTTTCACCAACAGAGTGAGTTGGAATCCAAACCACACATTGAATTTTAGGCTGAAAAGATTCGTTTTGTTACATCACATCGACAACTGGAAATTATTTTATTATCCGATGGCTCTTGGAGCAACCATACTGAATATATAATTCATTCTGTATCTATGCGAATTGGACAACTGGGGAAGTTTAAATATGTTTTATCATAACATAACCTTTACTTAACCTACATTCGCCCCATTCTGTAATATGCACGTGAAATATGATCTTCCTGTATTAACTCATATTCCGATTTTTTTTTAAAAATACAGTTTGAAGCAGACAGAATAGTTTCTGGACTACCAAAATTTGCTATCAGTGAACACTTTATTTTTAAACTGGATGGTCTACTCTCGCAGAAAGGAAAAACATAAAAATAAAAAAAATCGCAGCAGTTTTTATAAAATTATCAACAAACAGTCTGCGGATTTTATAATTGATTTACTCCCACCTTTTGATTTACTCCCACTCTTCCTCATAATCTGAGAAACTCGAGAAAAATATTTTCCAATATCAATGTAGAACCTCTTTGTTCAAAAAGTCATATATATAAACTGTGTTGGTGTACTACCTTCGTTACAAGGTGTCCGCTTTATTTGGTTGGTTATCGTTTTCTAGAGGATGATCGACCTCGGTGTTATTGCCCGGATCGATTAAAAAATAATATAAATTATGAAACTTATAGATAGAATAAATAGAGATCTGAGCAGATATATAGAACAGAATAACACGAGCCCCCGTACATGAAATATAACAATTTAATCAATTACATAAACAAACTGGGAAAATACATTACATTAGGAAGATACACTTCTTTTTAAAATAAATCACTTACTGAATTTGAAAACGAATATACTTATGCAAATAGCCGATCTGTTTAAACGATAGAATTAGTTCATATTATAATCGAGTGTACAATCGAAGTCATTGTCCCTGCATAACAGCATAACCTGGTTAACGCTGGACCCTCCAAATTAACCATTGCTGTTTTCTTTGCTCTTCCGATTTTTTCCCCTCCGCACTCTCTCTATCTCGCCTCTGTCGGCCCTCAACTTTGTGTGGGTAGGTGGATACGTGGATAAGTAGGTAAGTGGATAAGTAGGTAAGTGGATACGTAGGTACTTGGATACGTAGGTGGGTGGATGGGACTATTTCCCCTTTCAAAATAAACAGAGAAGCAACCTAAATCTTCTGTCAGATATCCTACTGGGAATAGACCATTACTCCACTCTCGTTATGTCAGATATCGTCCTATCGGAATTCAAACAGATACCAAAGGCTATCTGGTCAAGCCAACATGGCAGACCACAAACAAACCTAGTTTCATAAGATTAATCTACTTCCTAACGGCTATTTCATCACTGACTCACATTAACATCACACGAGACATAACAGTTCCGCTCTCGTCTCAATTATACAAATGAATGAATGAAATTCATTACATGGCTTAACTACGTTAATTTCAGCGAATACACACCTTCAAGTCTTTAGCATACATGAAATCTCACTTCATGGCTTAACAACGTTAATTTCAGTCAATACACACTCAAGTCTTTATCATAGGTGAAATCATCTAAGATCGGTGAATTCACACGGATTCTCGTAACTCACATCAACTAAAGTAATGCATGAAATTATTAGAATACCTGATTCCTATACCAATCAAGATGACAAATTCCAATAAATCGTCAAACTTATATAAAGAAGATCATTGTACGATTTCAGATAAATGAACTCAAATAAAGTTATACTCATATCAAGTAAATTGATCTACGAATTTAAACAAATAAATTCATGCAAATATAAGCAAATAAATTCAAGCAAATAATTATATTGGTATCAACGAATTGCATGAGATTGACGCAAATACCTTGTGCTTTCAAGCCTTGCTTGCTTTTTCCGCCAGAATTGTGTCCGTCAATTTTCCAGACATCCGGTCCCTTGGATAATTGTTATACGAGAGAATTTC
The DNA here is from genome assembly GCA_029931535.1 of Margaritifera margaritifera. Lineage (NCBI taxonomy): Eukaryota > Metazoa > Mollusca > Bivalvia > Unionida > Margaritiferidae > Margaritifera > Margaritifera margaritifera. Next base: position 556,574 of record JAQPZY010001512.1, on the reverse strand, counting down.
TTCTAAATTCAATCTCGGAGTCTCCTATATTTTTACTCTTACAGAAAAACGTAGACTGGCTAAATTTTGCAATTTGGCATATTAAAATCATGAAATTTCGTGTTGGAAGCACGCCCCTTATTCAGCGTAACCAATCAGATTAAACGGATCTACCGCCTTTGATAAATATGCGACAATTCGGTCAGCGTAACCTTCTAGATTTCGCGCTATTTAGGTAACTGATTCTGGACAATCTCAAAAAGATAATGCTACGTCCACTAGCTTACAAATGGTTTCTGTACCCTCTCAACTCTGACATTTTCGATACAAAGATAGAAGCTAACCTTTTCCTTCCAATCTGTTTGACCGTTGAATAAACGAATGCTTAATTAAGAATCCATCTCGCCCACAACACGAACATTAAAACCATTGCAGTCTAGCGATTTAATATGGTACCGGTCCTCATAAATCTAATTAATGGTTCTCTGTCAAACTAAACTGTGCTCTACAGAAATCGACAGAAATTTGCACCCTTACATAAACACTTATCGACTCAAGGAACGATCTGCCACAATCCACAAGAAATTGTTAATCTATACTAACCTTTAGAAAAGAAATTACGAGCGCAAAATTTCTGCTGCAAGTTATTTAACATTTGATAATAGTCAAGCTTCTGTGCTATTTAGTTGTAATCTTATTGCCAATCCTTCCTGTTCTTGTGAATTTCCAATAGAAAACGACCATCGTTTTCTTTTTGAATGCAGACTATTTAATAACGCAAGAAATGAGCTTATCGCAGATTATCAATAATGAATATTAATATTGATTCTGAAACACTTTTATTTGCCAACGAACTTTACACAGCAGAAAGAAACCAAAAACAATTTACTACAAAAGGAAATGCAGCACTTTATTATTAAAGCAAAAAGATTCACAAACATAGGATCCAAGGTAATTCACCACAAGCATTTTGTATGGAATATGCAACAGCAAACCCCTGGAATCCAAAATTTCATGTAGTAAATAATATCAAGATAATAATCTGAGCTCATTAGGCTAAAACAAATGTTTACTTCCATTCATCAAAAATTATTAGTTTAAGAATTGGGATAGGGGGATGGGTAAAAGTAGATAAGGTCATTTATCAGGAAGGATGCTGTACCAGATATCATACTAACACACCTAAGTATTTACACGAATTTGTTATATGTAGCGAAGTGCTAAGAGTATTAAAAATGGTTACAAACATACTCAACCTAGTATCACGTCAGGAGTTGATCAACTCTATGATTAATATAAAACCTTTGGCGTAAATTTTCATTCACTCAAATGGTTGCAAATTCTCACTAGCACAAACTTACAGAGAGAGCGAGTATTGTCTTCTTCAAACGCCACACTCAGTCCAGTAAGACACAATTAAATAACTATTAATCCATTAATCCTTTACCGGTTGTTAATGTTAATGATCTGCATAAATCTTTATCTCTGTTTCCTTTCTTTTATGTATCAATGACATATGGTGTTAATCTTCACTGACTATTAAGAGGTCTTAACATATATGCAAGTATGTTACAATATATTTCATTAGGTTCAAAACGCCATTCATATAATGGAACTTCATTTAACTCAGTTGTAGATTGCAACGCCAGCACGTTCCTTGTTTTGTTTGTTTTTTTTTTTTTTTTTTGTTTTTTTTTTTTGTTTTTTTTTTAAACAACAATAATATTGAACGGACAATGACTCGAAAAGAAATATGCACATGGCTTTCTGATAGCTGGTATCATTAATCCACTCGTGATAATACTGAAAAGGGCGTTGACAGTGTTTCGAACGTGAACAAAGGGACAAACCCATTAAATGGGACGGACTAAAAGCCTCAAAGAGAAGATTACCTTTGACCTTTTTGCATTTCTTACAAATCTGGGTGAAGAATGAAACTGATACGGGGATAGGCAAATACATTGCCGAACAATCTGTCAATTACTTGTTTCAGTCGTTTTCACCACTTTCCAGGACTTCTATCAATGTATGTTTATAAAACGTGTTCGATGCAATCATCTAAACTGTACAAATGAGGACATATTACCGATAAAACAACCCACAATGATGTAATGCATCAATGAGCTGCATCTGCAAAACGTTTGCATTAGGAGTTTAGATGCGACATAAACTCTTGATGATATAAAATGTTAGATTGCAAAGCCACCAGGATATAGAGAGAGTTATGTATGCTAATGTTGAATTTCATTTTAATCACTATACTCCAACGGTAGAGGGCATTTTAAATCATTACTTCAAAGACGTACAATACGCAATGTCAAGTTTTGAGTGTGTTTATTCCTCGTACAACAGCAATAAAAATTATTATTATTATTATTATTATTATCGTGTTTTTATTTTCTTAAAGGAAAATATCAGTGGTTGGGGAGGAGATAATTGTAACGGATTTAATGGCCTTATGCTGCTATCTGTTGGTTGTTTTATTCACTCTTTATTTCGTGCAACATATTTTTTTAAAATACTTTTTATTTTATTTTTGTATGTAATTTACGAATTAAACGTGTACTCAGTATATAAGGTTTTGCTGCTGTGGCTGGAGAGGGATTGGTGTGTGGAGGTTGTTGTTATTTAATATGAGATCACAGTGAAAATTCTAGGCTGCATCAAAAATATTTATTTATAATTAGATTCGACAGTGCAAATTCATGCTTATGTTTTTATTGCTGTTGTTAACGCATTTATAAGATTTGATTGTTGTTGTTTTTATTTGTTGTTGTTGAAAAGAGCTGTTTTATTAGAAGTTGCAGCATTTGATAATCAACCTTTAATGCTACAATTGTATTATTGCTTATCGCCATTGCTGCCTAATGATACTAATATAACTAAAAATGAAATAATTATATCATTAGTAACTGGAATTGCAACCGCTATGGATACAATTATATCCTTAGTGATTGGAATTGAAATCGCTATCGATAAAATTATATCATTCGATGTTGAACTTGCAATCTCTAATGTTATATCATTATGGTTTGCTACAACGCTTTCTTTACGTGACCTAATTTCTTCTAAAGAGTTAAGATAAAGTACAAAAATAAAAATTGTCCACCTCTTCAAAACAGCAACACGTACCTAAATACTATATATGTATATGGTGGCACTTAAGTATCTATTTATTAACTTCAATTGTTAATGCATGCAAGTTAATTTATACTGTATGACGTTGATGATGCGTGTTAAAAGTATTAAGACAGGAATCAAATGCAACGTGTCACCGTTTATATTTATACTTAGAATAAAAAACGGCATTGACAATAGCAAAGATGGTATTTTCTTACGTATCGATATTCTAGCACTCAGTCCACATATTTATCGATTTTACTTTATATTTTCATACGTATCGATATTCGAGCACTCAGTCCACGTATTTATCGATTTGACTTTGTATTTACATACTTGTCAATATGTTAGTACTCAGCCCACAAATTTATCGATTTGACTTGATATTTCATACGTATCGATATTCTTGCACTCAGTACACATATTTATCGATCTGACTTGATATTTCTCTTACATTTCCATATGCAAGGACTTCTGAATGGTATGTTCTATTTCCAAGGACCTCAAGACAAAAGTCGTTGTCAACTGAAAGGTTTTTTAACGCGCAAGCACTACAAATAATTTTCTTCTAATCACCTAATGAACTAACATCACAAAACTCTAATAATCTCACACTTGCATGGTTTTTCTTGTTTCACACTTGTATGATTCACCAGTAAACATTTCTAAGCCGAATATTAGTACTTCACGCCATGCAATACAAAACACGACCCAAACACCCAGTACAAACAATTATTCCTATCTCAAATTACTAAACACGTATACCTAAAAATATCAGGATAATTCCCTATGTTGAGAAATTAGGGAGGCTCCATTCTACGAAACTAATTCATGCTGTCATAAAGTCTCGTGAATGCTGTACATGATGACTTCTCCTAGAGATTGGCTAATTACTCGGGATGAGATGTATCTTCCCAACACCGACTCCCCATAATCAACAAATAATCAATAAAATCTAACAAAACTTTAAACGGTGACGTAAATACAAATAGCATAGACCCTAGGATTATTATAGAATGATGCGTTATGAATTAGTGTCTCCTCGCGTTTTAAGTCATGCATGCTAATGCTGATGATGACAATATTACTCCAAAAGCATGACAGTTTCCAAAGATGATTCCTAGCCGACTTTGGCACTAGTTTCCTCCCGTCGTTGTTCGGATTCGTTTGTTACAGATCCTTCCGTATTCAGGGTTCAACCGGTGCAATAGTTTCAATACACTATCATTTCCTAATACTTGAAAGTGTCGAATATTTTGAACCTAGTTGCGACCGGTCACAAAATTCTTTAAAAAGCAGAGAGACAGCAGTTCATTGAAACTATTCTATAGAAGATACATTCTGAACATAAACAATCCACTTTTAGAATATCTGATTCTGCAGCAAATATTCTACTTCTGGCAACACTGCAAATATTCCGTATATAGAAGATATACAGAGGGAATTAGTAAAGGAAAATTATGTTAAAAATTTTCTTTTCAGGAATATTGCCTTAAACTTTAATTTTGTAGATAGCTTTACAATTCAAATTTTTCAGCCTTTGAATATCTTCGACGTTTGTATTCAGCTTTTGGACATTTAAGTGAAACATGTATAAGTACAAATATCATCCTTTCCTGATATGTCATATTTGGAACATCTGCGATCACCGCAAAACATGCTCTCATCCAGATTATTGCAAAAATCTTTTCTTCATATACTATTACTTCTTGGCTAAATGTTTCATCTGCGGTCGTCGCCAGTACTTCACTTTCTCAAGATTAGGAGAGAATGTCCTAACATAATTTACATTAGCTTACGATGCTCCATTTTATGAACATACATGCTACCAGTGGGAATCAACATAGCAATAAAATTTAAATTAGGAATGCATGTATTTATATTCCGTATAGTTGATTGCCTTACTCTCTCTCTCTCTCTCTCTCTCTCTCTCTCTCTCTCTCTCTCTCTCTCTCTCTCTCTCTCAGTGAGATTTTTATTTTTTGCAATAGTTGAATGGTAGAATTTTGTATGTAAAAATTATTTACTAAAATGTATTTATTGCCTTCGGACAATGAGTACCAAACATATCTTCTCTATAATAAACATACAACAGTAACGGGAATAAGAATTATTTTCTGATGTCACATACATTTCAAAATCGGAATGTAAAAGAGGTTAAACTTGATACCACAGAGAGAGAGAGAGAGAGAGAGAGAGAGAGAGAGAGAGAGAGAGAGAGAGAGAGTTACAAATATATACGCCATGCAGAGGGGAAAGTGTTATCCCTGGATCCTACAAGCGGATGCGTAATAATATGAAATGATGTTTTAAATATGGAGAAAGAATATATCATACAGGTTAGATCATTTATAATTCGTACTTTACTGAGATTCGAACCCGTGTCCGTGGGTTCGCACGCACCAATCCCAACACTCCCTCGACCAAGCACACATCCCCAAAACAAGATGCTACAAAGTTGCTGATATAGGCATTAGTGCGTAGCAGACACACCCACTTATCTACGCAGTAATTAATTCATCTAACTAGACAGTCACACCGGATTCCTACAACAGAAATCAAGGTATATAGAGGTTATTATAGAGAGTATATACATACATACATATATATATATATATATATATATATATATATATATATATATATATATATATACAGACAGACAGACAGACAGAGACAGAGAGAAAGAGACATAGAGGTACATAGAGGGATTTACATGTCAAAGATTTTAGACGTAAGATTACCTCAGCAAGTTTTCTTTTGCCGATACTGAAATTAAATTTCATTAACAAAGGCATTATTTACCTTCTTTAGTTGAAGGTCAAACCAACCGGAACGCAGTGAAACCGTAATATAAAACACAAAAATATTCGGGATCAACCGCTTCACTTGCTGTGTATGTGTGTAAGGCCTTTCTTTTACCTACAACCTCCCCGAAAACTAGGAAAACAGACAAAAGCTCAAACAAGGTAATTGTATCCGTGCATCACAAGGACAATACTAGATTCTTAAATTGTCTGAATAAGCACTCTGTAATGGCATGCAATAATTACATGCACAATTTGCATAATGTTTTGCTTTATAGTAACAGCAAATTAATTACGACAATAATATATAAAACTACAGTAAACACGTTTTCAAAAAGCAAACGGGAGAACTATATCATTGTACCCATCAATTTGCTCGAGTGTCAGAGCACGCACCTCCATTTAAATCTTTTACAGCCTTTTATTTTATTTCATCGTGATTTTCACCGATCACGGTGATTTCAGAATTTGCAAATCAAGTGCTGGAGACGATGCATTTCTGCCCAGCTTCCACGAGGTTGAAAGTGCGGCATAGCACCTGTTTTCTACAATTGTTAAAGGCAACTTTCTGTTGACATGTTTGTTGTTTTTTTTGTTTTTGTTTTTGTTTTTTTTCGTTTTTTTCTTAAATTAAAGGTATTAAAACTTAACCCAATTATGAAAGAATTAACATTGCAAAACCTGTAAATTGTCCAGTGGTTTTGTACCAACTAGCGCTTCCCAACTGACCGAGCACAAATTGTACAAACCTCCACGCGACTTGTGTTGCTAGCAGAAGATACAATAAAATTCCAATCAACCTTACTTAGCAACTCTTCATCTCCCTACCATTAACCATGTTGTAGGACAACCAGGTGTTGCCTGGCGTAAATGATTTAAAAGTGTCACATATCCCATATTACCTCGTGGGAGCGCAGTTTGACAAGGCTACACAAAGTACACTAAATATGAACAATTTGTAGACATTATGAGCTTTTCCATCTCAAAATGGTTTCATTGGATTCTTGTCCTGTGTTTAAATAAGCGATTCTTATTTAAATGAACAAGTCTGTGACATTTTCATTTTCTAGAAAATATTTTTAGTTGATTTTTCCATGCGGATGAGGGTAGGCATGGATTGAAAGCATATGATATGACAGCAGGATTTTGACTTTAGATAGTGTCCACATGTTTTTCTGCACGAGCTCTGTACTAAGGATAAGAAAGACAATGGCCATCTTTGCTTTCATGATTTTTTTTTTTTTTTTTTTTTAAATGTAAATCCAATGCGTATTCTTCACATAATTAGCTCGGTATAGCATTGAACAATTTCATAGTTTCCTTTTTTCAACATGCCACCATGAAACCCATGTATTGCCTGGTAACGATATTATGACCCATCTTTAAACTCACAGACTCTGGCTGGTTTAAGTAAAAGGATCTTGGTTCAAATAATTGAAATATGCTTGTTATCAAAACACATATTAGACCGCTTTGTAGGTTTAATATGTTCAACATATTGCGTTACTACACAAGGTAGAATGGGTTTATAAAGGTACGTCCTGTGAAGACCGTAAACCCCTAAATTGATATTCACTTATAAACCTTTGTGTTCCAGTATGTGCCGAAATATCGTTGTCTGCTTATACAGTGTATTACTGAAACCTATCCAAGCCATTATGTTAGAGTTAGGGAGAGAAGATAAAAAGGTCTGATGCAGTTCAGTCTATTAATCTGGTAGAACCAGGAATTCTGCCAGCACAACAACTGTCTGTGTAGAACAGGGCAATCACCTTCGATCAGTTACTCCTATGCTTGTAGAAAGGCTTGGGTCTCTCCAGAAATTGCAAAAGCATAAGCAGAATGGAGCTGATTTGTCGAAACAATTGAGACGAAATTTAGAGGTGAAACAAATGTATAAAAAACTATTGAATGATGGAATACATAAATGTAGACCACAGCTGATAAATTAACAACACCTGCTGCAGAAAAACAAAAACAACAACAGAAACAGAATAATAATAATATTTAGAAGAAGAAGGAAAACAAGAGGATATATTTTTTTTAATTGTTGATCGACGAAAAGTTGTATCTAATCCGCTTGCATGTTGTCAGTATTTTAGAAATTACAGGATATTGGCGACTACGTAGCAGTTTGCCGGTGATGAAGGTGTACAGATTAAATTTCAAATTGTATTAAAATGGGGAAGCCGCTCTTCAAACTCATAATTGTTTTTTCAAATCAACGTAACGGAACTAGTAAAATATTGTAATTTTTAATAGCCTGTATGTTTGCTTTGTCACTTATAATTCATATCTAGCAACAGACTCGGATAGGTGTCGATGTCATATAAATCAATTTTATTTTCTATACGATTTGTGTGGGCAACAAAATTTAAAATTTCAAATTTTTTTCTGCCTTTTTGGTATATAATAAATAAAGAACTTACTAAATTGTAAACAAGACCACATCAGCGGATATTTGAATATGGTCAAAAAGTAATGATGCATGCAGATTAAAGGATATTCTTTTGTGGTAATTTCCACAAGCCTTTCATACAAAGAATAAGGACATTCTGATTTTGCTTGCCCTTACTAAAAGCAGTATTCTATATTGTATAAAGTGTACCCAACTGATAACTGTACAGACCCAGATACGCCGTCACATAATGTCCCGGGGTCATTGATTGAACCAGCGGCGTAAAACCTGATCTGTCGTTGCAATATCTGACCACAGATCTGGATCTAAGCGCTTCGCAATTGGGTACATGTTATAACGGGTAAATATGGTACAATATTAATCTGGAATAGGAAGAACGACTTCGGTAGTAGAGCGCATACAAGGTGTATAGTGAATGCGGTTCTTCATAATAAAATTCTTCGATATTAATTAATGTCGCAGTCCCAATTATACCAAAACTGATTTTACCAGTTCTGTTAAAGAAAGTTCAATTTCCAGCAATGTTAAGTCTCGTTTTTTGTAATTTATGAAAAGTCTGAAAAGAGTCAGTCATCTATTGAGCTGATCTCAGCATGTTGTCTAAATAAAATTGGATTCTTTTTTAAACATTTTTTTTTTCTATAATATCTTACCTTTTTGATTGCAGATTTTCAGAAAAGGCGTAGAAAACATATAACATCAAACAAGATGAACGAACGGAACAATACCAAGAAATAATCTCTTTTGAAATAACTATTCGGCTCTAAAAACTACGAACGGCAGCAATTTTCAAAACTTTATTTTTTACAAATAAAATATAAATAAATGTTAAATATTATCAGCATCTAAATTAGAAACAAATTCTATAGACCACTTTTGATTCAAAGTCTCTTCATGTCACATGATATTATGATGAGAACTTTGCAAACATTCCTATTTGTATAAGAGAGCTTTATAAAATGTAAAATTGTTCTTATGACTTTCTCATAAAAGGTGGAAGTGTTTTGACCACCTGTTTATAACAGCCTTTGGTATGGACCTGTGTGCGTGACGCCTCTGTCATTGTCCTTTACGCATCCATCAATATTTACAATGCTTGGCCTCTCAAAAACAGCTCTTGGGATTTCAAGGAATTTCTATTGACTCGCTAGATCTGTGAAAGGGTATCTAGTATTAAACGGTCCAGTCTCGTCACGCCATGCCACTTCACGTCATATCCAGTAACGTCCCGCCTGTCGAGAATTTCGTTTCTGTTTAATAACTTGTGCAGGACTTTATGGATTAAAATCCAATTATCGCATGAGGATTTATATTAAGACTATCTATGTCATCTTTGATTTTCACTATTTCCCGACAAAATTTAACGTATATATGAGTTCTGTTTGACTTGGTACGTTTCAATTCATTTTTCATTATATCGGTGGGGGGGGGGCGTGTGGACAGACACATCTCTTGTTTCTGACAGCTTTCTCCATCAAGACAGTTCAAGTTTCTACAACTGATGACTAAATAACGTCAAATATTGTCTTTGTTACTTAATAATAGAAAACTATTAAATTAGTTCTAAGAGTATATATCTCTAGCAAAGATTTCCTCGTTTTCATGGCCAAGATGAATGTTTTATCTGTTAAGAATTCATAGATACTTTTATGAGAATATAAAGCACGAAGTGAAAAGGCTTCTCGTCAGGTCGCAAAAGCCTTAAATTAAGGTTTGCACGTACGTTTTGATGAGATAAATACATTTTCAAAATGTTACAAAAATGGAAAATATTGCATCGAACTTTAAAGATGGCAATATACGAGCTGCTTTGATGGCTGGGTGTGTGCTATTTATCAAATATCATGTGCTTAGGGAGTAAATTGCTAAAGTCATGACTTAATATTTTGAGAAATGTTAGTTTATGAAACGTGTTACTTAGTTTCAACTTGTAAAGAGAAAGCTATCGAGGAATAAATGGACATACGTTGTTACGACTCTATGGTCTAAGAAAAATGTAACAGAAAGAAAGTGAAACCAACAAATCAAGTAAAAAATCAACAAGCAATTTATTACTAGATAATTAAAATGAAAAATCAAAAAGTCGCTTACAGTAATGTGTTTTGAAATCCTAATAATCCAATAAGAATGATTGTTCTAATCACAAGTCCTAAATATAGAATGTTTAGAATTCACGGCTGTGTCCTTGAATGTTATTATGTGCCAATGGTCTCCAAAGTCCTGATGTACTAGAAATCTTGATGTGCTGATGTCAAAATGAAGTATTCCAAAATCTTTGAATAAGTTCACATAAATTCCAAAATCATCAATTAAAAATCCAAAATCCAAAAGTTTGTGAGCACTGTTATAATCCAATGAATATTTAAAATAATTCCTCTCTTAGAATTTGGAATGAATTTTCACAACTGTAATAGCTCTTTACAAGACTGATGGTAATGTCAAAAGTAAAAAAATGTCCCCCAAACATGGTATATATAAAGATTGGTCACATGACAGAATGTTCTAGAATGTGTGTCATCTTAATGGAATTTTACTTGTAAACAAAAATCAACCTTGACCTTCAAATTAAGAAAACATTATATTGATCAAAACAACCTAATTCAAGGACACTAGTTAAACATGTTTTTCCTGATAACATTAAGATTTAAGCAAATATTAAAGTGAAGAAACATTTATAATTTCCTAACATATTTATAATATTATATAAACATCATACATAACAACGTCTAAACAGACATACTACTGCAGACCTATTGTCTTACTCGCAGTTCATCAGAAACATATTGCTTAAAATGAACAGTCTTTGCGAGTTTTCAAATCTTATCTATATTTACTCTTTTTTGTGATGGCTGAATAAAGATAAATATAAACAATGTATAGCACACTTGTAAACATTATATTGATATTTATGTGGACCCCTATTTCATTGGATTGCGTTACATCACAGTACACACATTACCACGTCAATAATGATACACACATTACCTTGTCATTTATGATACACACACATTACCAAGTCAATTATGATACACACACATTACCACGTCAATAATGATACACGCACATTACCACGTCAATTATGATACACACACATTACCACGTCAATAATGATTCACATACATTTACCTTGTCATTTATGATACACACACATTACCACGTCAATAATGATACACACATTACCTTGTCATTTATGATACACACACATTACCAAGTCAATTATGATACACACACATTTACCTTGTCATTTATGATACACACACATTACCACATCAATTATGATACACACATTACCTTGTCATTTATGATACACACACATTACCACGTCAATTATGATACACACACATTACATCGTCAATTATGATACACACATTACAAAATCAATTATGATACACACACATTACCATTACCTTGTCATTTATGATACACACACATTACCTTGTCATTTATGATACACAAACATTACCACATCAATTATGATACACACATATTGCCAAGTCAATTATGATACACACATTACCACGTCAATTATGACACACACACACATTACATCTTCAATTATGATACACACACATTAGGACGTAAATTATGATACACATACATTACCACGTCAATTATGATATATATATATATATATATATATATATATATATATATATATATCTATATATATATATATATATATATATATATAATGCATGCATACAATTCATTTGATATCACTTGGTGTCGTTTCGAAAAACCGATATTTACTTTCCATACTCTGTAGCTACTTCTAGTATTTTTCTTGCTCTATCATATTTATTTGATTAATAAACCCCAGTGAATTAATCGTTTTCTTTAATAACAGCAAAATAATTCTAAACACATAGGTATAAGCCGGGGAATAGGTGCCAAGTCACGTTTTTCACTCGGTCCAGTGCATAATATAACCTCCATAACACCCCTAACACATTTGTCTGTCAAAGTTGTAAAGGTTGTACTATTTATTAGCTTTTACCTGGAGTATCGCAATTGTTCACTCATGGACCGTGACATTTAAATATATTTTCAGATAGTATCTAAAGAATTATATTATGCATATATCTCGTCAGGATAATTTTCTTTAGCAAGGGTATATTTACAGAGTTGAAGCTTGCTTTCAAGCTTCTTATATTTAAAGTCATCTAAAGTAACACCTGCTGCCCTTTCCCATAAAATACATTCAAATTACCTGACAAACGCGTGTGACCTCACTAATCATGGCATGATTGAGGCGCTGATAAATTTCTCATAATGAATGGGTCATATTATATATATATATATATATATATATATATATATATATATATATATATATATATATATAATAATATATATATATATATATATATATAGAGAGAGAGAGAGAGAGAGAGAGAGAGAGAGAGGTGAGAGAGTGATTGAGTGGGGTGGGGGTGTCGGTCTGTGTGTTTTTTTATTACATGTTAATGTTTTTAGACTGATGATTTGTAATCTTTTCTTCGTTCCACACCCAATTATTATAGCAGTATTTAATTCATTTAATTGACCTCAGGTACACAAGTAAATAGCCAGCTAAAATATTGTTTTCAAACGACGAACTTAATCGAAAAATAGTAACACCGAAATACGAACTTAATCAAAAATAGTAACACCGAAATACGAACTTAATCGAAAAACAGTAACACCGAAATACGAATTTAATCGAAAAACAGTAACACCGAAATACGAACTTAATCGAAAAATAGTAACATCGAAATACGAACTTAATCGAAAAACAGTTACACCAAAATATGCAATACTCAGATAATCGGCATCACTTGCTTGACCTCCTCATTGTCTTATGTCTATATCAACCTCGAGAACTCCAAAAAAGAGACACTTTATCTATCAATTTTTACCGATTGCGACTATTTCAGCATTTGTAAATCCCATGCTGAAAACGGTGGGTTTCCGCCCCCCTTGCTCTAGGTTGAAAGTGCGTAATAAGCCTGTTTTACACAATTTTTAAATGCAGCTTTAAATATATATATATATATATATATATATATATATATATATATATATATATATATATATATATATATATATATATGTTAGGACAAAACTTTAAACATAAAAGATTAATTTAATTATTAAAGGTTGAACCATGCAAGACCTGTAAATTGTCGAGTAGTTTGCAGCCAATCTATCTTTATTTCCTCCTTTAGGAGATTAAAAACAGCATAGAGAAATTGTACAGACACTAAAATGACAAGGACATGACGTTCAATTACATATATAAATCAGAAACGCATGCATTCATAAACTAGAATACAAATGTTTTGATTAATTGGTATGATTACCCATGGAGGCCTGTTAATGCCATGTTGAAATCAATTTTTATCTCTTAATTACAAGTTAGATAACTATCTCGTAATTAGGAGATACCAACTCGTAATTACGAGATAGCTAACTCATAATTACGATATACTAACTCGCAATTACGAGATAGTTAACTCGTAATTACAAGATTGTAAGTCGTAATTATGAGATAGCTAACTCGTAATTGCAACATTCTAAGTCGTAATTACGAGATCCTAACTCGTAATTAGAGATACTAACTCGTAATTACCAGATAGTAGGTCGTAATTAAGAGATAAGTCGTGTATCACCATGGAAAGTGTATCTTTCAATCAGCCAATCAGCTGGCTAATTTTTATATATATATATATATATATATATATATATATATATATATATATATATGTGTGTGTGTGTGTGTGTGTGTGTTTGTCTTAAAATTGGAGTGGAGAAAATATTTAGGAAAGGTTGAGAACAATATAGCGACCTCCACCCCCACCCCCCATTCCCATCCCCCACGTGTATTAGATTGTCAGAGATCTATTCAAACAATGTCTTAAAATAGACAGATGTCAAGTTGATCAAATGTATTTTATAAATCCACGCATAGTCCCAATCTAGCAGTCTGGATAAATAAAAAAAAACATCACATTGTGTTTTGCTTCGTTTGATGAGAGAAAGAGGAGAGCTTGTGCTCTCTTGCGCACAAGAAAAAGAATTGTTACTGACTTACTCCTTCTGATGAAAAAGGAACGGAGAAAATTAGCAAAACTTGTATATGAGCTTAGACAAAGTGCCAAGCAAAAGAATGAGACAATATACACAAGGATTATTGAAAAGGAGTTACAAGTTGGGTTAAAGTCTAGGAGGGAGAGAAATGAAAACTTGAAATACAAATGATCAGATAATTTGTAGACAGTTAATTAATGTGGTGACTGAGGTCTCAGATAGATGTGGGCGGTGATGAATGTGTAAATATTAATGACGATTATGAGCAGGATGAAGATTATATTATTGTGAATTATATTATAGAGATAATGATGAAAGTTTGTGGATATAATGCCAGTTTCCAACATATGCTATACATGGCGGCCAGCATATCTGGTGAATGAAGAACCCGGGAAAACCCACGGAAGAATCACCGGACTTACTACCTACGTTGGCCGAGATGTCAGTGGTCGGTAAAGGCGAGCGACTTTAACCACTCGGCCATCTGGGGCCTCAGTTATGAAATATACATGTAAGTTGTCACTATTTTAGAAATTTCCGGACACTGGTGACTACGTAGCAGTTTGCCAGTGATGAAGGTGAACAAATTAAATTAACAATTTTATTAAAATGGGGGAGCTGCTCTTAAAACTCTTTATATTTTTTTGTATGGAAGTTTTTAAAAGCCGGTTTGCTTGCTCTCATCACTTATTGTTCATATCTAGCAACAGACCGGGATAGGTGTCGATGTCATAGAAGTGATTTTCGTTTTCTATACTCTTTGCATGAACAACAAAATTTAAAATTCCAAATTTTGTTTTGCTTTTTGGTATATAATAACTAAGGAAACTACTAAATTGTAAACAAGACCACATCAGCGAATATTTGAATATTTTAAAATGGTAATAAGGCATGCAGATAAAAGGGTATTCATTTGTAATGAGGCATGCAGATAAAAGAGTATTCATTTGTAATGACGCATGCAGATAAAAGGGTATTCATTTCTGGTAATTTTCCCAAACTTTTTTAATTAAGAATAAGGACATTCTTACTTGGCTTACCGTTAGTAGAAGCAACATTCACTCTTGTATAAAGTGTACCCAACTAGTAACTGTACAGACCCAGATACGCTGTCACATAATGCCCGGCAACATATTGGACAAGCAGCGTAAAACCTGATTTCCCATAGTATTATGTCACCACAGAACTGGGTCTAAGCAGTTCGCAATTTGGTGCATGCTATAACGGATAAATATGGTACAATATTAATCTGGGCTCATACGAAAAACTTAGGTACTGTGACGCATAAAAGGTGTGTAGTGAATGCAGTCGTTCATAGTAAAATTCGTGGATACGAATTAATGTTGTAGTCACAATTTGACACCAAACTCAATTTACCCGTTCTATTAAAGAATGATCAATTTTCAGCAATATTAAAAATCTTTCTTTGTAATTGTGAAAGTCTGGAATGGGGCAGTCACCTATTAAGATGCTTTCAACTTTTTTTCTTTTTTAATAAGTATTTTACCTTTTTACTCTAAAAGATCAGATCGATTTGATTGTATATTTTCAGAAAAGGCGTAGTAAACATACAAGCTCAAACAAGATGAATGAATCGGAACTATAGCAAGAAACGATCTCGATCTCTAAACAATTATTCAGCTCAAAAATTCCTTATATTTGACCGGCGGCAATTTTCAAAACTTTTTTCTTCAGAAAATATTCAAATAAATGTTAAATACTAGGATCATCTGAATTTATTTATTATATTTTTTTAACTCAGACACATACAGTGTACATTCCTTAGAACGTCGCTCGTTACATTGCCATCATCGCTTATCACCAGCAAATTGTACAGAACGGATTTCAAGATTATTAAATTTCCGAGTCATGTGGCAATCCCATCTACCACCATCCGTCGGGCTAAAATGTCATTTTCTATATTAATTTCTGCCAGGCTTTAATATCCTCTTCCTGTCATGTTACGATTCTCTCAAACAGTAAATGCCTTTATTGTATTCTTAATACTTTTTGCAACTGCTACGATGTGGAAAGGATGTTTGATATGTGGAAATATAAATATCATTGGAAATAGCATTCCCTCCGACACGCCTAAATACCCCCCCCCCCCTTCCACAGCGACACATGATATTCCGTGGTAAGATAACCCATGTCATATACTTTTCTACATTCATTCATTCATTCATCATACATTCATTGTTTTAAATCTTTTTTCAAATTTAAAAATATGCTTAATTTTTGTAATTGTTCAATACTTTACATAATTTTGGCATATATACCAAATTTTTTTAAAAAAAGAAAAGATAATAATAATTTATTGCTGTTGATGACAGCTTTGTTTCCAAATTTTCAAAATTCAAAAGTTCTGAAGAACCGTATAGTTACAAATGAATCTAAATAAGAATTGTCTTGGGTAATTAAAGATTTAAAAAATACTACTGGAGTCATTACTGACAGAAATATTATAATTTTTAGTTTGATATCAAACCGCAAGATTTAAGTTTTAGCATACCACAGCTATTAGAATAGGAAGAATTCTTTGAGCTGTAGGGAAAAAAGTAGAAAGAAAATCCAACGCTGGACATTACGTACGTCACATTCAGTGTTCGTCTTTGTGTTTACTTTATGTTCTTCATCAACTAATATCTGCACATCTCTCCAGACTATATTTCTTCAAATGGATTTCGCAGTTCTTTAGTCTCTTCAGGAGAAAGATCGAACACGTCAAATACGTCACCAGTAGCATCTTAATACATTTAACAGCTCGCCATGTTTGTCCACTTGCCAACATAGATCTTATAGTTGATGGGGCTTGTATTCCTTATATGAAAAGTATTTAACATGGAAAGTGTACGATGCTGAATTGTTCTATATTGCAGGATATTGGATATTTTAATATAAGGGAAAAAGAAGGACAATTTATGGATAATATAATAAATAGAAATATAGAAATCACCACAAATCCCTCAGCGAAACGTGGTATTTCGTGGTAAGATAACCCATGTCATATAATTTGCCTCATTTAGCTTCCACATTATAAAAGGATTCGCAGCTTTCATATGAAGTTTGGATTTCCGACATTATAATAAATATGTTTCTTTTATGAATAAAGGAAGAGTAAAAACAAATGATGATATTGTTATTCGCTAAGGTGAAGGCTCATCCAAACTGCGAATGACCACGAAGAAATGACCAAGAGGAAACTGTCTTAACAGACTAATCGACAAGTGTCAATCAATTACTGCTTATTGATCAAAGAGATTGCGAGACACCTGATACTTATTACGTAAAATCCCGTCCATGCGTCCGCGCATGAGTACTCTGATACTCTATCTGTTTCTGTCGATAACATACCCACATTAATATTGTCGTAACTTGAAGCTTTAAGGTCTATTGGTAATGCGAATAGGCTTAACATGGTGGGTGGGTGTGGTATAGCCATATATCACCTATAGTACCCAATAAGTGAAATTTTATATATTAAAAACCTAAAAAAAAGCTATAATTCAAATGTGCAGGTACAATCTGTTTTGCGGAAAAGATATTTATAAGAGCTACAATGGACAATTTGATAAGCAAGATGTAACGAGCGTTACATTTTTGTATACATTGAGCCTTGCGTACAGTGCATGTGGCAAACGTCATGATGTTATGTAATGATAGCTGCCATATTGATCTTCTTCCAGTCAACTCGGTCCCATGACTGACAGTCCTATTTTACACATACCTGTAACCGATGGCTATCAAACTTTCCTTATTGAGAGTACCGTTGTGGACAGTACTGTTAATAGCGAAGAAAATTCATAAACATTCCGGAAATACATACTGTGAAATGATTTATTTGCGTGTTTAAATTTTACTTCTTTTCCGCTCTTCTTTTACCGCATATGGTTCTGTAAATATTACTCTGCTGAAGTTTATATCTTCATGTATTATCAGTTCTTCATTCTTAATACCCATCTAAAGATAACGAAAAGTACTTGACATTAGCTAATTCTCCTAAATAAACCTTATATGTATGCATATATGGGATATATATTGAATTTAATTGTAAGTATAAGAACTATTGTAGTTGTTGTATGTGTTTCCGCTAGTGTGTGAGAAGTCACTTCACCTAATGCCAGTGCGTAGTTCAAATTAAGAAAATGACAAATTTTAACAAACTTACCAGCTGATCAGGTAAGATATATAAGCAATTGCATAATTTAGAAGAAGGTATTTCGTTCAATTCTGTTGGATGTTACGATTGTCAATAATCGTGAATTTTAAACCAAGTATAGCGCAACATGCTTAGTGACGGTGAATATGACATGTATATATCCATCTGCTTTTCTACAGTCGATTTTACGGCGTGTCGAATAAGCCACGTGTAAATATAGAAAGACATGTGAACGGAGAATTTATTACCAAAATACATGTACAGTTGTGTCATTGTCTTCATCATAAAATGGTGTTTATGACCAGTGCTGGCCTCCCGACCTTTTTTTAGGAACTACTGTCAAGATTGTTCAGGACTGAGAAAACTTCATTTTATTTGCAAACAGTATTCAATTTCTGCAAGTTTCGTACAAAATCCACTTCTTGCCACTAAATGGATTATTCATAAGTGTTAGTGACATTTCTCTTTCAATGCATACAGACTCCATATTGCTGTTTACTGCATCAAAGTCTCTAGACAAGAAGGTATGGAATTGTTTTTAGTATAAGTTATTTTTTCACACACTCACTGTAAATGTTACATGATACTTAACTGAAAGAAATGGTATATCACTATTACCATAATTTGCAGCCATTTCTTCACAATTAGAGTACCATCCCCCACCCACCTATACTGAAGTGTGCATTACCAATTGCCCTTAACGAAAGATTCAGTATTTACTCAATCTTATTGTTGTACTACATGTGTACACTTTCATTGAAAATGTCATTTCTTGAATTCGATACGAATGAGCATTTTCTACCGTTCACTTAGTGAGAAATTCGATTCTCGCGGTCAATTTAATGCATGAAGAATTCGACAGACAGTGGCAAATATGTATCAAGAGTAAAAATATTTAACTCTGTATTGTTGACAATAGCAAGGACAATGGAGTTCTGTTTATCACATAAATGACACAGGTTAGGTTTCTCTTCTACGCGTTAGTTACTGCCAATGTTAAACTTTTAACAATCATATTTCGTGAAAACAACCCAGATGTGTATGTTCGTGTGTAATTCATTTTTACTTTTTCTGATCCTCACCACATTTGGAAGTTCACCGTTTTTGTTCATATTTGTCACTCACACAACTGCGAATAACGTGGACCTATATCCGCCATTGCTAAATGTCTAAATTTTTGCTCCTTGAATTGAGATTTTGCATTATCTTGTGTGTGATAACTCTGACAATGTCGGGAGTTTCCAAATAAGTAGGGACGGCAAAAATGAATAAAATTGACGATAAAAGTATACAATTTATGAGTTGAGGAATTGCTCATATTTGAAAACAACCGTCAAGCTTTCCTTAGAGACGAAACACAGCTCTTTATAGAAAAACGCAAGATATTATGATTTCATTTTAATCCTTAGTAACTGCTGAATGTTCATTTGAAAATTCATTGTTGCCAAGCAGGAAATAAGAAAGAGATTAAAAAATCTCAATTTGAGGAAGACAATTTAACATGTTTACTGAAACTGGGGCCTGGCCTGGAGATTAACAAACTTGAGCTGGAGCCCGACATTCAGTTTTCAAAAACAGCCAATCTAAAAAGGTGTTAAAACGTAACGTCGTTTGTGTTTAGTTAATATAAAATCTCACCCTAAAATTCCGTCTCAAAAAGTAGTATGATCTCCAGGCCTGATCTGCCGCGGTATAATGCGACCGCATATCAGGGTCTTTGCTGTTTGAATGAAATCATGCATGAAACAAGCAATGTAAACACTGATCTGCCGGCGCATTGTTTATTGACACATTTCGTTATGTAAAACCTTTCTTAATTCCGACTCTGTTGTCCCGAAAACACAGACAATGGATGTGTTTAAAAATAGAAATAACCGCAGTACAATATTACAAAACGGACTTCAACAACCTCACTATCGCAGCCACCTCTCATGGGGATGCGAAATTTGGAGACCACTTTACAGCTATAAACCATTTTCAATTATATTTCAAGCCTCGAAAATCTATACATTTCGGAAAGTGGAATAACGTGTAAGGACGCACATACACACTGACTGGTCGGATCAAGTAGACGAACCGATTTTCCTTTCTTCCAGTAAACTGTAGGTTTGAATTACTTTTTTGGGACGATATTTGTGCTCTCTAAGAACACAGTAGGAAAGTAAAACTAAATCTGCGTAGAATGCCATGATGTGTGTAGTTTCTTTCGTATTTGATATGCCTTTGAACCGAAACTATCAAAAGTGCCAAAACGGTCTTGCTTATTATGTAAAATAAACCTGAATACAGTAACAATAGAAAAGGAACCAGTTTTAATTTCGTGTTTATTTCTTTAACGTGTGGTTAAAATGCAAATTGGAATCAGAATATTAATTAGTATGTTTGTTTGGAAAAATACATTCCTTACATTATACACCAGTAAATGTTATATTTTTTTTATACGGACGAAATAGACAATACAATTCGCCAAAAATGCATTTCTTTCTTGCCCCCACCCCCACCCCCAACACATATTCTCTTATTCATTGGCGCAGCGCTTGTTCTTTTTGCTGAATCTCAGCAGCAGCTTCTTACTTGTAGGTCAATGGACCAAATTTTGCCCACGTTTCAAACCAGACGTGTTTATGTTTTAATAAAACAGGTCAACTGAGTCTCTCGAAATAATGAATTAAACGTCAAATACCATCAAATGCCACATTGTCAGTGGATTTAACATGATGCTCTTTTGTTTTAACATGTTGTTTGGTAATATATAATGTCGGCCCTGATAATGAAAGAAGTTGCCAAAGAATGCAGTAATAGATCCTAAGCGTACAGTTTCAAATGGTACGATTGATATTTATTTCCCTGATGTGGAAAAAAATTACTGTGCATGCAAATAGCGAGCGAAGTTCTAGAGAGGCCAATCGCGCACAGTGCTCTTAGATAAGTGTATGTGTAAACCGAAGAATCGGAAAGCTGTATCATTAGCAGTTTGAATACCGAGGTACCGGAAGTGCCTGAAGTCTCAGCCATTATCTTCAGGCGTTTTGAGCATGTTCCATCGCAGAAAAGAACGAAGTAAGACGAGCAGATGTTCCTAGCGTCCACCATGTATGATTAACTTAGTCATTGAACTTATTTATTGTTTGGAAAAGTCCCCAGATTTGTTTTAGATTCTAAAAATATTCATTGACAATAAGAGTAAAAATTCCACTTACTCATTAATGTTTAGGTTCTAACAATCATGTAAGATTTTCGCTCAGGAAAACAAATAATGACCCTTACTGTTGACTCTAATGGTGTTAGGTGTTACTGCACTTGTAGTTCACGAAGTACTATTACCCATGCATTTCGAGGATAATAATAGATTCTTACATTTTGTTGTACAAGCACTCTCTCGTCGCATTATACAAACATAGGAACCACATAAAAAGCAGACATTTCTCTTATATAGGATTGATATAAGGGCGAAAAGATGCTAATAAGACCGTCTTTTTTGACTAAGTTTTTAAAGGCAGTCTACATCCTGCTTACAAGTTATTGAAGAATTTTGGTTTTTTTAACCACAATTACACTTTTTAAATATATATATATATATATATATATATATATATATATATATATATATATAGAGAGAGAGAGAGAGAGAGAGAGAGTGAGATGTGTGTTTATTTATTAGATGTCGTGCTTTTAGTCCTATGCTTTCCGCAGCAGTCTTTTCGTCATGTCACACTCAAATAAAAAGGCATTATTATAGCAGAATTTAATTTATTAGGTTGACATCAAGAAACAAGTGAATATTCATCAATGTAAACGTAGAGACTATGTCATTGTACACATCAATGCAAACAGAGAGACTATGTCATGGTACACAGGTGCCGCAGACTTTGCGCTTAATACATTCTCTAGTGATAAAGAATAAGTACAAAATCAGTTTCCAAAGATATAATAATTAATTATGTTGATTACAAGTTTTTCAAATCACTCACACACACAAATATCTGACATGAAATATTTGTCGATAATTCTTTCATTTCACCCTCAGAGCGTAATTCTTGTGGGAACTAACTGTTGAAGAGATATATTTACTCTAAGTGCGTAACAGAAACTATTTTATATTTTATTCCACTGGTTTTCAAACAATAAATAAGAAATGTGCGCTGTTTTTTAAACATTTTTCTTCGAGGGAAAGATTTTTGTTTCATGATGTGTCTTGTGTCATATCTGTTAATACTTTGTTGTTATTGCGGATCCTTTCTGAAAATAGAAACGAATTTCATCATTTAGCACTTGAATCAAAAGAGATATAATATTGAGAACAGTCATTCTTTCTCATCCAATACAAGACATTGCAAATTTTCCATCTGAAACCATATATAAAAAATCCATTCCTTGGTTTCTTTCTGAAACCAATTCAGTATAGTAAAAGCGTTTAAATACAAATAAATTCGAAAAAATGCCATCTTTAATACGTGCTCTTCAGGAGCAAATGATTGTGATATATATATATATATATATATATATATATCTTGTGCTTAAGTCGACCAAATATGTTTTAATGATTCTGGAAAATAGTATAGTGACACACGTCATACAAGTCTCCAACCATATGCGTAACGATTGAAGATATGGTAAATTTCAAGAACGAAAGCAAAGCATTTGACCGCGTCCTG
Source organism: Margaritifera margaritifera (assembly GCA_029931535.1). Classification (NCBI taxonomy): domain Eukaryota; kingdom Metazoa; phylum Mollusca; class Bivalvia; order Unionida; family Margaritiferidae; genus Margaritifera; species Margaritifera margaritifera. The sequence continues at coordinate 533,366 of JAQPZY010001512.1, read as the reverse complement.
CTAATAAAAGCAAGTTTCAGGCGAAGCCCCAGAGAAGTTTTACTAAACATGTTTCAATGTCTGTAGTCAGAATATGAATAAACAATATGGCTGTCTTTATTGTTACTCTAATTCATGGAAGTGAAAGTAACAGGCAGATGTTGGGGTACATGGATTAATTTCACATATTGAGGTTGAAAATAAGGCAATACATACTTTGCAACCCAAATTTTTTGTTCTCTCATTCCAGGAGTTATCAAAGAATGCATTATATAAAGAACGAAAAACCTAACCTAATTGAAAACCTAATCTAAGCGGTTGCTCCGCATATTTGTTGATTTAGAGAGACAAAACAATAAGGCAAATTAATACTGTGTTTTATTCTTTTTACCTATCTCATCCATCTTTTCAGGAAACCCAATTAATTTGCCTCCTTCTGCTCGCTTCTCTTCTCTTTCAGACGAGATTCAAGTTGCTGCAGAAGCATACGGACAGCTGTTTCATCAGAACGTCCTGGTTCCTGATAGATAGTTCCCCGTCTTTCCGGAAGGGCTACTTGATTGACGGTTCCTTCGGGACCAGGCTCTTGCCCTTCCTCTCCCGACAGCACGGCTTCAATTTCTATCAATTATATAAATTTTCAATTTATAACAGAGGCTTCCAACGGTTTTTAATTTACAAATGTATGATCCTTTACATAATACATGTTTCTAGTTAAAAATGCACTAAATCAGACATGGATCCACACGATGCATAGTTTGGAGTTTATATTTTTAATGCCATCTTCTAATTATATTAAAGGCTCTTGCCTTTTTGCAATTTTGCTAGATTTGCTGCATCTAAGAGTCCGAATTTCTAAATATCCTTACTGTGATTTATCTCTTTTATTATCAACAATTAAACAATTCATCAAACTTTCATTATATTTGTCTGTACATATTATACTTATTATAATATGTCTGCCTGTGTGTATACCAAATACCCAGCCACCCAGTAAAGAGACGTTTCGTATTAAGACTGTCTGTTTGTTTACATATTGACTATGCCTGTATTGTGTGCGTGTAACTGGATGACCAGATAGATATACATACCTCCAATTTGTTCTTCTAAGTCATCAACCCTTTGGTTTACAGCATCAATGTCTTGTTTCAGGTTTTGTAATGCACCAACAATCTACAACGAGAACATTTATATATATATATATATGTACGGCATTATATTTTTGTGCGAAAGATCACATATACTTACATGTACTGAGCACAAAGAGCAATTATAGAATACGAACGTAATCATATGCGTTGAGCTCATCGTAACTGCAGAAGAACTTAGAACATAAGCAAACTCAATAGCTTAGTCCGTGTTCAAAGAAAATCACTGTTAACGTTCAAACATGATTCATTGTCTTAACGATTTTCATAGTTACATTACATATGATCTCAGACCTTGTCCGTGTGGTCTCCCTGGCTACGCTCGCATTGCACAATGGTCATTTGCATCGACACACTTGACTGGTTTTATCAGTACAGTTACCAAATTCAAAGGTCCGCGAGGAAACTGAAGTGGAAATTAAAGTAACTATGAGAACCAAATGTAAAATATGACAAAATAATCTCCCTTGCTTTAAGAAACGTTATTTTAACAATCGTATGTCGTTTTTAGTTCAAATATGCTAGAGTAAAGATGGGACGCATTTTCTATTGTTTGGAAAAGGGTTATAATAGTTTTTGTTTTTCGACTACACGCATAAGTAAAATGAAATTTATGTAGTTGTTTTGTTCATTTTGCTTATATTACTTATTGAAAGAAAAAAGAAAGTCTGCACTCATTAGTGATAGCGATAGGGAAATTTAAGATTTTCTTTTTCCTCTGCGTCTTCGTTTGAAGACAATGCAGAATGTTAAAAGAGAATTGGAACAACACAAGTTGAATAGATAGATCAAGCAAAATAGGAAGCAACAAAAACCATCAATTAATAGCAGCGTACCTTCAACATCAACTTTAAATAATACTACCTATGGTATCCATACATAAAACTTTGACTACGGACACTTTGGAAGATACCAGACATATGGCATACTTCAAAGATTAAGTGATGAAGTCTACACTATAATTATTTCTGTTCATTGATATTACAAGATGAGTCGAGGGACTCGGCAGATGGTATTCAGTTATCAAGGAGGGTGATATATCCTAACCTTTACATTTTCTGTAAACTTTTAATCTGATTCGGCGTCTGACCGCCGAAGAATACTGAGAAGTCATATAGTAACTATAAAGACTGGACACGACAACTGTCACGACTAGTGTACTTAGTCCGCTAACATAAACTTAGAAAAGAGAAAGATGGCATGAAGTCTGAAGCATTATTCTTAGCATCAACCAGCAAGAGAAATAAGAAATAATGTGGTCTCCTCAAATTACAGGACAGAGAACAGAGAAACAAAATGTTAATGGAGATTAAGGTCAGTCAGAAGGAAATATAGATACCAGTACTTAAAAACAGCTAGTTGGAGATCCATTGTAGACGCTTAGGCGCCACGTGATATGAAGTGGAGTAAGTAAGTAGATATCGTAATTTAATAAGTAATAAGTAAGTGAGTGAGTGAGTAAGTGAGTTTGCATCAAAATCAATACTCAAGCAAACCTTATATGTTTGAAACAAATTTCATTCGATTTTGAGAATCACGAGTAATTGCTTCTTTTGTTTCATTAATGATATAGACTGCATTTCTGAAGAAACTAACAGAAATATCAGTGTGTAAACAAGTGAATAGATAAGCAAGGACGTATATAAATAAGAAAACAAGTAGGCGGGAGAGTAATTAAGCATTGATAGGCCGAGGTTCCGCTATAACAGGAAGCAGGAGCTTCAGTCATATGTAGAATATGTTACCTACTCGGTTTCGGATCTCGGCCTTTAATGGCGCTAAAATGCCTTACCAATAATGTACAACCGAGCGCTTACCTATTATTTAAATACAATTATTAAGTCAAAGTCAAGCCCCTATCTCGCTCTCTTCGATCACAAAAAAAAAGCATTTTATGGCGAGATTTTGAATTTAGAAGTGTGTCGAATGCACTATTGAAGACGTTATTCAACCATGAGAGCGCTATGCTGACTGTAAAACGAAAACCACGAACACTTTGATTACCCAAATCCATTATACTGAATCTTTGTTAACTCCCAATGCTTGGAGCAATGGACAATAGTTATTTTAAGTCAGTTGCTTAGATTTTCAACACTTAATCATAAAACATCAAAGTATCTCAGATTTACATAGGACACGCTCAATCGCACGCAGCGATATTTTTCCTTAAAGATCGACGTCCACTAGTAATTTCTGTCCATGGGTCACACTCTACCTGCTAAGGCGTAGCTCATTTGCACGGTGTCCATTCACTGGCACTATCGCACAGTTAAGTTACATTTGTTCTGTCACTCCACCAAGTTTTTGTTATAAAATCAAGAGTTATGATTTTAATCTAGACGTTTAGAAAAGTTCACAGGATCTCGAGTTATCTCAAGCATTGAAACAATTTTCATTCTTCTTTTCTACTTTTTGTCAAAAGACGCAAAACAATGTTAGGAGAGACAACCTACAGCTAGAATAAATACTTTCCAGATTTAATGACCTATATAGAGACTAGGCATGAGTAAAAGTGTTTTATAGTAGGGCTAGTAATAGCTATAGTCAAGTTGTTACGACTCTATGGTCTAAGACAAATGTAACAGAAAGAAAGTGAAACCAACAAATCAAGTAAAAAATCAACAAGCAATTTATTACAAGATAATTAAAATAAAAAATGAAAAAGTCACTTACAGTAATGTGGTTTGAAATCCTAATAATCCAATAAGAATGATTGTTCTAATCACAAGTCCTAAATATAGAATGTTCCGAATTCACGGCTGTGTCCTTGAATGTTATGATGTGCTAATGGTCTCCAAAGTCCTGATATACTAGTAATCTTGATGTGCTGATGTCAAAATGAAATATTCCAAAATATCTGAATAAGTTCACTTAAATTCCAAAATCATCAATTAAAAATCCAAAATCCAAAAGTTTATGAGCACTGTTATAATCCAATGAATATTTAAAATAATTCCTCTCTTAGAATTTGGAATGAATTTTCACAACTGTAATAGCTCTTTACAAGACTGATAGTAATGTCAAAACTGAATAAATGTCCACCAAACATGGCATATATAAAGATTGGTCACATGACAGAATGTTCTAGAACATGTGTCATCTTAATGGAATTTTACTTGTAAACAAAAATCAACCTTGACCTTCAAATTGAGAAAACATCTTGATCAAAAAAACCTAATTCAAGGACACTAGTTAAACATGTTTTTCCTGATAACATTAAGATTTAAGCAAATATTAAAGTGAAGAAACATTTATAATTTCCTAAAATATTTATAATATTATATAAACATCATACATAACACAAGTTAAATAATATATATATTAAAAAACCGGTTTCGTCAATATAACTTCCACCTGCTGCCCACTGCCCATATTTTGAAATGACAATCAACAGTGAGCGTAATCTGTATACTAAATATTAATCTGCAGTATAATATTTTTTTTAAAATTTGCAAATGAAAAAAAAATATGATAGGTGTATTTACATATCGTTTTGATCGTTCAAGCAAAGTAATTCAACGTGAATCGCGCAAACCTCTCCGTCAACAGTAGTTCATTCTACTTCTTGTCCTGAAATTAGCGTGGCTGTCAACGTCTGTTTATCGTGTTTGCGTCATTTTGAATAAGTTCCAATATCTATGCTCATTAATTAGCACACATGAAATTATTATTCTTTGCTATTTGTCGGTTGATCTTTCCCATGGGTTAGACTCCATGCAATATTTTCAGAATTATCCCGTCACAATATAAAGCTAAATCTAGGAATGTAACAGACTTAAACCAACCAAATCCAGCTACAATACAAACTAGTAAGTTGATACTTAAGTTTTCAAGTAATCTTTTTTTCCGCGTCAATACTGATTTTCAACACAATGTACTGCATTTTATTTCCACATCTAGATTTTCCACACAATGTACTGCATTTTATTTCCACATCAGTTGCGTAATGCACAAATATCGAAGCATTAATTAAGAAAATATTTTTGCTAGCAGATAGCAACTATTGTAAGAGTTTCTTGCAAAGAGGTTAAAAAGTGAAAAAGAAAGTTGCGCCATCAGAATAATTGATACCGCGAGAGACAGTCACCACCACCCTCCACGCTCAAAATATTTTGTTATAGACGCAGACATATTAAACCACAGGTAGTATCCATGGCTGTTTCTACCAAACTTTAAAGTATGACAGAAAGTTCTGACCTGTAGATAATAAAACTCTGAGAATGTGTTTGCGAATGTGCTTTCACTTTCAACCAATTAAAAGGAACCATTAAACAGTAAAACTCTGTGTGATTCTTTGAGGATTTTTTTTATCTTTAGGTATGGTTACCTCCTCAATGATTGAATGACACCATCGTACATGTGCCAAACTGACCTTTTCTACGGTGTGTTTGCATCGTGATTCGCTTGCTTGACGAACAATCTAATGGAAAATACCGTAGCTTATTTCACAGGGTATCTTGTCTGTCAGATGGCGCTTTACTTTGGTGTATAATTGTAAAAAATATTTTGTCATTACTCTTCATTGGGATAGCTACACTATCATATCCTGCCATTATCTCACTTTACAATTTTTTTTTTTTTTTTCTTTTTTTTTTTTTTTTTTTTTTTTTTTTTTTTTATTGGAATGTAGCTTTAAGTTTTTAAGTTTGGCAGTACGGGGATTAAGACGAAGATGGAAGAATGATTTGCGTATTAGTTCCTAATTAGTAGTATATCAGTCGTCCTTACATCGAAAAATTATTGATCAGTGAAAGAATGGAAGATGGTAGATATAATATTATGTCCAATTCAAACAATTCATTTTGACGTTCTTTCTTTTCTTAAGTAATGTATGCAATCTCAGCTCCAGATTAGATTAAACTGCATTTAGTTTATGCGGGGAAAAACATGATCTCCTACCGAAAATGAATAATTCGCACGTGTTAAATGAAAAATGAAAGTCATACTAGCAATAAATATGCAGAAAATATGCGAATTAAAACTGAACGTTTATCTAACTTTGACATTAATCATCTTTCTCATTCGTGTACGCTCATGCTTCTACTATTTATCTACTGTATTATATGTAATTTTTGTACACACTTATTAATTTTGTTTTACAAATAATTTTCGTTTCTTTAGGTACAAAATTACGTGAAGCATTAATTAAAAAAAGGTATCTGTGCCAGAAAAAGAGGACAAAATATAAATTTTATATTTTATGGATTGATCGTGTATGCAAATTGCAAAACATAGAGTACTTACCAATTGAGCAGGATCACCTTGACCATTTTCTGGGCCTTTACCCCCTAGGGTGCCTTTTTTAAAAGGCAATGTTCTTTTTAGAAACCAAGCATCAGCTAGAGCCAGAAATGATAGTATAAGAAAGAGCTTCATCATGATGGTCCTGTTTATCTCTTTCTCTTTGTACACGAACTGATGTGGTCGCGGTAAAATGAGATGTGAAAAATCCGGGTGAGGTCTAGGTTTTATGTACAACACACAGTTGGTTTCATCTTTTCAATTCCAAAGAATATTTTTAAGCATTATGCTGTGCGACACTGATACACATAATGTTTGTTTACTTTATTTCGATAAATGACAAATGGCACATGCTGATCGGTAAGCATTCACTGACTATTAAAACTGGAGTAAAGACTATGATCAAATTAGTTTATCAGGAATTAACGAATTAATATTTAACCCTGTGTTTGGTCAATCAAGTGAGTCTCTTTTACCATTGCACTAAAAGGGTCAATGTCATCAAGTGCTACAGGTTAGATTTTTAGAATCATTTCGCATGACTAAAAAAAAAAAAAAACCACTGTGAGGTATACGCATGCACATATTGGTAGTAAATACTGAAAAATGAGATTGATTGTCAAGATTCAGGATTGTTGAATTTCACTCATAACTACAATGTGACTGACACATGAGGTAAACGGTATATATCAGTAGGTACAGTAGAACATATATATAAGGCGATATAAGTCAAAAATGTTGCAATTAGCATACAAAGTATGAAAACAAAATAATTCTAATTGGTACATATTGTCACAGAAATACACTGAATAACGACTGTAAATACATCGTGCATTAATTTTATAAATAAAAAGTACGCGTATAAGATATAAAGAATGAAGAAATAGGCTAATACGTATAGTAGATTCCAATTTAAAAAAAGTTATTTGTGCCTTAATCCAGGCAAAAGATGAGAACTTATTTTTCTAAAAAAAAAGTACTTAGGTCTGACAATTCCTTCTCACATCTTGATGAAACAACAGTCCTTTGTATTTAAGTGTAATATGTCTAATTATGTAGTTTCTAGTTAAGTGTGGTATTTCTAATTATGTAGTTTCTAGTTAAGTATAGTATATCTAATTATGTAGTTTCTAGTTAAGTATAGTATGTCTAATTATGTAGTTTCTAGTTAAGTATAGTATGTCTAATTATGTAGTTTCTAGTTAAGTATAGTATGTCTAATTATGTAGTTTCTAGTTAAGTATAGTATGTCTAATTATGTAGTTTCTAGTTAAGTATAGTATGTCTAATTATGTAGTTTCTAGTTAAGTATAGTATGTCTAATTATATAGTTTATATTTATTGTGCTAGAACTTTTTTCCTTGTATTAAGAGCATTCAAATAAAAAGTGGAATTCGTCCCATAATCATTGGCTGTACATGTTTATCCCCTTCGTAACTTAATTTGTTATGATTCGTATGCCGTGGTCGCCAGAAAGTGCAAGACAGTCGCTGGATAGTGTACCGCGCCTACCACCTGTCAGGTGGGTCGTCCAACTCAGTCATAACTTCACTCATTGCACTAGAGCGGTTTAATGTCTGATTTTTTAACTATCTGTAGGCAAACTAAGGGGTGTAATTTACAGATATTGTTTGTACTAAAATACTTCTGTTTTAAACGAAATATATGATCAGTAAAATATTGCGATTAAATTATGATTTTAAGATATGTTAGCAAATTGATATTATCCTAGTTTCACTACAATTCTACAATATTACATTAGATCGTTAAATCAACGATTGAATTATGTCATATTTTACACCATAATACAATTACTAAATTGTACAATACAAAATCCAAGGAAAATATATCAGAGTACAATGATATAGCAGATACATGACATCGAAACATTTCGCTAAAAATATTCATATTGAGAAAGAACTTCCAACGAGTATAAATATTTGCTGATCGTTTTAAAACCAAATTCAAATTATTCCAAAAAAATGTTTTGATGCCAGTCGGTTTAGAATAAGTATAGAAATCTTCTTATACGAATCGTGTTCTCTTTGTAGCAATGAAACGGGGATATGATAGATCTTCTAAAGCATCTTATTTGTTCTTTAAATCAGTTATATTAAACTCTAAAACGAGGAAATGAATCTAGAGCCAGGCGTAACAACTAGAATACAAATATGAAAATTGTATTAATGGATTAGGAGTACTTAAAGTAAGTAACTCACTTAAGCTGCATTTCCTAAAATAATCTCAACATATTCGCCACAAGCTTGCGGAGTACTTCAGACATTTTGGTAGTGAATGTATGTGTCAGCCAAGCGCAACAATCTATCGAAATGTAAGAAATCAGAGCGACGTTGAAAAAAAATAAAAATAAGCAAATAAGAAAATAAAAAAATTAAAACAGTCAAAATAAATAGCTACTACATCAATATCTTAGGTTTGTAGACTTAAAATCAACCTCTTTATTAAAAAATGTACAAATTATAAAGTAAGAGACTTAGAAAAAATAGAATAATTATGAATATGATTTTTCAATTTCAGCATATACGTCAGTTGATGCTACATAATTTACAAATTACCAAATCTATAAGTACTGTTACTTGAATTACTTACTTAAATTGCACATGTCAGATTTTGAGGAAATATGCTCCAATATCAAGTGCTGAACTTTGATATTTTAAAAGAAATATTTTAATCCTTTTAATTGAAATAAGAGTACTGTTCAAACATTGCAATTATTTTTCAACTTGCAGGGCGCTGCACAGAAGAAGACAACACATATTGACTTTGCTCTCGATAATACATATTCTGATTATTAATCTTGATAAAATCCGGAAAGTAAAAAAAATATAAAAAAGTGAGAGTAAAATATATGCCGTCTTGTTTTCTTTTCTTATACCCACTTATCTCTTCTTAAATGCAAATGTCTGTACCTTTGACCTTTAAAACTTGTTAGCATAACTACATGAAGAAAAGTTTTCATACGATCACTGGTGAACAATGTTTGTATGTGACCATGTTAGAACAACTACACAGAAATTGCTTGATCTAGGCAAACAAATTCAGAAAGCGTTTTCCCCTTCATAAATAGATGATCTGTACATTGTATCCAATGTAGTGAATTTCATTTTTGTATCCTCACTTCTTGCATTAAGAGCATCTAAATGGGATCCTCCTTATCCTGTTGTATGGCCATCCACCCCTAAAGTTTCATTAAGCGTGACAGCAAAAAAGCAATTGAACTAGACGGATGTAATTTAGTTATTACTAATATTAATAACCTACTTCCTTTGTTGACGGGGTACTAATTTCACACCCGGTGCTTGCTCTTTCTACATAGTGTCGGGATATATATATATATATATATATATATATATATATATATATATATATATATATATATATATATATATATATATATATATATATATATACGCACACACACACGCAGGGCCGCCGTATGGGGCGGGCGATACGGGCAACCGCTCGGGCGCCATTTTGCGGTACTTTTTCTTAGTGGGGGTGTACCAAAGGCGATACTCGCCCGGGGCTTTGTTTCGTCCAGCGCAAACTTGCGACGGCCATATATATATATTTATTTATTGATATAGTGTGTGTGTGTGTGTGTGTGTGCTGAAATCAAACAGTCCTCTTAATGCAAAAATTTACGATTTTCACCATAGATACATGTGAAAACAAAAGTTTACCTTCTTAAGCCAAATTTTGCTGTTGAATCGTCTGCAATATTAATATAATACTAGCTAAGTTTTCCGCTCTGTTAGCTCTACTGGTCGTAGACTGGAAGAGCTTATGGGATGATCTGTCCATCCGTTAGCAAAAGTTTGTTATCACTACTCCTGCTAAACTAATTGGAGGATTGCTATAAACTTTACACACATATTTGGCCGAAGATTTATCTGCATGCTATGGAATGGACAGAGGTATTTTGATCAGATAAGTATCGTTACTATTTTGTTTTTACATGATTTGCGCATTTGTGTGCCCTGGGATATTATCGCCACTCCTCCTTGATGGATGGTCAAATGACTTGTGATGTTCAGTTCGCCCCAAATGAACACAATGGCAGCCATCTTTAAAATCTTGCTATCGCTAGTCCTCCTAGATGGATGGTCATATTTACATTTTTGTAATGTTTAATTGTAGATTTTGGACTTTCTTGCCAGCAGTGGGGCATATGTGTGTCAGAAACACAAGTAGCTTTCATTCTTCCAAATTCTCAATATAGTTTTTTAATGTTGTCAGGATGTTGTAATAACGTTATAGTATGACGTTAAACAACAACATTGTAGCAACATTCCAACAAGTTCCCCAAGTCACGTTGCCACAATGTTATACAAAAACGTTGCCACAACTTTAAAACAACGTTCCTGCAACGTTGTTGCAACGATGAATTGTTACCTGGGTATTACCCTTGCATTTCGAGGATAATAATAGATTCTTAAAACAAATTTGTACAAGCACTCTCTCGTGGCATTATACAAGCATAGGAAGGAAATAAAAAGCAGACATGTTTCTTACATAGCATTGATGTAAGGGCGAAAAACAGCTAATAAGACCGCCTTTTTTTACTAAGTTCGTAAAGGTATCCGACACCATGCTTACAAGTTATTGAAGATTTTTGACTTATTTTAACCACAATGACACTTATAATATATATATATATATATATATATATATATATATATATATAGAGAGAGAGAGAGAGAGAGAGAGAGACAGACAGACAGACAGACAGACAGACAGACAGACAGACAGAGACAGACAGACAGACAGACTGAGAGATATATGTGTCTTTATTTATTAAATGTCAGTGCTTCTAGTCTTATGTTTCCTTAGCAGTCTTTTCTTCATTCCACACTAAAAAAGGCATTATTATAGCAGTATTTAATTGATTAAGTTGACGTCAACAAAATAGTGAATAACCAGTTTAAATCTTAATTTTAAGCTACCACATTAATCTAGAAACAGTAAAAGTCAAATATGCAACACCCAAATATTCGGCAGCACTCGTATGACTTCCTCAGTACCGATGTAATGCCTTCTCTTGCACTTAACCTCAAAAACTCCAAAAAACAGACAAAAGCTCAAATAAATGTCTCTAGGGGTCGCTGCACATTGAGTTTTTGAAGATACAGTATCAATGAATTTCAACGATAAAAATAGATTCCGACATTCTCTTTATAAGCACTCTCGTGTTATGCAATGCATACATAATTACATGCAATATTTTCTGTAATGTCTTCCTTCGTAGTAAAAGCAAATCTGTTATGATAACAAGTATCTAAACATATAGTAAAAAAACATTTTCCACAGCAAAGTTAGAGACTATGTCATTGTACACATCAATGTAAACGTAGAGACTATGTCATTGTACACATCAATGTAAACGGAGAGACTGTCATTGTACACATCAATGTAAACGGAGAGACTGTCATTGTACACATCAATGTAAACGGAGAGACTGTCATTGTACACATCAATGTAAACGGAGAGACTGTCATTGTAGACGTCAATGCAAACGGAGAGACTATGTCATTGTACACATCAATGTAAACGTAGATACTATGTCATTGTACACATCAATGCAAACAGAGAGACTATGTCATTGTACACATCAATATAAACGGAGAGACTATGTCATTGTACACATCAATGCAAACGAAGAGACTATGTCATTGTACACAAGTACCAGAGACTTCGCGCTTAATAAATTCTCTAGTGATAAAGAATAAGTACAAAAACAGTTTCCAAAGATACAATAATTTATTATGTTGATTACAAGTTTTTCAAATCACTCACACACACAAAATCTGACATGAAATGTTTGTAGATAATTCTTCATTTCACCTCAGAGTGTAATTCTTGTGGGAACTAACAGCTGAAGAGACTTTTTTGATCTAAGTGCGTAATAGAAACGATTTTGCATTTTATGCCACTGATGTTCGAACAATAAATACGAAATTTACACTGTTTTGTAATTAATGCTTCTATAGTTATCCTTTATACAACTGATGTGGAAATACAATGGAGTACATTGTGTGCAAAATCTAGATTGTCAGTATTGACGCGTGAATAAAATATTACTTGAAAACTTAAGTATCAACATGCTAGTTTGCATAGTCGCTGGATTTGGTTGGTTTAAGTCTGTTACATTCCTAGATATATTTAACTTTATATTGTGACGAGATACTTCTGAACATATTAGATTGAATCTAACCTGCGGGAAAGATCAACCGACAGATATCAATAAATAATAATCTGATGTGTGCTAATTAAAGAGCAGACCTTGGAATTATTCAAAGTAACGCAAACATGTTTGTAACCATGCTAATTTCAGAACAGAAAGTAGTATAGACTACTGCTAACGGAGAGGTTAACGATCAAAACGCTGTAAATACAGCATTCAATATTTTACATTTGTATATATTTGTAAAATTCTACTGCAGATTAATATTTAGTATACAGATTACGCGCACTATTGACCGTGATTTTAAAATATTAGGTAATGAGCGTTTGATGAGCAGAAGAATTGTCTTTAGTGAATTCAGTGGGCTGCAGGGATGGAAGTTATATTGTCGCAAGGGTTTTGATCAGAGAAAGAATGGAAGATGGTAGATATAATATTATGTCACTCTCCAATATTTCATTTTAACGTTCTATCTTGACTTAAGTTAAGTCTGCAATCTCAGCTCCACATTAGATTAAACTGCATTTGCGACATGCTTCATGCAGGGAAAAACATGATCTCCGACCAAAAACCGAATACCTATGAAAAAGTTATGTGAATTAAAACTTTGAAAGTTTATCTAACCAGGACATTAAAGTCTTTCTCGTTCTTTTATTATTTACCTTCTGTATTAAATGCAGTTTTTTGTACACTTTTATCGATTATTTTTTTTACATATAATTGTCGTCAACGATTGAATTGTCATTTTTTAGATACCAAAATTATTTAAAACGTTAATGAGAACAAGTTCTCTCTACCAAAAACAAGAGGACAAAATATAAATTTTAAATGTTATGTATATATCGTGTATGCAAATTTAGAGGGTACGGCAACTTATATAAAATAGAGTACTTACAAGTTTAACAGGCCCATCTTCGCCTCCATTACCTTCAAGGTTGCCCCTTTTTATCGCTATATCCCATGTTCTTCTTGACCAGAGCCAAGCATCAGTTACAGCCAGGAATGATAGCAAAAGAAAGAGCTTCATCATGATGGCCCTGTTTCTCTATTTTTCTCTGTACACGAATTGCTGTGGTCGCGGTAAAATGAGATGTGAAAAATCCGGGTGAGGCTTCGGTTTTATATACAACACACAATAGGTTTCATCTTTTCAATGCTAAAGAATATTTTTTAAGAATTATGCTGTGCGACACTGATACACATAATGTTTGTTTACTTTATTTCGATAAATGACAAATGGCACATGCTGATCGGTAAGCATTGACTGACTATTAAAACTGGAGTAAACACAATGATCAAATGAGTTTTTCGGGAATTAACGAATTAATATTTAACCCTGTGTATGGTCAATCAAGTGAGTTTCCTTTATCATTGCATTAAAAGGGTTAATGTCATCAATTGCGACAGGTTAGATTTTTCGAATCATTTCGCATTAGCGCTGTCTATTTTATGGTTATTCGTGCTAAACAAAATGTGAGGTATACGCATGCACATATTGGTAGCAGATATTGTAAAATGAGATTGATTCTCAAGATTCAAGATTGCTGAATTTCACTCATAGCTACTATGTCACTGACACAGTAGGACACAAGGTGAAGTAAGTCAAAAATGTTCCAATTAGCATAGACACTATGTAAACAAAATAATTCTAATTTGTACATATTTTCACAGCAATACACTGATTAACGACTCTAAACACATCGTGCATTAATTTCATAAATACAAAGTACGCGTAGAAGATATAAATAATGAAGAAATATGATAATACGCATAGTAAATGTTTTTAAAAAAGTTATTTATGTCTTAATCCAGGCAAAAGATGAGAACTTATTTTTCTAAATAAAAAGTACTTAGGTCTAACAATTCATTCTCACATCTTGATGAAACAGCAGTCCTTTGTATTTAAGTATAGTATGTCTAATTATGTAGTTTCTAGTTAAGTATATTATGTCTAATTATGTAGTTTATATTTATTGTGCAAGAACTTTCTTCCTTGTATTATGAACATTCAAATAAAAAGTGGAATTCGTCCCATAATCATTGGCTGTACATGTTTATCCCGTTTGTAACATAATTCGTTAGGATTCGTACGCCGTGGTCGCCAGAAAAGTGCAAGACAGTCGCTAGATAGTGTTCCGCTCCTACCACCTGTCAGGTGGGTCGTCCAGCCGAGTCATAACTTCACTCCTTGCACTATAATGGTTTAATGTCTGATTTTTGAACTATCTGTGGCTAAACTAAGGGGAGTAATTTGCAGAATTGTTTGTACTAAAATATTTCTGTTTTAAACGAAATATATGATCAGGAAAATATATGGCGATTAACTTATGATTTTAAGATATGTTAGCAAATTGATATTATCCTAGTTTCACTACAATTCTACAATATTACATTAGATCGTTAAATCAACAATTGAATATGTCATATTTTACACCATAATACATACACTAAATTGTACAATACAAAATCCAAGGAAAATATATCAGAGTACAATGATATAGCAGATACATGACATCGAAACATTTCGCTAAAATATTAATATTGAGAAAGAGCTTCCAACAAGTATAAATATTTGTTGATTGTTTTAAAACTCAATTCAAATTATTCCATAAAAATGTATTGATGCCAGTCGGTTTAGACTAAGTATAAAATTCTTCTTACACGAATCGTGTTCTCTTTGTAGCAATGAAACGGGGATATGATAGATCTTCTAAACCATCTTATTTGTCCTTTAAATCAGTTATATTAAACTCTAAAACGAAGAAATGAATCTAGAGCGAGCCTTAACAACTAGAATACAAATATGAAAATTGTATTAATGGATTAGCAGTACTTAATGCAAGTAACTCACTTAAGCTGCATTTCCTAAAATAATCTCAAAATATACGCCACAAGCATGCGGAATACTTCAGACATTTTGGCAGTGAATGTATGTGTCAGCCAAGCACAACAATCTATCGACGTGTGAAAAATCAGAGCGACGTAGACAAAAAATAAAAACAAATTAGAAAATAAGAAAGTACAAGAATGAAAAAAGCCCAAATAAATAGCTACTACATCAATATCTTAGGTTTGTTGCATCGTTTTCGCGAACAACTGTTTTGAGAAAAAAAAGGGCACAAACTTGATAAGAATCAGACACCGGCATCTTGAAAAACACATTTGATTCAAAGTAAGATGTTACCTCTAATTTTACTATCGGCTATTTTTTCTTAAAGCAATCACAAGCACCAATGACACCAAAGAAGCAGCTAGTTATCGCACCCTGTTCTCTTGTCTCAAACATGTTTCAATATCTTTGGCAAATTGTTTGAATCGTTTGAGATTTCTGCAGAAAAGACCAACGTTATCCAACTTCCTTTGTCATAGAATGTTGAGATTGTTAAAAACTCATTCTGATCCTGAAGTATTAAACTCGCTATTCGTGGATTCTTGCCGATTATAGTGACTAGCTACATTGACAGTTTGTTCAACTTGTACATACGTGGAAATGTAGGCGGACTTGTTTGAAAATAAAAAATTTTGGTTGCAGTTCTACTCACATAGTCAAGAAAAAAGGCGTTAAGTCCTTTAGAGGTAATTTTGGATCTCATGAGAAAATGAAACATTGATAATTTACACAACCCTGCGCCAGAAGATTTTCTCAAGGTATTAGCAGGCGCGATATATTCTCAGCCTTTTTCTGCGCTAACGTATGCTGACTTGCACCAGATTATCGTACAATCCGACTTTGAGATTAATCTCACTTCTAATCAATCTTCAGAAAGTATAAGAGTCTAATAAAGACATTTTGGATCTTTCAAAGTGCATTTCCTAAATTTTGACGAGAAAAAAAAATAATCGAAAAAGTCACTTACTCAGTTTATAAAAGGATCCAAAGTAATTCACCAAATGCATTTTTAATGAGATATGCATAAGTATACACCTAAATTCCACGAATTCGTGCTGTACGATATACAATATATCTCATTAAGCTAAAACAAATGTTCACTTTAATTCATTAAAAAAGTATTGTTTTAAAAGTGTATATACATTCTACCTAGCACACTCTTGCATACACAAAGATAAAGAGAGAGGATATGTTGCTCTTGGTTTGTTTTTTTTTGTTGGTTTCTTTTCTGCTGTTTTCTTCTTCTTTTTTTCCTTTAATCCTTTACTCTGGTCCTCTATACAATGTAGGCATTTATCAAATATAGTATTCTATTTCGACTAAACTTTCAATAAGTTAAAAGTTCATGTCCATGACCTATATTTTCCACAGCTATCGCGAGAACTTTTATATCTGAATAATTTTCCATCAGTTTTCCTTTATCAATGAAATATCCTTGGCATACTGTGGGTACGGCTCATTGTTGCAAGGTATCGTATACTGATGTCAATCTTCACTGACTATTAAGTGGTTTTAGCATAGATGCGAGGATGTTACAATATTGTCAGGATAGGCATTATCAGTTTCAAAACTTCATTCATGTAATGGAACTTCTTTGAATCTGACTATTGACTGCAACGCAAGAACATGTTCCATTTTTTAAATAACTAATATATTGAATTGACAGATAATGACCAGAAGAGCAATATGCACATGAGTTTCTGATAGCTGGTAAAATTACTCCTCCTCCCCTGACCGTGATGAAAGGAACAAACCCGTGTAAACTGGGCAGGAATAAAAACCTCAAAACGAAGATTACTCTTCATCTTCGTGAATTTCTAACAAATCTGGGTTTAAATTAAAATTGCTGAACAGTCTATTTGTTACAGTCATTTGCACCATTTGTGTAGGCCTGTATACGTGTATGTACATGAGTCTAGTTCAATGCAATTAGCCAAACTGTCCAAATATGGACACAGTTATCTCGAAAGCGATATCTGTAACATAAACTACCTATATAACAGCACATAATGATACAATGTATCATAAGGTTTACAATTTAGCTGCAACCCTTAATAATATAATTATATCATTAATGGTTGCAAATTACAAAACTTTTGCATTGATTCAGAGAGAGTTTTATATCCCAGTTTAGGCATTTTTATGTTTTAAATACTCTATACTGTATTAAAACGGGTTTTAAAATACTATATAGTGCATTGTGACTAACTTTTAAACACTCTAGAGTGTATTGAAACTTGTATTAGATCAGTTTTAAAAGACTCGACTTCTTTACAAAACACTACGGTTAATTTTTTATTCAGATAAACTAATATGATTAGTTGTTTGCGATACATATAACGCTAATGTTATGATTCTTTACATTTGAGACATTCCTTGTGTGGATGTGGATATTTAGTGGGTTTAGGGATTCTCTAAAGTAACAAAACTGTAGTTATATTTGTTGATTTGAGGAGGAAACAAAAACTCTGTTTTCAATATCACATCCTGGTCTGAATGCAGTACAGCTGATATAGCTGCACGTATTTCATAATGTGGGAAGTGGTCACACTTGGTATGGTAAGTCTGATCCTTTATGGAGTAAATGGGACCAAACAAATGCGGTAACAATTTTAACCAATTTAAAAGTCTACAGCAAATACTATCCAACATCATCCAGTTGAATCCTGAGCTTGACGACGTTATTGTTGCTCTATTTTTTATACGGTTATAAAATTTCTTCCTAGACAAGATATTTTTAGACATTTTTAAATATTCTGCGTACATAAACATTATGTTGCTATTAGCAGAGAATTTCGGCATATGGTTTATTTTGAGGAAATAAAACCTAACCATGTTCACAGACAATTTCAGGATTGGAAAGGAATAAAGGAACACAATTGTATTTATTAATGACGAAATAGTCCGATCTCCCAGAATTATGGACGCATTGCTAAAAACAAATATGGCTGCACTGATAAACAACCATTGCGAAAAGAAAAAGTAGAGAGACATGCCGTATTGTCAGGCAGCTCTATAGAAGACACATTTTGAACTTCATCGGTTCACTATTGGAATGTCTGGTTCAGCGGCAAATATTGCACTTCTAACAACTCGAGCCAATATACCTTATGTACAAGATTGTTTCTATACAGAGGGAATATATATATATATATATATATATATATATATAGATAGATAGATAGATAAAAAATCATTTCTTCGGCCGACACAGAAATTATATGGCATAATAAAGCTGTATGTACCTTCTTTAGTTGACGGTTAAACTAACCAAAATTCAGTGAAACCGTAATATGAAACACTCAGATATTCGAGATCACGCGCTTCAATTGCGCAGTACGTGTGTGCTCAGTACGTGTGGAAAGCCTTTCTATTACCTTGAACGTCGAAAACTTTCAAAACCATACAAAAGGTCAAATAAAAGGAGGATTGAATCACTGCACGTGAAGCTTTTGAAATAATAAATTCCGTGCATTTCAAGAACAATACTAGATTCTTCAATTCTCTGTACAAGCACTCTCCTATGGCATGCAATACATACATAAATAATTACATTAATAATGTTTATAATGTTTTCCTTCGTAGTAACAGCACATTTAGTACGACAATAAATATATCAACCTACAGTAAAAACATTTTCCAAAGCAAAGGGGCAGACGATGTAACTGTACCCATCAATTTGCACGTGCGTTACTGCACACGACTCCAGCTACAACTTTTTCAGCCTTTTATGTTCAATCGTCGTAGAGGGGCATGTCATTATTGCAGGTGACATGAACGCAAGTTTGATAGACTGCTCTAGAGTTAACGCCCATAAATGTAAAGAATTAAAGGACTTCGTGGGCCGAAATCAGATAAAGGCGATAAATACTGCACCAAACTGTATCGGTCAAAAATATTCATATGCCCTTTTTCAAACCATGCTCGATTACATATTGACTGACAGCATCGTTAGTTCCAATGTTAAACGTTGTGAAATAATCCAGGACGGTAAAATTTCTACAACATCAGACCACTTACCTGTATTCTGTTCAGTTCCGATCCAAAACAATATAATTCCAAAGGTATCGAAACTGCACGACCTAACGGCATGGCACAAAGTCGGCAACAACGAGATTGGTCACTATCAAAACGCACTAGCACGTAACTTACAAGACCGCCTAACAAGAGAGATTAAAGCGGAGTCATAAAATAGAACGTGAAGCACGCATAGTCTGGGTGAAACAAGGCAGGCCAAGAGGCTTGCAGCACGAAACATATGCTCTATATAAAAAAGCAAAGCGTGAATTCAGGAACGCTCAACGAATAGTTAGTGAATCTTTTTCTGAATAACTCCCTGAATGAAATTCAAGAAGCGGCCGAATGCGATTTACGCCTTTTTTGGCATCTAATTAAAAAGAGCAAGCCGAACAAACACAAATCTTGTGTTGAAATTTGTTATGGTTGTAAGACCTATTCTGACCCACCTTCGGTAGCTGGTGCTTTTGCCGATTTTTTTTCTGAATTGTACACACCGAAAGATTATGATATTTATGACAAAGACTTTTATAATTCAGTAGAGAAAACAATCTGTGATCTCAAACATTATTCTAAGAAGCACGTACATAGACAAGAAACTTTAGATGATGAAATCTCTGAGCAAGAACTATGCAGCGCACTTCGTAGGTTAAAAAAGTCGAAAGCTCCAAGTCATGATCGACTTCAAAATGAGCACCTTATCTATGGTGGTCCTCAGCTAAATAAAACAATCTTAAAATTGTTCAACTCCATATTAAAGCATGAATATATACTAAGTACATGGAGAAGAGGTCTTACCCTGCCCATCTACAAAGGTAATGGGAAAAACAGAGCTGATCCCGATAGTTATCGGCCAATATCCTTGTTACCAGTGCTGTACAATGTATTTGAAAAAATCATGCAAGCAAAAATTAATAACTTCTTGGTGACGAAGGAAACCATATTCCCCAAATCCACAACAACAAGGCTTTCACTGCCTCTTTTAATCTTCAAGAGGTCATTAATTATAACTCTGACTGTGGCAGCCCTACCTATGCTCAAAAAGCCTTTGACACCGTTTGGCACGCTGCTCTACTCTTGAAACTATTTAATTTGGGAATTCGGGGGAAAATCTGGAGAATAATAGGGAATACATATCAAAGTGTAACAAGTGCAGTCGTAGTTAGCAAATACCAGTTTAGATGGTTCGATATCAAGCAAGGCGTTGGACAAGGAGGCGTCCTGTCCTCATTTTTGTATCTGGTATTTATAGATGAGTTGCTACAGCACTTAGTAAAAAGCACACTGGGATGTAAAATTGTTCTATTTGGTTCATAGCCTAAAGCAAACGTATTAATTTCATCGCTGCAAAATCTTTTGTCATCAAAGTTACACAAGCCTATTTTATTAATGACATCAGTTTCAATCTTGTGTAAATTAGATCTAATAATACTCATATTGATATAAGATCTTTTCCCAAATAAAGATTGCTCATAATCTTCAAACGTCAAACATAACTCAAAAGACCTTTTTTTTTTAATCCCTTGAATTTCTTTTTTAGTTTACCATGTTTATCTCTTATACAATACATTTTGCTTCTCAAACCAATAAACTCTGCTATAGGAATAAAACTCATTTCATCTTTAAACTTTCCTATGACCTTTTTATTTTCCTCACAATAGAATCCGCTTGATACAGGACAATCTGATTGATCAAAATGTTGCGTATTGCCTATACATCTCATCATAGATATTCTCACAGTAAATCTTATAGCACAAGCTATCCGTGTCTGTAAACAATAGCTCAGATGTTAAGAAAATTTTTCTTGACAAAGTGTTAATGGAAATCATACATGAGACACTTTGAGATAACTAAAATAGCTGCTCCAGCATAGATAGGTTTGTTAAGTAATAGATTTGTTTTCCTTTTATGTATCGCAACAAGATTCTCATCAAAAAATTTCTTGCTTACAAAATTATCGTAAGCTACAAGCTTATTTCTTCGTTCAACATTATTTACTATCTTTATATCTAATCTTCTTCTAATATTCTCTAATGTTTTTCCAAAGACACTATTGTTCATGAGCTTAAAGAAATCTTTTTCAAATGAGCTTTTTGCCAACGATTTCTTGCTTGTATTAAAATCAATGTAACCTTTTCACCAAGCTTTTTGTTTAAACTTGAGTACTCTGTGAACTTTTCTTAGTACTAATCCGTTTGCTAATGACTGAATCAAGGCCCTATGATGAATTACATAATTGTTCTTATTAAATCGCAAAGGTAGCAGCTTCTCTATCTTACTTTTTCCAATATTATTTCTCTCTTTTTGTTTAATCTGTTCTGGACTCAGCATATAATCTGGTACAAGCATACTCTCAGCGCAGAAAGGATAGTCATTATGTAATTCGTGTAATTCTCCAGGATAGTCTAAGTCTACTTCAGCAAAATAACCAGTATCCTGTGAAATCTCTTTCTCTATCTCGTGTACAAATTGTAATCCAGCTGAAACCAGAATAAGGTAGGCTTTGACTCATAGCAAATTGTAAAGAGTATTAACACAAAGTAAACAATGCGAGAGAACTCTTCTCGTTCATCATAGTCATTGAGATACTTGTTATTAGCGTATGCATATTTTTTGTGATGACACTTATTCCTCCTCGTATACCTTTTTCAATAAAATAAAACATGCCAGGGTCAGTTAACAACTCTAGTTCTGTCTTGCTATATTTTAAAGCAGCATCCCATGATAAACCTGGTGAAGAATGGTACCAGGCCGGATCTAAACCATAATTTACTAAGCATACTCGTCTAAATTCCTCAAATACATCAGCTAGTAATAAAACATCAGTGATCAAGTACAAAGCATGATAATCACCAAGATTCTCACAATCAGACTCATTCCATATTCTTTTTGCGTAATCATACTCGTCATCACTAATTTCTTCTTGATTAAGCTTACTATAAAAATCTTCTTTGTTAGGTATCATTTTTTCATTAAATCTATCCCAATTGTCTATGTACTCGTACGGATAGATTCCTTTTTGTTTTAATAATGAGGCTTGTTCTCCAAAATGAGATTCAAGATGATTAAACACAGAACAGCCTTCCAATGAGCACAGTAGAAACATGTAGCTATCAATAAAACTAAGTTTACCTAATGAAAAGCTCGTATATTTTTCCATGTTATTTGGGATACATCTAATCTTATTATTTTTACTTATTCGAGTTGTCTCAATCACTTCAGCATCATCAAGAGCTTATATTATAATATGACTATCATATCCTCTAAGATTATGACAAACTACTGGAATAAACTTAGGCTGTTTAAAATGGAGATTACAGATGTCATAGCAGCGCCTCTATATCTCCCAGTAATATGACAATGTTTTTTAACCTTATTAGATACCAGGTTTAATCCGCATATTGAACATATAGTTGATCTAGCAAAATCTAATTCCTCATCTTGAGTAAGAGGTAAGATAGGTTTGATAATTTTTAGTATCATTTTAATTCTATCTACTTCTCTTACTGGGTTTTTAATGAGCCATTTGACCGGATTCTTTCCTCGATAAATCTTTATTGGCAAAGACAGTTCATTGTCTACAGAATAAATTACTTTATAGGCTACTCCATATGGTACATGATTCTGAGTCTTTGTAGTATAAAATCTATTTGGATCGTTTTCTACTGTTTCAACCTTCTCTAATATGGCCTCAAAATCAGCGTAGATTATAAAAGGAACCTTCATAGTATAATTAACAATTTTAAATACAAGCCTATTATCATCTTTATAAGGTAAGATTATTTGTTGTGTGTTTAGACAGTACTTAACGTGTTCATTGAGTACACTTTTATTTTTATGTCCATGATGACATCTGCAGCAAAAATATTTCTTTCCTTTGTGCTTGCTATATTGACCTCCAACTAATCCATTAAAATTTTTGATCTACACGTAATGATTTTTATAAAAAAGTAGGCTTTTCTTGTCAGTAAGTTTACTTATTAGTCTAGGATATATCTTTTTGTCTTCGTATAGTCCAAATACATTTACCGTAATATTATTTTGTTTCTCAAACTTGCCAACTTGTCTTTCATCTACAGGAAATATAATACCTGTTAGATCCAGATTTTTAATGTAATCTTTGTAATGTGAAACTCGTTCTCCATGAGTTTTAGCGGGAAACATAGCTGACAGTACGGCCCAAATAAAGCATCTGTTATCATCGTTTTTAACATTAATACAACAAGTGCTTCTTGTCATTTTCTCTGGAAGTATAATATGACCTGATCCTCATAATGGTGCATACTTCATCGTATGAAATACTATCTCTGATACTCTTTCAAATCTCCAACCTGAACCTCCTTCAGTATACTCATCTACTCTTTTCCAAATTTCATCTTGCACTCGTTTAAAAACGTTAGTTATATTAGTACCGCGTAGTATTATTTTAGATTTGGCCGTAATGTAAGGTTCAGCTAGTTCCTCATATACAGACTCTGATGTGGCGTTTAGTTTTGTAAAAATAATCTGATACTGAACAATCATTTTAATACCTGAAATTTCTTTCAATTGCTCTTGTATAACAGGCACAATTATTTTCTGTATTGTACTAAAGCTAACACCAAATTTGAGTACGTCCTGATCATCGTACACAAAAGTATTGTCAAATCCAACAAAGGCTGATCTAATAGTTTTTATTTTATAACTCATTATATGATATGGTCCTTCTCTAACAAAAATTGTTTTGTTAACATTACGTTCATTTAGAGAAGTGAGGTATAGTATAAGAAATGTCATCAGAAGAAGTTATTGAACTTGATCCATTCAAAGATATAATCTTAGATGACCCTGAACAATACTTTGTTCATAATAGATAAAATTTTTATGCTGCAAACAAAATAGGTAAGATGGTTCACGTAGTCTTAAACAAATCTTTTGGGTTTGTGACCCCAACTGGATTTACTATGATCTAAGTAAAAGGCTTTAATGATTATAATCATACTGAAATTTTCCTACATCAGTTCGTTTGGGAGGTTTTTAACGGACCAGTACCAGATGAAAAACGTGTATATAATTTAGATGGTGATAAAAAGAATAATAACTTAATGAATCTAGATTTACAAGATGAGTACCAGACTAATCCAGTTTTTGATCGATATCAAGCTAACGATAGAGGTATGATAAGACACAAGAGAACAAAGAAACTAATTGGAAATATAAATAACATGGGTTATTTAAACATAGTTGTTTCAACTAAAAAGGGGATACAAAATTATAAGTTTGTGTATGATACCTTTATAGGATTTATTCCCGTTGGTTATGTTATTGATCATCTAAATAAGGTTAAAACAGATAACAGGATAGAGAATCTTCAAGCTGTAACTCAACAAGAAAACTGTCTTCGTGGTAACAAATCAGTAGGTAACAAAACAAGCTAAACCTGTTTTCTCAATCAATCTTGAGACTAATGAGAAAAAAATGTGGGTCTTAGTAAATGCTGCTGGCAAGCACTTTGGTATAGAAGGCAGTGCAATAAAGTTTGCAGCAGATGGCGTTACAAAAACAGCAAAAACTAAAATCTTTGATGGGATTAGAATAAGCTTTTCATATGAATAGGTCAAGAAACCTTATTAAACAAAAGATAGTTTATATAAAAATGGTTCTGATGAATCTGTTGTTAGAATTATATCGTACTCTAATAGAACCTAAAACAGAACAAGAAAAAGTAGATATAAAATCAGAACAAATAGAAATTAAACAAGAAGAGTACATTCCAGATCACGGAGAAGTAGTTGAAGATGATTTTATGCTGAGTCCGTCAAACAGAATATTTTATCTGATCAAAGGCAAGTATAATCCCAAGTATCAGTTAGCAAATAAGATAAAAAAAATTAACTTTACACCAGATGAACGATAATTCTTTAATGAGAGACTACATATTTTTTAATAAATATCACGATACCTGGCAGACAGAAAAACATCAAGTTTGATTTCATTTTTATTAAGATTTTTAGTATGATGAGAGAGATTGAATTTATTTAAAAAGAAAGAGAGTCCAATTTGATAAGTTTATGTTCACCAACTAAATGTCGTCAAGTACTAGAAAAGTATGAGAATATCTATGAAAATATCATTTGTAATTTTTAATCGTACTACTTGAAATCCAGCTGTTAAACAAATCGCTATATCCTCTCCATTTGATTAAATATTTTGTACCTTTTGTTTTTAGTACCTTTTCAACAATAAATACATCCCGTGATGTTTTCTGTAGCTCTTGTTCATAAAATGAGACTATTACGCTTTCTCTGTTTAAATCTTTAAGCTTGTATGTAACAGGAACAGTATTTAATACTTTGTCTACGATGAAGATTTCTTCTGTCCGATTTTTTGTGTATCCTTTCTCAACAATTTATTTTGTTAGTGATATTCTATCACGCTTGTTAAACTAATGTAACCTGTTTGGTTTGGACTCAATTTGATCATTTTTTTTTACTTGTTCATGATTCTTTACGGCTTCATTTGGAGATATCTGAATTGTCCTATGCTTATTATCATTGTACTCATCTACTATTTGCTGTAATGTCTCGATGTATCTATTTGTATTGTTTGCTGTTAGATTCTTATATAATCTTTCTCTAAGCGTTCTGTTAAACCTTTCTACTATTACACTCTGTCCTTCATTTCCTGTGGTATACTTTTCTATCTTATACTTATTTAGAAAATCCTCAAATTTTGTGTTATAGAGCTCGACTCCATGGTTTGTCCATCTGCTATTAGGTCTTCTTCCACACTTTTCCATTATACTATAAAATGCTGTTGTTATTGTGTTTCCCATTTTATTTTTTATAGGTACACTAAAACCATACCTACTAAAGACGTCTAATATGTTTAGTAGATATCTATTACCATCATTAAACTCTGCTAAATTTGACATGTCAGTTAAATCTACGGCTCAAATGTCATCTACCGCATTTGCAACGACCTTTCTCCTAGGGAATTTTTTTTTAGGTTTGTGTAATTTATTTGCCAAACCAATAAAAGGAGGAGTCTGGTTGAACCTATATTTAGTACCATTGCCATTGCCAAACCGATCCTGACACGTGTCAAACTTCATTTGGCAGCAGCCTCCTTGTAAATTACCGCGACAAAACCTTATTCTGGAGCAGCCAAACGAGGTTTGGCTACATATACCTAATTTGTGTTTTAAACCTATTATTCCTTTAACAAAGCCTCGGTCTACTCGTTCTAGGAAATTAACAGGTTTCATGGCGGCTAATTCATCAAGCATAATTTTTTCACAACCTAACTTGTTATCAGGTTCATCTCGATGACAGATAGTATGTCTCATAGCTATTGCATCTACTTGATTATAAGGTTCTTGTCCTGGTAAAGGCTAATCGTTTTCATCAATATGTTCACTAAGAGGATTCCATGGTCCCGTATACTTATGTTTTGGTAGAGTCCAACCACCTTTTGGTTTTGAAAGCTTACCGATAAAATTGTGTATGTAAAAAGCTCCTCCAGTAATCGTTTTAATTAATGGTGGCAAAATATAACTATTACCTAATAGTTCTCTTTCATTACAGCCTTTGCAATAGATTACTATCTTACCATCTTCTCCGCACAAATGATAGTCCTTGTCGCACTTGCACATTTTATTTTAATTCGTTTTATTATTTTCGAAAAGTTTGTTTCAACAAGGTGAATCTGGTCTTAACAAAACAACATTACCAGTACAAACGTTTGTTAATTCTTTTTTGACAAACACACTCTTGGCTCTTCCACATATTTCGCATACACTTTTAATCATATTTCTTCCATTAGATGTTATAATAGATACTGGATCTCTACTTGGTTTACGAGCTCGACACTTAAGACAATAGGTTTCCATTGTTTTATACTTAGCTTTTACACAACATTTTGAGTAGCTAAGCGCAGCCATATTTATATGGCAAGCTAAGCTTGCGCAGCAAGCTCACCATTACGATAAGAAGGTTTAGAATCAAACTGAGTAATAAAATCTAAAAAGATTTACCAGCTTTCATTTGTTTGATAAATAGGATACAATAATAACCACAAGAAACTGTACCTATTGGTTGAAGATGATTAGAAGAATAGTATAGTTTCTTCTTAGCATACTGTTTTATTTAACACTTTGTGGAAGACCAAATGAATCTAAATATAGATTATTATACAAAGCGACCCAATGAGTACCAGAACCATCAGTAAATTCTTGAATGTTAATGCCACAACAAGTATCTTTTTGTTGAGCTTTTGGAAGAGTGTCCTTGCTAAAGACACCAACAAATGCCTTTTATTTTTTTTTTAATGCGGCATAAATTTCAAAATTATTTAATGCGTGAATAGGTTTATCATTTGTTACTTGTACATAGTGATCGTCTATTACCTGACCATCTGTCGCGACAGAACTCTGTTCTGGAATAGTAAAGCGGAGCTTTACCTGGCCTGGCTTTGCCTGGAAACAGTGATTTGCTTTGCAAATCACCGCCTTACCATACCTGGAAGCATCATACCTCGTCCTATTCCAGATAGGCTTGGAAGAAGACTCCCAGCTATTCCAGCTAACAGAGGGCCAACGAACCCTCCGTTCATTCTTGTTACTCTCTTCTTCATTTGTCTTGATTTTTTAAACCGTTCTGCTTTGTTTTGTTTGGCATTATTTTAGTTATTTAGACATAATTGCTGTTTACATAGTAGCCTTTATACTATTGCCAAACCTTGGTTGACCGTTACCTTTTACAGCTTTCTCAGTTGCTCCAGATATAGCACCAGAAGCTGCTGCAAAACCTAACGTTCCTAATACTGCTACAATTTTAGGTAATATAGTCTTTATTATTGTTGATATAGCAGCACCAAAGAAACCAACTTGTTTTCTCATTGAATTTAACTGAGACTTAGAAAGATTTATTACTAATGAATCTCCTTTTGTAAAACGTTTAGATTGATTTTTTGTTACCATAATAGGTATAATCTTACCAGTATTTAATCTTGGATTAATCTTTAATGACACTGACTTCTTAGTTGTTATCGCATCAGCTAATTTTTGTATTTGTCCATCAGACAAACTGATTTCTACTCTCGAATAAGTCATTATTTAAATCCTACTAGATTAAATTATAAATACTGTTTGATATCAATAAAAATATTTTTTTCGTATTATACTCTAACTGTCATCTTACCTTTCAAAGCATCTATTGTAATATACCTGTCAGAGGTAACTAAGGCATAAGCATTAAACTGAGCTCCTGGAATAGCTCCAAGAGTAAAATTGATTTCTATTTCAGCTGGTGAAGTACCAATCTTTTCTGAGTGTTATGAAACATCAAAATAAAATATTGGGTATAATGTCCTAAACTCTTCTAATGATATCTGAGTTCCATCACCAACATCTTGGTATTTTTGCAAGGAATCTAACAAGGCCGTGTAAACTCTAGATATATTTAATGTAGGGTTTTTAAAATCACATTCATACTCTCTGTCTGGATATCTTCTTGAGTTAATTCTGGCACTTATTCTTCTTACATCCATATTCCTGAACCTAGTTTTATTACTTTTCTGTGGAGAGGCTCCAGGTAGATTTTTAAATACAACAAAACTATTTCTTGGCAGTTGCTCACTTGGTGCACTAGTAATACGCCATAAGTGATCCGTCATATTCTCCATGGTTTTCTGATAGACTTTGTTCTGTTGAAAATGAATTTTTCTTGTAAACGTATCAAGGACTGAAAGTAATTCTAGTTCTTTTGTCACAGAAGGTATAACCTTTGACAGATGAGAAATAACAAATTAGCTGTCAGTGACACCAGCTACATTGTGGATATAATCATTTTGATCAGCTCTGTTAAAGATGATAGTATGTTTGATTCCTCTATATACTCTAGTAATATCTCTCCAGAACCCAAAGATAGAGGACAATGGCAAGAACATACATACTGTTGCTCCATCTCCTGGTATACTTTTTCTTTTAGCAAAGCCTTCATTGTAATAAGGATTTCGTTTCAAAATAGTAAAAATATTATTAGCTACTGGAAGCATAGCTGTTCCATCAGCTGCTGAGGCTGGTGGTGTTATACCAAATATATTACAAACAGCTGTTAGTTCATCAGCATTAGCAGCTGCACCTGTTGGAGCTCTCTTTATCTGTGGTGCTAATGCGATTAAAAATGTTCTTACTGAGGCAAGATCAGCTGCTGCATCAGCTCTAGGATGAGCAGCAAGAATAATTAAAAACTCTCTGAACTCCGCGATGCCAGTACTTGTATCTTTGTACCAGAACATGTTTGTTGCTGAGCTTCTAGAATAATCGTCACTAAATGAAATAAGATTTAGAATTGTACTTGCTGTTGGCATGTGATCTGATAAATCTTCTATGGTCTGAATGTTAAGTTGGTACCTAGCGCTTTTAAAGATACTCCAGCCATTATTTTGTAATGTAATCTGAGCATCTGCAGCGAGAGCGACTCCTGGAAGTATAACCTGTATTGTACCTCTTACTTCTATAAAAGCTTTTGTGAGGTAATAGATACATATCGTCATCTCTAGTATTAATTGTTCTCTGACCAGCTTGATTTGGATCATTAGAGTAATCGTCAAGGTACTCGATGTATTCGAAAGCTGTTGTAGTATCATCTAAATCGTACGTCTCAGAAAAGTTGAGATAGTCTGCTGTTGACATCCTCGTTATATTTTATTTTTAGATAAAATTAGTGTCTAAGTAACATATTCGTGGAACGTCATCACTAGGAGATACCTGTTTTAGTCTTCTAACTACTGCTTCACTTTAGTGGTAGATATCATAGCTCGTTCAGTATCTTTTGTTGGAGCTATTTCTTTTATAGCTTCTTTTATATCTGCATTAGATGGAGGAGGAGTTACTTTTATTTCATCAGCAATGATTTGTCCAACAGCTGTTCCTGCAGCTGATAAAGCTCCAGTAGCAAAGGCCTTTGTAGCATCTTCGGCTATAGGAGCAACCTTTTTAGCTATACCAGGTATATTCTTGACTAGTTTAGTAAAGGTGTTTCCGAAGAAACCTCCAACAATATGTCTTCTTTGGATCCTATTGCGTTTCATTATATCATAGTGTTTTATGAAATTATTTTACGTTTCTATGATTAAGATTACTAAGTGATTCTTCTGGCGATTCTTCGCAGATGCAAGTAATATGTAACCTGTTCATTGTTTAAATCTAGCTGAGTTCCAGATTGATCAGTTAGTATCATAGTAATGTTACCTATCTTTTCTTCTACGTTGATCGGATAATAAATCATTTGTCTTGGTTGCATCTGTATCAGAGAACCCGGAGGAACATTATGTGAAAAACTATAGATCGTCTGACCTCTGCTTCCATTTGAAGTATAAGAACCATTTGCTATAGAGCAGTTTATTAAGATTGAGCTTACATCAGTAATGTTAACCTGCTTTTCTCCTTCGTACGTAATAGACGTTACAGTTGTTGACCCGTATATCTTTTTATCAAAACATAATAAAGCTCCTATTGTACTATTTTTCGAAAAATCAACAGAAAAATTATTTTTTAACCTTATTTTAGCTCGAAGCGTGCTATAGTTTGGTTCAAGAGAAATATTTTTGGGTTCGAAGCCTTGAGATAAAATAAGCTGTTTAATGGTTGTATCTAAATCTGTTATGTTATAGGCTCCAGATGGAATCTTAACGTTAGTCCAAGCTCCAGTTAAAAAAGTAAAATCATCATTAACACCTGTTTTGACGTTAAATATATATGACAATAGTGTTGCTGAGATAAGCCCTATTTCATATTGTTCTTTTGGATCAAGTTGAATAGGAGGAATATAGTTCACAGAAAACTTTGAGCTTGTTCCAGATGAATGCTTCGAATCAAAAAGTAGTGTTGAAGACAGCATAATATTTCTATGTTTGATAAAATTAAATCTTGATGAAGAACTTTGTACTCGTTTGTTGAAATAACATTGTTTTCTCTAAGTCTATCTAGTATCTCAACGATCTCATTGTTGGTGTTTATATCCTCTCTTCCATATTGTTTTATAGAAAAGAGCTCATATAAACGAGAGATTCGTTCATTGCTGGATGAGTATAATCTTATTCCTGAACCTATTTTCATGAGTTCTTTATCACGATCAAGCACTATCAGTTTTTGTTTCCATATCAAATAAGGCATCTGATTTTAAATCATCAAAACGCTTAATCATCTCTTCTCGTATTGTACTATCAGGAAGTACCCCGTATTTCCAATCACTACTAGTAGTTCGTGGTCTATCAAAAAAAGATTTTTCTAGTACAATCTGTATCATTTTAGATACAACATGGATTTCAATTCCTCTGTAGGTATTTGATTTATCCTCTTTTATATTCATGTTAAAACCAGATGTTTTCATTTCTTCTAGTTTTTTTATTTAACATCTCCAACTGATTATCGCTAAGCGTGCTGATCTTATCGTTTGTAATATATCTTAAATCTAAGTTGTTAACGTGAGCATCTAGATTATCTTTTTTAAAATTGTCATTAAACTCGATTAATAGCTTTATGTTATCTTCATGACTTTTTTCAGTTTCTTGTTGAGGCTGTGGTTGATCTAATGGATGAGGTTGTGGTTGAGGTTCAGATATTTTTTACTCGAGTTCGTATTTCAGTTCATGAAAAGCTTCTTTCATGAATATATCCTGTTCAGATTTAGTATTGTAACAATAGAAAACTTTGACTTGCGCTTGCCAAGTGAAAGCCTTTCAATCATATTATTAGTTGATCTGTAGTAGACAATGTAGATTGAATACTTTTTAACGTTTTCTTCAAACTCAACCTTGTTTTTTGAATCAACTATTTTATCTATCATCTCAAAGCTCTTATCCTGTAATCTTTTACTAATTTGGTCCAGTTTATCATGTGTTTCTGTATTGTTATCTAAAGAGGATTCGTTAATCATGATATAGTCATCAACAGGAATATCAGGTGGTTTAATGATAACTTCTTCTTTGTTTGTAGCTTGTCAAATACATCTTTTGCAAGTGAAACAATAGTTAACTCTGAAAAGGCCTCAGATTTGTGTTTAGTTTCAGGTTCAGTCAGCGTTGATCTATCCTTGCTTGATTCTTTTTCTTTATCTTCTTCTTGCAAACCTAATAGCTCAGTCTGAACTTGTTTTTCTTTAGTAATTCTTTCACGTTTAGTTCTCGTTGATTTATCTTATCCTGTAAACCTAACATTAAAGTTTGAGTTTCTTTCTCTTCAATCTCAGGTACAGCCATCATTGATTTATTCTTACCTAATAGTTCAGTTTCAGTTTCTTTTCATCTGTGTCTATAGCATCAGTCATTGTTCCCGTAGTGAAAGAATTAGGATCACTAAATAATAAATCTATATCTGATCTATCCATAGTTTCTAGTTTATCTTTGATAGATTGGATACCAACTTGAAGTTTTGTGGTATCAACTGTTAACCTAGTTAATCTCTGCATGACTGTTTCATGACCTTTTATACCTGATTCAGATTCTTTAACACCATTAATAGCTGTTGTAATAGGTTTAAATATCTTTTTAAAAAAATCTAGCTCTCCTTGTCTAGCCGGAATCTGAGCTTCTTAGAACACGTTGTCTCTTGATTAGTTTTCTAAGAATCTCTGGATCGTTCATTATATTTTCTTGTTAATATTAAAAAATAAGGTCACTATGTAAAACATCATATTCATTTTGCGGTATAATGGTATTAGCTTTTAATACGTTCAATATCTCAATAATCTCTGAGTCTACTTCTGATCCAGTATTTCCTGCTTCCTTTGATGAGATTAGTAGTATTATTCTGTCTACGATTTCTTGTTGAGATCAAAAATATCCTATTCCAGTTCGTTTTGTTAAGTAATTATAAATGTCTTTGTGAGCTGTTTTAGATAATCTAGGGCAATTTTCTTTAAATAGCTCTGGTATAGTCTTACCTTGTAATCGAGAGACCTTTTCTTTAGCAGCAGCTTTTATTTGCTCTTGTCATAGTTAACTATAATCTTACTTAGTACTTCTGCAGAAACATCGGTTTGTATGTCATTCAATATTTCTTCTTTCGTTTTCCTAGAATTTATATTCGACCTGACCACGGACATACCGTTCTTTAGTTTGTTCAATAATTCTTTTCTATCTAGTTCGCTTATAGTCTCTATGTTTTGTCTAATCATAAAAGAAGTATACCCAGTTTTTTTCCTGTATATTTTTATCAAATAACATGTCAAAGGCTTGCGAATAGTTTAAACTGTTTTCTGATTCATCAACAATTTTAGGTATATTTAATTCGATAATCCTTTTTTCAACGTCTTCTTTCTCAATGATATTAGCTGATTCCAGTTTATTTTTCATAGATTCTATACCAGCTCTCGTTTCCTTAGACTCTTTTTCTAGCTTCTCTAATAAGGTATCTTGCTTTGTGTCTATAGCCTGTTGTCTTTCTTCTGTGGTACCTTTGAGGCCTTGTCGGTTTATCTTTTTTAGTACACTAGGATCAACAGATGCATCCTGAGATTTTTCTCCTAATATAGCCGCAGTAACAGGTTTAAACAAGCGCTCACTATCCTCTCCTAGCAGTCTTTCTTCTTGTCTAGCCTGAGACCAAGCTTCTTTTAGAATGCGCTGTCTATCAATCAATTTTCTTAAAATCTCTTTCTTGTTCATTATTTAACCTAATCACATAAAAATTTATCCAGCTCACAACGAAACATTGTAGATTTATCGTACTTGTTGTTAGTGGCCTCTTTGTAATACTTAGCAAACTTTTCTTTGTCTACTTCTCCACATTGTTCTCTGGCTATATTCTGAATGTCAATGTTATCTAATCCAGCAAAAAGAATAAAACATCCTGTATTTCTTCTAATGAACCTATCTACGTTATAGAAACCCTGAGCCAAGTATATCGTATTATATCTCTTATTTCTTGACAAAGAGAAATAGGATTTAATTTTCTGCATCTCTTCATGTTCCAATGGAATATCATCAAACATAATAATTTTGTTTTCGTCAGAACCAAGTTCGGATACAGGTGTCACTTGATCAGGTTCAGTAATCACAAAAAAAACTTGGTTCACGTGAAGTTCATTCTTCATTGAGTTGTTTTACTGTTGTAACAAATCATATTTATCTTGTTGAGGGTTAATAGTGTAGATATAAACCTTATCGTAATTAAAAGCATCCTTTAACAGCAGGTTCATTAACAAGTTTGTTTTGCCAGAACCAGTACGACCTACTATAAGATAATGACAATTAGGTAGGTCTAAGTTGTGTTGTTGCTTGATTACATTTTCAGTATCAAAGTTTATAATGCTCATTTTATACTTAAAAATTATACAAAAATAGTTAATAGCATGTCTTATTTCACTACGTTTGGTACTGTGGTCGGAGACAATGAAGAAGGTAAGGTTTCAAGCGACCTTTATGTTTTTTGTTCAGGGGACAGTATGACAGGAAATTTGAATATGACAGGCAAAAAAATTTTTTTAGAGATAAGTTATCCTTTATAAAACGGAAATTTATCTCAGGCTACTAGTTTACAACAGTTGAATACGATTAACTCGCTTAAGGTAAATAAATCTGGAGATTCAATCTCAGGCAATCTTAATATGACAGGAAAATAAATTGAGAGACATGTTATCCTTTAGAATACTGAAATCTATCTCAGCCTACTAGTTTACAAAAGTTGAATACGATTAACTCGCTTAAGGTAAATAAATCTGGTGATGTAATTCAAGGAACCTTGACCTTTACTAGTGGAGGAAAGATTACTGGCCTACCAACTAGTTTTTATCCAGATGAACGTGATGCTGTTAGTTATACTCAATTACAAAGTGTTTTAACTTCTTATGCTCCCATTGGAGGTTTTACTATGACTGGATCTATTAATATGAACAATAAAGTAATCACAGGTTTATCTCAAACTTTATATGAAAACGATACCTATGCTACAAGCGTTGGTTATGTGAATTCGAGGTTATTACTTAAAACTGTAGGAACTATGACAGGTGAGTTTAACATGGGAACCAACAAAGTAAGATCTAGTGCAACACCTATTAGCGCAGAAGATCTAACCAATAAATCCTACATAGATTCAGTATCTGTTGTTGGTATTAAACGAGTAAAAAAAAATGTTTTTTTACCAGATTTAACAAGTGATTCACCATATAGAACTAATTTTGTGATTACCGTATCCTCTTTTTATACTGGGTACAGTCCTTATAACGCGTTTGCTTGGCATCTGGTCATAGCAGGAAACACAAATGAATGGGCTA
This sequence comes from Margaritifera margaritifera, assembly GCA_029931535.1. Taxonomy (NCBI): domain Eukaryota; kingdom Metazoa; phylum Mollusca; class Bivalvia; order Unionida; family Margaritiferidae; genus Margaritifera; species Margaritifera margaritifera. The sequence continues at coordinate 497,630 of JAQPZY010001512.1, read as the reverse complement.
CAAACGGTCAATCAACCAATGGTTGGATAAAAATAGAATGTCTTAGCCCAGTATCCATCTGGAAATTTACGTTATAAGGCCGTGGTAGTGGAGCAGAGATATTTTAAAACTGGAGATTAGAAGGATCAAATGATAATACCAATTGGACACCATTATATATCGCACCAAATCCAACTCATATAGGATTACCAGCACGAGAATTTATAATATCTTCACCAACTACGACAAAATATACTTGGTTTAGATTATACGTTACAAATGATGAAGGACCTAATCCAGATTTAAGCTGTTTTCAGATATTTACACTTGATGATTTAATCTACCAAAAAAGAAAATAATGGCAGACTTTGTAGATACATGTAAAACGTTCTTTGATGTTATTTTTGGAACGTGTTAATAATGATAGCCTTTATCCTAGCGATGCTAAACCACAAGAAGCATATTCAAAAATAAAAGCATTAAAAGATTCTTTGATTCATAAAGATGAAGAAAATAAAGCACCTGCTGGAAAAAAACTCTGCTTCAGTATTCGCGATGAGGGCTCAAGCACTAATCAATAAAATACACGAACACAAGATAATGGTTGATATTGAAAATAAAAATGGAAAAAGTAAAGTTATTGAGGAACTAGAAACTCTCTTACATAACATAATCAATGAGTTTTATAATGAGATAGTACAATTAATAGTACAATGTAAAGCTATGAAAAAGAAAAAACTAGATGGAGACCATCATAAAAATGAACATGAAAAATGGATAAACATAATCGCCACAAAAGATATCACTTGGGTAAAGATACAAACCTAAGACTACGTTATGCTAAAAGAAGATTACATAGAGAATTAGGTTTACATTTTAACGATTTAGATACAATAAACAGTGTTCATGGACTTTTAAATGATGGTGATGTTCTGGCAACATCTACTCTTGTTCTTTTTAGCTATGTACTTAACAAACTGGAATATTTTAATACCTATACTTTAGAAGAATACTCCGCAGCATACGAAGCATTTGAAAGAATATTAAAAGATGATACACCAGAAGAAATACGTATGGAACTAGAAAATATAGGTTTTTCAGTTCAGATCAATAAAAAGATTATTTGGCCGTATTCTAGTAATTTAACATTGTTGCAAAAATTTGCATTAACAAGTGTAAGCCTCAATTTTTTTGGTTCATTATTTCTATTTTGTATTGAAGCTTTTCTTAAAGTACTAGAAACAATATTTTACAGTACAATCGTTTATTACAAAAAAGTTAAACTCTTATAGAGGTAGTTAAAATACCTAAAAAGGGCGGCTTTGAAAACGTTTTGATAAATGATTTATTATTTGAAAAGCTTTCTGGCATGCGCATGCTTGAACATTCTGCTAGATTTGCTCCTGCTTCTGTCATACTATACGAGTGATATTAGGAGCAAATTTTAACTACGATGTAATAAAAGGAGCAATAGATATATGTTATAAGCATATTGAAACTCCAGGAATAGCTGATGTTTCACATACTCATCAGATACCTCCAATTAATACTGTACCTCCTGTTGAAGCTTCTCGAGAGGATATAGTTATTCTTAATGATTTAAACTCTGAGGTCTTTATAATAGTAAAAGAATTCTTGAAAAGGATGAAAGCAAAGAGTTTCTTAATGCTATTATTGAAAAGAATAAAGAACCATCTCATGATGATCCTAATATTGTTCCTAGCATTGCTGACAAGTATACGACATCATACGTTATTCTTCAAAAACATTTTACTCTTGGAGTTCCAGTATCCTACTTAAAAGAAGCTATAACCTTTATTGACGCAAATAAAGTACCAGAAGATCTTAATGATATTACTGGAGAGAAGATATCTCCAAATCTTGGTGTAATAGTTCACCGCGAGGTTACTGAAGAAGAAGAAAAACAGTTGGATAAAGCAAACTCAGAATTGTATAAACCGTACAAAGATTTTCTTAATAAACCTGAAAACAAAGACTTTCATGAGTGTAGTAGTTACTGCTGCATCCAAGTTTGTTTTATGGTAGAAAATATTATCTGACACTTAAATCTAATCTAAATTACAATAATAATAATGACAAGCATACGAGAGGTACTTGAAAACGTTAAATTAGTTTCATCTGTCATACAAATCACAACAAACAATAAAAAACCGGCTCTGACTTATAAGAATACATCTTTAATGGTTTATATTGATGATGCGATATCAGATCAGTGCTTTAAAAACAAAGAGGATCGAATAAAGCTATCTTTGGTTAAGCAGGACAATAGCGAGTACTTTGATCTACTAGAAACGTTAGAGAGTATCATTTGTGATAAACTATATAGTTTCTATTGTCCTATTAGCAAAGACAAGTACACTAAGCTGACTATAGACTTAAAAAATGTTAGAGTGTATAATTCACAAGATGAGTAACTTAGAAAGAATAGGATACTAACGCAACTCAAACCAAATACAAAGATAAGCGGAAAAATCACGTTATCATTACTTAAGTACGATGATGACGTTTACCTCATGGCCAAACCTAGTGTACTTAATATAGGAGAGAAGATAGAGGATAATTATCTTGAACCTGATGAGTACGAAATTTTTATCTAGAGTAATAAGATACAAAGAGATGCCTGAAATAGAAACCGCAATGACAGATTTAAGCAACTAAATAAAACGAGTACTCGAGATCTTTGAAGAGATTAAGATATCACGAGATAACTTAACTAAGATTGAAGAAAACGTAATAGAGTTTTCTAATAAGATTAACAGAGTGCTTGTAATGACAGAAGAAATTAAGCTGTCTAAAGTAAGCTTAGATGAGCTATAGAATAATGTGATTAATTTTTCTAATGATCTAGAGAGTATCTGAACTGTTTGTACAGATTTAAAAAATAGGTCATAAAGAAGAAGAGATTCAGTAGATGAGTTTTGTATTTGATTTATTAAAAGAGATTCATTTCATATTCAATTTATCAAAAGACATTCATTTCAGATTTAATTTATTAAAAGATTTTCATTAGATTCATTTCATATTCAATTTATCAAAAGAGATTCATTTCATATTTAATTTATTTAAAGATTTTCATTAGATTTATTTTATATTCAATTTATCAAAAGACATTAATTAGATTTAATTTATTACAAGATTTTCATTAGATTCATTTCATATTCAATTTATCAAAAGACATTCATTAGATTTAATTTATTAAAAGATTTTCATTAGATTCATTTTATATTCAATTTATCAAAAGACATTCATTAGATTTAATGTATTAAAAGATTTTAATTAGATTCATTTCATATTCAATTTATCAAAATACATTCATTAGATTTAATTTATTCAAAGATTTTCATTAGATTCATTTCATATTCAATTTATCAAAATACATTCATTAGATTTAATTTAATAAAAGCTTTTCATTAGATTCATTTCATATTCAATTTATCAATAGACATTCATTAGATTTAATTTATTCAAAGATTTTCATTAGATTCATTTCATATTCATTTTAACAAAAATCGATTCATTAGATCCATTTCATATCTAATCGGACAAAAAAATGATGTAATCTTTATTATAGAAGACCAAAAAGACTTTTTTAATAATAGCAGTTTAATACTTTGCGATAAATGAACACTATGGATATTGACCCCACAGTAGTAGATTATAGTGGAGAGTTTCAAGGACAATTACTGATTTTTCACTTGTCTTTGTCTCAGGAGAAGATGATGAGAGAGACGATCAAGAGCGAGTCACTCGAATCATACTTGTCCTGAGACTAAGAGAAGGTAAAATCAATAATTGTCCTGGAAACCCCACTATAATCTACTGTTGCCAACTAAAATGTAAACAAGACCACATCAGCGAATATTTGAATATGGGCAAAAGGTAATGACGCATGCAGATAAAAGGGTATTCAGTTCTGGTAATTTTACCAAACTTTTAAAACTAATAACAGGGACATTCTGATTTGTCATTCACTCTTGAATAAACTGGTAACTGTACAGACCCAGATACGCCCTCACATAAAATGCCGGCAACATATATATTGAAAACGCAGCATAAAACCTGATCTGCCATAGCAGTATGTGACGACAGAGCTGGGTCTAAGCGGTTCGCAATTGAGTGCGTGTTATATCGGGTAAATATGATACAATATTATTCTGGGCTCATAAGAATAAACTTAGGTAGTGTGACGCGTAAAAGGTGTATATTGAATACGGTCCTTCATAGTCAAATTCTTGGATACGAATTAATGTTGCAGTTGCAATTTGACCCCAAACTCATTTTACCCTTTCTGTTCCATGATGATCAGCTTTCAGCAATATTAAATATCTTTCTTCGTAATTGTGAAGGTCTAGAAAGGGTCAGTCACCTATTGAGATGCTTTCAGCTTTTATTCTTTTTAAATAAGTATTTAACCTTTTTGCTCTAAAATATCAGATCGATTTCATTGTATATTTTCAGAAAGACGCAGGAAATGTACAAGATCAAACAAGATGAACGAACCGGAAATATAGCAAGAAATGATCTCTCTCCAAACAAATATTCGTCTGAAACACTCCTCATATTCGACCAGCGGCAATTTTTAAAAAAACTTGTTTCTTCAGAAAATATTGAAATAAATGTTAAATACTAGGATCAACCATCAGTTTTGCTAAAATACCATTTTCTATACTAATTCCTGCCAGGCATTATTATCCTCTTCATGTCGTTTCATGATTCTTTCAAATAGTAAATGCCTTTATACTTTTGGAAATTGCTATGATGTGGAAAGGATGTTTGATATGTGCAAATGTAAATATCATTGGAAATAGCACCGACCCACCTGACCCGCCGAATCACACAACACCCCCCCCCCCCCCACCCCCACCCCCCAGCGAAACATAATATTCCATGGTAGGATAACCCATGTCATATACTTTTCTTATATTCATTCATTATTCATTTGGTTTAATTTGCTTCATTTTTGTAATTGTTGAATATTTTACATAATTTTGTCATATAAACCAAAAATTGTAAAAAAAAATACAGATAATAATAATTTATTGCTGTTGATGACAGCTTTGTTTCAAAATTTTTAAAATGTAAAAGTTGTAAGGACCATATAATTACAAATGAATCTAACTAAGAATTGTCTTCGGTAATTACAGATCAAAAAATACTACTGGAGTTATTACTGACAGAAGTATTACGCAACTTTTCAGTTTTAATATAACCCACCTATTAGAATAGCAAGAATGCTTTGAGCTGTAGGAAAAAATAGAAAAACCAACGCTGGATATTACGTACGTCACTTTCAGTGATCGTCTTTGTGTTTAATTTCTGTTCTTCATCAATTAATCTCTGTACATCCCTCCCGCATATATTTTCTTCAAATGGATTTCGCAGTACTTTAGTTTCCTCATGAGAAAGATCGAACACGTTAAATAAGTCACCAGTAGCGTCTTCCGACATTTTGACAGCCCGCCATGTTAGTTTAAATTGTTCAATATTGCAGGATATTGGATATTTTTAATATAAGGCGAAACGAAGGACAATTAATGGAGTATATCATAAGTAGAAATATAGAAATGACCACAAATTCCCCAGTGAAACGTGATATTTCGTGATAAGATAACCCATGTCATATAATTTGCCACATTTGGTTTCAGGATTCGCGGCTTTCGTATGAAGTTTGGATTTCCGACATTATAATAAATATATTTCTTTTATGAAGAAAGGAAGAATAAAACAAATGATGATATTCTTATTCACTAAGTTGAAGGCTAAGCCAAAGTACGAATTACCACAAAGAAACACCCAACAGGAAACTCTCTTAACTGACTAATCGACAAGTGTCAATCAATTACTGCTTATCGATTAAAGAGATTGCGAGACACCTGATACCTTTTACGTAAAATCACCTCTATGCGTCCGCATATGAGTACTATGACACTATGACCTGTTTCTGTCCATAACATATGACGATAGTGTTATTCTCCAAATTGCGAATGACCACAAAGAAATACCCAACAGAAACTCTCTTAACTGACTAATCGACAAGTGTCAATAAATTACAGCTTATCGATCACAGAGATTGCGAGACACCTGACACTTATAACGTAAAATCCCGTCAATGCATCCGCGTATGAGTACTATGACACTACGGTCTGTCCATAACATAGCCAAATTAATATTGTCGTACCTGATTTCTTGAAGCTTTAACGACAGATTCAGTATTTACTCAATCTTTTATTGTTGTATTACATGTGTACACTTCATAGGAACATTGTATTTATTGAATTCGATACGGATGAGCCGATTCTACAGGTCACTTTATGAGAAATTCGGTTTCCGCGGTCAATTTAATGCATGAAGAATTCGACAGACAATGGCAAATATGTATCAAGAGTAAAACTATTGAACTCTGTATTGCTGACAATAACAAGAACAATGGAACAAATAGCTTTTATTCAGCTCTGTTTATCACAGAAATGACACAGATTAGGTTTATATTGTACGCGCTAGTTACTGCCAATGTTAAACGTTTAACAATTATATTTTGTCAAAACAATCAAGATGTGCATCCTCGTGTGTAATTCAATTTTACTTTTTCATATCCTCACCACAATTGGAAGTTCACTGTCTATATCCATATATGTCACTCACACAACTGCGAATAACGTGGATCTCTCTCCACTTTTGCTAAATATCAAAATTTTTGCTCCTTAAATTGAGATTTTGTATTATCTTGTGTGTGATGACTCTGACAATGTCGGGAGTTTCCAAATAAGTAGGGATGGTAGAAATTATGAAAATTGACGATAAAAGTATACAATTTTGGGCTTAGGAAACTTTATACTCTTTTTAAAAAAAAAGGATTTGAGGAATTCCTCATATTTGAAAACAACCGTCAAGTATTTCTTAGTGATGAAACACAGCTCTATACATAAGAACTCAAGAGATTATGAATTCATTTTAATCCTTGATAACTCCTGAATGTTCAGTTAAAAATTCATTGTTGTCAAGTAAGAAATAAGAAAGAGATTCAAAAATTTAAATTTAAGGAAGACAATTTGATATGTTTACTAAACCTGGGGCCATGCCTGGAGATTAAAAAACTTGAGCTGGAGCTCGACATTCAGTTTTTAAGAACAGCCAATCAACATAGATGTTAAAACGTAACGTCGTTTGTGTTTAGTTAATACAAAATCTCATGCTAAAATTCAGTCTCAAAAAGTATTATGATTTCCAGGCGGGGTATAATGCGTCCGCATATCAGGGTCTTTGCTGTTTGAATGGAATCATATATGAAACAAGCAATGTAAACACTGATCTGCTGGCGCATTGTTATCGACACATTTCGTTGTGTAAAACTTTTTTAAATTATGACTCGGTTGTCCCGAAAAACCCAGACAATGAATGTGTTTTAAAATAGAAATAACCGCAGTACAATATTACAAAACGGTCTTCAACAATCTCATTATCACAGCCACCTCTCATGAGGATGCGACATTTGGAGACCACTTTATGCACGTTCATAGCGAGCGAAGTTCTTGAGAGGCCAATCGCGCAGAGTGCTCTTTAGAAAAGTGTATATGTAAAGTGAAGTATCTGAAAGCTGTATCATTAGCAGTTTGAATACCCAGGTACCGGAAATTCTTGAAGTCTCCGCCATTATCTTCAGGCGTTTTGAGCATGTTCCATCGCAGAAAAGAACGAAGTAACACGAGTAGGTGTTCCTAGAGTCCCCCATGTATGATTAACTCTGTCATTGAACTTATTTATTGTTTGGAAAAGTCCCCAGATTTGTGTTAGTTTCTAAAAATATTCACTGACAATAACAGCACAAATTCCACTTATTTATTAATAATCATGTAAGATTTTCGCTCAGGAAGACAAATAATGACCCTTACTGTTGACTCTAATGGTGTTAGGAGTCGCTGCACTTGTAGTTTACCAAGTACTACCCAGCTAGCATACAACGTTTTTACAACGTTGCTGTAAGGTTGTAATTTGGTTACATAGGGAAATAACGTTCTAGCAACGGAAACATTATTATTTGTCCTAGGTGGTCACGAAAATATAGAAAATTACAAATATCATGTATATGCATTGATCATAACAGTTTGTGCAAAAAATAATGTTATTTTTAAAAAGATAACATGTAACGTGTTTACAACGTAAGAATCTTTGTTTCGTATTTTTATTTATTTATTTTGTTTTTATTTTCGAAAGAAATAACTGAATGAAGCTTGTAACTTTTGTAGGAAAGATTTTACTCCAGACTTTTTTTATTACAAACATGAAGTACGATTATTGCTTTATCAATTTTTATGAATCTACGAACTGAAGTGTGTAGCTCTTCCTGAACCTGAAGAATAATATCAGTGGCTGAGACGTGGAAGTATTTGCTGCCCTCAACTGTTTTGAACCGTCAAGGTATGAACGTTAATCACTTAATCTATAATTCGCATTTTTAGTTGCAGACAATGACGTTTCTATTGTGATAGGGAGATTCTTTTTTAGCTGATTGTTCTATTATGTCTACGAGCGCTTTCCTGCAAATGTAAACACCATGATGCATTCGAGGCGCTGCCATTTTCAAACAAAGAAAGCGAGGCATATCGGCCAAAGTGTTCAGTCTAGGCATAAAATGATATACATTTTTGTGGTATTTCTGTGACCACTACCTCACTTGTATTAAATAAATTATATTGACACACTGTGGCTATTTTGCAAAGAAAAAAGCGAGTATGGGGATGGATTTCTGGGGTCAAAATGCGTCGAGTTAACATTTTTGAACTCCGCATGTGCTTAGATCAACGCTTAAGATTTGTCGTTCTTGACCAAAATCTTTTTTAAAAATCAAGTATAATAAAAAGAAATAAATTAAAAGCGACATTGAAAGGAATTACTGATGTCTAGACAGATGTATACGTGTTGATATGCATGAATATAAAAAAATGAAAGAGAAAATGCATATAAAAAGGTAAATAAAGTTTGATAATTACAAACATGAATTAGCCGCATTATAGTTCGTGGTAAATAATCTAATACTGGCATTTTATCAACGATAATTATGTACATGAGCTTTTTGTGAGTAATAAACACAGCATACATGAATAACATCTGTCATGAGCTATAATAATAATGTCAATTCGCAAAGTAATAATATGAAAAAGCTAGGCCTGGAAGAACGAAGGGGTGGGGATGGGGCTGTTAAGCTTCATTATTGGGGGTTGACATAGATTTCTAGAAAATCATGCAGAATATTCAAACAAATGCGGAAAAATTTCACATCACATTTGTAAACCCTCCTTTTGTTTGTTTAATTTCTTCTATATTTGAAATTTCTCCCTCATCTTCAAATGAATGAGGGTATTTCTCCCCATAATATTTGCTTTTTTTTCTTCTCGAATAGACTATGTTAAGAACTACACTATATTTCTTATACTCCACGTGAAAAACAATGCTGGCAGATCGCTTTCATGTTGGACAGCAAAGTGTGTTCCGGTTGTACTTCATGCGCCATGTATGTGTTGATGCTCTATCCACCTCCTTGCACTATCCCAGCAATCTAAAATTACTCTCTAATCTGGCTACCATTTTATGCCGGAATCCATGGAAAATCTTTGTTTATCTTATCATTTTGTAGGATGGGTTTATTCTAAATTATATGTTCCGTAAATTCGTGAACAATCAAAAGAATCGATTATTGTATACATGGTCTTGTTATTATAAAAAGTCGAAGCTGCAAAATGATAATGGTTAGGTGCGATCAGCTGAAGATAACCCTCGATTTTAAAGTAGACTTAAAATCAACCTCTTTATTAAAAAATGTACAAATTATAAAGTAAGAGACTAAGTAAAATAGAATAATTATGAGTAGGATTTTTCAATTTCAGCATATACGTCAGTTGATGCTACATAATTTACAAATTACCAAATCTATAAGTACTGTTACTTAAATTACTTAAATTGCACATGTCAGATTTTGAGGAAATATGCTCCAATATCATGTGCTGAACTTTGATATTTTAAAAGAAATATTTTAATCATTTTAATTGAAATAAGAGTACTGTTAAAACATTACAATTATTTTCCAACTTGCAGGGCCCTGCACAGAAGAAGACAACACAGATTGACTTTGCTCTCGATAATACATATTCTGATTTTTAATCTTAATAAAATCCGAAAAATAAAAAAATATTAAAAAAGTGAGAGTAAAATATATGCCGTCTTGTTTTCTTTTCTTATACCCACTTATCTCTTCTTAAATGCAAATGTCTGTACCTTTGGCCTTTAAAACTTGTTAGCAAAACTACATTAAGAAAAGTTTTCATACCATCATTAGTGAACAATGTTTGCATGTAAACCATACTATAACAACTGCATAGAAATTGCTTGATCTAGGCAAACAAATTCAGAAAGCGTTTTCCCTTCATAAATAGATGATCTGTAAATTGTATCCAATGAAGTGAATTTCATTTTTGTATCCTCACTGCTTGCATTAAGAGCATCTAAATGGGATACTGCTTATCCTGTTGTATGGTCATCCACCCCTAAAGTTTCATTAAGCGTGACTGCAAAAAAGCAATTGAAGTAGACGAATGTAATTTAGTTAGTACTAATATCAGTACCCTACTTCCTTTGTTGACGGGGTACTAATTTCACATCCGGTGCTCTTTCTGCATAGTGTCGGGATATATATATATATATATATATATATATATATATATATATATATATATATATATACACATATATACACGCACACACACACACACACACACACACACACACAGGGCCGCCGTACGGGGCGGGCGATACGGGCGACCGCTCTGGGCACCATTTTGCGGTACTTTTTCTTAGTCGGGGTGTGCCAAAGGCGACACTCGCCCGGGGCTTTGCTTCGTTCAGCGCAAACTTGCGACGGCCATATATATATATATATATATATATATATATATATATATATATATATATATATATAGTGTGTGTGTGTGTGTGTGTGTGTGTGCTGAAATCAAATAGTCCTCTTAATGCAGAAATTTACGATATTAACCATAGATACATGTGAAAAAAAGTTTACCTTCTTAAGCCAAATTTTCCTGTTGAATATTCTGCAATATTAATCTAATACTAGTTAGGTTTTAAGCCCTGTTTGCTCTACTGGTCGTAGACTGGAAGAGCTTATGGGATGATCCGTCCATCCGTTAACAAAAGTTTGTTATAACTACTCCTGCTAAACTAATTTTAGGGTTGCCATAAATTTTACACACTTATTTGGCCTAAGATATATATGCATGCTATGGAGTGGACAAAGGTATTTTGATCAGATAAGTATCGTTACTATTTTGTTTTTGCATGATTTGCCCATTTGTGTGCCCTGGGATATTATCGCCACTCTTCCTTGATGGAAGGTCAAATGACTTGTGATGTTTAGTTCGTCCCAAATGAAAATGACGCCGATCTGACATCCAAAATTGCCACAATGGCAGCCATCTTGAAAATCTTGCTATCGCTAGTCCTCCTAGATGGATGGTCATATTTACATTTTTGTAATGTTTAATTGTAGATTTTGGACTTTCTTGCCAGCAGTGGGGTATATGTGTTTCAGAAACAAAAGTAGATTTCATTCTTCCAAATTCTCAATATAGTTTTTTAGTGTTGTCAGGATGTTGTAGGAACGTTAAACAACAACATTGTAGCAACATTCCAATAAGTTCCCCAAGTCACGTCGCCACAATGTTATACAATAACGTTGCCACAACTTTAAAACAACGTTCCTGCAACGTTGCTGCAACGATGAATTGTTAGCTGGGTATTACCCTTGCATTTCGAGGATAATAATAGATTTTTTTAAAAAAATTGTACAAGCACTCTCTCGTGGCATTATACAAGCATAGGAAGGAAATAAAAAGCAGACATGTTTCTTACATAGCATTGATATAAGGGCGAAAAACAGCTAATAAGAATGTCTTTTTTTACTAAGTTCGTAAAGGTAAACGACACTCTGCTTACAAGTTATTGAAGATATGTGGCTTATTTAACCACAATTATACTTTTTTTTAAAAAATATAAATATAGAGAGAGAGAGACAGAGACAGAGACAGAGACAAACAGACACAGAGAGACTGTGAGAGAGATATGTGTCTTTATTTATTAGATATCAGTGCTTCTAGTCTTATGTTTCTTTAGAAGTCTCGTCGTCATTCCACACTCAGAAAAAGCCATTATTATAGCAGTATTCAATTGATTAAGTTGACATCAAGAAAATAATGAATAACCCGTTTAAATCTTAATTTTAAGCTACCACATTAATCTAGAAACAGTAAAAGTCAAATATGCAACACCCAAATATTCGGCAGCACTTGTATGACTTCCTCAGTACCGATGTAATGCCTTCTCTTGCATTTAACCTCAAAAACTCCAAAAACAGACAAAAGCTAAAATAAATGTCTGCAGGGGTCGCTGCACATGGAGTTTTCGAAGGTACAGTATCAGTGAATTTCAACGATAAAAATAGATTCCGACATTTTCTTTATAAGCACTCACGTGTTATGCAATGCATACATAATTACATGCAATTTTTTCAGTAATGTCTTCCTTCGTAGTAAAAGCAAATCTGTTACGATAACAAGTATCTAAACATATATTAAAAAACATTTTCCACAGCAAAGGGAGAGACTATGTCATTGCACACAAAAATACAAAAGGAGAGACAATATCATTGTACGCATCAATGTAAACGGAGAGACTATGTCATTGTACACATCAATGCAAACGGAGGGACTATGTCATTGTACACTGTGCCACAGACTTCGCGCTTAATACATTCTCTAGTGATAAAAAATAAGTACAAAAGTCAGTTTCCAAAGATACAATAATTTATTATGTTGATTACAAGTTTTTCAAATCACTCACACACAAAATCTGACATGAAATGTTTGTCGATAATTCTTTCATTTCACCTCAGAGTGTAATTCATGTGGGAACTAACAGTTAAAGAGACTTTTTTGATCTAAGTGCGTAATAGAAACTATTTTGTATTTTATTCCACTGATGTTTGAACAATAAATAAGAAATGTACGCTGTTTTGTTTCTTAATTGTTTCTTCATGGGAAAGATATTTTTCTTCATGAAGTGTCTTGTGTCATATCTGTTAATACTTTGTTGTTATTTCGGATCCTTTCTGAAAATAGAAATGAATTTCATCATTGAGCACTTGAATCAAAAGATATATAACATATAGGACAGTCATTCTTTCTCATCCAATACAAGACACTGGACATTTTCCATCTGAAACCATATATAAAAAATCCATTATTTGGTTTCTTTCTGAAACAAATTCCGTATAGTAAAAGCGTTTAAACACAAATGTATTGTGAAAATGCTATTTTTAATACGTGCTCTTCAGAACCAAATGGTTGTGATAGATATCTTGTGCTTAAGTCGACCAAATATGTTTTTATGATTCTGGAAAATAGTATAGTCCCACACGGCATAAAATTCGCCAACTATATGTGTAAAGATTGAAGATATAGTAAATTTGAAGAACGAAAGCAAATAATTTTACCACATCCTGCTAATAAAGCAAGTTTCAGGCGAATCCCAAGACAAGTTTTGCTAGACATGTTTCAATGTCCGAAGTCAGCATATGAATAAACAATATGACTGTCTTCATTGTTACTCTAATTAATGGAAATGAAAGTAACAGGCAGATGTTGTGGTAAATGGCTTCATTTTACATACTGAAGTTGAATATAAGGTAATACATACTTTGCAACCCAAATTTACTGTTCTCTCATTCCAGGAAGTATCAAAGAATGCGCTATATAAAGAAAGAAAAATCTAACCTAATTAAAAATCTAATCTAAGCGGTTCCTCTGCATATTTGTTGTTTTGGAGAGACCAAAAGTCGGGCAAATTAATACTGTGTTTTATTATTTTTACCTATCTCATCCGTCTTCTCAGGAAACCCAATTAATTGATCTACTTCTTTTCACTTCTCTTCTCTTCCAGACGAGATTCAAGTTGCTGCAGAAGCATACGGTCAGCTGTTTCATCAGAACGTCCTGGTTCCTGATTGATAGTTCCCCGTCTTTCCGGAAGTGATACTTTATTGACGGTTCCTTCGGGACCAGGCTCTTGCCCATCCTCTCCCGACAGCACGGCTTCAATTTCTATCAATTATATAAATTTGCAATTGATAACAGTGGCTTCCAACGGTTTTTAAGTTAAAAATGTATGATCCTTTACATAATACATGTTTCTAGTTTCAAATGCACTACAACAGACATGGATGCACACGATGTATAGTTCGTAGTTTATATTTCTAATGCCATCTTCTAATTATATTGAAGCCTTTTGCATTTTTGCAATTTTGCTAGGTATGCTGCGTCTGAGTCCGAATTTCTAAATATCCTTACTGTGATTTATCTCTTTTGTTATCAACAATTAAACAATTCATCAAACTTTCATTATGTTTGTCTGTACATATTATAATTATTATAATATGTCTGTCTGTGTGTCTACCAAAATACCCAGCCTCCCAGTAAAGAGACGTTTCGTATTAGGACTGCCTGTTTGTTTACCTATTGACTGTGCCTGTATTGTATGCGTGTAACTGGATGACCAGATAGATATACATACCTCCAATTTGTTCGTCTAAGTCATCAACCCTTTGGTTTACAGCATCAATGCCTTGTTTCAGGTATTGTAATGCACCAACAATCTACAGCGAGAAAATTTTAACTTATTGTTACATGAAAATTGTAGGTGCTATTGTATATATATATATATATATATATATATATATATATATATATATATATATATATATATATATACACGGCATTATCTTTTTGTGCGGAAGATCAAATATACTTACATGTGCTGGGCACAAAGAGCAATTATAGAATACGAGCTTAATCATATGCGCTGAGCTCATCGTAACTGCAGAAGAATTTAGAACATAAGCAAACTCAATAGCTTACTCCGTGTACAAAGAAAATCACTGTGTTAACATTCAAACGTGATTCATTGTCTTCAAGATTTTCATAGTCACATTACATATGATCTCAGATCTTTTCCGTGTGGTGTCCCTGGTTACGCTCGCATTGCACAATGGTCATTTACATCGACACACTTGACTGGTTTTATCAGTACAGTTACCATATTCAAAGGTCCGCGAGGAAACTGAAGGGGAAATTAAAGTAACTATGAGAACCAAATGTAAAATATGACAAAATATTCTCCCTTGCTTTAAGAAACGTTATTTTAAAAATCTTATGTCGTTTTTAGTTCAAATATGCTAGAGTAAAGATGGGACGCATTTTCTATTGTTTGGAAAAGAGTAATAATCGTTTGTTTTTTCGACTACACGCATAAGTAAATTGAAATTTATGTACTTGTTTTGTTCATTTTGCTTATATTACTTATTGAAAGAAAAAAGAAAGTCTGCACTCATTAGTGATAGCGATAGGGAAATTTAAGATTTTCTTTTTCCTCTGCGTCTTCGTTTGAAGACAATGCAGAATGTTAAAAGAGAATTGGAACAACACAAGTTGAATAGATAGATCAAGCAAAATAGGAAGCAACAAAAACCATCAATTAATAGCAGCGTACCTTCAACATCAACTTTAAATAATACTACCTATGGTATCCATACATAAAACTTTGAATACTGGACACTTTGGAAGATATAAGACATATGGCATACTTCAAAGATAAGTGATGAAGTCTACACTAGAATTATTTCTGTTGATTGATATTACAAGATCAGTCGGGGCACTCGGCAGATGGTATTCAGTTATCATAGAGGGTGATATATCCTAACCTTTACATTTTCTGTAAACTTTTAATCTGATTAGGCGTCTGACCGCCGAAGAATACTGAGAAGTCATATAGTAACTATAAAGACCGAACACGACAACTGTCACGACTAGTCTACTTAGTCCGCTAACATACACTTAGAAAAGAGAAAGATGGCATGAAGTCGTAAGCATTATTCTTAGCATCAACCAGCAAGAGAAATAAGAAATAATGTGGCCTCCTCAAATTACAGGACAGAGAACAGGAGTAACAAAATGTTAATGGAGATTAAGGTCAGTCAGAAGGAATTATAGATACCAGTACTTAAAAACAGCTAGGTGGAGATCCATTGTAGACGTTAAGACGCCACGTGACATGAAGTGGAGTAAGTAAGTAGATATAGTAATTGAATAAGTAAATAAGTAAGTGAGTGAGTGAATAAGTGAGTTTGCATCAAAATCAATACTCAAGCAAGCAAGAATATGTTTGAAACAAATTTCATTCGATTTTGAGAATCATGAGTAATTGTTTCTTTTGTTTCATTAATGATATAGACTGCATTTCTGAAGAAACTAACAGAAATATCAGTGTGTAAACTTGTGAATAGATAAGCAAGTACGTATATAAATAAGAAAACAAGTAGGCGGGAGAGTAATTAAGCATTTATAGGCCGAGGTCCCGCTATAACGGGAAGCAGGAGCTTCAGTCATATGTAGAATATGTTACCGACTCGGTTTCGGATCTCGGCCTTTAATGGCGCTAAAATGCATTACCAATAATGTACAACCGAGCGCTTACATATTATTAAAATACAATTATTAAGTCAAAGTCAAGCCCCCATCTCGCTCTCTTCGATCACAAAAAAAGCATTTTATGGCGAGATTTTGAATTTAGAAGTGTGACGAATGTTCTATTGAAGAAGTTATTCAACCATGAGAGCTCTATGCTGACTGTAAAACGAAAACCATGAACACTTTGATTACCCAAATCCATTATACTGAATCTTTGTTAACTCCCAATGCTTGGAGCAATGGACAATAGTTATTTTAAGCCAGTTGCTTAGATTTTCAACACTTAATCATAAAACATCAAAGTATGTCAGATTTACATAGGACACGCTCAATCGCACGCAGCGATATTTTTCCTTAAAGATCGACGTCCACTAGTAATTTCTGTCCATGGGTCACGCTCTACCTGCTAAGGCGTAGCTCATTTGCACGGTGTCCATTAACTGGCTCTATCGCACAGTTAAGTTACATTTGTTCTGTCACTCCACCAAGTTTTTATTATAAAATCAAGAGTTATGATTTTAATCTAGACGTTTAGAAAAGTTCTCAGGATCTCGAGTTATCTCAAGCATTGAAACAATTTTAATCCTGCTTTTCTACTTTTTGTCAAAAGACGCTAAAACAATGTTAGTAGAGACAACCTACAGCTAGAATAAATACTTTCCAGATTTAATGACCTATATAGAGACTAGGCATGGGTAAAAGTGTTTTATAGAAGGGCTAGTAATACCTATCGTAAAGTTAAATAATATATATTAAAAACTGGTTGCGACAATATAACTTCCACCGCTGCCAACTGCCCATATTTTGAAATGACAATCAATAGTGAGCGTAATCTGTATACTAAATATCAATCTGCATTATAATATTTTTATTTCAAATTTGCAAATGAAAAAAATGATATCTGTATTTACATCGTTTTGATCGTTCAAACAAAGTAATTCAACATGAATCGCGCAAACCTCTCCGTCAACAGTAGTCCATACTACTTCTTGTGCTGAAATTAGCATGGCTGCCAACGTCTGTTTATCATGTTTGCGTCATTTTGAATAAGTTCCAATATCTATGCTCATTAATTAGCAGACATGAAATTGTTATTCGTTGCTATCTGTCGGTTGATCAAAAGGTTAGACTCTATGCAATATGTTCAGAATTATCAAGTCACAATATAAAGCTAAATCTAGGAATGTAACAGACTTAAACCAACCACATCCAGCTACGTTAAAAACTAGTAAATTGATACTTAAGTTTTCAAGAAATCTTTTGTTCACGCGTCAATACTGATTTTCAACACAATGTACTGCATTTTATTTCCACATCTAGATTTTCCACACAATGTACTGCATTTTAGTTATGCATCAGTTGCATAAAGCACAAATATCGAAGCGATAATTAAGAAAATAGTGTAAGAGTTTCTTGCAAAGAGGTTAAAAAGTGAAAAAGAAAGTTGCGCCATCAGAATAACTGATACCGCGTGAGACAGTCTACCCCACCCCCACCACATTTTTTTTTCCAAAACAAATTGCTCAAAATATTTTGTTATAGAAGCAGACATATAAAACCACATGTAGAAACCATGGTTGTTTCTACCAAACTTTAAAGTATGATAGAAAGTTCTGACCTGTAAATAATAAAACTCTGAGAATGTGTTTGCGAATGTGCTTTCACTTTCAACCAATTAAAAAGAACCGCTAAACAGTAAAACTCTTTGTGATTCTTTGAGGATTTTTTTTTTATGTTTAGGTCTGGTTACCTCCTCAATGATTGAATTACACCATCGTACATGTGCCAAACTGGCCTTTTCTACTGTGTGTTTGCATCGTGATTCGCTTGCTTGACGAACAAACTAATGGCATATAACGTAGCTTATTTCACACGGTATCTTGTCTGTCAGATGGTGCTTTACTTTGGTATATATTTGTACAAAATATTTTGTCATTATTCTTCATTGGGATAGCTACACTATCATGTCCTGCCATTATCTCACTTTAAGATTATTTTTTTTAATGGAATGTAGCTTTAAGTTTTGCAATACGTGGATAGAAAGAGTGATTAATTAAGACGAAGATAGAAGAATGATTTGCGTATTAGTCCTTAACTGGCTAAATTAGTTATATATCAGTCGTCCTTGCAAGATGGTAGATATAATATTATGTCCAATTCAAACAATTCATTTTGACGTTCTTTCTTTACTTAAGTAATGTCTGCAATCTCAGCTCCACGTTAGATTAAACTGCATTTGGTTTATGCAGGGAAAAACAGGTTCTCCTACCGAAAATGAATAATTCGCACGTGTTAAATGAAAAATGAAAGTCATACTAGCAATACATATGCAGAAGATATGCGAATTAAAACTTTGAAAGTTTATCTAACTAAGACATTAATCATCTTTCTCGTTCGTGTACGCTCATACTTTTACTATTTATCTACTGTATTATATTTAATTTTTGTACACACTTATTACAAATAATTTTCATTTGTTTAGGTACAAAATTACGTGAAACATTAATAAAAAAAAGTTCTCTGTGCCAGAAAAAGAGGACAAAATATAAATTTTATATTTTATGGATTGATCGTGTATGCAAATTTAGAGGGTATGGCAAGTTACAAAAAATAGAGTACTTACTAACTGAGCAGGATCACCTTTACCATTTTCTGGGCCACTACCCGCTAGGGTGCCTTTTTTAAAAGGCAATGGTCTATTTGACCATAACCAAGCATCAGCTAGAGCCAGGAATGATAGTATAAGAAAAAGCTTCATCATGATGGTCCTGTTTCTCTCTTTCTCTTTGTACACGAACTGCTGTGGTCGCGGAAAAATGAGATGTGAAAAATCCGGGTGAGGTCTAGGTTTTATATACAACACACGGTTGCTTTCATCTTTTCAATGCTAAAGAATATTTTTTAAGCATTATGCTGTGCGACATTGATACACATAATGTTTGTTTACTTTATTTCGATAAATCACAAATGGCACATGCTGATCGGTAAGCATTGACTGACTATTAAAACTGGAGTAAACATTATGATCAAATTAGTCTATCAGGAATTAACGAATTAATATTTAACCCTGTGTATGGTCAATCAAGTGAGTTTCCTTTATCATTGCACTAAAAGGGTCAATGTCATCAAATGCGACAGGTTAGATTTTTCGAATCATTTCGCATGACCGCTCTCTATTTTATGGTTATTTGTGCTAAAAAAACCACTGTAAGGTATACGCGTGCACATATTGCGGGCAACTACTGTAAAAAGAGAATGATTGTCAAGATTCAAGCTTGTTGAATTTCGCTCATAACTACTATGTGACTGACACATGAGGTAAACGGTATATATCAGTAGGTACAGTAGAACATATATATATAAGGTGAAATAAGTCAAAAATGTTCCAATTAGCATACAAAATATGAAAACAAAATAATTCTAATTGGTACATATTGTAACAGAAATACACAGAAGAACGACTGTAAATACATCGTGCATTAATTTCATAAATAAAAAGTACGCGTATAAGATATAAAGAATGAAGAAATAGGTTAATACGTATAGTAGATTCCAACAAAAAAAAGTTATTTATGCCTTAATCCAGGCAAAAGATGAGAACTTATTTTTCTAAAAAAAAAGTACTTAGGTCTGACAATTCCTTCTCACATCTTGATGAAACAGCAGTCCTTTGTATTTAAGTGTAATATGTCTAATTGTGTAGTTTCTAGTTAAGTGTAGTATTATGTCTAATTATGTAGTTTCTAGTTAGTGTAGTATGTCTAATTATGTAGTTTCTAGTTAGTGTAGTATGTCGAATTATGTAGTTTCTAGTTAACTGTAGTATGTCTAATTATGTAGTTTCTAGTTAAGTGTAGTATGTCTATTTATGTTGTTTATATTTATTGTTCTAGAACTTTTTTCTTTATATTAAGAACATTCAAATAAAAAGTGGAATTCATCCCATAATCATTGGCTGTACATGCTTATCCCCTTCGTAACTTAATTCGTTATGATTCGTACGCTGTGGTTGCCAGAAAGTGGAAGACCGTCTCTAGATAGTGTTCCGCGATTACCACCTGTCAGGTGGGTCGTCCACCTCAGTCATAACTTCACTCATTGCACTAGAATGGTTTAATCTCTGATTTTTTTAACTATCTGTAGGTAAACTAAGGGGTGTAATTTACAGATATTGTTTGTACTAAAATACTTCTGTTTTAAACGAAATATATGATCAGTAAAATATTGCGATTAAATTATGATTTTAAGATATGTTAGCAAATTGATATTATCCTAGTTTCACTACAATTCTACAATATTACTTTATTTCATTAAATCAACAATTGAATATGTCATATTCCAAAGTAATTCACCAAATTACACACCTGAATCTCATGAATTCGTGCTTTACGATATACACTATATCCCATGAGGCTAAAATAAATGTTCACTTCTATTCATTTCAAAAGTATTGTTTTAAGAAGTGTGACAGAACCATGGGTATAAGTAGATAAGGTTTATTTCTCATAAAGCATGATGTAGTACCATCAGCTACGGTACCTAGATTGATAGCTAATATCCCTAACTAATTACATGAATTTGTTATATGTCGCAAATACAACGTAGTACTGAAAGTTTTAAATATAATTAGAAAAATGTATCACCCTAGCATCACGCCAGGAAATGATCAGCTGATCAATTCGATTCACATATCACATTGAATGCTACATGACTTATTCGAAACCTTTGGCGTAATTTCTCACTCACAAAAGTGGATATACATTCTACCTAGCACACGCTTGCATACACAAAGATAAAGAGAGAGAATCTGTTGTTCTTGTTTTTGTTTCTTTTTGTTGGTTTCTTTTCTGTTGTTTCCTTCATCTTTTTTTCCATTAATTCCTTACCAGTCTTCTATACAATTTAGGCATTTGTCAATTACAGTATTCTATGTCGACTAAACTTTCAATAAGTTAAAGTTTGTGTCCATGACCTACATATTGCATAGCGATAGCAAGAACTTTTACCTGAATAATTTTCCATCAGTTTTCTTTTATCAATGAAATATCCTTGACATAATGTGGGTACGGCTTATTGTTGCAAGGTATCGTATACTGATGTCAATCTTCACTGACTATTAAGAGGTTTTAGCATAGATGCGAGGATGTTACAATATAGCCAGGATATGCATCATCAGTTTCAAAAAGCCATTCATATAATGTAATTTCATTTGAATCTGACTACTGAGTGCAACGCAAGAACATGTTCCATTTCTTTTAACAACTAATATATTAAATTGACAGACAATGACTCGAAGAGCAATAAGCACATGAGTTTCTGATAGCTGGGTAAAATTACCCCTCCTCCCATGGCCGTGATGAAAGATACAAACCTGTGTAAACTGGGCAGGAATAAAAACTTCAAAGCGAAGATTATTCTTCACCTTATAGCATATTCTAACTTGGAATCCTTGGGCCATCTAGTAAGTGGGTCAGGGCAGTTAAAACCCCACCCCGAGAAAATTGAAGCCATTAAAGACGCTCCTAGGCCAGAAACCAAGAAACAGATACGATTGTTTCTTGGGTTGATAGGTTTTTATAGGAAGTTCGTTCCAAATGTCGCCGCTATAGCTAGTTAATTGCCGGATTTAACTAGGAAGGGGCAGCCCAATACAATTTCATGGGGTTTAAGCCAAGAAAGAGCTTGTAACGCTCTTAAGGGAAGATTGATCAGTGCACCGATCCTTAAGTTGCCAGAGTTAAAAAAATCAAACATACTGAGAACTGATGCGTCCGACACGGGATTAGGAGCGGTTTTGCTACAGGAGCAAGATGGAGTAAAGTTACCCATAGCTTACGCTAGTAGGAAATTGCTGCCTAGGGAGCAAAACTACTCCGTGATCGAAAAGGAGTGTCTGGCACTGGTGTTGGGTATAGGTAAATTTCACACGTACCTTTTCGGAAGGAAATTTGTCCTTGAAACGGACCATCAGCCTCTCATATATTTGAACAAGGCAAAAGTCGCCAACGCAAGATTGATGCGTTGGGCATTGACTCTGCAGCCATATCGTTTCCGGATCGAAGCAATCAGAGGGTCGGAAAATGTAGGGGCCGATTACTTAAACAGAGTGTGATTTGCAGTATTTTTTCTTCTTACCATGTTAATCTGGTAATGTAAATAATACATTTCAGTTTGTATTTTTGATCAATTCCGTGATTTTCTAAAAGTGTTTCCACTTTTTTTAAGGGGGGGGGGGGGGGTATTGTCACAGAATTGTGTATGCTTTATATCGATGTATATGTTTGATCGAAAATGTACTCGTGTTTCGTTGCCGCGTACAGCGCTGCTCGAGAGTGGTTTATTTTTTTCGGCTCTAGTTATTTCGAAATACTGAGCGCGACTCAACCCATGTTGCATGTGCCTGCAGTGAAAACCCAAGGACCTAGCTGCGTATATTCATCACAGCTAGGGTACTTATAGAGCAAATTCTCTATATACAAATTACATTACGGCCAGTCTTGTCAGGAAGCTTACCACTTTACGGAAGCAATCTTCAGCTGTAGAGGTATGTAAAATTTAAGATTGCATTCTTTATCACTATTCGTTTTATATGACAGAATTGTTTCATATATTAGATGTTTTAGAATTTATTCTAAATTCTACAGAGATTCAATACCTAGGTCATACAACGCCATGATATTAGAAATACTATAGTCTGGTTCAGTTAGCTATTTGTTGTAACTGAACAGACGGATTTTATTTAATTATACGCAGCATGCATTGAATGATTAATGTAATGTGTAACGAGATGTAATTCATGTGCGCGCATGCGCAACATATATCAATGATAAAGTACTTAACCGTGCTATATGTACTACACGGTTCAGTTGTTATACTTGTTGCTGCCTTTGTGTATGGTTTGGTGATGTGGAGTCGCAGAACTCTGTGGGGTTTCTTGTGACTTGTACGCTGTGTCTGGTGAAGTTGGCTCGGAAGAGTGTACTGGTGTTCTCGAAGTGAGGGACCAAGGCTTCGCGACCATCGGGTCTGTGTTGAATGTGACTGCTCTCGAGGGATCCTTCAACAGACTGGGAGGGGTGGACCATGCGTGGTGGCTCCTTGACCATTGACTAGAGCAGGTGGAACCGGAAATACATCTTGGTCGTCAACTGGACTCCACGATAGTTATATATATTAAGTGTTCCATGTTATTGTAATTTTTAGTATTGCTATCTGAGCAAAATTTCATGCATTCACATTTTTAATACCGGTATATGAGTGATAAATTTATAAAATCGTGCATCCATTGTCTAATATCGCTATATGAGTGATCAATTCATAAATACGTGCATCCATATGTCAAATATCACTAACTGAGTGATATGTTGACGAGTGTAGAATTCATGCGTCCATCTTGTGGATAAATTGTTATGAGGCATTATTTGTAGATCATATAATTCTATTTGTTGATTAGTGATAGGACGTTATTCACGTTTGTTTCAATTCCATTCGTTAATTCACCTTTGATTTTTCTCGTTGAGTTATTTGTTGTTGATAGTTCCATGTTAGGGACTATATAATTTTCCTTATCTTTTTGTTATAATGGTGTCAGATTCGTTCATCTTTAAATTGCGTTTATAAATAAACATCTTATTAACGCAATTGCTGTCGGTGTCATCACTAATCCAGTCCCAACCCGGCTTCATCCTGTTACAAATGTCGTGAATGTCCAACAAATCTGGGTGAAAATTAAAATTGCTAAGCGGTGAGACAAATACCTTGCTGAAGAGTCTGTCCATTATTTATTTCAGTCATTTTCACCATTTATGTAGGCCTGTATACGTGTATTTATATGAATCTAGTTCGATGCAAATAGCTCAACTGTTCAAATATGGACACAGTTATCTCGAAAGCGATATATGTAGCATAAACTATCTATATAACAACCCATAATGATACAATGTATCATCAGATTTGCAAATGTAGCTGCAACCCTTTATAATATAATTATATCATTAACGGTTGCAAATTGCAAAAAATTTCCATTAATTCAGAGAGAGTTTTGTATCCTAGTTTAGGCATTTTTATGCTGAATTTCCCATTTCGGGATACTCGAGAGTGTTTTGAACTTGGTTTCAAAACACTCCGAAGTGTATTAACATGGGTTTCAACACACTCTATAGTGTATTGAAATAGGTTTCAAAACACTCTATAGTGCATTGTGACTAGCTTTTAAACACTCTAGAGAGTATTGAAACTTGTATTATATCAGTTTTAAAAGACTCCACTTCTTTACAAAACACTCCGGTAAATTTTTGTATTCAGATAAACTAATATGACTAGTTGTTTGCGATACATATAACGCTAATGTTATGATTCTTTACATTTTAGACATTCCATGTGTGGGTGTGGATAAAGTAACAAAACTGTGGTTATGTTTGTTCATTTGAAACAAAAACTGTTTTCAATATCAAATCCTGGTCTGAATCCAGTACAGCTGATATAGCTGCACATATTTCATGACGTGGGAAGTGGTCACACTTGGTATGGTAAGTCAGACCCTTTATGGAGTAAATGGGACCAAACAAATGCGGTAACTATTGTCAATACTTTAACCAATTTAAAGGTCTACAGCAAATACTATCTAACATCATTCAGTTGGATCCTGACTTGACGACGTTATTGTGCTCTAGCGTTTATACGGTTATAAAATTTCTACTTACAGAAGATATTTTTAGAGATTTTTTTAAAAATATTCTGCGTACATAAACATTGTGTTGCTATTATCAGAGAGTTTCGACATATCGTTTGTTTGAAGAAATCAAAACCAGCCATGTTCACAGACAATTTCAGGATTGGAAAGGTATAATAAAGGAATACAATTTTATTTGTCAATTATGAAGTTGTCCGTTCTCCCAGAATTATGGATGCATTGCTCAAAACAAATATGGCTGCATTGTTAAACAACCATTGCGAAAAGAAAAAGTAGAGAGACGTGCAGTTTAGTAAAGCTGTTATACAGAAGACACATTTTGAACTTCAACGGTCCACTATTGGCATGTCTGGTTCAGCGGCAAATATTGCACTTCAAGCAACGCTAGCAAATATAACGTATGTACAAGATTGTTTCTATACAGAGGGAATATATATTTATATATATATATATATATATATATATATATATATATATATATATATATATATATATATATATATATAAAGAATTTCTTCGGCCGACACAAAAATTATATGGCATTAGTAAAACTGTACGTACCTTCTTTAGTTAATGTCAAACTAACCAAAATTCAGTGAAACCGTAATATGAAACACTCAAATACTCGATATCACGCGCTTCACTTGCGCAGTACGTGTGTGATCAATACGTGCGGAAAGCCTTTCTCTTACCTTCAACCTCGAAAACTTTCAAAACCATGCAAAAGATCAAACAAAAGGAGGTATAGATCGTTGCACGTGAAGCTTTTGAAATAATACATTCCGTACATTTCAAGAACAATAGTAGATTATTCAATTGTCTGTACAAGCACTCTCCTAAGGCATGCAATACATACATAAATAATTACCTGCATAATTTTTATACTGTTTTCCTTCGTAGTAACATCACATTTAGTACGACAATAAATATATAAACCTACAGTAAAAACATTTTCCAAAGCAAAGGGGCAGACGATGTAACAATGCCCATCAATTTACACGTGCGTTACAGCATACAACTCCAGTTACAACCTGTTCAGCCTTTTCTGTTCAATCGTCGAAGATTTGTGCGAATCGCGGTGATTTCAGGGTTTGCAAATGCCACGCGGAAAACGGTGTGTTTGCACCCACATTGTACTAGATTGAAAGTGCATCAAACACTTGTTTTATACAATTAAAATGCAGTTTTCTGTGGCATATATTTTATATGATGACATTTAAGATATTAAAACTTAATCTAATTATTAAAGATTGAACATTACAAGACCTGTAAATTGTCGAATGGGTTTCACCCTCTAACACTTTTCAAATGACCGCACAAATTGTACAAACCTGATGTTGCTAGCGAAAGATACTATAAATAATTCCGTAATTTCCGTCAACCTTACTTAGCAACTCTTCATCTCTTGGGGAGGGGGGGGTACTAGGTGTTGTCGGGTGTGAGTGATTGACCGGTGTCACATAACACAGATTACCTCGTCGGAGCGCAGATTTACAAGGTTCCACAAAGTACACTAATGCAGAAAGAATGTGTAGTAACTTTAAAGTCTGCTATCTCGAAATAAGTTCATCGGATATGTGTCACTTTTTTAAATAAGTGATTCTTATTAAAGAAATAGATCTGTAAACTATCAATTTTTAGGAGATATTTTCCCGGGATTTTTCCGTGCGGATGTGTGGTGGCGGATGTTCAAAGCAAAGTGTGGTACCACAGGCGAGTGACGTTAGATAGTATCTACATTTGTACTAAAAACAAGACGGACAGCGGCCATCTTTGCTTCCATATCTTTTTGTGGAATAAATCCATTGGGTATACGTCACTTTATTACCTCGTTTCATGCACTGGACTAGTTCGCACCTTATTTTTTTTTTTTTTTTTGGGGGGGGGGATATTTTGTTGTTGTTTTAATTTGTATCCTTTACTTTTTTATTTATGTATTTTTTGCAAGATGCCATCTTAAAAAACGAGGCATCGAGTGAGAACAGAGAAAGATAGTATGGCCCATGTTTATAAATACAGACGAGTTCATGTCAACAAGGTTAGGGGACTCAGGTTGGTTTACGTGCATGCATCTTGCCTCAATAAGTTAAAATACCTAGCTATCAACACACATATTGACCACAATAAGTTAAAATGTCCAAGTTATCAACACACTTATTGGCCTCAATAAGTTAAAATGTCCAAGTTATCAACATACATATTGACCACAATAAGTTAAAATGTCCAAGTTATCAACACACATATAGGCCAAGCTATAACTTTTACTTTGTTCAACATGTTGCTGTATTACATTACGCAAAACGAGTTTATACAGGTGCGTTCTGTGACGACCTTGAACCCCTAAATTCATGTTCAGTTATAAAACTGTGTGCTCCCGTATGTGCCAAAATATTGTTGTCTGCTTGTATAGTGTATTATTGACACCTATTACATTTGAGAGAGAGAGAGAAGATGGAAGGATCTGATGCAGCTCAATCCATTAGAACAGAAAAATTGCCAGGATAAGTACTCCTATGTTTGCACAATAGCTTATGTCTCTCCTAAAAAGGTAAAAGCATAATAGAGCTGATTTGTCGATCGCATTACAGGTTTAACAACATGTATAAATAGCTATTTAAAATGGAATGAATAAGTTTTAAACCACAGATGATAAATTACCAACAACAACTACTGCAGCACAACAAAAACAACAAGAATAGTAACAGCAATAATAATAATAATAATAATAATAATAATAATAATTAGAAGAATGAAAAGAAGAGCAATATATTTCAAAATTTTTTGATCAACCAAAAGTCGTATCTAATTTTCATGTAAGTTGTATCTATTTTATAAATGACATGACACTGGTGACTACATAGCAGTTTGCCAGTGATGAAGGTGAACAGATACAATTTCAAATTTTATTAAAATGGGGGAGCTGCTTTTAAAACTCTTTACATTTTTTTGTATGGGAGTTTTTTTTAAAAGCAGGTTTGGTTGCTCTCATCACTTATCGTTCATATCTAGTAACTGACCAGGATAGGTGTCGATGTCGTAGAAGTCATTTTTTTATATATATATATATTTTTTTTTTTTTTGCATTTTGTTATATAATAAATAAGGAACCTACTAAATTGTAAACAAGACCACATCAGCGAATGTTTGAATATGGGCAAAAGGTAATGAGGCATGCAGATTAAAGGGTATTCATTTGTAAAGACGCATGCAGATTAAAGGGTTTTCATTTCTAGTAATTTTCGAAAACTTTTTAAACTAAGAATAAGCACATTCTGATTTTGCTTGCCCTTACTAAAAGCAGTATTCTATATTGTATAAAGTGTACCCAACTGATAACTGTACAGACCCAGACACCGTCATATAATGTCCGGCAACATATTGAACGAGCAGCATAAAACCTGATCTGCCATAGTATTATCTGACCACAGAGCTGGGTCTAAGCTGATCGCAATTGGGTACGTGTTATAAGGGGTAAATATGTTACAATATTAATCTGGGCTGATAAGAAAAACTTAGGTAGCGTGACGCATAAAAGATGTATAGTGAATGCAGTCGTTCATAGTAAAATTCTTGGATATGAATTAATGTTGCAGTCGCAATTTGACCCCAAACTCATTTTACCCGTTCTGTTAAAGAAGGATCATCTTTCAGCAATTTTAAATCTCTTTCTTTGTAATTGTGAAAGTCTGGAAAGGGTCAGTCACCTATTGAAATGCTTTCAGCTTTTTTTCTTTTTAAATAAGTATTTTACCTTTTTACTCTATAATATCAGATCGATTTGATTGTATATTTTCAGAAAAGCCGCTTGAAACATACAAGATCAAACAAGATGAACCAAACGGAACTATAGCAAGAAATAATCTCTCTAGAAGCAATTATTCAGCTCAAAAACTCCTTATATTTGACCGGTGGCAATTTTCAAAACTTTTTTCTTTAGAAAATATTCAAATAAATGTTAAATACTATGATCACCTGAATTTATTATTATTATTTTTTTATTTAATTCAGACACATACAGTCTAAACTCCTTAGAATGTCACTCGTTATATTGCCACAATCGCTTATCACCAGCAAATTGTACAGAACGGATTTCAAGATTATTTAATTTCCGAGTCATACAGCAATCACATCTACCACCATCCGTCAGGCTAAAATACCATTTTCTATATTAATTCCTGCCGGGCATTAATATCCTCTTCCGATCTTTTTACGATTCTTTCAAACAGTAAATGCCTTTAGTTTATTCTTAATCCTTTTGCAAACTGCTATGATGTGAAAAGGATGTTTGACATGTGGAAATATAAAAATCATTGGAAATAGCACCTACCCACCAGACCCACTAAATCCCCCCCCCCCCTCGCTTAACATGATATTCCGTAGGAGTAGGATAACCCATCTCATGTAATTTTCTACATTCGTTCATTCATTCATCATACATTTATTGTTTTAATAATTTTTTTTTAAATTTAAAAATCTGATTAATTTTTGTAATTGTTCAATATTTTACATAATTTTGACATAGAGACCAAAATTGTGAAAAAGAAAAGCTAATAATAATTTATTGCTGTTAATGATAGCTTTGTTTAAAACATTGAAAACTCAAAACTTTTGAAGGAACGTATAGTTACAAATGAATCTAAATAAGAATTGTTTTCGGTAATTAAAGATAAAAAAATACTACACGAGTCATTACTGAAAGAAATATTATATAATTTTCAGTTTGATATCAAACCGCAACATTTCAGTTTTAGCATACCACAGCTTTTAGAATAGGAAGAATTCTTTGAGCGGTAGGGGAAAAAATAGAAGGAAAAACCAACGCTGGACATTACGTACGTTACATTCAGTGTTCGCCTTTGTGTTTACTTTCTGTTCTTCATCAATTAATCTCTGCATATCCCTCCAGAATATATGTTCTTCAAATGGATTTCGCAATTCTTTAGTTTCCTCGGGAGAAAGATCGAACACGTCAAATAAGCCAACAGTAGAGTCATCCGACATTTGACAGCCCGTCATGTTTGTTTACCAGCCAACATAGTTCCTATAGTGGGTGGGGGCTTGTATTCCTTATGTGAAAGTATTTAACATGGAAAGTGTACAATATTGAATTGTTCAATATCGGAGGATATTGGATATTTTTAATATAAGGGGAAAAGAAGGACAATTTAAGAATTGTATAATCAGCAGAAATATAAAAATCACTGCAAATCCGCCAGCGAAACGTGGTATTTTGTGTAAAGATAACCATGTCATATAATTTGCCACATTTAGTTTCCACATCATAAAACGATTCGCGGCTTTCATATGAAGTTTGGTTTCCGACATTATAATAAATATGTTTCTTTTATGAAAAAAGGAAGAATAAAAACAAATGACGATAGTGTTATTCTCCAAATTGCGAATGACCACAAAGAAATACCCAACAGAAACTCTCTTAACTGACTAATCGACAAGTGTCAATAAATTACAGCTTATCGATCACAGAGATTGCGAGACACCTGACACTTATAACGTAAAATCCCGTCAATGCATCCGCGTATGAGTACTATGACACTACGGTCTGTCCATAACATAGCCACATTAATATTGTCGTACTAGATTTCTTCAAGCTTTAACGAAAGATTCAGTATTTACTCAATCTTACTGTTGTACTACATGTGTACGCTTTCATAGGAAAATTATATTTCTTGAATTCGATACGAATGAGCATTTTCTACATGTCACTTAATGAGAAATTCGATTTTCGCGGTCAATTTGATGCATGAAGAATTCGACAGACAATGGCAAATATGTATCAAGAGTAAAAATATTGAACTCTGTATTGCTGACGATAACAAGTACAATGGAACAAGTAGTTTTGATTCAGTTCTGTTTATCACAGAAATGACACAGGTTAGGTTTCTATTATACGCGTTAGTTACTGCCAATGTTAAACATGTAACAATTATATTTCGTCAAAACAATCAAGATGTGTATGTTCGCATGTAATTCATTTTTACTTTTTCATATCACCATCACATTTGGAAGTTCGCTGTCTTTGTCCATATATGTCACTCACAGAACTGCGAATAACATGGACCTCTCTCCGCTTTTGCTAAATTTCAAAATGTTTGCTTCTTAAATTGAGATTTTGCATTACCTTGTGTGATAATTCTGACAATGTCTGGAGTTTCTAAATAAGTAGGGATGGTAGAAATGATGAAATATTACGATAAAAGTATACAATTTTGCGATTAGGAATCTTTATATTCTTTTGAAAACAAGAGTTGAGGAATTGCTTATATTTGTAAACAACCGTTAAGTTTTCATTACAGATGAAACAGCTCTTTACAGAAGAACTCAAGAGATTATGATTTCATTTTAGTCCTTGATAACTACTGAATGTTCAGTTGCAAATTCATTGTTGCCAAGCAAGAAATAAGAAAGATATTAAACAATCTCAATTTGAGGAAGACAATTTGATATGTTACTGAAACTGGGGTCTGGCTTGTAATTAAAAAACTTGAACTTGAGTTCGAAATTCAGCTTTCAAGAACAGCCAATCTAAAAAGGTGTTAAAACGTAACGTCGTTTGTGCTTAGTTAATACAAAATCTCACGCTAAAATTCAAAGCCCTGATCTGCCATGGTATAATGCGTCCGCATATCAGGGTGGCTGTTGTTATTATCTCCAGGCCTGATCTGTCGTGGTATAATGCGTCCGCATATCAGGGTTGCTGTTGTTATTATCTCCAGGCCTGATCTGTCGTGGTATAATGCGTCTGCATATCAGGGTCTTTGCTGTTTTGATCTCTATGCCTGATCTGCCGTCGTATAATGCGCCCGCATATCAGGGTCTCTGCTTCTTGAATTAAATCATATATGAAACAAGCAATGTAAACACTGATCTGCCGGCGCATTGTTATGGAATTTTCTTAATTCAAACTCTGTTGTCCCGAAAAACCCAAGCAATGGATGTGTTTTAAAATAGAAATAACTGAAGCAGAATATTACAAAACGGTCTTCAAATACCTCATTATCACAGCCACCTCTCAGTGGGATGCGAAATTTGGAGACCACTTTACACAACTATAAACCATTTTCAATTATATTTCAAGCCTCGAAAATCTCTACATTTCGGAAGAAGGTGGAATAACGTCCAAGTATGCACATACACACTGACATGTCGCATCAAGTTGACCAACCCATTTTCCTCTCCTCCAGTAACTGTAGGTTTGGATGACTTGTTTGGGACGACATTTGTGCTCTCTAAGAACACAGTAGGAAAGTAAAAATAAATCTGCGTAGAATGCCATGCTGTGTGTAGTTTCTTTCGTATTTGAGATGCCTTTGAACCAAAACTAGCAAAAGCGACAAAAATGTCCTGCTTATTATGTAAAATAAACCTGAATATAGTAGCTATAGAAAAGGAACCATTTTTAATTTCGTGTTTATTTACTTAATATGTGGCTAAAACGCATATTGAAATCAGAAAATTAATTAGTATAGTTGTCTGGAAATAATATATTCCTTACATTATACACCAGTAAATGTTTTATTTTTTATTTTCCCAAGGTCGAAATAGACAATAGTAAGTGGGTAAGTGTTCCTAGCGTCCACAATGTATGATTAACTCTGTCGTTAAATTTATTTTTTCTTTGGAAAAGTCCCCAGATTTGTGTTAGTTTCTAAAAATATTCAATAACAGTCCAAATTCCACTTATTTATTAATGGTTCGGTTCTAACAATCATGTTAGATTTTCGCTCAGGAAAACAAATAATGACCCTTACTGTTGACTCTAATGGCGTTAGGGGTCGCTGCACTTGTAGTTTACAAAGTACTATTACCCTTGCATTTCGAGAATAATAATAGATTCTTACATTTTTTAAAATTTATTTATTTTTTTGTATAAGCACTTTCTCGTGGCATTATACAAGCATAGGAACCAAATAAAAGGCAGACATTTTTCTTACATAGCATTGATATGAGGGCGAAAAACAGCTAGTAAGACCATCTTTTTTTACTAGGTTTGTAAAGCCTGCTTACAAGTCGTTGAAGATTTTTGGTTTGTTTAACCACAATTACACTTTTTAAAAACATTATTACACACTTGGCTAGCCTAAATATATATATCGTTATGAGAAATCTTAAGGAAATAATAATAGTTAAGATTCTGCGATGAAATACAATGTTTTAACTCCAAGATGTTTCAAAAACTATAAACATTAAAGAGTCACTTTGATTCACATTCACTGTTTTTGAAATGCACAATATTACCAGGAACTTGCGAAAGAAAAATAAATTGGATCAGAAAAATGGAAAATTCAAATAAAAAATTTAATCGAGCGAAAGTAAACACAGTAACCAGAATGGTCATCAAAATTTGTATTTTTTCTCAATTTGATATAAGATTTTAAACTTCATACGTATGTGCTTCTGTGTTTGCGTGTGTGTGTGAGTGTGTGCGCCCGCGCGCTCTTCCATGTATATATATATATAAAATCCATTTCGTGCCAATGGGTGTCAATCCCCAAACCAATATTTTCTTTTCATTATTCTCTAGCACTTTCTTTTTCTATTTTTTTTTCTTCTATATCTCTATCCTATTTGTTTATTTATTAAACAATGGCGAATTGATCATTTCCTTCACTAACAGCAAAATATTTGTAAACACGTAGCTAGTGGCTGGGGTTTGGGTGCCAAGGTCATGTTTTTCACTCGGCCAAGCACATACTATAACCTCCATAACATACCCAACCTGCCAATGTTGTGAAGGTTGTAATATTTATTAATCTTACCCAGCATATCTCATTTTTTCCCTCACAGACCGTGACATTTAAATATATGTTCAGATGATATCAAAAGAATTCTATTATACATGTGTCAACGCTGGATAATTTTCTTTAGCAAGGGTATATTTACTGTGTTGAACCTTCAAGCTGCTATATTTAAAATCATACAAAGTACACATTCCCTTTCTCATAAAATACATTTAAATTACCTGATAAATACGTCTGGACTCACTAATCATGGCATGATTGAGGCACTGATAAATTTATTATTATTATAACAGTCTTTTCTTCATTCCACACTCAAATAAAAAGGCGGTATTATAACAGTCGTTTCTTCATTCCACACTCAAAAAAAGGCATTATCATAGCAGTATTTAATTTATTTAGTTTACATCAAGAAATAAGTGAATAACCAGTTTAAATCTTATTTTTAAGCTACGAACTTAATCGAGAAAATGTAAAACTCAAATATGCAACACCCAAATATTCGGCAGCACTCGTATGACTTCCTCAGTACCGATGTAATGCCTTCTCTTGCCTTTAAGCTCAAAAACTCCAAAAACAGACAAAAGTTAAAATAAATTTGGCTAGGGGTCTCTGCACATGGAATTTTCGAAGCTACAGTATCGGTGAATTTCAAGGATAATAATAAAAGTATACATCTCGCGCAAAGATTTCCCGGTTTCCATTACCAAGAAAAGATTTCCCGGTTTCCATTACCAAGCAAAGATTTCCCGGTTTCCATTACCAAGCAAAGATTTCCCGGTTTCCATTACAGTTCAATGATTTATCTGCTTAGAATTCATAAATATGTATGTGAAAATATAAAACAAAACGTGAACAGGCTTTTACGCATGTTCTAAGAACCTCGAATAAAGTTTTGTAAGTAATCTTTGATGAGTATATACATTTTCTATATATTACAAATGACAAAATATTTGCATTGAACTTGAAAGATGACAGGTTGGTTGCTTGGTTGGTTTCAATGGCACTCTTTGCGCATTATTAGCTATATCATGCCGGGTGAATCGGAGCTATGTGTCTTTCCCAAGGACATACCAAGGCCACCTACCCGGTCTGGCCTGGGCGGACATTAAACCTGCGACATTTGCAATAAGAGTCTGACGCCCTATTAACTGAACTACCGCGAAAGACACCAAGATACGTGATGCCTTTTAGGCTGGATTTATGGTATTTATTAAATTTTCCTGTGCTTAGGGCAAATATAACCAAAGCTAAAGCCATGGCTTTATATTCTGGGAGAAGGTAGTTTATGAAAGATGAAAATTACATTGAATTTGTAAGGACGAAAACTATCATCGAATATGCGGATATTCTGTTAGATAGGCTTACGTGGAATATTCGTGTCGTCAACAAGTGTTTCATTTGTTTTTCATAACCCTCTAGATAGTGATTCGTTTCATTATCGGTTAATATTTCTATCACATTATTGAGGGAAACGTTATAACATCATGAGTTAAAAAAAAGAAAAGAAAACTAATAAATTTATGGGGAATTAAATTATTACATTATAGGTTGAATAGTACTAAAATTTATTGCATATTTCATAATGAGATATGAAATATATTAGTGGGAGAAAAATTGCACTCTTTTCTCATAGCTGTATTTTGCATGTATGGTGGCAACTGATATCGTTTGTTGGACGGTTAGCTCAGTGCCCCACTAGACTGATCTATCTTAATTTTGTTACAGGACTTGCCATTTGTTAGCATTCTCGCGAATATCTTACTTGATCTATCTGTTCAAATTATGTAGTTACGCTCTTGTTCTGACATTCTGCATAATGTTTCTTAAAGAAAGGGAGTATATTTTTGCATATTTTCATATTTTACATGTACATATTGTTACGACTCTAGGGGTAATGTAACAGAATAAAAGACACAAACAAGCTTTCAAGATTAAAATGCAAAACTTTAATTTCCTAAAATATTAAAAGAATTAAAATAGTTCAACAAATAATCAAAGTGAAAGAATTAAAATAACTTACAATATAGAATATCCAAAAAAGTCCTAAATGTTTTAAAGTTCTTTTCCTGATGTTAATCCGAGTAATCCGGATGAAGTATTCCGAATGAAAATAACCTGCACTGTGTTGAAGTTGATAAGTTCTGATTAAATCCAAAATAATCCTTGCAAGTCTGAAATCTCACAAGTTTTAGAATAATGTCCGATAATTCCACGGAGCTGTATAGTAATTGAGATGAATTACTAATTAAATAAATATATTCCATACTGAACTGCAATAAATCTCAATACTACCTCTCTTCATTCAAGCAACAGTAAAGAATGATTTATCACTGGATGAGTTGCTATATATACATTACAAATGCGCAGATATTGAATTGTAAAACCCTTTCTCCGTCTTTAATAATATGGTATTACAAAATAACACAACCCTCTAAGAACCAATCAGGAACTAGGTTACACGTCATTTACCCAAAGGTCTAGCGTACTAAAAATCTTAAAGAGTAAACATAATGTTATTGTAGTATGGAATGTGACCTTTCAATGTTGATTTCAAAAGTACAAAGCTAGGTCGACTTCATTTTCCCGCGCAATTGATCATGTGACCACTTATTGATCGAGCAGTAGTCGTATCTATACTGATATGCTAACCGCTATTCAGACTAAAAACAGAGATCATAAATTAGTAAATTAAATCATTATAAAAAGGTAAAAAGTATGATTCCGTAACAATATCGAAATGACTTTCATTTGCCTTCTAATTTCCACCTTGACTTCTAAATCTGGGTAAATATAATCCTGAAACCAGTCAAGTGTATTATGTGTAATTGATCGTTATGCAATGCGAACGTAGCCATGGACAGCACGCGCACAGTAACTTGACAAGCTGTGATATAATGTGTGATCTGACTACCAAAATATTTAATAAAAACAAATATAACAAAATACAAAAACAAACGGAGTTTTAATTTCATTTTCGCAAGGAATATGATATTGACCTCGCATATATTCTAAGGTCTTCTACCGTTGCCATGAGCTCTCTGCATATGACTATATTCGTATTCCATACTTGTCCTTTGTGCTCAATATTCTTGACTGGCATCAACCATCTCTTCACAAATGACAGAACCAACAGGCATGCCGAAAGAGTTTATAAAAATAATTTTGACAACACAAGTAAAATATAAAAATATCAATTTAAAAAAATGTGATATCCTTAATGTTTTTTATTGATTATTTTTGATTTTCCGCAGAATAGATAATGTTGTACCAATAGATAGATAGGTAGGTGCAATATTTGCAAAGAAAAAAACTGTTATATTGCAATAATTACATAAAATGCGCTCTTTGTAGTTTTTGAGCGCAATACAATACCTGGAATAGTGCATTAATACTGTCAACGAAAGGGTTGAGGAGCTGTAAGGACAAATTGGAGGTATGTCTAATTCCTTAGTCACTCATTTACACACACACACACATACACACACACACACACAGACACACAGGTAAATACAGGCAGCGTCAATACATAAATCAAGAAAATAGTCTTATTTATAAGAGTCTCTTTACTGGGTGGTTGTGTATTCTGAGAGGCATACAGACAGACAAATTAAAAAAATAACAGACAGATACATGTATATTGAAAGTTTTATTGATTATTTAAATGTCGATAACAAGAGAGATAAATCATAGTGACGATATTTCGAAATTCGAATTCTTGTGCGCATCAAATCTGGTAAACCTCAAGGCACAATCCTCTGATATAGTTATAAGGTGACAATATCATTATCAGCTATAAATATACATATTTGTCTGCTATAAATTTTGCTCTTGTCTTGAAGGGGGAGGAGGGTAGGTGGGAGGGGGAGGGACACATTGTGTGACATATCCGAGGCCTTTGGTAGAGTGTGGCAGAGGGGACTAATACATACATTGAGAAGCTATGGAATTAATGGAAATCTGTTGGCATGGATACATGAGTACTTAGCTAACAGGACTCAAAGACTCAGAGTTGGAAATGAATCATCAGACCTCTTGGACAACTCACTGAGGGAGTATCTCAGGGATCATTATTAGGTCCCTTTCTATGTATTTGTATACATTAATGATACAGCTTAAAGTTTAAAATCACTGATTAGATTATTTGCAGACTATTCCACTTTACAATGCATATCACTTTGCATTCAAAGCGGAAAATCTTTGGCTTGTTAATTTTAATCTATACAAAACAGAGTTCGTCCTTTTCACCAACAGAGGGAGCTGTATACCAAGCCACACATTGATTCCTTTTGTTACATCACATCGACACCTGGGAATTATTTTATTATCCGATGGCTCTTGGGGCAACCATACTGAATATATAATTCATTCTGTATCTATGCGAATTGGACAACTAGGGAAGTTTAAATATGTGTTATCAAAACATAACCTTTACTTAACCTACATTCGCCCCATTCTGTACTATGCTTCTTAAATATGATCTTCCTGTATTAACTCATATTCCGAATTTTTTTTTACAAAAATACAGTTTGAAGCAGCCAGAATATTTTCTGGACTTCCAAAATTTGCTATCAGAGAACACTTTATTTTTAAACGGCATGGTCTACTCTCGCAGAAAGGAAAAACATAAAAAAATCGCAGCAGTTTTTATAAAATTATCGACAAACAGTCTGCCGATTTTATAATTGATTTACTCCCACCTTTTGATTTACTCCCACTCTTCCTCATAATCTGAGAAACTCGAGAGCAATATTATCCAATATCAATGTAGAACCTCTTTGTTCAAAAAGTCATATATATATAAACACTTATCGACTCATGGAACGATCTGCCACAATCCACAAGAAATTGTTAATCTATACTAACCATTAAAAAAGAAATTACCGAGCGCAAAATTTCTGCTCTAAGTTATTTAACATTTGACAATAGTCAAGCTTCTGTGCTATTTAGTTGTAATCTTATTGCCAATCCTTCCTGTTCTTGTGAATTTCCAATAGAAAACGACCATCATTTTCTTTTTGAATGCAGACTATTTAATAACGTAAGAAATGAGCTTATCGCAGATTATCAGTAATGAATATTAATATTGATTCTGAAACACTTTTATTTGCCAACAAACTTTACACAGCAGAAAGAAACCAAAAACAAACTACTACAAAAGGAAATGCAGCACTTTATTATTAAAGCAAAAAGATTCACAAATATAGGATCCAAGGTAATTCACCACAAGCATTTTGTATGAAATATGCAACAGCACACCCCTGGAATCCAAAATTTCATGTAGTAAATAATATCAAGGTATTAATCTGAGCTCATTAGGCTAAAAAAAATGTTTACTTCCATTCATCAAAAATTATTAGTTTAAGAATTGGGATAGGGGGATGGGTAAAAGTAGATAAGGTCATTTATCAGGAAGGATGCTGTATCAGATATCATACTAACACACCTAAGTATTTACACAAATCTGTTATATGTAGCAAAGTGCTAAGAGTATTAAAAATGGTTACAAACATACTCAACTTAGTATCACGTCAGGAGTTGATCAACTCTATGATTAATATAAAACCTTTGGCGTAAATTTTCATTCACTCAAATGGTTACAAATTCTCACTAGCACACACTTACAGAGAGAGAGAGAGAGTATTGTCTTCTTCAAACGCCACACTCAGTCCAGTAAGACACACTAAAATAAATATTAATGCATTAATCCTTTACCGGTTGTTAATGTTAATGATCTACATAAATCTTTATCTCTGATAATGTTTCCTTTCTTTTCTTTATCAATGACATATGGTGTTAATCTTCACTGACTATTAAGAGGTCTTAACATATATGCAAGTATGTTACAATATATTTCATTAGGTTCAAAACGCCATTCATATAATGGAAAATCATTTAACTCAGTTGCTGATTGCAACGCCAGCACATGTTCATTTTTTTTTTTAAACAACAATATTATTGAACGGACAATGACTCGAAAAGAAATATGCACATGGCTTTCTGATAGCTGGTAACATTAATCCACTCGTGATAATACTGAAAAGGACGTTGACAGTCTTTCAAACGTGAACAAAGGGACAAACCCATTAATTGGGACGGACTAAAAGCCTCAAGGTGAAGATTACCTTTGACCTTTTTGCATTTCTTACAAATCTAGGTGAAGAATGAAACTGATACGGGGATAGGCAGATACCTTGCCAAACAATCTGTCCATTACTTGTTTCAGTCGTTTTCACCACTTTCGAGGACTTCTATCAATGTATGTTTATAAAACGTGTTCGATGCAATCATCTAAACTGTACAAATGCGGACATATTACCGATAAAACAACCCATAATGATGTAATGCATCAATGAGCTGCATCTGCAAAACGTTTGCATTAGAAGTTTAGATGCGACATAAACTCTTGATGATATAAAATTTTAGATTGCAAACCTCCCTGAATAGAGAGAGTTCTGTATGCTAATGTTGAATTTCATTTTACTCCAACGGTAGAGGGCATTTTAAATCATTACTTCAAAGACGTACAATACGCCATGTCAAGTTTTGAGTGTGTTTTCTCATCGTACAACAGCAATAAAAATTATTATTATTATTATTATTATTATTATTATTATTATTATCGTGTTTTTATTTCCTTAAAGGAAAATATCCGTGGTTGGGGAAGAGATATTGGTAACGGATTTAATGGCCTTATGCTGCTATCTGTTGGTTGTTTTATTCACTCTTTATTTCGTGCAACATATTCTTTTTTTTTTACTTTTTATTTTATTTTTTTATGTAATTTACGAATTAAACGTATACTCAGTATATAAGGTTTTGCTGTTGTGGATGGAGAGGGGTTGGTGTGTGGAGGCTGTTGTTATTTAATATGGGATCACAGTGAAAATTCTAGGCTGCATCAAAAATATTTATTTATAATTAGATTCGACAGTGCAAATTCATGCTTATGTTT
Organism: Margaritifera margaritifera; assembly: GCA_029931535.1. Lineage (NCBI taxonomy): Eukaryota > Metazoa > Mollusca > Bivalvia > Unionida > Margaritiferidae > Margaritifera > Margaritifera margaritifera. The sequence goes on along the minus strand of JAQPZY010001512.1, from coordinate 456,644 downwards.
TTATTGCTGAAAATGCCTCATTTATAAGATTTGATTGTTGTTGTTTTTATTTGTTGTTGTTGTAAAGAGCTGTTTTATTAGAAGTTGCAGCATTTGATAATCAACCTTTAATGCTACAATTGTATCATTGTTTATCGTCATTGCTGCCTAATGATACTAATATAACTAAAAATTAATAATTATATCATTAGTAACTGGAATTGCAACCGCTATGGATACAATTATATCCTTAGTGATTGGAATTGAAACCGCTATCGATTAAATTATATCATTCGATGTGGAACTTGCAATCTCTAATGTTATATCATTATGGTTTGCTACAACGCTTTCTTAACGTGACCTAATTTCTTCTAAAGAGTTAAGATAAAGTTAAAAAATTTAATTGTCCACCTCTTCAAAACAGCAACACGTACCTAAATACTATATATGTATATGGTGGCACTTAAGTATCTATTTATTAGCTTCAATTGTTAATGCATGCAAGTTAATTTATACTGTATGACGTTGATGATGTGTGTTAAAAGTATTAAGACAGGAATCAAATGCAACGTGTCACCGTTTATATTTATACTTAGAATAAAAAACGGCATTGACAATAGCAAAGATGGTATTTTCTTACGTATCGATATTCTAGCACTCAGTCCACATATTTATCGATTTTACTTTATATTTTCATACGTATCGATATTCTAGCACTGAGTCCACGTATTTATCGATTTGACTTGATATTTCATACGTATCGATATTCTTGCACTCAGTACACATATTTATCGATCTGACTTGATATTGCTCTTACATTTCCATATGCAAGGACTTCTGAATGGTATGTTCTATTTCCAAGGACCTCAAGAGAAAAGTCGTTGTCAACTGAAAGGTTTTTTAACGCGCAAACACTACAAATAATTTTCTTCTAATCACCTAATGAACTAACATCACAAAACTCTAATAATCTCACACTTGCATGGTTTTTCTTGTTTCACACTTGTATGATTCACCAGTAAACATTTCTAAGCCGAATATTAGTACTTCACGCCATGCAATACAAAACACGACCCAAACACCCAGTATAAACAATTATTCCTATCTCAAATTACTAAACACGTATACGTAAAAATATCCGGCTAATTCCCTATGTTGAGAAATTAGGGAGGCTCCATTTTACGAAACTAATTCATGCTGTCATAAAGTCTCGTGAATGCTGTACATTATGACTTCTCCTAGAGATTTGCTAATTACTCGGGATGAGATTATCTTCCCAACACCGACTCCCCATAATCAACAAATAATCAATAAAATCTAACAAAACTATAAACGGTGACGTAAATACAAATAGCATATACCCTAGGTTTATTACAGAATGATGCGTTATGAATTAGTGTCTCCTCGCGTTTTAAGTCATGCATGCTAATGCTGATGATGACAATATTACTCCAAAAGCATGACAGTTTCCAAAGATGATTCCTCGCCGACTTTGACACTAGTTTCCTCCCGTCGTTGTTCGGATTCGTTTGTTACAGATCCTTCCGTATTCAGGGTTCAACCGGTGCAATAGTTTCAATACACTACCATTTCGTAATACTTGAAATTGTCGAATATTTTGAACCTAGTTGCGACCGGTCTCAAAATTCTTTAAAAAGCAGAGAGACAGGCAGTTCACTTAAACTATTCTATAGAAGATACATTTTGAACATAAACAATCCCCTTTAGAATATCTGATTCTGCAGCAAATATGGAATTAGTAAAGGAAAATTATGTTAAAAATTTTCTTTTCAGGAATATTGCCTTAAACTTTAATTTTGTAGATAGCTTTACAATTCAAATTTTTCAGTCTTTGAATATCTTCGACGTTTGTATTCAGCTTTTGGACATTTAGGTGAAACATGTATAAGTACAAATATCATCCTTTTCTGATATTTCATATTTGGAACATCTGCGATCACCGCAAACATGCTCTCATCCAGATTATTGCAAAAATCTTTTCTTCATATACGATTACTTCTTGGCTAAATGTTTCATCTGCGGTCGTGGCCAGTACTTCACTTTCCCAAGATCAGGAGAGAATGTCCTAACATAATTTACATTAGCTTACGATGCTCCATTTTATGAACATACATGCTACCAGTGGGAATCAACATAGCAATAAAATTTAAATTAGGATTGCATGTATTTATATTCCGTATAGTTGATTGCCTTAATCTCTCTCTCTCTCTCTCTCTCTCTCTCTCTCTCTCTCTCTCAGTGAGATTTTTATTTTTTGCAATAGTTGAATGGTAGAATTTTTGTATGTAAAAATTATTGACTAAAATGTATTTATTGCCTTATGACAATAAGTACCAAACATATCTTCTCTATAATAAACATACAACAGTAACGGGAATAAGAATTATGTTCTGATGTCACATATATTTTAAAATCCGAATGTAAAAGAGGTTAAACTTGATACCACAAACACACACACACAGATATATAGATAGATAGATATAGATAGATAGATAGAGTGAGAACGAGAGAGAGAGAGAGAGAGAGTTACAAATATATACGCCATGCAGAGTGGAAAGTGTTATCCCTGGATCCTACAAGCGGATGCGTGATAATATGAAATGATGTTTTAAATATGGAGAAAGAATATATCATACAGGTTAGATAATTTTTAATTCGTACTTTACTGAGATTCGAACCCGTGTCCGTGGGTTATGGACGCACGCTTTTATTTTATTTCATCGTGATTTTCACCGATCACGGTGATTTCAGGATTTGCAAATCAAGTGCTGGAGACGATGTGTTTCTGCCCAGCTTGCACGAGGTTGAAAGTGCTGCATAGCACCTGTTTTCTACAATTGTTAAAGGCAACTTTCTGTTGACCTGTTTGTTTTTTTTTTTTTTTTCTTTTTTTTTATAATTAAAGGTATTAGAATTTAACCGAATTATTAAAGAATGAACATTGCAAAACCTGTAAATTGTCCAGTGGTTTTGTACCAACTAGCGCTTCCCAACTGACCGAGCACAAATTGTACAAACCTCCACGCGACTTGTGTTGCTAGCGGAAGATATAATAGAATTCCAATCAACCTTACTTAGCAACTCTTCATCTCCCTACCATTAACCATGTTGTAGGACAACCAGGTGTTGCCTGGCGTAAATGATTTAAAAGTGTACATATCCCATATTACCTCGTGGGAGCGCAGTTTGACAAGGCTACACAAAGTACACTAAAGTATGAACAATTTGTAGACATTTTGAGCTTTTCCATCTCAAAATGGTTTCATTGGATTCTTGTCACGTGTTTAAATAAGCGATTCTTATTTAAATAAACAAGTCTGTGAACTTTTCATTTTCTAGAAAATATTTTGTCGATGATTTTTCCATGCGGATGAGGGTAGGCAGGGATTGAAAGCAAATGATATGACAGCAGGATTTTGACTTTAGATAGTGTACACATGTTTTTCTGCACGAGCTCTGTACTAAGGATAAGAAAGAGAAGCGCCATCTTTGCTTTCAAGTTTTTTTTTTTTTTTTTTCGTTTCTTTTGTTTTTTGTTGTTTTTTTTTTTTTTGTTTTTTTTTTTGTGTTTTTTTTTATGTTTTTAAATTTAAATCCAATGCGTACTCTTCACATTATTATCTCGAAATAGCATTGAACAATTTCATAGTTTGCTTTTTTTCTCACTTCTTTCTTTTTCAACATGCCACCATGAAACCCATGTATTGCCTGGTAACGATATTATGACCCATCTTTAAACTCACAGACGAGTCCATGTCAATAAAGCTAGGGGACTCTAGAAGGTTTAAGTAAAAGGATCTTGGTTCAAATAATTGAAATATGCTTGTTATCAAAACACATATTAGCCTGCTTTGTAGTTTAATTTGTTCAACATATTGTGTTACTACACAAGGTAGAATGGGTTTATAAAGGTACGTCCTGTGAAGACCGTAAACCCCTAAATTGATATTCACTTATAAACCTCTGTGTTCAAGTATGTGCCGAAATATCGTTGTCTGCTTATACAGTGTATTACTGAAACCTATCCAAGCCATTGTGTTAGAGTTAGGAAGAGAAGATGGAAAGGTCTGATGCAGTTCAGTCTATTAATCTGGTAGAACCAGGAATTCTGCCAGCACAACAACTGTCTGTGTAGAACAGGACAATCACCTTCGATCAGTTACTCCTATGCTTGTAGAAAGGCTTGGGTCTCTCCAGAAATGGCAAAAGCATAAGCAGAATGGAGCTGATTTGTCGAAACAATTGAGACGAAATTTAGAGGTGAAACAAATGTATAAAAAGCTATTGAATGATGGAATACATAAATGTAGACCACAGCTGATAAATTAACAACACCTGCTGCAGAAAAACAAAAACAACAACAGAAAGAAAAAAAAAATAATAATAATAATAATAATAATATTTAGAAGAAGAAGGAAAACAAGAGGATATATTTTTTGTAATTGTTGATCGACGAAACGTTGTATCTAATCCGCTTGCATGTTGTCAGTATTTTAGAAATTACAGAATATTGGCGACTACGTAGCAGTTTGCCGGTGATGAAGGTGTAAAGATTAAATTTCAAATTGTATTAAAATGGGGAAGCCGCTCTTCAAACTCATAATTGTTTTTTCAAATCAACGTAACGGAACTAGTAAAATATTGTAATTTTTAATAGCCTGTATGTTTGCTTTGTCACTTATAATTCATATCTAGCAACAGACTCGGATAGGTGTCGATGTCATATAAATCAATTTTATTTTCTCTACGATTTATGTGGGCAACAAAATTTAAAATTTAAAATTTTTCTGCCTTTTTTGGTATATAATAAATAAAGAACTTACTAAATTGTAAACAAGACCACATCAGCGGATATTTGAATATGATCAAAAAGTAATGATGCATGCAGATTAAAGGATATTTTTTTGTGGTAATTTCCACAAGCCTTTCATACAAAGAATAAGGACATTCTGATTTTGCTTGCCCTTACTAAAAGCAGCATTCTATATTGTATAAAGTGTACCCAACTGATAACTGTACAGACCCAGATACGCCGTCACATAATGTCCCGGGGTCATCAATTGAACCAGCGGCGTAAAACCTGATCTGTCGTTGCAATATCTGACCACAGATCTGGATCTAAGCGCTTCGCAATTGGGTACGTGTTATAACGGGTCAATATGGTACAATATTAATCTGGAATAGGAAGAACGACTTCGGTAGTAGAGCGCATACAAGGTGTATAGTTAATGCGGTCCTTCATAGTAAAATTCTTCGATACTAATTAATGTCGCAGTCCCAATTTTACCAAAACTGATTTTACCAGTTCTGTTAAAGAAAGTTCAATTTCCAGCAATGTTAAGTCTCGTTTTTTGTAATTTGTGAAAAGTCTGAAAAGAGTCAGTCACCTATTGAGCTGATCTCAGCATTTTGTCTAAATAAAATTTGAATCCTATTTTAAACATTTTTTTTCTATAATATCTTATCGGTTTGATTGCAGATTTTCAGAAAAGGCGTAGAAAACATGTAATATCAAACAAGATGAACGAACGGAACAATACCAAGAAATAATCTCTTTTGAAATAACTTTTCGGCTCAAAAAACTTTGAACAGCAGCAATTTTCAAAACTTTTTTTTTTACAAATAAAATATAAATAAATGTTAAATATTATCAGCATCTAAATTAGAAACAAATTCTATAGAACACTTTTTGATTCAAAGTCTCTTCATGTCACATGATGTTATGATGAGAACTTTGCAAACATTCCTATTTGTATAAGAGAGCTTTGTAAAATGTAAGATTGTTTTTATGACTTTCTCATAAAAGGTGGAAGTTTTTTGACCACCTGTTTATAACAGTCTTTGGTATGGACCTGTGTGCGTGACGCCTCTGTCATTGTCCTTTATGCATGCATCAATATTTACAATGCTTGGCCTCTCAAAAACAGCTCTTGAGATTTCAAGGAATTTCTGTTGACTCGCCAGATCTGTGAAAGGGTATCTAGTATTAAACCGTCCAGTCTCGTCACGTCATGCCACTTCACGTCATATCCAGTAACGTCCAGCCTGTTGCGAATTTCGTTTCTGTTTAATATCTTTTCCAGGACTTTATGGATTAAAATCCAATTATCGCATGAGGATTTATATTAATACTATCTATGTCATGTTTGATTTTCACTATTTTCCGACAACATTTAACGTATATACGAGTTTTGTTTGACTTGGTACGTTTCCCTTCATTTTCATTATATCGGTGGGGGGGGGGGGGGACCGTGTGGACAGACACATTTCTTATTTCTGACAGCTTTCTCCATCAAGACTGTTCAAGTTTCTACAACTGATGACTAAAGAACGTCAAATATTGCCTTTGTTATTTAATAATAGAAAACTATTAAATTAGTTCTAAGAGTATATATCTCCAGCAAAGATTTCCTCGCTTTCATGGCCAAGGTGAATGTTTTATCTGTTAAGAATTCATAGATACTTTTATGAGAATATAAAACACGAAGTGAAAAGGCTTCTCATGAGGTCGCAAATGCCTTAAATTAAGGTTTGCGCGTAAGTTTTGATGAGATAAATACATTTTCAAAATGTTACAAAAATGGAAAATATTGCATCGAACTTTAAAGATGGCAATATACGAGATGCTTTTATGGCTGGGTGTGTGGTATTTATCAAATATCATGTGCTTAGGGAGTAAATTACTAAAGCCATGGCTTAATATTTTGAGAAATGTTAGTTTATGAAACGTGTTACTTAGTTTGAACTTGTGATACACACACATTACCTTGTCATTTATGATACACACACATTACCACCTCAATTATGATACACACATATTGCCAAGTCAATTATGATACACACACATTACCACGTCAATTATGACACACACACATTACATCGTCAATTATGATACACACACATTACCACGTCAATTATGACACACATACATTACCACGTCAATTATGATACATATGTATTTATTTATATATATATATATATATATATATATATATATATAAATATATATATATATATATATATATATATATATATATATATATATATAATGCATGCATAAATTCATTTGATATCACTTGGTGTCGTTTCGAAACACCGATACTTACTTTCCATACTCTGTAGCTACTTCTAGTATTTTTCTTGCTCTATCATATTTTTTTATTAATAAACCCCAGTGAATTAATCATTTTCTTCAATAAGAGCAAAATAATTGTAAACACATAGGTATAAGCCGGGGAATAGGTGCCAAAGTCACGTTTTACACTCGGTCAGGGCCATAATATATCCTCCATAACACCCCTAACACATTTGTCTGTCAAAGTTGTAAAGGTTGTACTATTTATTAACTTTTACCTGGAGTATCGCAATTGTTCACTCATGGACCGTGACATTTAAATATATGTTCAGATAGTATCTAAAGAATTCTATTATGCATATATCTCGTCAGGATAATTTTCTTTAGCAAGGGTATATTTACAGAGTTGAGGCTTGCTTTCAAGCTTCTTATATTTAAGGTCATCTAAAGTAACACCTGCCGCCCTTTCCCATCAAATACATTCAAATTACATGACAAACGCGTGTGACCTCACTAATAGCATGATTGAGGCGCTGATAAATTTCTCATAATGAATGGGTCATCTTATATATATATATATATATATATATATATATATATATATAGAGAGAGAGAGAGAGAGAGAGAGAGAGAGAGAGAGAGAGAGAGAGCGAGAGAGAGAGAGAGAGAGAGAGAGAGAGAGAGAGAGAGAGAGAGAGAGATAGATAGTGATAGAGTGGGGTGGAGGGTGTCGGTCTATGTGTTTATTTATTACATGTCAATGTTTTTAGACTGATGATTTCCTTTGTAATTTTTCTTCGTTCCACACCCAATTATTATAGCAGTATTTAATTCATTTAATTGACCTCAGGTACACAAGTAAATAGCCAGCTAAAATATTGGATTCAAACTACGAACTTAATCGAAAAACAGTAACACCGAAATACGAAATTAATCGAAAAATAGTAACACCGAAATATGCAATACTCAGATAATTGGCATCACTCGCTTGACTTCCTCAGAGTCTTATGTCTATATCAACCTCGAGCACTCCAAAAAGAGACACTTTAGTCTTTTAATTTTGACTTTATCCATCAATTTTTACCGATTGCGACTATTTCAGCATGCTGAAAACGGTGGGTTTTCGCCCCCCTTGCTCTAGGTTGAAAGTGCGTAATAAGCCTGTTTTACACAAGTTTTAAATGCAGCTTTAAATATATATATATATATATATATATATATATATATATATATATATATATATATATATATATATATATATATATGTTATAACAAAAATAAAAATAAAAAAGATTAATTTAATTTTTAAAAGTTGAACCTTGCAAGACCTGTAAATTGTCGAGTGGTTTGCACCCAATCTATCTTTATTTCCTCATTTAGGAGATTAAACACAGCATAGAGAAATGGTACAGACACTAAACTGACAAGGACATGACGTTCAATTACATATATAAATCAGAAACTCATGCATTCATAAACTAGAATACAAATGTTTTGATTAATTGGTATGATTACCCATGGAAGCCTGTTAATGCCAAGTTGAAATAAATTTTTTATCTCTTAATTACAACTTAGATAACTATCTCGTAATTACGAGATACTAACTCGGAATTACGAGATAATTAACTCGTAATTACGAGATTGTAAGTCGTAATTATGAGATAGCTAATTCGTAATTGCAAGATACTAAGTCGTAATTACGAGATCCTAACTCGTAATTAGAGATACTAACTCGTAATTACCAAATAGTAATTCGTAATTAAATGATAAGTCGTGTATCACCATGGAAACTGTATCTTTCAATCAGCCAATCAGCTGGCTAATATATATATATATATATATATATATATATATATATATATATATATATATATATGTGTGTGTGTGTGTGTGTGTGTGTGTGTGTGTGTGTGTGTGTGTCTTAAAATTGGAGTGGAGAAAATATGCAGGAAAGGTTGAGAGCAATATAGCGCCCTCCACCTCCCACGCCCATCCCCCACGTATATGAGATTGTCAGAGATCTATTCAAACAGTGGCTTCAAATAGACAGATGTCAAGTTGATTAAATGTATTATTTTATAAATCCACGCATAGTCCCAGTCTAGCAGTCTGGATAAAAAAAAACATCACATTGCGTTTTGCTTCGTTTCATGAGAGAGAGAGAGAGAGAGAGAGAGAGCTTGTGCTCTCTCGTGCACAAGCAAAATAATTTTTACTGACTTACTCCTTCGGATGGAAAAAGAACGGAGAAAATTAGCAAAACTTGTATATGAGCTTAGACAAAGTGCCAAGCAAAAGAATGCGACAATATACACAAGGATTATTGAAAAGGAGTTAAAAGTCGGGTTAAAGTCTAGGATGGAGAGAAATGAAAACTTTAAATACAAATGTGCAGATAATTTGTAGACAGTTAATTAATGTGGTGACTGAGGTCTCAGATAGATGTGGGTGGTGATGAAGGTGTAAATATTAATGACGATTATAAGCAGGATGAAGATTATATTATAGTGAATTATATTATAGAGATAATGATGAAAGTTTGTGGATTTAATGCCAGTCTCCAACATATACTATACATGGCGGCCAGCATATCTGGTGAATGAAGAACCCGGGAAAACCCCCGGAAGAATCACCGGACTTACTACCTACGTTGGCCGAGATGTCAGTGATCGGTAAAGGCAAGCGACTTTAACCACTCGGCCATCTGGGGCCCCAGTTATGAAATTTTCATGGAAGTTGTCACTATTTTAGAAATTACAGGACACTGATGACTACGTAGCAGTTTGCCAGTGATGAAGGTGAACAAATTAAATTAACAATTTTATTAAAATGGGGGAGCTGCTCTTAAAACTCTTTATATTTTTTTGTATGGGAGTTTTTTAAAGCCGGTTTGCTTGCTCTCATCACTTATCGTTCATGTCTAGTAAGAGACCGGGATAGGTGTCGATGTCATAGAAGTCATTTTCGTTTTCTATACTCTTTGCATGAACACCAAAATTTAAAATTCCAAATTTTGTTTTGCCTTTTGGTTTATAATAACTAAGGAACCTACTAAATTGTAAACAAGACCACATCAGCTTATATTTGAATATGGGCAAAAGGTAATGAGGCATGCAGATAAAAGGGTATTCATTTGTAATGACGCATGCAGATAAAAGAGTATTCATTTCTGGTAATTTTCCCAAACTTTTTTAATTAATAATAAGGACATTCTTACTTGGCTTACCGTTAGTAGAAGCAACATTCACTCTTGTATAAAGTGTACCCAACTAGTAACTGTACAGACCCAGATACGCCGTCGCATAATGCCCGGCAACATATTGGACAAGCAGCGTAAAACCTGATTTTCCACAGTATTATGTGACCACAGAGCTGGGTCTAAGCAGTTCGCAATTTCGTGCATGCTATAACGGATAAATATGGTACAATATTAATCTGGGCTCATACGAAAAACTTAGGTACCGTGACGCATAAAAGGTGTGTAGTGAATGCAGTAGTTCATAGTAAAATTTGTGGATACGAATTAATGTTGCAGTCACAATTTGACACCAAACTCAATTTACCCGTTCTATTAAAGAATGATCATCTTTCAGCAATATTAAATCTCTTTCTTTTTAATTGTGAAAGTCTGGAAAGGGTCAGTCACCTATTGAGTTGCTTTCAACTTTTTTTCTTTTTTAATAAGTATTTTACCTTTTTACTCTAAAAGATCAGATCGATTTGATTGTATATTTTCAGAAAAGGCGTAGTAAACATACAAGCTCAAACAAGATGAACGAAACGGAACTATAGCAAGAAACGATCTCGATCTCTAAACAATTATTCAGCTCAAAATTCCTTATATTTGACAGGCGGCAATTTTCAAAACTTTTTTCTTCAGAAAATATTCAAATAAATGTTAAATACTAGGATCATCTGAATTTTTTTATTGTATTTTTTTAACTCAGACACATACAGTGTACATTCCTTAGAACGTCACTCGTTATATTGCCACCATCGCTTATCACCAGCAAATTGTACAGAACGGATTTCAAGATTATTGAATTTCCGAGTCATGCGGCAATCCCATCTACCACCATCTGTCGGGCTAAAATACCATTTTCTATATTAATTTCTGCTAGGATTTAATATCCGCTTCCTGTCATTTTATGATTCTTTTAAACAGTATATGCCTTTAGTGTATTCTTAATACTTTTGGCAACTGCTATTATGTGGAAAGGATGTTTGATATGTGGAAATATAAATATCATTGGAAATAGCATTTGCCCCCGACACGCCTAAATCTCCCCACACCCCCCCCCCCCCAGCGACACATGATATTTTTTGCAATTGTTCAATATTTTACAAAATTTTGGCACATTGACCAAAATTGTAAAAAAAAAGAAAAGATAATAATAATTTATTGCTGTTGATGACAGCTTTGTTTCCAAATTTTCAAAATTCAAAAGTTCTGAAGAACCGATTAGTTACAAATGAATCTAAATAAGAATTGTCTTGGGTAATTAAAGATTTAAAAAATACTACTGGGGTCATTACTGACAGAAATATTATAATTTTCAGCTTGATATCACACCGCAATATTTAAGTTTTAACATACCGCACCTATGAGAATAGGAAGAATTCTTTGAGGGAAAAAAATAGAAAGAAAATCCAACGCTGGACATTACGTACGTCACTTTCAGTGTTCGTCTTTGTGTTTACTTCCTGTTCTTCATCAATTAATATCTGCACATCCCTCCAGACTATATTTTCTTCAAATGGATTTCGCAGTTCTTTAGTCTATTCAGGAGAAAGATCGAACACGTCAAATAAGTCACCAGTAGCATCTTACGACATTTAACAGCTCGTCATGTTTGTCCACTAGCCAACATAGATCCTATAGTGGATGGGGCTTGTATTCCTTATACGAAAAGTATTTAACATGGAAAATGTACGATACTGAATTGTTCTATATTGCAGGATATTGGATATTTTAATATAAGGGAAAAAGAAGGACAATTTATGGATAATATAATAAGTAGAAATATAGAAATCACCACAAATCCCTCAGCGAAACGTGGTATTTCGTGGTAAGATAAGCCATGTCATATAATTTGCCTCATTTAGCTTCCACATTATAAAAGGATTCGCGGCTTTCATATGAAGTTTGGATTTCCGACATTATAATAAATATGTTTCTTTTATGAAGAAAGGAAGAACAAAAACAAATGATGATATTGTTATTCGCTAAGGTGAAGGCTCATCCAAACTGCGAATGACCACGAAGAAATGACCAAGAGGAAACTGTCTTAACAGACTAATCGACAAGTGTCAATCAATTGCTGCTTATCGATCAAAGAGATTGCGAGACACCTGATACTTATTACGTAAAATCCCATCCATGCGTCCGTGCATGAGTACTCTGACACTTTATCCTGTTTCTGTCCATAACATATCCACATTAATATTGTCGTAACTTGAAGCTTTAAGGGCTATTGGTAATGCGAATAGGCTTAACGTGGTTGGTGGGTGTGGTATAGCCATATATCACCTATAGTACGCAATAAGTGAAACTTTATAAATTAATAACCTAAAAAAAGCTGTAATTCAAATGTGCAGGTACAATCTGTTTTGCGGAAAAGATATTTATAAGAGCTACAATGGACAATTTGATAAGCAAGATGAAACGAGCGTTACATTTTTGTATACATTGAGCCTTGAGTACAGTGCATGTGGCAAACGACATGATGTTATTTAATGAGAGCCGCCATATTGGTCTTATTCCAGTCAACTCGGTCCCATGACTGACAGTCCTATTTTACACATACCTGTAACCGATGGCTATCAAACTTTCCTTATTGAGAGTACAGTTGTGGACGGTACTGTTAATAGCGAAGAAAATTCATAAACATTCCTGAAATAAATACTATGAAATGACTTATTTGCGTGTTTAAATTTTACTTCTTTTCCGCTCTTCTTTTACCGCATATGGTTCTGTAAATATTACTCTGCTGAAGTTAATATCTTCATTATTATCAGTCCTTCGTTCTTAATACCCATCTAAAGATAACGAAAAGTACTTGACATTAGCTAATTATCCTAAATAAACCTTATGTGTATGCATATATTTGATATATATTGAATTTACTTGTAACTATGAGAACTATTGTAGTTGTTGTATGTGTTTCCGCTAGTGTGTCAGAAGTCACTTCACCTAATGCCAGTGCGTAGTTCAAATTAAGAAAATGACAAATTTTAACAAACTTACAACTGATCAGGTAAGATATATAAGTAATTGCATGCTTTGGAAAAAGGTATTTCGTTCAATTCTGTTGGATGTTACGATTGTCAATAATCGTGAATTTTAAACTAAGTATAGCGCAACATGCTTAGTGACGGTGAATATGACATGTATATATATCCATCTGCTTTTCTACAGTGGATTTTACAGCGTGTCGAATAAGCCACGTGTAAATATAGAAAGACATGTGAACGGAGAATTTATTACCAAAATACATGTACAGTTGTGTCATTGTCTTTATCATAAAATGCTGTTTATGGCCAGTGCTGGCCTCCCGACCTTTTTTTAGGAACAACTGTCAAGGTTGATCAGGACTGACAAAACTCCATTTTATTTGCAAACAGTATTCAATTTCTGCAAGTTTTGTACAAATTCCACTTCTTGCCACTAAATTGATTATTCATAAGTGTTAGTGACATTTCTCTTTCACTGCATATAGACTCCATATTGCTGTTCACTGCATCAAAGTCTCTAGACAAGAAGGTATGGAATTATTGTTAGTATAAGTTATTCCTTCACACACTCACTGTAAATGTTACATGATACTTAACTGAAAGAAATGGAATATCCCTATTACCATAATTTGTAGCCATTTCTTCACAATTAGAGTACCATCCCCCACCCACCTATACTGAAGTGTGCATTACCAATTGCCCTTAAAGAAAGATTCATTATTTTCTCAATCTTACTGTTGTACTACATGTATACACTTTCATAGAAAATGTCATTTCTTGAATTCGATACGATGAGCATTTCCTACCGGTCACTTAATGAGAAATTCGATTCTCGCGGTCAATTTAATACATGAAGAATTCGACAGACAGTGGCAAATATGTATCAAGAGTAAAAATATTTAACTCTGTATTGTTGACAATAGCAAGAACAATGGAGTTCTGTTTATCACAGAAATGACACAGGTTAGGTTTCTCTTCTACGCGTTAGTTACTGCCAATGTTAAACGTTTAACAATCATATTTCGTGAAAACAACCCAGATGTGCATGTTCGTGTGTAATTCATTTTTACTTTTTCATATCCTCACCACATTTGGAAGTTCACCGTTTTTGTCCATATATGTCACTCACACAACTATGAATAACTTGGATCTCTCTCCTCTTTTGCTAAATTTCTAAATTTTTGCTCCTTAAATTGATATTTTGCATTATCTTGTGTGTGATAACTCTGATAATGTCGGGAGTTTCCAAATAAGTAGGGATGGCAGAAATGAATAAAATTGACGATAAAAGTATACAATTTATGAGTTGAGGAATTGGTCACATTTGAAAACAACCGTCAAGCTTCCTTAGAGACGAAACACAGCTCTTTATAGAAAAACTCAAGGTATTATGATTTCATTTTAATCCATGGTAACTGCTGAATGTTCAGTTGAAAATTCATTGTTGCCAAGCAGGAAATAAGAAAGAGATTAAAAAATCTCAATTTGAGGAAAATAATTTGACATGTTTACTGAAACTGGGGCCTGGCCTGGAGATTAAAAAACTTGAGCTGGAGCCCGACATTCAGTTTTCAAAAACAGCCAATCTAAAAAGGTGTTAAAACGTAACGTCGTTTGTGTTTAGTTAATATAAAATCTCACGCTAAAATTCAGTCTCAAAAAGTAGTATGATCTCCAGGCCTGATCTGCCGTGGTATAATGTGTCCGCATATCAGGGTCTTTGTTGCTATGATCTCCAGGCCTGACCTGCCGCGGTATAATGCGACAGCATAGCAGGGTCTTTGCTGTTTGAATGAAATCATACATGAAACAAGCAATGTAAACACTGATCTGCCGGCGCATTGTTATCGACACATTTTGTTATGTAAAACCTTTCTTAATTCCGATTCTTTTGTCCCGAAAAACCCAGACAATGGATGTGTTTCAAAATAGAAATAACCGCAGTGCAATATTACAAAACGGACTTCAACAACCTCACTATCGCAGCCACCTCTCATGGGGATGCGAAATTTGGAGACCACTTTACACAGCCATAAACCATTTTCAATTATATTTCAAGCCTCGAAAATCTCTACATTTCGGAAGGTGGAATAACGTGTAAGGACGCACATACAGACTGACTGGTCGGATCAAGTAGACGAACCGATTTTCCTTTCTTCCAGTAAACTGAAGGTTTGAATTACTTTTTTGGGACGATATTTGTGCTCTCTAAGAACACAGTAGGAAAGTAAAACTAAATCTGCGTAGAATGCCATGATGTGTGTAGTTTCTTTCGTATGTGAGATGCCTTTGAACCGAAACTATCAAAAGTGCCAAAACGGTCTTGCTTATTATGTAAAATAAACCTGAATATAGTAACAATAGAAAAGGAACCAGTTTTAATTTCGTGTTTATTTCTTTAACGTGTGGCTAAAATGCAAATTTGAATCTGAACATTAATTAGTATGTTTGTTTGGAAAAATACATTCCTTACATTATACACCAGTAAATGTTTTTTTTTTTTTTTTTATACGGACGAAATAGACAATACAATAAAAAGGCATTTCTTTCTTGCCCCTACCCCCAACCCCAACACATATTCTATTATTCATTGGCGCAGCGCTAGTTCTTTTGCTGAATCTCAGCAGCAGCTTCTTACTTGTAGGTCAAGGGACAAAATTTTGCCCACGTTTCAAACCAGACGAGTTTATGTTTTAAATTATGAATTAAACGTCAAAATACCATCAAATGCCACATTGTCAGTGGATTTAACATGATACCCTTTTGTTTTATTATGTTGTTTGGTAATATAATGTCAGCCCTGATAATGAAAGAAGTTGCCAAAGAATGCAGTAATAGATCCTAAGCGTACAGTTTCAAATGGTACGATTGATATTTATTTCCCTGATGTGAAAAAAAATTACTGTGCATGCTAGAGAGCGAAGTTCTAGAGAGGCCAATCGCGCACAGTGCTCTTAGATAAGTGTATGTGTAAACTGAAGAATCGGAAAGCTGTATCATTAGCAGTTTGAATACCGAGGTACCGGAAGTGCCTGAAGTCTCAGCCATTATCTTCAGGCGTTTTGAGCATGTTACATCGCTGAAAAGAACGAAGTAAGACTAGCAGATGTTCCCAGCGTCCACCATGTATGATTAACTTAGTCATTTAACTTATTTATTGTTTGGAAAAGTCCCCAGATTTGTTTTAGTTTCTAAAAATATTCATTGACAATAAGAGTAAAAATTCCACTTACTTATTAATGTTTAGGTTCTAACAATCATGTAAGATTTTCGCTCAGGAAAACAATTAATGACCCTTACTGTTGACTCTAATGGTGTTAGGGGTCGCTGCACTAGTAGTTCACGAAGTACTATTACCCATGCATTTCGAGGATAATAATATATTCTTACATTTTGTTGTACAAGCACTCTCTCGTGGCATTATACAAACATAGGAACCACATAAAAAGCAGACATTTCTCTTACATAAGATAACTGATATAAGGGTGAAAAGCAGCTAATAAGACCGTCTTTTTTGACTAAGTTTTTAAAGGCAACCTACATCCTGCTTACAAGCTATTGAAAAATTTTGGTTTATTTAACCACAATTACACTTTTTAAATATATATATATATATATATATATATATATATATATATATATATATATATATATATATATATATATAATATAATATATATAGAGAGAGAGAGGGAGAGAGAGGGAGAGATGAGTGTTTATTTATTAGATGTCAGTGCTTTTAGTCCTCTGATTTCCGTAGCAGTCTTTTCTTCATGTCACACTCAAATAAAAAGGCACTATTATAGCAGAATTTAATTTATTAAGTTGACATGAAGAAAATAGTGAATATTCATCAATGTAAACGTAGAGACTATGTCATTGTACACATCAATGCAAACAGAGAGACTATGTCATGGTACACAGGTGCCGCAGACTTTGCGCTTAATACATTCTCTAGTTATAAAGAATAAGTACAAAATCAGTTTCCAAAGATATAATAATTAATTATGTTGATTACAAGTTTAACACATTACTCACACACACAAATATCTGACATGAAATATTTGTCGATAATTCTTTCATTTCACCCTCAGAGCGTAATTCTGGTGGGAACTAACTGTTGAAGAGATATATTTGCTCTAAGTGCGTAACAGAAACTATTTTATATTTTATTCCACTGGTTTTCAAACAATAAATAAGAAATGTACGCTGTTTTTTAAACATTTTTCTTCGAGGGAAAGATTTTTGTTTCATGATGTGTCTTGTGTCATATCTGTTAATACTTTGTTGTTATTTCGGACCCTTTCTGAAAATAGAAACGAATTTCATCATTTAGCACTTGAATCAAAAGAGATATAATATAGAGAACAGTCATTCTTTCTCATCCAATACACGACATTCCAAATTTTCCATCTGAAACCATATATAAAAAATCCAATCCTTGGTTTCTTTCTGAAACAAATTCCGTATAGTAAAAGCGTTTAAATACAAATGTATTCGAAAAAATGCCATCTTTAATACGTGCTCTTCAGGAGCAAATGATTGTGATATATATATATATATATATATATATATATATATATATATATATATATATATATATATATATATATATATATATATATATATTGTGCTTAAGTCGAGCAAATATGTTTTAATGATTCTGGAAAATAGTATAGTCACGCACGTCATACAATTCTCCAACCATATACGTAACGATTGAAGATATGGTAAATTTCAAGAACGAAAGCAAAGCATTCGACCGAGTCCTGCTAATAAAAGCAAGTTTCAGGCGAAGCCCAAGAGCAGTTTTGCTAGACATGTTTCAATGTCCGTAGTCAGCATATGAATAAACAATATGACTGTCTTCATTGTTACTCTAATTAATGGAAGTGAAAGTAACAGGCAGATGTTGGGGTAAATGGCTTAATTTTACATACTGAGGTTGAAAATAAGGCAATACATACTTTGCAACCCAACTTTTTTGTTCTTTCATTCCAGGAGTTATCAAAGAATGCATTATATAAAGAACGAAAAATCTAACCTAATTGAAGACCTAATCTAAGCGGTTGCTCTGCATATTTATTGATTTAGATAGACAAAAAAATAAGGCAAATTAATACTGTGTTTTATTCTTTTTACCTTTCTCATCCGTCTTTTCAGGAAACCCAATTAATTTGCCTCCTTCTTCTCTCTTCCATTCTCTTCCAGACGAGATTCAAGTTGCTGCAGAAGCATACGGACAGCTGCTCCATCAGAACGTCCTGGTTCCTGATTGATAGTTCCCCGTCTTTCCAGAAGTGCTACTTGATTGACGGTTCCTACGGGACCAGGCTCTTGCCCATCTTCTCCCGACAGCACGGCTTCAATATCTATCAATTATATAAATTTTCAATTGATAGCAGTTACTTCCAACGGTTTTTGATTTACAAATGTATGAGCCTTTACATAATACATGTTTCTCGTTAAAAATGCACTAAACCAGACATTGATGCTCACAATGTATAGTTCGGTGTTTATATTTTTAATGCCACCTTCTAATTATATTAGAGGCTCTTGCCTTTTTGCAATTTTGCTAGATTTGTTGCGTCCAAGAGTCCGAATTTCTAAATATCCTTACTGTGATTTATCTCTTTTGTTATCAACAATTAAACAATTCATCAAACTTTCATTATATTTGTCTGTACATATTATACTTTTATAATATGTCTGTCTGTGTGTCTACCAAATACCCAGCCACCCACTAAAGAGACGTTTCGTATTAAGACTGTCTGTATGTTTGCATATTGACTACGCCTGCATTGTGTGCATGTAACTGGATGACCAGATAGATATACATACCTCCAATTTGTTCTTCTACGTCATCAACCCTTTGGTTTACAGCATCAATGCCTTGTTTCAGGTTTTGTAATGCACCAACAATCTACAGCGAGAACATTTTAACTTATTGTTACATGAAAATTGTAGGTGCTATTGCACACATATATATATATATATATATATATATATATATATATATATATATATCTACGGCATTATATTTTTGTGCGAAATATCACATATACTTACATGTACTGAGCACAAAGAGCAATTATAGAATACGAACGTAATCATATGCGTTGAGCTCATCGTAACTGCAGAAGAACTTAGAACATAACCAAACTCAATAGCTTATTCCGTGTTCAAAGAAAATCACTGTTAACATTCAAACATGATTCATTGTCTACAAGATTTTCATAGTCACATTACATAAGATCTCAGACCTTGTCCGTGTCGTGTCCCTGGCTACGCTCGCATTGCACAATGATCATTTACATCCGACACACTTGACTGGTTTTATCAGTACAGTTACCATATTCAAAGGTCAGCGAGGAAACTGAAGGGGAAATTAAAGTAACTATGAGAACCAAATGTAAAATGTGACAAAATATTCTCCCTTGCTTTAATAAACATCATTTTAAAAATCTTATGTCGTTTTTAGTTAAAATATGCTAGAATAAAGATGGGACGCATTTTCTATTGTTTGGAAAAGAGTAATAATCGTACTTGTTTCTCGACTAAACGCATAAGTAAATTTAAATTTATGTAATGTTTTTGTTCATTTCACTCATATTACTTACAGAAAGAAAAAGGAAAGTTGGCACCCATTAGTGATAGCGATAGTGAAATTTCAGAATTTCTTTTTCCTCTGCGTCTTGTAGTCAAGACCATGCAGAATGTTAGAAGAGAATTGGAACAACACAAGTTGAATAGATAGATCAAGCAAAATTGGAAGCAACTAAAACCATCAACTAATAGCAGCGTACCTTTAACATCAACTTTAAATAATACTACCTATGGTACCCATACATACAACTTTGAATACGGAACACTTTGGAAGATACCAGACATTTGGCATACTTCAAAGATAAGTGATGAAGTCTACACTAGAATTATTTCTGTTCATTGATATTACAAGATGAGTCGAGGGACTCGGCAGATGGCATTCAGTTATTAAGGAGGGTGATCTATTCTAGCCTTTACATTTTCTGTCAATTTTTAATCTGATTAGGTGTCTGACCGTCGAAGAATACTGAGAAGTCATATAGTAACTATAAAGACCGAACACGATAACCGTCAAGACTAGTGTACTTAGTCCGTTAACATAAACTTAGAAAAGAGAAAGATGGCATGAAGTCAAAAGCATTTTTCTTAGCATCAACCAGGAAGAGAAATAAGAAATAATGTGATCTCATCGAATTACAGGACAGAAAATAGAAGAAACAAATGTAAAGGGAGAGTACGAACAGTCAGGAGGAATCAGAGATACTAGTACTTAAAAGCAATTAGGTGGAGATCTGTTGTTGACGCTCAGGCGCCACGTTACATGAAGTGGACTGAGTAAGTAGATAAGTAATTGAATAAGTAAATGAGTACGTGAGTGAGTTAGCAAATGAGTTTGCATCGAAATAAATACTCAAGCAAACCAGCATCTTGCTTGTTTGAAACAAATTTCAATTTAAACCGTGCATTCGATTTGAGAATCTGAGTAATTATTTGGTTTTCTTTCATCAATGATATAGCCAGAACTTTCTATCATTTTTACAGTGAAGTAAAAACAAGCATGCATGCAACCTGCGGTTTTATATGTCTGCATTTATAGCAAAATAGTTCTGAGGGATTATTATTATTTATTTATTTCGGGGGGGGGGGGTGCTGTCTTTCCTGGTATCAGTTATTCTGATGGCGCAACTTTCTTTTCCATTTTTTAACCCCATGGCAAGAAACTCTCACAGTAGTTTCTATTTGCTAGCAAAAGTATTTTCTTAATTAATGCTTCTATAGTTATCCTTTATACAACTGATGTGGAAATACAATGCAGTACATTGTGTGCAAAATCTAGATTGTCAGTATTGACGCGTGAACAAAAGATTACTTGAAAACTTAAGTATCAACATGCTAGTTTGCATAGTCGCTGGATTTGGTTGGTTTAAGTCTGTTACATTCCTAGATATATTTAACTTTATATTGTGACGAGATACTTCTAAACATATTAGATGGAATCTAACCTGTGGGAAAGATCAACCGACAGATATCAATAAATAATAATTTGATGTGTGCTAATTAAAGAGCAGACCAGGAATTATTCAAAGTGACGCAAACACGATAAACAGATGTTTGTAACCATGCTAATTTCAGAACAGGAAGTATTATAGACTACTGTTAACGGAGAGGTTCGTGCGATTCATATTGAATTACATTGTTTCAACGATCAGAACGCTGTAAATACAGCATTCAATATTTTACATTTGTATATATTTGTAAAATTCTACTGCAGATTAATATTTAGTATACAGATTACGCTCACTATTGACCGTAATTTTAAAATATTAGGTAATGAGCGTTTGATGATCAGAAGAATTGTCTTAAGTGAATTCAGTGGGCTGCAGCAATGGAAGTTATATTGTGGCAAGGGTTTTGATCAGTGAAATAATGGAAGATGGTAGATATAATATTATGCCACTCTCCAATATTTCATTTTAACGTTATTTCTTTACTTAAGTTAAGTCTGCAATCTCAGATCCACATCAGATTAAACTGCATTTGCGTCATGCTTCATGCAGGGAAAAACA
This sequence comes from Margaritifera margaritifera, assembly GCA_029931535.1. NCBI lineage: Eukaryota > Metazoa > Mollusca > Bivalvia > Unionida > Margaritiferidae > Margaritifera > Margaritifera margaritifera. The sequence continues at coordinate 434,723 of JAQPZY010001512.1, read as the reverse complement.
TGATCTCCTACCAAAAACCGAATACCTATGAAAAAGTTATGTGAATTAAAACTTTGAAAGTTTATCTAACTAGGACATTAAAGTCTTTCTCGTTCGTGCACGCTCATTCTTTTATTAACTGCCTTCTGTATTAAATGCAGTTTTTTGAACACCTTTATCGATTATTTTTTACATATAATTGTCGCCAACGATTGAATTGTCATTTTTTAGATACCAAAATTATTTAAAACGTTAATGAGAACATATTCTCTCTACCAAAAACAAGAGGACAAAATATAAATTTTAAATGTTATGGGTATATCGTGTATGCAAAGTTTGAGGGTACGGCAACTTATATAAAATAGAGTACTTACAAGTTTAACAGGGCCATCTTCGCCTCATTTACCTTCAAGGTTGCCCCTTTTTACCGCTATATTCCATATTCTTCTTGACCACAACGAAGCATCAGTTACAGCCAGGAATGATAGCAAAAGAAAGAGCTTCATCATGATGGCCCTGTTTCTCTATTTTTCTCTGTACAAGAATTGCTGTGGTCGCGGTAAAATAAGATGTGAAAAATCCGGGTGAGGCTTCGGTTTTATATACAACACACAATAGATTTCATCTTTCAATGCTAAAGAATATCTTTAAGCATTAAGCTGTGCGACACTGATACACATAATGTTTGTTTACTTTATTTCGATAAATGACAAATGGCACATGGTGATCTGTAAGCATTGACTGATTATTAAAACTGGAGTAAACACTATGATCAAATTAGTCTATCAGGAATCAACGAATTAATATTTAACCCTGTGTATGGTCAATCAAGTGAGTTTCCTTTATCATTGCACTAAAAGGGTTAATGTCATCAATTGCGACAGGTTAGATTTTTCGAATCATTTCGCATGACCGCTGTCTATTTTATGGTTATTTGTGCTAAAAAAAATGTGATGTATACGCATGCACATATTGGTAGCAGCTATTGTAAAATGAGATTGACTCTCAAGATTCAAGATTGCTGAATTTCACTCATAGCTACAATATCACTGACGAAGTAGGACACAAGGTGAAGTAAGTCAAAAATGTTCCAATTAGCATAGATACTATGTAAACAAAATAATTCTAATTGGTACATATTTTCACAGCAATACACTGAATAACGAGCCTAAACACATCGTGCATTAATTTCATAAATAACAAGTACGCGTAGAAGATATAAATAATGAAGAAATATGCTAATACGCATAGTCATTTTTTTAAAAAAAGTTATTTATGTCTTAATTCAGGCAAAAGATGAGAACTTATTTTTCTAAATTAAAAGTACTTAGGTCTGACAATTCCTTCTCACATCTTGATGAAACAGCAGTCCTTTGTATTTAAGTATAGTATGTCTAATTATGTAGTTTCTAGTTAAGTATATTATCTCTAATTATGAAGTTTCTAGTTAAGTTAATATGTCTAATTATGTAGTTTATATTTATTGTGCTAGAACTTTCTTCCTTGTATTAAGAACATTCAAATAAAAAGTGGAATTCGTCCCATAATCATTGGCTGTACATTTTTATCCCGTTTGTAACTTAATTCGTTAGGATTCGTACGCCGTGGTCGCCAGAAAAGTGCAAGACAGTCGCTAGATAGTGTTCCGCTCCTACCACCTGTCAGGTGGGTCGTCAACCCCAGTCATAACTTCACTCCTTGCTCTAGAATGGTTTAATGTCTGATTTTTGAACTATCTGTAGCTAAACATAGGGGAGTAATTTACAGAATTGTTTGTACTAAAATACTTCTGTTTTAAACGAAATATATCAGTAAAATATATGGCGATTAAATTATGATTTTAAGATATATTAGCAAATTAATATTATCCTAGTTTCACTACAATTCTACAATATTACATTAGATCGTTAAATCAACAATTGAATTTGTCATATTTTACACCATAATACATACACTAAATTATACAATACAAAATCCAAGGAAAATATATCAGAGTACAATGATATAGCAGATACATGACATCGAAACATTTCGCTAAAATATTTATATTGAGAAAGAGCTTCCAACAAGTATAAATATTTGTTGATTGTTTCAAAACTCAATTAAAATTATTCCATAAAAATGTATTGATGCCAGTCGGTTTAGACTAAGTATAAAAATCTTCTTACACGAATCGTGTTCTCTTTGTAGAATTAAAACGGGGATATGATAGATCTTCTAAAGCATCTTGTTTGTCCTTTAAATCAGTTATATTAAACTCTAAAACGAAGAAATGAATCTAGAGCCAGGCGTAACAACTAGAATACAAATATGAAAATTGTATTAATGGATTAGCAGTACTTAATGCAAGTAACTCACTTAAGCTGCATTTCCTAAAATAATCTCAAAATATACGCCACAAGCATGCGGAATACTTCAGAAATTTTGGCAGTGAATGTATGTGTCAGCCAAGCACAACAATCTATCGACGTGTAAAAAATCAGAGCGACGTAGACACAAAAAAAAACAAATAAGAAAATAAGAAAATAAAAAAATGAAAAAAGCCCAAATAAATAGCTACTACATCAATATCTTAGGTTTGTTGCATCGTTTTCGAGAACAACTGTTTTGAGAAAAAAAGGGCACAAACTTGATAAGAATCAGATACCTGCATCTTGAAAAACACATTTGATTCAAAGTAAGATGTTACCTCTAATTTTGCTATCGGCTAATTTTTCTTAAAGCAATCAAAAGCACCAAAGTCACCAAAGAAGCAGCTAGTTATTGCACCTAGTTCTCTTGTCTCAAACATGTTTCAATATCTATGGCAAATTGTTTGAATCGTTTGAGATTTCTGCAGAAAAGCCCATCGTTATCCAACTTCCCTTGTCATAGAATGTAGAGATTGTTAAAAACTCATTCTGATCCTGAAGTATTAAACACGTTCTTCATGTCTTCTTGCCGATTATAGTGACTTTTTTATCATTGAAATCTAGCTACATTGTCAGTTTGTTCAACTTGTACATACGCAGAAATGTTGGAGGACTTGTTTGAAAATAACAAATTTTGGTTGCAGTTTTAGCCACATAGTCAAGACAAAAGGCGTTAAGTCCTTTTGATGTAATTTGTAGATCTCATGAGAAAATGAAACATTGATAATTTACACAACCCTGCGCCAGAAGATTTTCTCAAGGTATTAGAAGGCGCGATATATTCTCGGCCTTTTTCTACGCTAACGTATGCTGACTTTTACCAGATTATAGTACAATCTGACTTTGAGATTAATCTCACTTCTAATCAATCTACAGAAAGTATAAGAGTCTAATAAAGACATTTTGGATCTTTCAAAGTGCATTTCCTAAATTTTGACGAGAAAAAAACATAATTGAAAACGTCTCTTACACGGTTTATAAAGGGACCCAAAGTAATTCCCCAAATGCATTTTTAATGGGATATGCATAAGTACACACCTGAATTCCACGAATTCGTTCTGTACGATATACACCATATCTCATTAAGCTAAAATACATGTTCACTTCTATTCATTTAAAAAGTATTGTTTTAAGAAGTGGGACAGAACTATGGGTATAAGTAGATTCGGTTTATTTCTCAAAAAGTACCATCAGCTACCGTACCTAGATTGCGAGCTAATATTCCTAACTATTTACGTGAATTTGTTATATGTCGCAAATTTCATCGTTGTAATGAACGTTTTAAATATAATTAAAAACATGCTCAGCCTAGCATCACGCCAGGGAATGATCAACTGATCAATTAGATTTCACATATCACATTGAATGCTACATGACTTATTCGAAACCTTTGGCGTAGTTTCTCCTTCACAAAAGTGTATATACGTTCTACCTAGCATACGCTTGCATACACAAAGATAAAGAGAGAGGATCTGTTGCTCTTGGTTTGTTTCTTTTTGTTGGTTTCTCTTCTGCTGTTTTCTTCTTCATTTATTTCCTTTAATCCTTTACCGGTCCTCTATACAATTTAGGCATTTGTCAATTATAGTATTCTATTTCGACTAAACTTTCAATAAGTTATACGTTCATGTCCATGACCTATATATTCCACAGCGATCGCGAGAACTTTTATATCTGAATAATTTTCCATCAGTTTTCTTTTATCAGTGAAATATCCTTGACATACTGTGGGTACATCTCATTGTTGCAAGCTATCGTATACTGATGTCAATCTTCACTGAATATTAAGAGGTTTTTAGCATAGATGCGAGGACGTTACAATATTGTCAGGATAGGCATTATCACTTTCAAAACGTCATTCATATAATGGAATTTCATTTGAATCTGACTACTGAGTGTAACGCAAGAACATGTTCCATTTTTTTAAAACAACTAGTATATTGAATTGACAGATAATGACCCGAAGATCAAAATGCTCATGAGTTTGTGATAGCTGGTAAAATTACCCCTCCTCCCCTGACCGTGATGAAAGGGACAAACCTGAGTAAACTGGGCAGGAATAAAAACCTCAAAGCGAAGATTACTCATCACCTTCGTGAATTTCTAACAAATCTGGGTGGAAATTAAAATTGCTAAGGGGTGAGGCAAATACCTTGCTGAACAGTCTATTTGTTTTAGTCATTTGCACCATTTGTGTAGGCCTGTATACGTGTATGTACATGAATCAGTTCAATGCAATTAGCTAAACTGTCCAAATATGGACACAGTTGCCTCGAAAGCGATATATGTAACATAAACTACCTATATAACAGAATATAATGATACTATGTATCATTAGGTTTACAAATTTAGCTGCAACCCTTAATAATATAATTATATCAAATAATGGTTGCAAATTACAAAACTTTTGCATTATTTCAGAGAGAGTTTTATATCCCAGTTTAGGCATTTTTATGTTTTAAATCCTCTGTAATGTTCAAAACACTATATAGTGCATTGTGACTAGCTTTTAAACACTCAAGAGTATATTGCAACTTGTATTAAATCAGTTTTAAAAGACTCCACTTCTTTACAAAACACTACGGTTAATTTTTTATTCAGATAAATTAATATGATTAGTTGTTTGCGATACATTTAACGCTAATGCTATCATTCTTTACATTTGAGACATTCCTTGTGTGGATGTGGATATTTAGTGGGCTTAGGGATTCTCTAAAGTAACAAAACTGTGGTTATATTTGTTGATTTGAGGAGGAAACAAAAGCGCTGTTTTCAATATCAAATCCTGGTCTGAATGCAGTACAGCTGATATAGCTACACGTATTTCATAATGTGGGAAGTGGTCACACTTGGTATGGTAAGTCTGATCCTTTATGGAGTAAATGGGACCATACAAATGCGGTAACTATTGTGATATTTTAACCAATTTAAAAGTCTACAGTAAATACTATCTAACATCATTCAGTGGATCCTGAGCTTGACGACGTTTTTTTTGCTCTATTTTTTATACGGTTATAAAATTTCTTCTTACACAAGATATTTTTAGACATTTTTAAATATTCTGCGCACATAAACATTGTGTTGCTATTAGCAGAGAATTTCGGCATATGGTTTATTTTGAAGAAATAAAACCTAACCATGTTCACAAACAATTTCAGGATTGGAAAGGTATAACAGAACACAATTTTGTTTGTTAATGACGTAATAGTCCGCTCTCCCAGAATTATGGACGCATTGCTAAAAACAAATATGGCTGCATTGATAAACAACCATTGCGAAAAGAAAAAGTAGAGAAACATGCAGTTTTGTCAAGCTGTTCTATAAAGACACATTTTGAACTTCAAGGGTTCACTATTGGAATGTCTGGTTCAGCGGCAAATATTGCACTTCTAGCAACTCGAGTCAATATACCGTATGTACAAGATTGTTTCTATACAGAGGGAATATTATATATATATATATATATATATATATATATATATATATATATATATATATATATAATATAGATAGATAGATAAAGAATCATTTCTTCGGCCGACACAGAAATTGTATGGCATTAGTAAAGCTGTATGTACCTTCTTTAGTTGACGGTTAAACTAACCAAAATTCAGTGAAACCGTAATATGAAACACTCAGATATTCGAGATCACGCGCTTCACTTGCGCAGTACGTGTGTGCTCAGTACGTGTGGAAAGCCTTTCTCTTACCTTCAACCTCGAAAACGTTCAAAACCATACAAAGGCCAACCAAAAGGAGGTATGGATCACTGCACGTGAAGGTTTTGAAATAATAGATTCCGTGCATTTCAAGAACAATACTAGATTCTTCAATTGTCTGTACAAGCACTCTCCTATGGCATGCAATACATACATAAATAATTACATGAATAATTTCTATAATGTTTTCCTTCGTAGTAACAGCACATTTAGTACGACAATAAATATATAAAACCTACAGTAAAAACATTTTCCAAAGCAAAGGGGCAGAAGATGTAACTGTACCCATCAATTTGCACGTGCGTTACTGCACGCGACTGCAGCTACAACATTTTCAGCCTTTTCTGTTCAATCGTCGTAGACTTGTGCCAATCGCTGTGATTTCAGCGTTTGCAAATCCCACGAAGAAAACGATGTGTTTCCACCCACATTGTACTAGACTGAAAGTGCATCAAACACTTGTTTTATACAATTTTTGAATGCGCTTTCTGTGGCATTTATTTTATATGACAAAATTTAAGATATTAAAACTTATTCTAATTAATAAAAATTGAACATTACATGACCTGTGAATTGTCGAAGTTTTTTTCACCCTCTAACACTTTCCAATTGACTGCGCACAAATTGTACAAAAATGATGTTGCTAGCGAAAGATACTATAAATAATTCCGTAATGTCCGTCAACCTTACTTAGCAACTCTTTATCTCTTTACCTACAACAATACTTGGGACGGGGGGGGGGGCACTAGGTGTTGTCTGGCGTGAGTGATTGACCGGTGTCACATAACACAGATTACCTCTTGAGAGCGCAGATTTACGAGGTTCCACAAAGTACACTAAAGTAGAATGAATGGGTAGTAACTTTAAAGTTTGCTATCTCAAAATAAGTTCATCGGATTTGCGTTACGTTTTTAAATAAGCGATTCTTATTAAACAAATAAATCAGTAAACTTTCCATTTCTAGGAGATATTATCCCGGGGATATTTCCGTGCGGATCGGTGTAGGCGGGTGTTCAAAGTAAAGTGTGTGTCCAAGTTATCAACATACATATTGGACCAAGCTATAACGTTTACTTTGTTCAACATATTGCTGTACTACACTACGCCGAACGGGTTTATATAGGTGCGTTCTGTGACGACTTTGAACCCCTAAATTCATGTTCAGTTATAAACTTTTGTGCTCCCGTATGTGCCAAAATATTGTTGTCTTCTTATATAGTGTATTATTGAGACCTGTTATAGTTCTGAATGGAAGAGAGAGAGAGAGAGAGGGAGGAGGGTTGGAAGAATCTGATGCAGCTCAATCCGTTAGAACAGAAAAAATTGCCAAGGATAAGTTACTCCTATGTTTGCACAATAGCTTTGGTCTCTTCTGAAAGAGCTAAAGTAGAAGGAGAATGGAGCTGATTTGTCGATCGCATTGAGACGAATATCACAGATGTAACAACTTGTATAAATAGCTATTGAATTATGGAATAAATAAGTGTAGACCACAGATGATAAATTCCCAACAGCAACAACTACTGCAGTACAACAAAAACAACAAGAATAGTAACAGCAATAATAATAATAATAATAATAATAATAATAATAATAATAATTAGTAGAAGAACGAAAAGAAGAGCAATACATTTCAAAAATTGTTGATCAACGAAAATTCTTATTTAATTTTCATGAAAGTTATCACTTTTTTAAAAAATGACAGAACACTGGTGACTGCTTAGCAGTTTGCCAAAGATTAACGTGAACAGATTAAATTTCAAATTTTATTAAAATGGGGGAGCAACTCTTAAAACTCTTTACATTTTTTGTATGGGAGTTTTTAGGTGTCGATATCATAGAAGTCATTTTCATTTTCTATATGCTTTGTATGGGCAACAAGTAGTAGATTATAGTGGGGTTTCCAGGACAATTATTGATTTTACCTTCTCTTAGTCTCAGGACAAGTATGATTCGAGTGACTCGCTCTTGCTCGTCTCTCTCATCATCTTCTCCTGAGACAAAGACAAGAGAAAAATCAATAATTATCCTTGAAACTCTCCACTATAATCTACTACTGTGGAGTAAATATCCATAGTGTTCATTTATCGCAAAGTATTAAACTGCTATTAATATTAAAAAGTTTTGGTCTTCTATAATAAAGATTACATAAAACAATTTTGTCTGATTAGATATGAAATGGATCTAATGAATATCTTTTAATAAAATAGGTCTAATGAATCTCTTTTGATAAATTGAATATGAAATTAATCTAATGAAAATCTTTCGCTAAAATAAATCTAATGAATCTCCTTTGTAAAATTAAATATGAAATGAATCTAATGAAAATCTTTTGATAAATTGAATCTAATGAATCTCTTTTGATAAATTGAATATGAAATGAGTCTAATGAATCTCTTTTGATAATTGAATATGAAATGAGTCTAATGAAAATCTTTTAATAAATTGAATATGAAATGTGACTAATGAAAATCGTTTGAGAAATTGAATCTAATGAATCTCTTTTAATAAATTAAATCTAATGAATGTCTTTTGATAAAATTAATATGAAATGAATCTAATGAATCTTTTTTAATAAATTGAATATGAAATGGATCTAATGAATCTCTTTTAATAAATTGAATATGAAATGGATCTAATGAATCTCTTTTAATAAATCGAATATGAAATGGATCTAATGAATCTTTTTTAATAAATTGAATATGAAATGGATCTAATGAATCTCTTGTAATAAATTGAATATGAAATTGATCTAATGAGTCTCTTTTAATAAATTGAATATGAAATGGATCTAATGAATCTCTTTTAATAAATTGAATATGAAATTGATCTAATGAATCTCTTGTAATAAATTGAATATGAAATGGATTTAATGAATCTCTTTTAATAAATTGAATATGAAATGGATCTAATGAATCTCTTTTGATACAATGAATATGAAATGAGTCTAATGAAAATCTTTTCATAAATTGAATTTGAAATGAATCTAATGAAAATCTTTTGATAAATTGAATAGAAATAATTCTAATGAATCTCTTTTAATGAATTGAATATGAAATGAGTCATATGTCAATCTTTTGATAAAGTGAATCTAATGAATCTCTTTTGATAACTTGAATATGAAAAGAATCTAATCAATTTCTTTTAATAAATTGAATATGAAATGAGTCTAATGTCAATCATTTCATAAATTGAATAAAATGAATCTGATCTGGTAATACTCATTTTGAAATAAGATCTTTTCCCAAATAAAGCCTGCTCATAATCCTCAAACGTGAAACATAACTCAACAGACCTTTTTTTTTTTTTTTTGCTCCCTTAAATCTCTTTTTTAGCTTACCATGTTTATCTCTTATACAATACATTTTGCTTCTCAAACCAATAAACTCTGCTATAGGAATAAAACTCATTTCATCTTTAAACTTTCCTATGATCTTTTTATTTTCCTCACAATGGAATCCGCTTGATACAGAACAATCTGATTGATCAGAATGTTGCTTATGGCTATCCATCTCATCATAGATATCATCACAGTAAATCTTATAGCACAAGCTATCCGTGTCTGTAAACAATAGCTCAGATTTTAAGAAATTGTTCTTGATAAAATGATAATGGAAATCATACATGAGACACTTTGAGATATCTAAAATAGCTGCTCCAACATAGATAGGTTTGTTAAGTAATAGGTTTGTTTTCCTTTTATGTATCGCAACAAGATTCTCATCAAAAATGTTCATGCTCACAAAATTATCGTTAGCTACAAGCTTATTTCTTCGTTCAACATTATTTACTATCTCTATATCTAATCTTCTTCTAATATTCTCTAATGTTTTTCCAAAGACACTATTGTTCATGAGCTTAAACAAATTTTTTTCAAATGAGCTTTTTGCCAAAGATCTCTTGCTTGTATTAAAATCAATGTAACCTTTTAACCAAGCTTTTTGTTTAAACTTGAGTATTCTGTGAACTATTCTTAGTACTAATCCGTTTGCTAATGATTGAATCAAGGCCCTATGATGAATTACATAAGTTTTCTTATTAAACAAACAAAAATAAGTAAGATAGTTCACGTAGTCTTTAAAAAATCTTTTGGGTTTGTGACCACAACTAGATTTACTATGGTCAAAGTAAAAGGCTTTAATGATTATAATCCTACTGAGAAGTTCCTACATTAGTTCGTTTGGGAGGTTTTTAACGGACCGGTACCAGATGAAAAAAATGTCTATCATTTAGATGGTGATAAAAAGAATAATAATTTAATGAATCTAGATTTACAAGATGAGTACAAGACTCATTCAGTTTTTGATCGATATGAAGCTAACGATAGAGGTATGATAAGACACAAGAGAACAAAGAAACTAATTGGAAATAGAAATAACATGGGTTATTTAAATATGGTTGTTTCAACTAAAAAGGGGATACACAAGTATTACCCTAATAGGTTTGTGTATGATGCCTTTATAGGATTTATTCCAGTTGGTTATGTTTTTGATCATCTAAATAAGGTTAAAACAGATAACAGGATAGAGAATCTTCAAACTGTAACTCAACAAGAAAACTGTCTTCGTGGAAACAAATCAGTAGGTAACAAAACAAGTTAAACCTGTTATCTCAATCAATCTTGAGACTAATGAGAAAAAAATGTGGGTCTCAATAAATGCTGCTGGCAAGCACTTTGGTATAGAAGGCAGAGCAATACAGTTTGCAGCAGATGGCGTTACAAAAACAGCAAAAACTAAAATCTTTGATGGGATTAGAATAAGCTTTTCATATGAATAGGTCAAGAAACCTTATTAAACAAAAGATAGTTTTATATAAAAATGGCTCTGATGAATCTGTTGTTAGAATTATATCGTACTCTAATAGAACCTAAAACAAAACAAGAAACAGTAGATATAAAATCAGAACAAATATAAATTAAACAAGAAGAGTACATTCCAGATAACGGAGAAGTAGTTGAAGATGATTTTATACTGAGTCCGTCAAACAGAATATTTTACCTGATCAAAGGCAAGTATAATCCCAAGTATCAGTTAGCAAATAAGATTAAAAAAATTTAACTTTACACCAGATGAACGATAATTCTTTAATTAGAGACTAAAATTTTTAATAAATATCACGATACCTGGCAGACAGAAAAACATCAAGTTTGATTTCATTTTTATTAAGATTTTTAGTATGATGAGAGAGATTGAATTTATTTAAAAAGAAAGAGAGTCCAATTTGATAAGTTTATGTTCACCAACTAAATGTCGTCAAGTACTAGTATGAGAATATCTATGAAAATATCATTAGTAATTTTTAATCGTACTACTTGAAATCAAGCTGTTAAACAAATCGCTATATCCTCTCCATTTGACTAAATATTTTGTACCTTTTGTTTTTAGTACCTTTTCAACAATAAATACATCGTGTGATGTTTTCTCTTGTTCATACAATGAGCCTATTACGCTTTCTCCGTTTAAATCTTTAAGCTAGTATGTAACAGGAACAGTATTTATTACTTTGTCTACGATTAAGATTTCTTCAAGTCCGATTTTTTTGTATCCTCTCTCAACAATTTATTTTGTTAGTGATATTCTAACTCTATCATGCTTGTTAAACTTAGGTAATCTGTTTTGTTTAGACTCAATTTGATCATTTGTTTTTACTTGTTCAGGATTCTTTAGGGTTTCATTTGGAGATACCTGAATTGTCCTATGCTTATTATCATTGTACTCATCTACTATTTGCTGTAATGTCTCAATGTATCTATTTGTATTGTTTGCTGTTATATTCTTATATAATCTTTCTTTAAGCGTTCTGTTAAACCTTTCTACTATTACACTCTTTCCTTCATTTCCTGTGGTATAACTTTCTATCTTATACCTATTTAGAAAATCCTCAATTTTTTTTTATAGAACTCGACTCCATGGTATGTTCATATTCTATTAGGTCTTCTTCCACAATTTTCCATTATACTATAAAATGCTGTTGTTATTGTGTTTATCATTTTATTTTTTATAGGTACACTAAAAACATACCTACTAAAGATGTATAATATGTTTAGTAGATATCTATTACCATCATTAAACTCTGCTAAATTTGACATGTCAGTTAAATCTACGGCCCAAATGTCATCTGACGCATTTGCAACGACCTTTCTCCTAGGGAATTTTTTTTAGGTTTGTGTAATTCATTTGCCAAACCAATAAAAGGAGAAGTCTGGTTGAACCTATATTTAGTACCATTGCCATTGCCAAACCTATGCTGACACGTGTCAAACTTCATTTGGCAGCAGCCTCTTTGTAATTTACCGCGACAGAACCTTGTTCTGGAGCAGCCAAACGAAGTTTGGCTACCTATACCTAATTTGTGTTTTAAACCTTTTATTCCTTTAACAAAGCCTCATTCTACTCGTTCTCTGAAATTAACAGGTTTCATGGCGGCTAATTCATCAAGCATAATTTTATCACAACCCAACTTGTTATCAGGTTCATCTCGATAACAGATATCATGTCTCATAGCTATTGCATCTACTTGATTATAAGGTTCTTGTCCTGGTAAAGGCTGATCGTTTTCATCAATCTGTTCACTATGAGGATTCTATGGTCCCGTATACTTATGTTTTGGTAGAGTCCAACCACCTTTTGGTTTTGGAAGCTTACCGATAAATTTGTGTATGTAAAACGCTCCTCCAGTAATCTTTTTACTTAATGGTGGCAAAATATAACTATTACCTAATAGTTCTCTTTCATTACAGCCTTTGCAATAGATTACTATCTTTGCCATCTTCTCCGCACAAATGATAGTCCTTGTCGCACTTGCACATTTTATTTTAATTCGTTTTATTATTTTCGAAAAGTTTGTTTCAACAAGGTGAATCTGGTCTTAACAAAACAACATTACCAGTACAAACGTTTGTTAATTCTTTTTTGACAAACACACTCTTGGCTCTTCCACATATTTCGCATACACTTTTAATCATATTTCTTCCATTAGATGTTATAATAGATACTGGATCTCTACTTGGTTTACGAGCTCGACATTTAAGACAATAGGTTTCCATTGTTTTATACTTAGCTTTTACACAACATTTTGAGTAGCTAAGCGCAGCCATATTTATATGGCAAGCTAAGCTTGCGCAGCAAGCTCACCATTACGATAAGAAGGTTTAGAATCAAACTGAGTAATAAAATCTAAAAATGATTTACCAGCTTTCATTTGTTTGATAAATAGGATACAATAATAACCACAAGCAACTATACCTATTGGTTGAAGCTGATTTGAAGAATATTATAGTTTCTTCTTAGCATACTGTTTTACTTTATCACTTGGTGGAAGACCAAATGAATCTAAATATAGATTATTATACAAAGCGACCCAATGAGTGCCAGAACCATCGAAGAGTGTCCTTGCTAAAGACACTAACAATACCTTTTATTTATTTTTTAATGCGGCATCTATTTCAAAATTATTTAATGCGTGAACAGGTTTATCATTTGTTACTTGTACATAGTGATCATCTATTACCTGACCATCTGTCGCGACAGAACTCTGCTCTGGAGAAGTAAAGCGCAGCTTTACCTGGCCAGGCTTTGCCTGGAAACAGTGATTTGCTTTGCAAATCACCGCCTTACCATACCTGGAAGCATCAGTCCTCGTCTTATTCTAAATAGGCTTGGAAGAAGACTTCCATCTATTCCAGCTAACAGAGGGCCAGCGAAACCTCCGTTCCTGCTTGTTACTCTCTTCTTCGTTTGTCTTGATTTTTTAAACCGTTCTTCTTCGTTTTGTTTGGCATTATTTTAGTTATTTAGACATAATTGCTGTTTACATAGGAGCCTTTATACCATTGCCAAACCTTGCTTGATCGTTACCTTTTACAGCTTTCTCAGTTGCTGCAGATATAGCACCAGAAGCTGCTGCAAAACCTAACGTTCCTAATACTGGTACAATTTTAGGTAATATAGTCTTTATTATTGTTGATACAGCTGGACCAAAGAAACCACCTTGTTTTCTCATTGAATTTAACTGAGACTTAGAAATATTTATTACAAATGAATCTCCTTTTGTAATTAATTTAGATTGATTTTTTTTTCCCATAATAGGTATAATCTTACCAGTATTTAATCTTGGATTAATCGTTAATGACACTGACTTCTTAGTTGATATCGCATCAGCTAATTTTTGTATTTGTCCATCGGACAAACTGATTTCTACTCTCGAATAAGTCATTATTTAAATCCTACTAGATTAAATTATAAATACTGTTTGATATCAATAAAAATATTTTTTTCGTATTATACTCTAACTGTCATCTTACCTTTCAAAGCATCTATTGTAATATACCTGTCAGAGGTAACTAAGGCATAAGCATTAAACTGAGCTCCTGGAATAGCTCCAAGAGTAAAATTGATTTCTATTTCAGCTGGTGAAGTACCAATCTTTTCTGAGTGCTTTGAAACATCAAAATAAAATATTGGGTATAATGTCCTAAACTCTTCTAATGATATCTGAGTTCCATCACCAACATCTTGGTATTTTTGCATGGAATCTAACAAGGCCGTGTAAACTCTATATATATTTAATGTTATGTTTCTAAAATCACATTCATACTCTCTGTCTGGATGTCTTCTTGAGTTAATTCTGGCACTTATTCTTCTTACATCCATATTCCTGAACCTAGTTTTATTAGTTTCTTGTGAAGCGGCTCCAGGTAGATTTTTTAAATACGGCAAAGATATTTCTTGGCAGTTGCTCACTTGGTGCACTAGTAATACGCCATGTGTGATCCGTCATATTCTCCATGGTTTTCTGATAGACTTTGTTCTGTTGAAAATGAATATTTCTTGTAAACGTATCAATGACTGAAAGTAATTCTAGTTCTTTTGTCACAGAAGGTATAACCTTTGACAGATGAGAAATAACAAATTGGCTGTCAGTGACACCAGCTA
The DNA here is from genome assembly GCA_029931535.1 of Margaritifera margaritifera. NCBI lineage: Eukaryota > Metazoa > Mollusca > Bivalvia > Unionida > Margaritiferidae > Margaritifera > Margaritifera margaritifera. The sequence continues at coordinate 419,678 of JAQPZY010001512.1, read as the reverse complement.
CCTTGTGGATATAATCATTTGGATCAGCTCTGTTAAAGATGATAGTATGTTTCATTCCTCTAAAGACCCTAGTAATATCTCTGCAGAACCCAAAGACAGGACAATGGCAAGAACATACATACTGTTTCTCCATCTCCTGTTATACTTTTTCTTTTAGCGAAGCCTTCATTATAATAAGGATTTCTTTTCAAAATAGTACAAAGATTATTAGCTACTGGAAGCATAGCCGTTCCATCAGCTGCTGAGGCTGGTGGTGTTATACCAAATATATTACAAACAGTTGTTAGTTCAGCTCTCGTAGCATCAGCATTAGCAGCTGCACCTATTGGAGCTCTCTTTATCTGTGGTGCTAATGCGATTAAAAATGTTCTTACTGAGGCAAGATCAGCTGCTTCATCAGCTCCAGGATGAGCAGCAAGAATAATTAAAAACTCTCTGAACTATGCGATGCTAGTACTTGTATCTTTGTACCAGAAAATGTTTGTTGCTGAGCTTCTAGAATAATCGTCACTAAATGAAATAAGATTTAGAATTGTACTTGCTGTTGGCATGCGATCTGATAAATCTTCTATGGTCTGATTGTTAAGTTGGTACCTAGCGCTTTTAAAGATACTCCAGCCATTATTGTGTAATGTTATCTGAGCATCTGCCGCGAGAGCAACTCCTGGAGGTATAACCTGTATTGTACCTCTTACTCCTATAAAAGCTTTGTGAGGTAATAGGTACATATCCTCATCTCTAGTATTAATTGCTCTCTGACCAGCTTGATTTGGATCATTAGAGTAATCGTCAAGGTACTCGATGTATTCGAAAGCTGTTGTAGTATCATCTAAATCATACGTCTCAGAAAAGTTGAGATAGTCTGCTGTTGACATCCTCGTTATATTTTATTTTTAGATAAAATTAGTGTCTAAGTTCCATATTCGTGGAACGTCAGCACTAGGAGATACCTGTTTTAGTCTTCTAACTACTGCTTCACTTTAGTAGTAGATATAATAGCTCGTTCAGTATCTTTTGTTGGAGCTATTTCTTTTATAGCTTCTTTTATTTCTGCATTAGATGGAGGAGGAGTTCCTTTTATTTCATCAGCAATGATTTGTCCAACAGCTGTTCCTGCAGCTGATATAGCTCCAGTAGCAAAGGCCTTTGAAGCATCTGCGGCTTTAAGAGCAACCTTTTTAGTTATACCAGGTATATTCTTGACTAGTTTAGTAAAGATGTTTCCGAGGTAACCTCCAACAATATGTCTTCTTTGGATCCTATTGCGTTTCATTATATCATAGTGTTTTTATGAAATTATTTTACGTTTCTATGCTTAAGATTACTAAGTGATTCTTCTGGCGATTCTTCTCAGATGCAAGTAATATGTAACCTGTTCATTGTTTAAATCTAGCTGAGTTCCATATTGATCAGTTAGTATCATAGTAATGTTACCTATCTTTTCTTCTACCTTGATACGATAATAAATCATTGCCTTTGTTGAATCTGTATCAGAGAACCCAGAGGAACATTAGGTGAAACACTATAGATTGTCTGACCTCTGCTTCCATTTGAAGTCTATCTAGTATCTCAACGATCTCATTGTTGGTATTTATATCCTCTCTTCCATATTGTTTTATAGAAAGGAGCTCATCTAAACGAGAGATTAGTTCATTGCTGGATGAGAATAATCTTATTCCTGAACCTATTTTCATGAGTTCTTTATCACAATCAAGCACTATCAGTTTTTGTTTCCATATCAAATAAGGCATCTGATTTTAAATCATCAAAACGCTTAATCATCTCTTCTCGTATTGTACTATCAGGAAGTATCCCGTATTTCCAATCACTACTAGTAGTTCGTGGTCAATCAAAAAAAGATTTTTTCTAGTACAAGCTGTATCATTTTAGATACAACATGGATTTCAATTCCTCTGTAGGTATTTGATTTATTCTCTTTTATAATCATGTTAAAACCAGATGATTTCATTTCTTCTAGTTTCTTTATTTAACATCTCCAACTGATTATCGTTATGCGTGCTGATTTTATCGTTTGTAATATATCTTAAATCTAAGTTGTTAACGTGAGCATCTAGATTATCTTTTTGAAAATATCATTAAACTCAATTAATAGCTTTATGTTATCTTCATGACTTTTTTCAGTTTCTTGTTGAGGCTGTGGTTGATCTAATGGATGAGGTTGTGGTTGAGGTTCAGATATTTTTTATTCGAAATCGTATTTCAGTTCATGAAAAGCCTCTTTCATGAATATATCCTGTCCAGATTTAGTATTGTAACAATAGAAAACTTTGACTTGCGCTTGCCAAGTGAAAGCCTTTCAATCATATTATTAGTTGATCTGTAGTAGACAATGTAGATTAAATACTTTTTAACGTTTTCTTCAAACTCAACCTTGTTTTTTTGAATCAACTATCCTATCTATCATCTCAAAGCTCTTATCCTGTAATCTTTTACTAATTTGGTCCAGTTTATCATGTGTTTCTGAATTGTTATCTAAAGAGGATTCGTTAATAATGATATAGTCATCAACCGGAATATCAGGTTGTTTAAAGATAACTTCTTGTTTGTTTAGCTTGTCAAATAAATCTTTTGCAAGTGAAACAATAGTTAATTCTGAAAAGGCCTCAGATTTTTGTTTAGTTTCAGGTTCAGTCAGCGTTGATCTATCCTTGCTTGATTCTTTTTCTTTATCTTCTTCTTGCAAACCTAATAGCTCAGTCTGAACTTGTTTTTCTTTAGTAATTCCTTAACGTTTAGTTCTCGTTGATTTATCTTTATCCTGTAAACCTAACATTGAAGTTTGAGTTTCTTTCTCTTCAATCTCAGGTACAGCCATCATTGATTTATTCTTACCTAATAGTTCAATTTCAGTTTCTTTATATCTGTGTCTATAGCATCAGTCATTGTTCCCGTAGTAAAAGAATTAGGATCACTAAATAATAAATCTATATCTGATCTATCCATAGTTTCTAGTTTATCTTTGATAGATTGGATACCAACTTGAAGTTTTGTGGTATCATCTGTTAACCTAGTTAATCTCTGCATGACTGTTTCATGACCTTTTATACCTGATTCAGATTCTTTAACACCAGTAATAGCAGTTGTAATAGGTTTAAATATCTTTGAGAAAAAAAAATCTTCTATTTCTAGCTCTCCTTGTCTTGCCTGAAACCAAGCTTCTTTTAGAACACGTTGTCTACCGATTAGTTTTCTAAGAATCTCGGGATCGTTCATTATATTTTCTTGTTAATATTAAAAAGTAAGGTCACTATGTAAAATATCATATTCATTTTGAGATATACTGTTATTAGCTTTTAATACGTTCAATATCTCAATAATCGCTGAGTCTACTTCTGATCCAGTATTACTTGCTTCCTTTGATGAGATTAGTAGTATTAATCTGTCTACGATTTCTTGTTGAGATCTAAAGTATCCTGTTCCAGTTCGTTTTGTTAAGTAATTATAAATGTCTTTGTGAGCTGTTTTAGATAATCTAAGGATTTTTTCTTTAAATAGCTCTGGTATAGTCTTACCTTGTGATCTAGAGACTTTTTCTTTAGCAGCTGCTTTTTTTGGCTCTTGTCATAGTTAACTATAATCTTACTTAGTACTTCTGCAGAAACATAGGTTTGTATGTCATCCAATATTTCTTCTTTCGTTTTCCTAGAATTTATATTCGACCTGACCATGGACATACCGTTCTTTAGTTTGTTCAATAATTATTTTTTTATCTAGTTTTGCTTATAGTCTCTATGTTTTGTCTAATCATAAAAGAAGTATACCCAGTTTTTTCTAGTATATTTTTATCAAATAACATGCCAAAGGCTCGCGAATAGTTTAAACTATTTTCTGATTCATCAACAATTTCAGGTACATTTAATTCGATAAGCCTTTTTTCAGCGTCTTCTTGTTCAATTTTATTAGCTGATTCAAGTTTATTTCTAATAGATTCTATACGATCTCTCATTTCGTTAGACTCTTTTTCTAGCTTCTCTAATAAAGTATCTTGCTTTTTGTCTATAGCCTGTTGTTTTTCTTCTATGTTACCTTTAAGGCCTTGTTGTTTTATCTTTTTTAGTTCACTAGGATCAACAGATGCATCCTGAGATTTTTCTCCTAATATAGCCGCAGTAACAGGTTTAAACAAGCGCTCACTATCCTCTCCTAGCTGTCTTTCTTTTTGTTTAGCCTGAGAACAAGCTTCTTTTAGAATGCGCTGTCTATCAATCAATTTTCTTAAAATCTCTTTTTTTTTCATTATTTAACCTAATCACATAAACATTTATTTAGCCCACAACGAAACATTTTAGATTTATCCTGACAAAATCTATCAAACAATAAGAAATCGTACTTGTTTTTAGTGGCCTATTTGTAATACTTAGCAAACTTTTCTTTGTCTACTTCTCCACATTGTTCTCTGGCTATATTCTGAATGTCAATGTTATAATCCAGCAAAAAGAATTAAACATCCTGTATTTCTTTTAATGAACCTGTCTACGTTATAGAAACCCTAAACCAAGTATATCGTATTACATCTCTTATTTCTTGATAAAGAGAAATAGGATTTAATTTTCTGCATCTCTTCATGTTCCAATGGAATATCATCAAACATAATAATTTTGTTTTCGTCAGAATCAAGTTCGGATACAGGTGTCACTTGATCATGTTCAGTAATCACAAAACAATCTTTGTTCACGTGAAGTTCATTCTTCGTTGAGTCGTTGTAATGTTGTAACAAATCATATTTATCTTGTTGAGGGTTAATAGTGTAGATATAAACCTTATCGTAATTAAAAGCATCGTTTAACAGCAGGTTCATTAACAAGTTTGTTTTGCCAGAACCAGTACGACCTACTATAAGATAATGACAATTAGGTTGGTCCAAGTTGTGTTGTTGCTTGATTATATTTTCAGTATCAAAGTTTATAATGCTCATTTTATACTTAAAAATTATACAAAAATATTTAATAGCATGTTTTATTTCACTACGTTTGGTGCTCTGGTCGGAGACAATGAAGAAGGTAAGGTTTCAAGCGACCTTTATGTTCTTCGTTCAGGGGACAGTATGACAGGAAATTTGAATATGACAGGCAAAAAAATAATAAATTTAGAGACAAGTTATCCTTTAGAAAACGGAAATCTATCTCAGACTACTAGTTTACAACAGTTGAATACGATTAACTCGCTTAAGGTAAATAAATCTGGAGATGTAATTCAAAGAACTGTGACCTTTACTAGCGGAGGAAAGATCACTGGCCTACCAACTAGTTTTCCTCCAGATGAACGTGATGCTGTTAGTTATACTCAATTACAAAGTGTTTTAACTTCTTATGCTCCCATTAGAGGTTTTACTATGACTGGATCTATTAATATGAACAATAAAGTAATCACAGGTTTATCTCAAACTTTATATGAAAACGATGCCTATGCTACAAGCGCTCGTTATGTGAATTCGAGGTTCTTACTTAAAACTGTAGGAACTATGACAGGTGAGCTTAACATGGGAACCAACAAAGTAAGATCTAGTGCAACAGCTATTAGCGCAGATGATCTAACCAATAAATCCTACATAGATTTAGTATCTGTTGGTGGTATTAAACGAGTAAAAAAAATGTTGTTTTTTGACCAGATTTAACAAGTGATTCACCATATAGAACTAATTTTGTGATTACCGTATCCTCTTTTTATACTGGGTACAGTCCTTATAACGCTTTTGCTTGGCATCTGGTCACAGCAGGAAACACAAATGAATGGGCTACAAACGGTCAATCAACCAATGTTTGGATAAAAATAGAATGTCATAGCCCAGTATCCATCTGTAAATTTACGTTATAAGGCCGTGGTAGTGGAGCAGAGATATTTTAAAACTGGAGATTAGAAGGATCAAATGATAATACCAATTGGACACCATTATATATAGCACCAAATCCAACTCATATAGGATTACCAGCACGAGAATTTATAATATCTTCACCAACTACAACAAAATATACTTGGTTTAGATTATACGTTACAAATGATGAAGGACCTAATCCAGATTTAAGCTGTTTTCAGATATTTACACTTGATGATTTAATCTACCAAAAAAAAAATAATGGCATACTTTGTAGATACATGTAAAACGTTCTTTGATGTTATTTTTGAACGTGTTGATAATGATAGCCTTTATCCTAGCGATGCTAAACCACAAGAAGCATATTCAAAAATAAAAGCATTAAAAGATTCTTTGATTCATAAAGATGAAGAAAATAAAACACCTGCTGGAAAAAAACTCTGCTTCAGTATTCGCGATAAGGGCTCAAGCACTAATCAATAAAATACACGAACACAAGATAATGGTTGATATTGAAAATAAAAATGGAAAAAGTAAAGTTATTGAGGAACTAGAAAGTCTCTTATATAACATAATCAATGAGTTATATAATGAGATAGTACAATTAATAGTACAATGTATATCTATGAAAAAGAAAAAACTAGATGGAGACCATCATAAAAATGAACATGAAAAATGGATAAACATAATCGCCACAAAAGATATCACTTGGTTAAAGATACAAACCTAAGACTACGTTATGCTAATAGAAGATTACATAGAGAATTAGGTTTACATTTTAACGATTTAGATACAATAAAAAGTGTTCATGGACTTTTAAATGATGGTGATGTTCTGGCAACATCTACTCTTGTTCTTTTTAGCTATGTACTCAACAAACTGGAATATTTTAATAGCTATACTTTAGAAGAATACTCCGCAGCATACGAAGCATTTGAAAGAATATTAAAAGATGATACACCAGAAGAAATACGTATGGAACTAGAAAAAATAGGTTTTTCAGTTCAGATCAATAAAAAGATTATTTGGCCGTATTCTAGTAATTTAACATTGTTGCAAAAATTAGCATTAGCAAATGTAAGCCTCAATTTTTTTGGTTCATTTTTTCTATCTTGTAAAGAAACTTTTCTTAAAGTACTAGAAACAATATTTTACAGTACAATCGTTTATTACAAAAAAGTTAAACTCTTATAGAGGTAGTTAAAATACCTAAAAAGGGCGGCTTTGAAAACGTTTTGATAAATGATTTATTATTTGAAAAGCTTTCTGGCATGCGCATGCTTGAACATTCTGCTAGATTTGCTCCTGCTTGTGTCATACTATACGAGTTTATGATATTAGGAGCAAATTTTAACTATGATATAATAAAAGGAGCAATAGATATATGTTATAAGCATATTGAAACTCCAGGAATAGCTGCTGTTTCACGTACTCATCAGATACCTCCAATTAATACTGTACCTCCTATTGGAGCTTCTCGAGAGGATATAGTTATTCTTAATGATTTAAACTCTGAAGTCTTTATAATAGTAAATGAATTCTTGAAAAGGATGAAAACAAAGAGTTTCTTAATGCTATTATTGAAAAGACTAAAGAACCATCTCATGATGATCCTAATATTGTTCCTAGCATTGCTGACAAGTATACGACATCATACGTTATTCTTCAAAAACATTTTACTGTTGGAGTTCCAGTATCCTACTTAAAAGAAGCTATAACCTTTATTGACGCAAATAAAGTACCAGAAGATCTTAATGATGTTACTGAAGAGAAGATATCTCCAAATCTTGGTGTAATAGTTCACCACGAGGTTACTGAAGAAGAAGAAAAACAGTTGGATAAAGCAAACTCAGAATTGTATAAACCGTACAAAGATTTTCTTAATAAACCTGAAAACAAAGACTTTCATGAGTGTAGTAGTTACTGCTGCATCCAAGTTTGTTTTATGGTAGAAAATATTATCTGACACTTAAATCTAATCTAAATTACAATAATAATAATGACAAGCATACGAGAGGTACTTGAAAACGTTAAATTAGATTCATCTGTCATACAAATCACAACAAACAATAAAATAACCGGTTCTAACTTATAAAAATACATCTTTAATGGTTTATATTGATGATGAGATATCAGATCAGTACTTTAAAAACAAAGAGGGTCGAATAAAGCTATCTTTGGTTAAGCAGGACAATAGCGAGTACTTTGATCTACTAGAAACGTTAGAGAGTATCATTTGTGATAAACTATATAGTTTCTATTGTCCTATTAGCAAAGACAAGTACACTAAGCTGACTATAGACTTAAAAAATGTTAGAGTGTATAATACGCAAGATGAGTTACTTTGAAAAAATAGGATACTAAAGCAACTCAAGCCAAATTCAAAGATAAGCGGAAAAATCACGTTATCATTACTTAAGTACGATGATGACGTTTATCTCATGGCCAAACCTAGTGTACTTAATATAGGACAGAAGATAGAGGATAATTATCTTGAACCCGATGAGTACGACATTTTTATCTAGAGTAATAATATATAAAGAGATGCCTGAAATAGAAACCGCAATGACAGATTTAAGCAACTAAATAAAACGAGTACTCGAGATCTTTGAAGAGATTAAGACATCACGAGATAACTTAACTAAGATTGAAGAAAACGTAATACAGTTTTCTAAAAAGATTAACAGAGTACTTGTTATGACAGAAGAAATTAAGCTGTCTAAAGTAAGCTTAGATGAGCTAGAGAAAATGTGATTAATTTTTCTAATGATCTAGACAGAGCATCTGAAATGTTTGTACAGATTTAAACAATAGGTAATAAAGAAGAAGAGATTCATTAGATGAGTTTTATATTTGATTTATTAAAAGAGATTCATTTCATATTCAATTTATCAAAAAACATTCATTTCACATTTAATTTACTAAAAGATTTTCATTAGATTCATTTCATATTCAATTTATCAAAAGAGATTCATTTCATATTTAATTTATTAAAAGATTTTCATTATATTTATTTTATATTCAATTTATCAAAAGACATTCATTAGATTTAATTTATTAAAAGATTTTCATTAGATTTATTTGATATTTAATTGATCAAAATACATTCATTAGATTTAATTTATTAAAAGATGTTAATTAGATTCATTTCATATTCAATTTATCAAAATACATTCATTAGATTTAATGTATTAAAAGATTTTCATTAGATTCATTTCATATTCAATTTATCAAAATACATTCATTAGATTTAGTTTATTAAAAGATTTTCATCGCATTCATTTCATATTCAATTTAGCAAAAGACATTCATTAGATTTAATTTATTCAAAGATTTTCATTAGATTCATTTCATATTCATTTTAGCAAAAATCGATTGATTAGATCCATTTCATATCTAATCGGACAAAAAAAGTATGTAATCTTTATTTTAGAAGACCAAAAAAACTTTTTTAATAATAGCAGTTTAATACTTTGTGATAAACGAACATTATGGATATTGACCACAGAGTAGTAGATTGTAGTGGAGAGTTTCAAGGACAATTACTGATTTTTCACTTGTCTTTGTCTCAGGAGAAGATGACGAGAGAGACGAGCAAGAGCGAGTCACTCGAATCATACTTGTCCTGAGACTAAGAGAAGGTAAATCAATAATTGTCCTGGAAACCCCACTATAATCTACTGTTGCCAACTAAAATGTAAACAAGATCACATCACGGTAATGACGCATGCAGATAAAAGGGTATTCATTTCTGGTAATTTTCCCTAACTTTTTAAACTAAGAATAGGGACATTCTGATTTGTCATCCACTCTTGTATAAACTGGTAACTGTACAGACCCAGATACGCCCTCACATAAAATGCCGGCAACATATATATATATATTGAAAACGCTGCATAAAACCTGATCTGCCATAGCAATATGTGACCACAGAGCTGGGTCTAAGCGGTTCGCAATTGAGTGCGTGTTATATCGGGTAAATATGATACAATATTATTCTGAGCTCATAAGAATAAACTTAGGTAGTGTGACGCCTAAAAAGTGAATATTGAATACGGTCCTTCATAGTCAAATTCTTTTATATACGAATTAATGTTGCCGTTGCAATTTGACCCGAAACTCATTTTACCCTTTCTGTTCCAGAATGATCAGCTTTCAGCAATATTAAATATCTTTCTTTGTAATTGTGAAGGTCTAGAAAGGGTCTGTCACCTATTGAGATGCTTTCAGCTTTTATTCTTTTTAAATAAGTATTTTACCTTTTTGCTCTAAAATATCAGATCGATTTCATTGTATATTTTCAGAAAGACGCAGGAAATGTACAAGATCAAACAAGATGAACGAACCGGAAATATAGCAAGAAATGATCTCTCTCCAAACAATTATTCGGCTGAAAAACTCCTCATATTCGACTGGCGGCAATTTTTAAAAAAAACTTGTTTCTTCAGAAAATATTGAAATAAATGTTAAATACCAGGATCAACCATCAGTTTTGCTAAAATACCATTTTCTATACTAATTCCTGCCAGGCATTAATATCATCTTCCTGTCGTTTCATGATTCTTTCAAACAGTAAATGCCTTTATACTTTTGGAAATTGCTATGATGTGGAAAGGATGTTTGATATGTGGAAATGTAAAAATCATTGGAAATAGCAGCGATCAACCTGACCCGCCGAATCACACAACACCCCCCCCACCCCCACCCCCCAGCGAAACATAATATTCCATGGTAGGATAACCCATGTCATATACTTTTGTTATATTCATTCATTCATCATACATTCATTGATTCATTTGGTTTAATTTGCTTAATTTTTGTAATTGTTCAATATGTTACATAATTTTGGCATATAAACCAAAAATTGTATACAAAAAATAAAGATAATAATAATTTATTGCTGTTGATGACAGCTTTGTTTCAAAATTTTGTAAAAGTTGTAAGGACCATATAGTTACAAATGAATCTAACTAAGAACTGTCTTCGGTAATTACAGATCAAAAAATACTACTGGAGTTATTACTGACAGAAGTATTACGCAACTTTTCAGTTTTAACATAACCCACCTATTAGAATAGCAAGAATGTTTTGAGCTGTAAGAAAAAATAGAAAAACCAACGCTGGATATTACGTACGTCACTTTCAGTGATCGTCTTTGTGTTTACTTTCTGTTCTTCATCAATTAATCTCTGTACATCCCTCCCGCATATATTTTCTTCAAATGGATTTCGCAGTACTTCAGTTTCCTCAGGAGAAAGATCGAACACGTCAAATAAGTCACCAGTAGCGTCTTCCGACATTTGACAGCCCGCCATGTTAGTTTACCAGCAAACATAGTTTCTATAGTGGGTGGGGCTTGTATTCCTTATGTGAAAGTATTTAACATGGAAAGTGTACGATACTAAATTGTTCAATATTGCAGGATATTGGATATTTTTAATATAAGGGGAAACGAAGGACAATTTATCGAGTATATAATAAGTAGAAATATAGAAATGACCACAAATTCCCCAGTGAAACGTGGTATTTCGTGATAAGATAACCCATGTCATATAATCTGATTTTATTCGATACTTTTTTTTATTACAAACATGAAGTACGATTATTGCTTTATCAATTTTTACGAATCTACGAACTGAAGTGTGTAGCTCTTCCTGAACCTGAAGAATAATATCAGTGGCTGAGACGTGGAAGTATTTGCTGCCCTCAACTGTTTTGAACCGTCAAGGTATGAACGTTAATCACTTAATCTATAATTCGCATTTTTAGTTGCAGACAATGACGTTTCTATTGTGATAGGGAGATTCTTTTGTTGGGCTGATTGTTCTATTATGTCTGCGGGCGCTTTCCTGCAAATGTAAAAACCATGATGCATTTGAGGCGGTGTCATTTTCAAACAAAGAAAGCGAGGCATATCGGCCAAAGTGTTCAATCTAGGCATAAAATGATATACATTTTTGTGGTATTTCTGTGACCTCTATCTCACTTGTATTAACTAAATTATACACACTGTGGCTATTTTGCAAAGAAAAAAGCGAGTATGGGGATGGATTTCTGTAGTAAAAACGCGTCGAGTTAACATTTTTAAACTGCGCATGTGCTTAGATCAAGCGCTTAAGATTTGTCGTTCTTGACCACAATATTTTTAAAAAATCAGGTATAATAAAAAGAAATAAATTAAAAGCGAAATTGAAAGGAATTACTGATGTCTAGACAGATGTATACATGTTGATATGCATAAAATGTAAAAAAAGAAAGCGAAAATGCATATAAAAAGGTACATAAATTTTGATAATTACAAACATGAATTAGCCGCATTATAGTTCGTGGTAAATAATCTAATACTGGCATTTTATCAGCGATAATTATGTACATGAGCTTTTTGTGAGTAATAAACACAGCATACATGAATAACATCTGTCATGAGCTATAAAAATAAAGTCAATTAGCAAAGTAATAATATGAAAAAGCTAGGCCTGGAAGAACGAGGGGGTATGGATGGGGCTGTTAAGCTGCATTATTGGGGGTTGACATAGATTTCTAGAAAATCATGCAGAATATTCAACCAAATGCGCAAAAATTTCACATCACATTTGTAAACCCTCCTTTTTTTGTTTAATTTCTTCTATATTTGAAATTTCGCCCTCATCTTCAAATGGATGAGGGTATTTCTCCCCATAATATTTGCTTTTTTTTCTTCTAGAATAGACTATGTTAAGAACTACACTATATTTCTTATACTCCACGTGAAAAACAATGGTGGCAGATCGCTTTCATGTTGGACAGCAAAGTGTGTTCCGGTTGTACTTCATGCGCCATGTATGTGTTGATGCTCTATCCACCTCCTTGCACTATCCCAGCAATCTAAAATTACTCTCTAATCTGGCTACCATTTTGTGCCGGAATTCATGGAAAATCTTTGTTTATCTTATCATTTTGTAGGATGGGTTTATTCTAAATTATATGTTCAGTAAATTCGTGAACAATCAAAAGATTTGATTATTGTATACATGGTCTTGTTATTATAAAAAGTCGACGCTGCAAAATGGTAATGGTTAGGAGCGATCAGCTGAAGATAATCCTAGATTTTAAAGTAGACTTAAAATCAACCTCTTTATTAAAAAATGTACAAATTATAAAGTAAGAGACTAAGAAAAATAGAATAATTATGAATAGGATTTTTGAATTTGAGCATATACGTCAGTTGATGCTACATAATTTACAAATTACCAAATCTATAAGTACTGTTCCTTAAATTACTTACTTAAATTGCACATGTCAGATTTTGACAAAATATGCTCCAATATCAGGTGTTGAACTTTGATTTCTTAAAAGAAATATTGTAATCATTTTATTTTGAAATAATAGTACTGTTCAAACATTACAATTATATTTCAATTTTTAGGGCTCTGCGCAGAAGAAGACAACACAGATTGACTTTGCTCTCGATGTTACATATCCTGATTTTTAATCTTAATAAAAGCCGGAAAATAAAAAAAAATATTAAATAAGTGAGAGTAAAATATATGCCGTCTTGTTTTCTTTTCTTATACCCACTTATCTCTTCTTAAATGCAAATGTCTGTACCTTTGGCCTTTAAAACTTGTTAGCAAACTACATGAAGAAAAGTTTTCATACCATCATTAGTGAACAATGTTTGCGTGTAAACCATGTTAGAACAACTAGACAGAAATTGCTTGATCTAGGCAAATAAATTCAGAAAGCTATTTCGCCTTCATAAATAGATGATCTGTAAATTGTATCCAATGTAGTGAATTTCATTTTTGTAATCTCACTGCTTGCATTAAGAGCATCTAAATGGGATCCTCCTTATCCTGTTGTATGGCCATCCACCCCTAAATTTCATTAAGCGTGACTGCAAAAAAGCAATTGAAGTAGAAGAATGTAATTTAGTTAGTACTAATATTAGTACCCTACTTCCTTTGTTGACTGGGTACTAATTTCACACCCGGTGCTCTTTCTGCATAGTGTCGGGGCTTTGTTTCGTCCAGCGCAAACTTGCGACGGCCATATATATATATATATATATATATATATATATATATATATATATATATATATATATATATATATATATATATATATATAGTGTGTGTGTGTGTGTGTGTGTGTGTGCTGAAATCAAATAGTCCTCTTCATGCAGAAATTTACGATTTTCACCATAGATACATGTGAAAAAAAAGTTTACCTTCTTAAGCCAAATTTTGCATATTAATGTTATACTAGTTAAGTTTTCAGCCCTGTTAGCTCTACTGGTCGTAGACTGGAAGAGCTTATGGGATGATCCGTCCATCCATTAACAAAAGTTTGTTATCACTACTCCTGCTAAACTAATTAGAGGATTGCCATAAACTTTACACACAGATTTGGCCTAAGATTTATCTGCATGCTATGGAATGGACAGAGGTATTTTGATCAGATAAGTATCGTTACTATTTTTTTTTACATGATTTGCGCATTTGTGAACCCTGGGATATTATCGCCACTCCTCCTTGTTGGATGGTCAAATGACTTGTGATGTTTAGTTCGTCCCAAATGAAAATGGTGCCGATCTGACATTCAATATGGCCACAATGGCAGCCATCTTGAAAATCTTGCTATCGCTAGTCCTCCTAGATGGATGGACATATTTACATTTTTGTAATGTTTAATTGTAGATTTTGGACTTTCTTGCCAGCAGTGGGGCATATGTGTTTCAGAAACACAAGTAGCTTTCATTCTTCAAAATTCTCAATATAGTTTTTTAATGTTGTCAGGATGTTGTAGGAACGTTATAGTATGACGTTAAACAACAACATTGTAGCAACATTCCAACAAGTTCATCAAATCACGTTGCCACAATGTTATACAAAAACGTTGCCACAACTTTAAAACAACGTTCCTGCAACGTTGTTGCAACGATGAATTGTTAGCTGGTTATTACCCTTGCACTTCGAGGATAATAATAGATTCTTAACAAATTTGTACAAGCACTCTCTCGTGGCATTATACAAGCATAGAAAGGAAATAAAAAGCAGACATGTTTCTTACATAGCATTGATATAAGGGCGAAAAACAGCTAATAAGAATGTCTTTTTTACTAAGTTCGTAAAGGTAACCGACACCCTGCTTACAAATTATTGAAAATTTTTGTCTTATTTAACAACAATTACACTTTTAATATATATATATATATAGAGAGAGATAGACAGACAGACAGACAGACTAAGAGAGATATATATGTGTCTTAATTTATTAAATGTCAGTGCTTCTAGTCTTATGTTTCCTTACTCAGTATTGTTTTCATTCCACACTCAAAAAAGGCATTATTATAGCAGTATTTAATTGATTAAGTTGACATCAAGAAAATAGTGGATAACCAGTTTAAATCTTAATTTTTAGCTACCACATTAATCTACAAACAGTAAAAGTCAAATATGCAACACCCAAATATTCGGCAGCACTCGTATGACTTTCTCAGTACCGATGTAATGCCTTCTCTTGCATTTAACCTCAAAAAAATCCAAAAAACAGACAAAAGCTCAAATAAATGTGTCTATAGGTCTCTGCACATGGAGTTTTCGAAGGTACAGTATCATTGAATTGCAACGATAAAAATAGATTCCGACATTTTCTTTATAAGCACTCACGTGTTATGCAATCCATACATAATTACATGCAATATTTTCTGTAATGTCTTCCTTCGTAGTAAAAGCAAATCTGTTACGATAACAAGTATCTAAACATATAGTAAAAACATTTTCCACAGCAAAGGGAGAGACTATGTCATTGCACACAAAAATGCAAACGGAGAGACAATGTCATTGCACGCATCAATGTAAACGGAGAGATTGTACACATCAATGCAAACGGAGACTGTCATTGTACACATCAATGCAAACGGAGAGACTATGTCATTGTCCACAAGTGCCACAGACTTAATACATTTTCTAGTGATAAAGAATAAGTACAAAAACAGTTTCCAAAAATACAATAATTTATTATGTTGATTACAAGTTTTTCAAATCACTCACACACACAAAATCTGACATGATATGTTTGTCGATAATTCTTTCATTTCACCTCAGAGTGTAATTCTTGTGGGAACTAACAGTTGAAGAGACTTTTTTTATCTAAGTGCGTAATATAAACTACTTTGTATTTTATTCCACTGATGTTCGAACAATAAATAAAAAATTTACGCTCTTTAGTTTTTTAATTGTTTCTTCGAGGGAAAGATACTTTTCTTCATGATTTGTCTTGTGTCATATCTGTTAATACTTTGTTGTTATTTCGGATCCTCTCTGAAAATAGAAACGAATTTCATCATTTATCACTTGAATCAAATGAGATATAACATATTGAACAGTCATTCTTTCTCATCCAATACAAGACATTGCAAATTTTCCATCTGAAACCATATATAAAAAATCCAATCCTTGGTTTCTTTCTGAAACAAATTCAGTATAGTAAAAGCGTTTAAATACAAATGTATTGTGAAAATGCTATTTTTAATACGTGCTCTTCAGAACCAAATGGTTGTGATAGATATCTTGCGCTTAAGTCGACCAAATATGTTTTAATGATTCTGGAACATAGTATAGTCACACACGGCATAAAATTCGCCAACTATATGTGTAAAGATTGAAGATAGAGTAAATTTGAAGAACGAAAGCAAATCATTTGACCACATCCTGCTAATAAAGCAAGTTTCAGGCGAAGCCCAAGAGCAGTTTTGCTAAACATGTTTCAATGTCTGTAGTCGGCATATGAATAAACAATATGACTGTCTTCATTGTTACTCTAATTAATGGAAATGAAAGTAACAGGCAGATGTTGGGGTAAATGGCTTAATTTTACATACTGAGGTTGAAGATAAGGAAATACATACTTTGCAACCCAAATGTACTGTTCTCTCATTCCAGGAGTTATCAAAGAATGCGCTATATAAAGAAAGAAACATCTAACCTAATTAAAAATCTAATCTAAGCGGTTGCTCCGCATATTTGTTGTTTTGGAGAGACCAAAAAGTCGTGCAAATTAATACTGTATTTTATTTTTTTTACCTATCTCATCCGTCTTCTCAGGAAACCCAATTAATTGGTCTCCTTCTGCTCACTACTCTTCTCTTCCAGACGAGATTCAAGTTGCTTCAGAAGCATACGGACAGCTGCTCCATCAGAACGTCCTGGTTCCTGATTGATTGTTCCCCGTCCATCCGTAAGTGATACTTTATTGACGGTTCCTTCGGGACCAGGCTCTTGCCCATCCTCTCCCGACAGCACGGCTTCAATTTCTATCAATTATATAAATTTTCAATTGATAACAGAGGCTTCCAACGGTTTTTAATTTAAAAATGAATGTTCCTTTACATAATACATGTTTCTACTTAAAAATGCGCTACAACAGACATGGATGCACACGATGTATAAATTCGTAGTTTATATTTCTAATGCCATCTTCTAATTATATTGAAGCCTTTTACCTTTTTGCAATTTTGCTAGGTTTGCTGTGTCTAAGAGTCCGAATTTCTAAATATCCTTACTGTGATTTATCTCTTTTGTTATCAACAATTAAACAATTCATCAAACTTTCATTATATTTGTCTGTACATATTATAATTATTATAACATGTCTGTCTGTGTGTCTACCAAATACCCAGCCACCCAGTAAAGAGACGTTTCGTATTAAGACTGTCTGTTTGTTTACCAATTGACTATGCATGTATTGTGTACGTGTAACTGGATGACCAGATAGATATACATACCTCCAATTTGTTCTTCTAAGTCATCAACCCTTTGGTTTACAGCATCAATGCCTTGTTTCAGGTATTGTAATGCACCAACAATCTACAGCGAGAACATTTTAACTTCTTGTTACATTAAAATTGTAGGTGCTATTGCATATATATATATATATATATATATATATATATATATATATATATATATATATATATATATATATATATATATATATATATATATATATATATATATACGGCATTATCTTTTTGTGCGGAAGATCAAATATACTTACATGTGCTGAGCACAAAGAGCAATTATAGAATACGAGCGTAATCATATGCGCTGTGTTCATCGTAACTGCAGAAGAACTTAGAACATAAGCAAACTCAATAGCTTACTCCGTGTACAAAGAAAATCACTGTGTTAACATTCAAACATGATTCATTGTCTGCAAGATTTTCATAACCACATCACATATGATCTCAGACCTTGTCCGTGTCGTGTCCCTGGCTACGCTCGCATTGCACAATGGTCATTTACATCGACACACTTGACTGGTTTTATCAGTATAGTTACCATATCCAAAGGTCAGCGAGGAAACCGAAGGAGAAATTAAAGTAAGGTATGTCAACCAAATGTAAAATATGACAAAATATTCTCCCTTGCTTTAAGAAACGTTATTTTAAAAATCGTATGTCGTTTTTAGTTCAAATATGCTAGAGTAAAGATGGGACGCATTTTCTATTGTTTGGAAAAGTGTAATAATCGTACTTGTTTTTCGACTACACGCATAAGTAAATTGAAATTTATGTAATGTTTTGTTCATTTCGCTTATGTTACTTAAAGAAAGAAATAAGAAAGTCGGCACCCATTACTAATAGCGATAGTGAAATTTAACATTTTCTTTTCCCTCTGCGTCTTGTATTCAAGACCATGCAGAATGTTAAAAGAGAATTGGAACAACACAAGTTGAATAGATAGATCAAGCAAAATAGGAAGCAACATAAACCATCAATTAATAGCAGCGTACCTTCAACATCAACTTTAAATAATACTACCTATGGTATCCATACCTAAAACTTTGAATACTGGACACTTTGGAAGATATAAGACATATGGCATACTTCAAAGATAAGTGATGAAGTCTACACTAGAATTATTTCTGTTCATTGATATTACAAGATGAGTCGAGGGACTCGGCAGATGGCATTCAGTTAGCAAGGAGGGTGATATATTCTAACATTTACATTTTCTGTAAACTTTTAATCTGATTAGGTGTCTGACCGCCGAAGAATACTGAGAAGTCATGTAGTAACTATAAAGACCGAACACGACAACTGTCACGACTAGTCTACTTAGTCCGCTAACATACACTTAGAAAAGAGAAAGATGGCATGAAGTCAGAAGCAATATTCTTTCATCAACCAGGAAGAGAAATAAGAAATAATGTTGCCTCCTCAAATTACAGGACAGAGAACAGGAGAAACAAAATGTTAATGGAGATTAAGGTCAGTCAGAAGGAATTATAGATACCAGTACTTAAAAACAGCTAGGTGGAGATCTATTGTAGACGCTAAGTCGCCACAAAACATGAAGTGGAGTAAGTAAGTAGGTATAGTAATTGAATAAGTAAATAAGTAAGTGAGTGAGTGAGTAAGTGAGTTTGCATCAAAATCAATACTCAATCAAGCAAGAATATGTTTAAAAGAAATTTCATTCGATTTTGAGAATCATGAGTAATTGTTTCTTTTGTTTCATTAATGATATAGACTGCATTTCTGAAGAAACTGACTGGAATATCAGTGTGTAAACAAGTGAATAGATAAGCAAGGAAGTATATAAATAAGAAAACAAGTAGGCGGGAGAGTAATTAAGTATTTATAGGCCGAGGTCCCGCTATAACAGAAAGCAGGAGCTTCAGTCATATGTAGTATATGCTACCTACTCGGTTTCGGATCTCGGCCTTTAATGGCGCTAAAATGCCGTACCAATAATGTACAACCGAGCCCTTACCTATTATTTAAATACAATTATTAAGTCAAAGTCAAGCCCCCATCTCGCTCTCTTCGATCACAAAAAAAGCATATGGCGAGATTTTGAATTTAGAAGTGTGACGAATGTACTATTGAAGAAGTTATTCAACCATGAGAGCGCTATGCTCCATGAACACTTTGATAACCCAAATCCATTATACTGAATCTTTGTTAACTTCCAATACCTGGAGCAATGGACAATAGTTATGTTAAGCCAGTTGCTTAGATTTTCAACACTTAATCATAAAACATCAAAGTATCTCAGTTTTACATAAGACACGCTCAATAGCACGCAGCGATATTTTTCCTTAAAGATCGACGTCCACTAGTAATTTCTGTCCATGGGTAACGCTCTACCTGCTAAGGCGTAGCTCAATTCACGGTGTCCATTCACTGGCTCTATCGCACAGTTAAGTTACATTTGTTCTGTCACTCCACCAAGTTTTTGTTATAAAATCAAGAATTATGATTTTAATCTAGACGTTTAGAAAAGTTCACAGGATCTCGAGTTATCTAAAGCATTGAAACAATTTCTATTCTTCTTTTCTACTTTTTTGTCAAAAGACGCAAAATACTGTTAGTAGAGACAACCTGCAGCTAGAATAAATACTTTCCAGATTTAATGACCTATATAGAAACTAGGCATGGGTAAAAGTGTTTTATAGTAGCTATGTAATAGCTATCGTAAAGTTAAATAATATATATTAAAAACCGGTTGCGACAATATAACTTCCACCTGCTGCCCACTGCCCATATTTTGAAATGACAATCAATAGTGAGCGTAATTTGTATACTAAATATTATAATCTGTATAATCTGTGTAATCTGTGTACTGAATATTATAATCTGTATAATCTGTATACTAAATATTATAATCTGTTTAATCTGTATAATCTGTATACTAAATATTATAATCTGTTTAATCTGTATACTAAATATTATAATCTGTATAATCTGTATAATCTGTATACTAAATATTATAATCTGTATAATCTGTGTAATCTGTATAATCTGTATACTAAATATTATAATCTGTATAATCTGTGTAATCTGTATACTAAATATTATAATCTGTTTAATCTGTATACTAAATATTATAATCTGTGTAATCTGTGTAATCTGAATACTAAATATTATAATCTGTGTAATCTGTGTAATCTGAATACTAAATATTATAATCTGTATAATCTGTGTAATCTGTATACTAAATATTATAATCTGTATAATCTGTGTAATCTGTATACTAAATATTATAATCTGTATAATCTGTGTAATCTGTATACTAAATATTATAATCTGTATAATCTGTATAATCTGTATAATCTGTATACTAAATATTATAATCTGTATAATCTGTGTAATCTGTGTACTAAATATTATAATCTGTTTAATCTGTATAATCTGTATACTAAATATTATAATCTGTATAATCTGTGTAATCTGTATACTAAATATTATAATCTGTTTAATCTGTATACTAAATATTATAATCTGTATAATCTGTGTAATCTGTGTACTAAATATTATAATCTGTGTAATCTGTGTACTGAATATTATAATCTGTATAATCTGTATAATCTGTATACTAAATATTATAATCTGTATAATCTGTGTAATCTGTATACTAAATATTATAATCTGTTTAATCTGTATACTAAATATTATAATCTGTGTAATCTGTGTAATCTGAATACTAAATATTATAATATGTATAATCTGTGTAATCTGTATACTAAATATTATAATCTGTTTAATCTGTATACTAAATATTATAATCTGTGTAATCTGTGTAATCTGAATACTAAATATTATAATATGTATAATCTGTGTAATCTGTATACTAAATATTATAATCTGTATAATCTGTGTAATCTGTATACTAAATATTATAATCTGTATAATCTGTGTAATCTGTATACTAAATATTAATCTGCAGCATAACATTTATTTTTTTTAAATTTGCAAATAAAAAAAAATGATAGCTGTATTTACATCGTTTTGATTGTTCAAACAAAGTATTTCAACGTGAATCGCGCAAACCTTTCCGTCAACAGTTGTCCATTCTACTTCTTGTCCTGAAATTAGCATGGCTGCCAACGTCTGTTTATCGTGTTTGCGTCATTTTGAATAAGTTCCAATATTTATGCTCATTAATTAGCACAAATGATATTATTATTCTTTGCTATCTGTTGGTTGATCTTTCCCATGGGTTAGACTAGGTGCAATATGTTCAGAATTATCCCGTCACAATATAAAGCTAAATCTAGGAATGTAACAGACTTAAACCAACCAAATCCAGCTACAATACAAACTAGTAAGTTGATACTTAAGTTTTCAAGTAATTTGTTCATGATACAATGCTAATTTTCAACACAATGTACTGCATTTTGTTTCCACATCTAGATTTTCCACACAATGAAATGCATTTTATTTCTACATCAGTTGCATAACGCACAAATATCGAACCATTAATTAAGAAAATATTTTTGCTAGCAAATAGCAACTATTGTAAGAGTTTCTTGCAAAGAGGTTACAAAGTGAAAAAGCAAGTTGTGCCATCAAACTTTCACTTTCAACCAAATAAAAGGAACCATTAAAGAGTAAAACTCTTTGTGATTCTTTGAGGATTTTTTTCATCACTAGGTCTGGTTACCTCCTCAATGATTGAATTACACCATCGTACATGTGCCAAACTAACCTTTTCTACGGTGTGTTTGCATCGTGATTCGCTTTCTTGACAAACAATCTAATGGACAATACCGTAGCTTATTTCACACGGTATTTTGTCTGTCGGATGGTACTTTACTTTGGTGTGTAATTTTACAAAATATTTTGTCATTATTCTTCATTGGGGTAGCTACACTATCATATCCTGCCATTATCTCACTTTACAATTTTTTAAATTTTTTTTTAATGGAATGTATCTTTAAATTTGGCAGTACGGGGATAGAAAGAGTGATCAATTAAGACGAAGATGGAAGAATGATTTGCGTATTAGTTCCTAACTGGCTAAATTAGTTGTATATCAGTCGTCCTTGCATCGAAAAAATATTGATCAGTGAAAGAATGGAAGATGGTAGATATAATATTATGTCACTCTCCAACATTTCATTTTAACGTTCTTTCTTTTCTTAAGTAATGTCTGCAATCTAACTTTCAACATTACATTAAACTGCATTTGCTTTATACAGAGAAAACAGGATCTCCTACCGAAAATGAATAATTCGCACGTGTTAAATGAAAACTGATGGTCGTACTAGCAATACCTATGCAGAAGATATTGGAATAAAATTTTGAAAGTTTATCTAACTAGGACATTAATGATCTTTCTCATTCGTGCGTGTACGCTCATACTTTTATTTTTTGCAAATAATTTTCATTTCTTTAGATGCAAAATTACGTGCAACGTTAATACAAAAAAGTTCTCTGTGCCAAAAAAGAGGAAACAATATAAATTTATATTTTATGGATTGATTGTGTATGCAAATTTAGAGGGTATGGCAAGTTACCAAAAACAGAGTACTTACTAATTTAGCAGGATCACCTTGACCTCCATTTTCTAGGCCTTTATCCGCTAGAATGCCTTTTTTAAGAGGCCATAGTCTTCTTGACCATATCCAAGCATCAGTTAGAGCCAGGAATGATAGTATGAGAAACAGCTTCAGCATGATGGGTCCTGTTTCTCTATATTTCTCTGTACAAGAATTGCTGTGGTCGCGGTAAAATGAGATGTGAAAATTCCGGGTGAGGCTTCGGTTTTATATAAAACACACAATAGGTTTCATCTTTTCAATGCTAAAGAATATTTTTAAGCATTATGCTGTGCGACACTGATACACATAATGTTTGTTTACTTTATTTCGATAAATCACAAATGGCACATGCTGATCGGTAAGCATTGACTGACTATTGAAACTGGAGTAAACACTATGATCAAATTAGTTTATCAGGAATTAACGAATTAATATTTAACCCTGTGTATGGTCAATGAAGTGAGTCTACTTTACCATTGCACTAAAATGGTTAATGGCATCAATTGTGACAGGTTAGATTTTTTGAATTATTTCGCATGACCGCTGTCTACTTTATGGTTATTTGTGCTAAAAAAAAAAAAAAAAAAAAAATGTGAGGTATACGCATGCCCATATTGGTAGCAACTATTGTAAAATGAGATTGATTGTCAAGATTCAAGATTGTTGAATTTCACTCATAGCTACTATGTCACTGACACATGAGGTAAACGGTATATATCAGTAGGTACAGTAGAACATATATATATATATATATATATATATATATATATATATATAAGGTGAAGTAAGTCAAAAATGTTCCATTCAGCATACAAAATATTTAAACAAAATAATGCTAATTGGTACATATCGTCGCAGCAATACACTGAATAACGACTGTAAATATATTGTGCATTAATTTCATCAATAAAATATCAGATATAAATAGTGAAGATATAGGTAATACGTATAGTAGATTCCAATATAAAAAGTTATGTATGCATTTATCCAGGCAAAAGATGAGAACTTATTTTTCTAAATAAAAAGTACTTAGGTCTGACAATTCCTTCTCACATATTGATGAAACAGCAGTCCTTTGCATTTGAGTGTAGTATATCTAATTATGTTGTTTCTAGTTAAGTACAGTATGTCTAATTATGTAGTTTCTAGTTAAGTATAGTATGTCTAATTATGTAGTTTCTAGTTAAGTATAGTATGTCTAATTATGTAGTTTCTAGTTAAGTTTAGAATGTCTAATTATGTAGTTTCTAGTTAAGTTTAGATTGTCTAATTATGTAGTTTATATTTATTGTGCTAGAACTTTCTTCCTTGTATTGAGAACATTCAAATAAAAAGTGGAATTCGTCCCATAATCATTGGCTGTACATGCTTATCCCCTTCGTAACTTAATTCGTTAGGATCCGTACGCCGTGGCCGCCAGAATGTGCAAGACAGTCGCTTAGCCAAGACAAAATGCGTGATCTTATGAGAAATGAAACATTGGTATTTTACACACCTCTGCGCCAGAAGATGTTCTCAAGGTATTAGCAGGTATATTCTCAGCCTTTACGAATGCTGACTTGCACCAGATTATCGTACAATCCGACTTTGAGATTAATTTCACTTACAATCAATCTACAGAAAGTATAAGAGTCTAATAAAGGCATTTTGGATCTTTCAAAATGCATTTCCCAAAATTTGACGAGAAAAAAAGTCATTGAAAAAGTCACAGACACATTTTATAAGAGGATCCAAAGTAATTAACCAAATGCATTTTTAATGGTATATGCATAAGTACACACCTGAATTTCACGAATTCGTGCTGTACGATATACACTATATCTCATTAAGCTAAAAATAATGTTCACTTCTATTCATTTAAAAAGTGTTGTTTTAAGAAGAATGTGTTACGATAGAATTTTCAAGAAATTTTTATAACTCAAATTTTTATAATTCAAATTGAATAATTCTTAATCGATGTATTTTTAAGGAATTTTTATAAGAGTAATTTTTCTTTTATATTTCAAACGTTTATGATTCTTAATTAAACAATTTTTGCGCTTGAATCCTCTAATGTCTTGCATTACAAAAGTGTACTGCATTGATATTTTACGGTAGGAGCGAGATTTTTCTAGCAGCACACAGGTAAAACATTATACAAGCAAAGTGCTGATCTGGCGAAATTCCCTTACCATTACGTAAGTCTATCAGTTCACCTTGCAGGAGGAGCGGCCTATGTGTAGAGAGTGTGCTTCGGTTATATCCTTTAGCCATTTTTGGAAAAGGGAATGCGTTGTATAAGAGTCTCGTGAGTTCTCGTGGAATGTTTTAATTTAATAAAGTTGATACGCTTTCTATACATTGTGTATGTTCCTGTTGCAGCCTCCTTTGCAATTCGAACCCGGTACCCCTCTCGCACCCCAGCGATGTAACCAGCACATCGCAAGGAGTGACACCTCCGCAAGGGAGGCCGCACAGAAATCTTCCTGGGCAAACTTTTCTTAATCCATGTGGCCCAAAGAAAAACTTTCCTAATAAGTGGCGATTATGAAATACCCTTCCTAATAAGTGATGGAACAATACCTTCCATAATAAGTAGTGAACTGGTGACAATGTTAAAAATTCATTCATAATAAGTGGTTGGACAGTGCAAAATCTTACATAATAAATGACAGAACCATTGGTATAAGTAGATAAAGTGTATTTCTCATAAAGGATGATGTAGTAACATCAGTTACCATACCTAGATTGCGAGCTAATATCCCTAACTATTTACATGAGTTTGTTATATGTTGCAAAGAGCCAGTCACCTGTGTATGCTTTCAGTATTTCAGTATTCTGTCTTCTGTTAAATATTATTTTTTTCATAGCATCTTATCGATTTTATTGTATATATTCAGGAAAAGCGTAGGAAATATACAAGATCAAACAAGATGAGCAAATTGAAACTATACCAAGAAATGATCTCTCTCCAACAATATTAGATTACAAAAACTCCTAATATTTGTCAGGGACTAGTTTAAAAAGTACATTTTTTTTTATTTAAAAAAAAATATAATTAAGTACTAAACATTAGGATCACCTGAATTATAAAGAAAACCCTATGCTTTATCACATGTACAACTTGTTCATATGCTTCTCTCAAAAAAGTCCAAGATTTTGGCTGACCAGCCTATAACAGCTTTTGGTATGTACATGTGTCCGTCGTACGTCGTGCATCATGTTAGACACCTAAAAAAAAACACACACTCTTTCAGCTTCAACGAATTTCTATTCACGAGCCATATCTATGGTATGGCATGCAGCATTACCCATGCACGTCAGTCCCGTCCCGTCACGTTACGTCCCATAACAACCCGTTGTAATGAATTTCATTTCTCCTAACACATGTTGAACGACTTTACCACAATTTTTGTTCACAACTATTGATACTTAGGAGACCTGTGTCAAGTTCTCTTTCCGCCATTTTCCAACAAAATATAACGTAGGTATGGATTCTATTTGACTTAGATGGACCCATTACTCAAAGCTTTCTCAAAGCTTCCTACATCAAGATTTTACAAGTTTGTACAACTGACACGACATCAAATGTTATCTTTCTTGTTCAATATAGAAAACAAATAAACGACTTCTGAAAGTATACATCTTGGGCGAAGATTTCCCGGTTTCCATGACCAAGTTCAATGATTTATCTGCTTAGAATTCATAAATATTTATGTGAAAATATAAAATAAAAAATATGAACAGGCTTTTACGCATGTTTTAAGAACCTCAAATAAAGTTTTGTAAGTAATCTTTGATGAGTATATATATTTTCTACATATTACAAATATATTTGCATTGAACTTGAAAGATGACAGGTTGGTTGCTTGGTTGGTTTCAACGGCACTCTTTACGCATTATTAACTATATCATGCCAGGTGAATCGGAGCTATGTGTCTTTCCAAAAGACATACCAAGGCCACAAACCCGGTCTGGACTGGGCGGACATTAAACCCGCGACATTTGCGATAAGAGTCTGACGCTCTATCAACTGAACTACCGCGAAAGATAACAAAATACGCGATGCGTTTTAGCCTGGATGTATGGTATTTATTACATTTTCCTGTGCTTGGGGCAAATATAACCAAAACTAAAGCCATGGCTTTATATTCTGGAGAAGATAGTTTATGAAAGATGCTAATTACATTGAATTTGTAAGGAGAAAACTATCATGGAATATCTGGACATTCGGCCAGATAGGCATTCGTGGAATATTCGTATCGTCAACAGGTGTTTCATTTGTTATATTTTGAAAGTTTCATACCCGCTAGAAAAATATATCTTTCATAATCCTCCAGATAGTGATTCCTTTCATTATCGGTTAATATTTCTATTACATTATCGAGGAAAACGTTATAACATCATGAGTTTAAAAAAGAAAAGAAAAGAAAACTAATACATTATATGGGGAATTAAGTTATTACATTATCGGTTGAATAGTATTAAAATTTATTGTATATTTCATAATGAGATATTGAAATATATTAGTGGCAGAAAAATTATATCGCCAAAGTGAAGATACCACTTTTATCGCCACAGTGGTGATATATCTTTTGGAACTACTTTCTTTTTCCATTTAGGAAGTATATCTTCCCTTATCGATGTTCTTCAGACATGTATTTTCATATGTATGCCTATCTTCTCTCTCTCTCTCTCTCTCTCTCTCTCTCTCTCTCTCTCTCTCTCTCTCTCTCTCTCTCTCAATGAATAGATCTTAAAATATATCAACACAGTTGACCCTCTATAGCATGCATTCATATAATCAATGAAAAGACACCGTCAAGAATGCATACAAATGAACCCCAAACAACATAAAGCAGGCTTCAAGTATTAAACTTTTTATAATTAGTTTTCCACATGAATCATGCAAATTGTCAGTGACTGAACTCACATGACCTGTTGCTATTCGATATTCGGTGTCACCCACACAGTATCGTATACCTGTTACACTCAACGACAAATGGTACACATTTTTAAGAAAAACTCTTGCTTACATATAGTAATAAAATTGTTTAAGTAGCAATTTTAAAATTTTAACTGTCATCACAATCATAATCATGTCTGAAAACGATGGAGAAATAAAGAATTAATCAGTGTCGATTTTAAATCAAAATTATTGCTGTAAATAATAATTTAAGCTTTTCCACTTATTTATAATATGATTTATTCGGTCTTTTTAAAAATTGTCTATTGTATATTATATATATATATATCATTGCAAAGAAAAAACTGACAACGAACAGTTCAAAAATTAGTTATTTTACTAGACTATGCGTTTTCAACTCTCACAGAGTCTTTGTTAAAGGCAAAATCACAAGACAGGGACAAACAAGACAGACAATAAACACAAATCATCGGAGTTCAAACCAATAAGGCGCGATATCAACAATTTTGAAATAATAGTTCTATTAGATCCATACTCAAAACTATTTTGAACAGTTCGTTGTCAGTTTTTTCTTTGCAATTAGATCCATAAAGTTGATATAGAGTTTATATATATATATATATATATATATATATATATAGAGAGAGAGAGAGAGAGAGAGAGAGAGAGAGAGAGAGAGAGAGAGAGAGAGATCCTATTATATATTGACCTTGTACTAAAAATGAAACGCAGAAAAAAATATATAACTGACTGGGCACTGGCAGAGGACTCTTTCTGACCTTTATGGGCTAATGAATATCCTTCACAGACCAATTAATACCCCTCAGTTATTTTGGCCAACACTCAAATAAAGTAGCACCAGAATATCGTTGTTCCCTTTTACATAGTTGACATCAGAATCAACAGGTTTTACAAAACTGTTTTGAATTACACTGTAATCGGTGAACATATATTTTTAAGATATATTGTACTACTTCTAACTGTAGAGACACTTCAAAATCTTACAAAAACATAGAAGCAATCCGTACGAAAACTCGCAGAAGTATACATAACACATGGAAACCACATTCAGCATTACATTGGCTGCAACTCAGTAGCGAACTAACGGGTGGAGGGGGAGCGGACGGAGCGGTTGCCTTGGGCGCCAGAGGTCTTGGGGCGCCAAAATAGCTGATACAAATTGGGAGCCTCGTATTCTGGCCCTTTAAGCCATCATCGTCGCCCCGAGCGCCATTTACCCTTAGTACGCCACTGCTGCCGCTTCATTTTTAATTGTCCTATGATCGCGATAATATCAGGCCAAAATATTAACTAAAGCTACCATCTACAAAACGTCGGGGCAGCGCATTAATGTGCACGCGCGTTAGTCCACCTTACTCCTCCTACACAAATTTAGGTAGAGATTTCAAACTCTGACATTGTATTAAAGGGTCTGTGCTTGCCACCGCGGGGGGGGGGGGGGGGGGGGGGGGGGGGTGCCGGGACTGTGAGGTTGTGGGAAAGCAGATATTTCCAACTGAGAAGCACGTTTTCACATACTCTGTTATCCGAACCCTTTTCAAAATGCGTCGGACATATTGTTATACCCTTAACCTGTCCGTCTGTCAGTCTGTCGATCTGTCATTAGTCACATCTCCTCATAAACCGCTGGGTTGAATTTCACGACACTTTTATAGTTATATAGTCACTCTGGTGAATAACTGCAAGAGGGGTGCCATTGTCGCCTCCCCCTTCCCCCTCCAACGATCTCTGTGAGGAGTCAAAGATCAAATTTAAAAACTTATAATTACAGGGACATCTTCAAATAGTTTGTAACCAAAATTTATATATGTAACCACTGCAAGAAGACGCACAATATATGTGACAGATCTGGCATTTTGACCGCCGTGTCACTGTCAGGTTGGTTGGGGAGGTGTTCCGGGAGGGGGAGGGGGGAGGATAAGGTGTGGTAGGTAGGGGTTTCGAAATTGTAGTGGAAAGCGTATAGATTCACAATGGCGAGCCATTGAAGTTGTTGTAGTTCAGTTTCTAAACACAATGTTGTTTGTTTATCGGGGTTAATGAAATATATAACTTCCATACATAAGATTTATTAGAGGAATCCTAGATTCATTCTCCCCTCTGTATTTGGTATTGACCTTTGGACGTTGCCTAACTTTTGCACTGACAATAAGAACTTAAAGTAATTGTTTGCATTATGGACTTGTTTCTGACATTGCTAGTTGCGTGGGCTTTGGAGAATGCACAATTGCACGAATTCAGTCTGGGTTAAAATGTCCGTCATAATATACAGAGTTTCTTTACGTCAGTTTGACATCTACCCCAATAACAAAGACATGCACTAGCTATGAACATATATCTGGGAAATAAAGATGGATCATTGCATTTTTAAAACTGTGGACATGGGGTCTACACACTGTATTCTTCAACTTCTTTTAGTATCAGAGTTGAAGCTATAGTTTAAAACAATTTTTAAAAAAAAATAAAAATAAAAAAAAAACAGAACAACAACAACAAAATAATAATAATAATAATAATGACTTTATAGAGCGCTTATTCTTTTAAAAAGCTCTAAGAGTTTTACAACATAACATTAACACATAAAGGCATTAAAAGCAGGTTGCATACAGACAACATATAAAAACATGAAAATATCTCACAAACAATATCAAAGACAAATTAAATATTACACACAATACAACATGAAACATGAATTTAAAATACAGTTTCAATCTAACACTAATGGCCAATGGTTGAATGACAAACAAAAACAACAAAGGGCCTGTTGTCAAATCAGCTGGCAATGTGGGGTTTGATGGTATTTGACTTCTAGTATATTATTTCGAGAAACTCAATCGACCTGTGTTAAAACGTTGGCAAAATTTGGGCCATTGACCTAAAAGTAAGAAGGTGATGTTGGAAAGCAGCAAAGGAAAAGGCGCTGCGCCAAAGAGAGAGAGAGAGAGAGAGAGAGAGAGATGAAACTTTAGTGAATTAATCTTTCTTGGAAAGTCTGCGTGATTCTACCTATCAGTGTGTGTGTGTGTGTGTTTGTGTATGTAATTACACTTTACTCCTATTTCCAATATTTAGAAATGTTCAAACCTTGAAATGCATTGGATGTGGTTCATAGTTGTGTAAAATGCTCTGCGAATTTTGAATCACCACAGGAGGGGATTGTGAAAGTGAGGTTGTTGAGAAGGAGGAGATTTTTATAGTTAAGAAGAACGTTTTTAAATTCTGTACTGCAGCCATTTCTATTTGTTTTGGGTTTGGGAGGTCAAAAGAGTCGGAATTGAGACATTTTTACATGACGAAATTTTCCGATAGCAATATGCTGGCAGATCAGAGTTTTTATTGAATGTTTCATATATGATTTCATTCAAACAACAAAGACACCGATCTGCGAACGCATTATACGACGGCAAATCAGACCTGAAGAACATACAACGTTTGAGACAGAGCTTGAGCACGAGCTTCTGTGTTAACTAATCACAAACTAAATTACTTTGATACACCTCTTTGAGTGACTGTTTCTGAAAGCAGTCATAAAACTCAAGTTCAGAGTTTTCTAATCTCCAGGACAGGTCCGACCTCCAGCACAGAGTTTTCTAATCTCTTGGACAGGCCCCACTTCCAGTACAGTTTTCTAATCTCCAGGACAGGCCCCACTTCCAGCAAACATATCAAATTGTCTTCCTCAAATTGAGATTTATCAATCTCTTTCTTATTTGTCGGTTGGTAACAACGAATTTTTAACTGAACATTCATCATTTATCAAGATTAAAATTGAGTCATCATCTCTTGAGTTTGTTTGCAAATAACTGTGTTTTCTTTTTGAGGAAAACTTTATACGTCTTTCTCAAAACATGAGGGGATCCTCAACTCTTTCTCTCAAGAATATGAAGGTTACTAGGTGCACACTTTTTCACTCAAACTTTAGATGACCTTTCACCTCGGCCAATTACCTTCACGTATACAAATATCCTGGTCAAGCATTAAAAATGTTTGGTGTTTAGTCATATAACCGAGTCGTACCTGGAGAGAGAAATGCGATACCCATATCCAGCCATATGTATTGCTGAGTAGTGGGTTGTAACTATTCAAATTTTTACATTTAAAAAAAAAACCTGCGATTGTGGGTGCTCGGAAAGTCACCATACAGATCACCCCAAACAAGGGATATCGAAATTCGTCACGAAGCTGATCGTTTTGCTATGTGTTTATGCCCTCGGCCTGGCAAAATTGAGCGGAGCTGAACTAAAAGTTGCGTTATCATTCTAGAAAAACGAAAACCTTTGATTGGAGAAAATTCAAGAGTACTAATAAAATGACGATGAGGAAAAATGGACAAATGTAAAACAATAAATTAAAAATATATACATTCTGTCTCAACAAAACTCTCAGCTATGAAACTGTCATTATTTGCATTAACATTTTCGCTGGCATATATGTATGAGATATTTCTACAAATATTGACAAGATCTTGCGTCAATTTGAGGAAGGAGGTTTACAAACGCATTTACGTTATAACTTTTGCTTTTTATTGACTGATTGACGGTAGCTTGAGAACGCTATTAAAAACCCTCGCCTCTGTCAAAACATTTTGGAATATATTTGACGGTAACCTGAGAACACTATTAAAAGCCATCGCCTCTGTCGAAACATTTTGGAATACTTTTGACGGTAGCCTGAGAATATTATGAAAAACCATCGCCTCTGTCAAAACATTTTTAAATATTTTTGACGGTAGCCTGTGAACGCTATGAAATGCTCTCTTCTCTGTCAAAATGTTTTGGAATACTTTTGACGGTGTTACATTCTCTCGATCGTCCACTATATGCTCAAGTGTCACTCTTGGAAAAACCATATTGTTTCATTTTTTGACACTACGTCTTTTGAAGGGAAAGTGGGGATCCTTGGCACACATTCGTGATGGGTGACTCCTTACTTCAACAACTCGTGGTACACATAATCTTCAACTGAATGCAATAATTATAATTGTCTCGAAGTCTCGAATGTGTGGATCTTGTAATGTGAATCATCACTGTTTTTTTTTTTGTTTTTTTTTGTTTTTTGTTTTTTTTGATTTAGGATTTTGTAGTGTGAAACACCGACGATTTGATTTGGTTAGGAGCTTTGCGTGATGAGATCATAGGAAAGGGGAATTAGCAATAAAATACATTTTGGGACATGCTTCATTCCTTGTGTAGATTTCTGGACCATTTATAGGCCGTGTTGATTGAAACAACTGAGGTATATGAGTGTAGCTAAAGCATAAGCAGAAAGAATATGTCAATTGTAAAACTGTTTAATCATGTTTAGCAGACAACGGTCCCCTCCTCACCCAAATCCCCAAAAACCAATTAGATTTAGAATAGCCATGTACAAACAAATAGTTCATTAGAGATAATCCCAACTATTAATATATATATATATATATATATATATATATATATATATATATATATATATATATATATATGCAGTAAATATTCTGAACAAGGTTCTTGCTGCGTTCATCAAATATTCAAGCATTTAGTAATTCTTTCGCGAGTACAAATGCCAAAAAGTTACCTGTCTTCAGTCTTTAAAATTACAAAAACCGACATTAATGGAAAACTAATTCAAAAGACAGAGATCACTCGAGACCTCTTTTAACTCAATCTTTACGCGTATGAATGCTACCCCGAACAGGCGAGCTTTAATGTCACTTGTGCGTTTGTGAACGAACGTATATTGTTCTGATCCAAAATGTTGCACACTGCCACCGCATCATGCCTTCTGTACACCAATTTCAATAAGTTCATTATATATTCACTATTTCAATTATGTCATATTTCTTCATTACTGCCTTGATCTTTGCCATTTTGCTAAAAACAATTAAAATTGATGGGAAACAGTTCACAAGGATCAAGTGTCATGGATGAAGTCTATAATGTGTTTGTTGTTGTAAAGATTAGAGTAAATCCTGCCTAAATCCACTCACCCCAACACATTTTCTATTATTTATTTATCGCAGCGCTTGTTCTTTTGCTGAATCTCAGCAGCTGCTTCTTACTTGTAGGTCAATGGACCAAATTTTACACACGTTTCAAACCAGGCGAGTTTATTTCTTAATAAAACAGGTCAACTGAGTTTCTCGAAATAATGAATTAAACGTCAAATACCATCAAATGCCACATTGTCAGTGGATTAAACATGATGCCCTTTTGTTTTATTATGTTGTTTGATAATATAACGTTAGCCCTGATAAGGAAAGAAGTTGCCAAAGAATGCAGTAATAGACCCAAAGCGTATAGTTTCAAATGGTAAATAATTGCTGAGTATGTTCATAACGAGCGAAGTTCTAGAAAGGCCAATCGCGCATAGTGCTCTTTAGAAAAGTGTATATGAAAAGCGAAGTATATGAAAGCTGTATCATTAGCAGTTTGAATACCCATGTACCGGAAGTGCATGAAGTCTCCGCCATTATCTTCAGGCGTTTTGAGCATGTTCCATCGCAGACAAGAACGAAGTAACACGAGTAGGTGTTCCTAGCGTCCACCATGTATGATTAACTCTGTCATTGAACTTATTTATTCTTTGGAAAAGTCCCCAGATTTGTTTTGGATTCTAAAGGTATTCATTGACAATAACAGTACAAATTCCACTTACTTATCAATGTTTCGGTTCTAAGAATTACGTACGATTTTCGTTCAGGAAAACAAATAATGATCCTTACTGTTGACTCTAATGGTGTTAGGGGTCGCTGCACTTGTAGTACTATTACCCTTACATTTCGAGTTTAATAATAGATTTTTACATTTTTTGTACAAGTACTCTCTCGTGGCATTATACAAGCATATCAATAACATAAAAAGCAGACATTTTTCTTACACAGTATTGATATAAGGGCGAAACACAGCTAATAAGACCGTCTTTTTCGACTAAGTTTGTAATCGTAACCTACACCTGTTTACAAGTCGTTGAAGATTTTTGGTTTATTTAACCACAATTACACTTTTTTAAACATTATTACACACTCGGCTAGCCTAAATATATATCTTTATGAGAAACCTTAAGGAAATTATAATAGTTAAGATTTTGCAATGAAATATAATGTTTTAACTCCTAGATTTTTCAAAAACTATAAACCAAATAGTCACTTTGATTCACATTCACTATGTTTTTGAAACGCACAATATTACCAGGAACTTGCGAAAGATAAATAAGGCAGGATCAGTAAAAGGTAAAATTCAAATAAAAATAATCGAGTGAAAGTAAATACAGTAACCAGAATGGTCATCAAAAATTGTATTTTTTCGCAAATAGATATAAGATTTTAAACTTCATACGTATGTGCTTCTGTGTGTGTGTGTGTGTGTGTGTGTGTGTGCTATACATAAAATTCATTTGGTGTCACTGGGTGTCAATCGGCAAACCGATATTTTCCGTTCATAATTCTCTATCACTTTTTTTCTAGGAGTTTTTTGTCTATCTATTCTATTCGCTTATTTATTAAACAATTGTGAATTGACCATTTCCTTCACTATGAAGCAAAATATTTGTAAACACGTAGGTAGTGGCCGAGGTTTTGGTGCCAAGGCCACATTTTTCACTCGGTCAAGCACTTACTATAACCTCCATAACATACTCAACCTGCCAATGTTGTAACGATTGTAATATTTATTATTCTTTTTAAGCAAGATTGAGATCCCATATTGTGTAGCGGCCTGTAATGATCATGGCTGTAGTAATCCTGTGCATATGAAACAGATTAATGGATTTTACAATGATATAGTAACAACCTTGTCCAACTCGAGTAAACACTTGGTGAAAAAATCCAAACCAGGTCATAGGGTTATACCAGGCTGGAATGACTGTGTTCAAGAATTACACGACTATGCACGAAATGCTTACCTTATGTGGCGTGATAACGATAAACCTCGTCATGGACCTCTCAGTAACCAAATGCGCCAGACCAGAGCTCAGTTTAAGTATGCCCTTAGACTATGTAAGAAGGAAGAACTAAAACATAAAGCAGACACGCTTGCAAATAAATTTGCAAATTTAGACCAACGGGAATTCTGGAAGCAGGTTAAACAAAATACTACTATCACTTCTAATAGGCTACCAATTTGCATTGATGGGAACCATGGCCAAAATAACATATGCAACATGTGGAAAGATCATTTTGAAGCATTACTCAATAGTGTTAAAAACGATTCGAATAAGGAGTAGGTTCTTTCAGCATGCAAGGTCCCTTCTAATCTTATTGAACTGATCTCATTGTCGGAGATCCAACGTGCCATAGCTAAACAAAAGGGGGGTAAATGTCCAGGATCAGATTTCTTATATGTAGAACATTTTAAATTTTCAGATAATAGACTACATATTCTTTTAATGATTCTATTTAATTGCATGTTTGTACATAACTTTGTTCCTGATGATTTCACAAAAGTTACAATTATCCCGCTACTGAAAAGCAAAATTGGTAATATGGCAGACAAAAATAATTATAGACCTATAGCTCTCACGACAATTATTTCGAAAATATTTGAATGTATTGTACTACAACGATGTGAAGTAACAATTTCTGATAATCAGTTTGGTTTTAAAAAAACAACATTCAACAGACTTATGCCTCTATGCATTTAAGGAAACTGTCAACTACTACTTAGAACACGGTAGCTCTGTGTTTGCATGTTTTTTAGACGCTAGTAAGGCATTTGATAGGGTTAATCATTGGACGCTGTTTAAAAAGTTGCTCGACAATCAAATACCCGTTTACATTGTTCATACCCTAGTTAACTGGTATGGTAAACAATTTTACTATGTGCGTTGGGGAAAAGCAGTATCCAATTCCTTTCATGTAACCAATGGGGTGAGGCAGGGAGGTATTCTTTCGCCTTTGTTATTTAATATATACATAGACGATTTAAATCGTAAGCTGGGACAGTGTCACGTGGGGATACATTTGACACTAAATGCGTCATTTCTTAACAATTTTAGTTTTGCTGATGATATGTCATTGATAAGTCCTTCTATCGCAGGGTTAAGGAAATTATTAAAGATATGTGAACATTACGCATTTGAGAATGATATCATATATAATACACAAAAATTGGTTTGCATGGTTTTTCAGTCAACTGCTGTCAAATTACCATCTCCTCCCTCTGTAATTCTTAACGGCCATGCTCTTGCATATGTCGACAGTTATACGTATTTGGGTCATATGCTAAAATCCAACCGGTCAGATGATGAAGATATGATGAGACATTACAGATTTCTGTGTACTAGAACAAACATGCTTTTACGTAAATTTAGAAATTGTTCTGTGAATATCAAGATTAGATTATTCAAATCTTATTGTTGCACAATGTATTGTGCTCCTCTGTGGACAAACTTTAGTGAATGTATGAAAAGAAAACTAGTTATTGGCTATAATAATAGTCTTCGTTTACTACTAAGCCTTCCAAGATGGAATAGTGCCTCTACCATGTTTGTAAACTATAATGTATTTAGTTTTGAAGAATTAATGAGAAAGTATGTGTTTTCAATGATGACACGAATATCAAATAGTAAAAACTGTATCTTGAAATCGTTGTGGAACTATGATATTCATTTAAGTTCTCAGATTATAGATAGATGGAACAAATTACTATTTAAATGTCTCACATGATTTTATTCCTAACAATGACAAACACATTCTGTAGTTGTAGATGGGTATGTATATTTGCACATAAGACACCTATGAACTTCTATGTCTTAAAATACTTCTATATTTTATATTCTATTTTATTTTATATTTTAATTTAGATGTATGGACCATGCAGTCTGAAAGAAAGAATTCTTATCTTATTAACCTTTACCCTGCGTATCGCGTTTTTTTCACTCATAGACCGTGACATTTAAATATATGTTCAGATGATATCTTAAGAATTCTATTATACATATGTCTCCGCGGGATAATTTTCTTTAGCAAGGGCATATTTACTATGTTGAACCTTCAAGCTGCTTATATTTAAAATCATCTAAAGTACACATGCCGCCCTTTCTCATAAAATACATTCAAATTACCTGACAAACACGTGTGGCCTCACTACTCATGGCATGATTGAGGCGCTGATAAATTTCTTATAATGAATGGATCGTCTTCATATATATATATATATATATATATATATATATATATATATATATATATATATATATAGAGAGAGAGAGAGAGAGAGAGAGAGAGAGAGAGAGAGAGAGAGAGAGAGAGAGATGTGCGTGTGTTTATTTATTTGATGTCAGTGCTTTAGTCTTATGATTTCCTTAGCAATCTTATTTTAAATTTCACACTCAAATAAAAAGGCATTATTATAACAGTATTAATTTGTTTAGTTTACATCAATAAAATAGTGAATAACCAGTTTCAGTCTTATTTTTAAGCTACGACATTAATCAAGAAACAGTAAAACTGAAATATGCAGCACCCAAATATTCGGCGGCACTCGTATGACTTCCTCGGTACCGATGTAATGCCTTCTCTTGCCTTTAACCTCAAAAAATCCAAAAATTTGTCTAGGGGTCGCTGCACATAGAGTTTTCGAAGGTACAGTATCGGTGAATTTCAAGGATAATAAATTCTTACATTTTCTGTATAAACTCTCTCGTGTCATGCAATGCATACATAATTAGATGCAAAATTTTCTGTAATGTCTTCCTTTGTAATAAAAGCAAATCTGTTACGACAATAAGTATTTAAACGTATAGTAAAAAACATTTTCCACGGCAAACAGAGAGACTATGTCATAGTACACATCAGTGTAAACTGAGGGACTATGACATTATACACATCACAGCAAACGAAGAGACTATGACATTGTACACATCACAGCAAATGGTGAGACTATGTCATTGTACACATCACAGCAAAGTTAGAGACTATGTCATTGTATGCATCACAGCAAAGTTAGAGACAATGCCATTGTACACATCAATGCAAACAGAGACACTATGTCATTGTACACATCAATGCAAACGGAGACACTATGTCATTGTACACATCAATGCAAACGGAGAGACTATGTCATTGTACACATCAATGCAAACGGAGAGACTATGTCATTGTACACATCAATGCAAACGGAGACTGTCATTGTACACATCAATGCAAACGGAGAGACTGTGTCATTATACACATCGCAGCAAACGGAGAGACAATGTCATTGTACACATCAGTGTAAACGGAGAGACTATGTCATTGTACACATCAATGCAAACGGAGAGACTATGT
The DNA here is from genome assembly GCA_029931535.1 of Margaritifera margaritifera. Taxonomy (NCBI): domain Eukaryota; kingdom Metazoa; phylum Mollusca; class Bivalvia; order Unionida; family Margaritiferidae; genus Margaritifera; species Margaritifera margaritifera. Next base: position 380,360 of record JAQPZY010001512.1, on the reverse strand, counting down.
CATTCTACACATCAATGCAAACGGAGAGACTGTGTCATTGTACACATCAATGCAAACGGAGAGACTATGTCATTGTCCACATCAATGCAAACGGAGAGATTATGTCATTCTACACATCAATGCAAACGGAGAGACTGTGTCATTCTACACATCAATGCAAACGTAGAGACTATGTCATTGTACACATCAATGTAAATGTGCGCTAGTGCAAGCAACACCATTTACAATCTTTTCAGCCTTTTATGTTCGATCGTCATCGAATTTTATCAATCCCACGCTGAGATCGGTGGGTTTCATTACACCAGATGCAAAATATGAAATATACCTATTTTACACATTCTTTAAACGCAGCTTTATATGTCATATGTATTATATGAAATTTGTCATATTAAGACTTAATCTTATTATCACAGATTTAGCATTGGAATACGTGTACATTGTCGAGTGGTTTCCAACTGTTAACGTCACTGATATTGCTAGCGAAAGATACTATCAATAATTACATAATGTCTATCATCCTAGCTTAGCATCTCTTTATCTTTGACCAATTTATATGGGTACAAGGTGTTGCCTTGCGTGAGTGATGAACAGTGTCACATAACACAGAGTATCTAGCGGGGGATACAGTGTTACATAACACAGAATATGTAGCGGGGGATACAGTGTTACATAACACAGAATATGTAGCGGGGGATACAGTGTCACATAACACAGAATATCTAGCCGACGATACATTGTCACATAACACAGAATATCTAGCGGGGGATACGGTGTCACATAACACAAACTATCTAGCGGAGGATACAGTGTTACATAGCACAGAATATCAAGCGGGGGATACAGTTTGACAAGGTTCCACAAAGTAAACTAAAATATAAAGAATCTGTACACATTCTGAGCTTTGCTATCTCAAAATTACTGCATCGGATTTTTGTCAATTCTTTTTTGTAAGTATGCAATTCTTGTTAAAAGCAATAAGTCTGTAACCTTTCATACATTTTTGGGAAGGTTTTTCACGGGTATTTGTCCATGCTAATGAGGGTGGTCGAGGACATAAAGCAGATAGTTGAAACCACAGAAGCTTCACACTTGAGCTGTACAACCATTATAATAAAGACAAAAACGGACAACCACTATCTTTGCTTTAACAGTTTTTGTGGAATAAATCCAACGAGTGTACGTTACGTTAATAGCTCCTTTGATGCATTGAACTATTTTATGTTTGATTATTTGTTTTGTTTTTTTGTTTGTTTTTTTGTTTGTTTTTTTTTTTTTTTTGTTTTGTTTTTCACATCACAATATGCCACCATGAAAACGATGCATCACCAGAAAACAGAGAAAGGGTGATTATATTATGGCCCGTGTTTACAAACATAGAAGAGTTCATGTCAATAAGGATAGGGGAATCAGATTGTTTCAAATGCATGCTTCATGTTTCCATTAGTTAAAATGTATAAGTTTTCAAAACACCTATTGGCCTGAACATACTGTTTTACCTCTTATATAGGTGCGTACTGTGACGATCGTGACCAATACTTTCATGTTAACTTACACAAATGTGTATTCTCAGAAGTGCCAAAATATCGCAGTCTGCTTATATAGGGTTTTACTGATACCCATCCTAGCCCTTGTGTTGGGCTTAGGAAAGGGTGATGGAAGCATTTGATACAACTCAACCCATTAATCAGGTAGAACCCGGAAATCCACCAGCAACAAAAACTGTCAGCGTGGAACATGAAAATCACCAGCGATCAGTTACATGTACGCTTGTGACAAGGCTTTGGACTCCCCTGAAAGAGCCAAAAACTGAACAGAATCGAGCTGATTTATTCATTGCAATGAGATGAATTATAGAGGTGAAACAAACGTTATATATATATATCTATTGAATGATGGAATACATAATTTGATACCACTGATGATAAATCAACAGCAACAACAAAAGCAGGAATAAAAATACCAACAGCAGTAACAAAACCAACAACAACAACAACAACAACAATAATAATAATAATAATAATAATAATAATAATATTTAAAAGAAAAAGAAAAGGGGGATACATTTTTTAAAAATGTTTATCAATGAAATCAAGTATCTATTTTTCATACAAGTTGTCACTGTTGCAGAAATTAAGGCACATTGCTGGCTGCGTATCAGTTGTGTGAAAAGATATTTATTAACCATATCTTCATTCATTTTTGGATTATCATATCATATATTTTTAAAATGTGCCTTCGTTTTAATCTACTTCGATTCTTTTCTAATTCCGCCAATATGATGAAGGGGAAAATATTACATTTTAAAATAAAAAAGGGAGCTACTTTTCAAATTATTTACTTTTTTTAAACTTACGTACATGAACTCGTAAAATGTGAAAGTTTTTAAAGGCGTGTCTCTTTGACTTTGTTACTTATCATTCATATCTAGTAACAGTGGATCTCATAGAAATTACTTTCATTTGCCATAAACTTTGTATGATCAACACAATCCAAAATGTGGATATCATAGAAATCAATTCATTTTCCATACGCTTTGTATGGTCAACAAAATCCAAAACGTCCATTTTTCTGCATTTTGGTATATAAAATATTGAGAACTGACTAAATTGTAAACAAGACCAAGTCAATTAAACTTTTGAATCAAGACATTAAGTTATGATGCATGTAGACAGAAGTGAATTCATTTCCGGTAATTTCCTCAAAAAAAATTTAATTTAAGGAATAAAGACATTGTGATTTTTTTGTTTTTATTATTATTTTTTTTATTTATTTATTTTTTTTCTTTTTTTAGTCCATTTTATAAGCATCATTTTCTCTTCTATAAAGTTTACCCATTACATAATGCCATGGCAGCATATGGTCTTGGTTGTTTGTTTGAAATCATGTGATGAGCAATAGCATGGACTGGTTTGGTGCTTTACGGCACAGCAACACAAGTAAGTTATTTAGTGCCGAGGCAGTTAGAATAATGTACTTGCCCAAGGACACACCACGGTAGCTGATACAGGCTGGTCCGATAGTAGGATTCGAACCCGCAACCTTTCGGTTGTCAGTCCGGCACGCTAACGACTGAGCCATCCCGGCTCCCATATGATGAGCAAGCAGTGTAAACACTGATCTGCCGAAGCATTACGTGACCACATATCTGGGTCTAAGCGGTTCGCACTGAGCTCTTGGTACTATGGGTAAATAGTGTTATCTGGACGTGGAAGAACAACTTCGTAGTGTGACGTATAAAACACTTCTTGGTAATGTTGTTTTTCATAGTAAAATTCTTTGATACCAATGAATTTTACAATGCTCGGCTTGCTTATTGTTAAGTACTTTTTTTCATTTTTTTTTTTTTATTTTTTATTTTTTTTTGTCATTTGTGAAAGTTCAAATCAAAAAGAGCCAGTCACCTGTGTATGGTTTCAGTATTTCAGCATTCTGTCTTCTGTTAAGTATTTAAATTTCTTTCATAGCATCTTATCGATTTTATTGTATATATTCAGGAAAAGCGTAGGAAATATACAAGATCAAACAAGATGAGCAAATTGAAACTATACCAAGAAATGATCTCTCTCCAACAATATTAGATTAAAAAAAAACTCCTCATATTTATTTGTCAGGGAATAGTTTAAAAAGTACATTTTTTTAAATTTAAAAAAATATAATTAAGTACTAAACATTAGGATCACCTGAATTATAAAGAAAACCCTATGCTTGATCACATGTACAACTTGTTCGTATGCTTCTCTCAAAAAAGTCCAAGATTTTGGCTGACCAGTCTTTAACAGCTTTTGGTATGTACATGTGTCCGTCGTACGTCTTGCATCATGTTAGACACCTAAAAAAAAACACACTCTTTCAGCTTCAACGAATTTCTATTCACGCGCCATATCTATGGTATGGCATGCAGCATTACCCATGCACGTCAGTCGCGTCCCGTCACGTCACGTCCCATAGCAACCCGTTGTGATGAATTTCATTTCTCCTAACACATGTTGAACGACTTTATGTATTAAACAACAATTTGTTTTCACAACTATTGATACTTACGGGACGTGTGTCAAGTTCTCTTTTCGCCATTTTCCAACAAAATATAACGTAGGTATGGATTCTATTTGACTTAGATGGACACATTTCTCAATGCTTCCTACATCAAGATTTTACAAGTTTGTACAACTGACACAACATCAAATATTATCTTTCTTGTTCAATATAGAAAACAAATAAACGACTTCTAAAAGTATACATCTCGGGCGAAGATTTCCCGGTTTCCATGACCAAGTTCAATGATTTATCTGCTTAGAATTCATAAATATTTATGTGAAAATATAAAATAAAAAACATGAACAGGCTTTTACGCATGTTTTAAGAACCTCAAATAAAGTTTTGCAAGTAATCTTTGATGAGTATATATATTTTCTACATATTACAAATATATTTGCATTGAACTTGAAAGATGACAGGTTGGTTGCTTGGTTGGTTTCAACGGCGCTCTTTACGCATTATTAGCTATATCATGCCGAGTGAATCTATGTGTCTTTCCCAAAGACATACCAAGGCCACCAACCCGGTCTGGACTGGGCGGACATTAAACCCGCGACATTTGCGATAAGAGTCTGAAGCTCTATAAACTGAACTACCGCGAAAGATAACAAGATACGAGATGCGTTTTAGGCTGGATGTATGGTATTTATTAAATTTTCCTGTGCTTGGGGCAAATATAACCAAAACTAAAGCCATGGCTTTATATTCTGGAGAAGATAGTTTATGAAAGATGCTAATTACATTGAATTTGTAAGGAGAAAACTATCATATCGTCAACAAGTGTTTCATTTGTTATATTTGAAAGTTTCATATGCGCCAGAAAAAAATATATCTTTCATAATCCTCCAGATAGTGATTGGTTTCATTATCGGTTAATATTTCTATTACATTATCGAGGAAAACGTTATAACATCATGAGTTTAAAAAATAAAAGAAAAGAAAACTAATACATTATATGGGGAATTAAGTTATTACATTATCGGTTGAATAGTATTAAAATTTATTGTATATTTCATAATGAGATATTGAAATATATTAGTGGCAGAAAAATGATATCGCCAAAGTGAAGATACCACTTTTATCGCCACAGTGGTGATATATCTTTTGGAACTACTTTCTTTTTCTATTTAGGAAGTATATCTTCCCTTATCGATTTTCTTCAGACATGTATTTTCATATGTATGCCTATCTTCTCTCTCTCTCTCTCTCTCTCTCTCTCTCTCTCTCTCTCTCTCTCTCTCTCAATGAATAGATCTTAAAATATATCAACACAGTTGACCCTCTATAGCATGCATTCATATAATCAATGAAAAGACACCGTCAAGAATGCATACAAATGAACCCCAAACAACATAAAGCAGGCTTCAAGTATTAAACTTTTTATTATTAGTTTTCCACATGAATCATGCAAATTGTCAGTGACTGAACTCACATGACCTGTTGCTATTCGATATTCGGTGTCACCCACACAGTATCGTATACCTGTTACACTCAACGACAAATGGTACACATTTTTAAGAAAAACTCTTGCTTACATATAGTAATAAAATTGTTTAAGTAGCAATTTTAAAATTTTAACTGTCATCACAATCATAATCATGTCTGAAAACGATGGAGAAATAAAGAATTGATCAGTGTCGATTTTAAATCAAAATTATTGCTGTAAATAATAATTTAAGCTTTTCCACTTATTTATAATATGATTTATTCGGTCTTTTTAAAAATTGTCTATTGTATATTATATATATATATATCATTGCAAAGAAAAAACTGACAACGAACAGTTCAAAAATTAGTTATTTTACTAGACTATGCGTTTTTGACTCTCACAGAGTCTTTGTTAAAGGTAAAATCACAAGACAGGGACAAACAAGACAGACAATAAACACAAATCATCGGAGTTCAAACCAATAAGGCGCGATATCAACAATTTTGAAATAATAGTTCTATTAGATCCATACTCAAAACTATTTTGAACAGTTCGTTGTCAGTTTTTTCTTTGCAATTAGATCCATAAAGTTGATATAGAGTTTATATATATATATATATATATATAGAGAGAGAGAGAGAGAGAGAGAGAGAGAGAGAGAGAGAGAGAGAGAGAGAGAGAGAGATCCTATTATATATTGACCTTGTACTAAAAGTGAAACGCGGAAAAAATTATATAAATGACTGGGCACTGGCAGTTGACTCTTTCTGACCTTTATGGGCTAATGAATATCCTTCACAGACCAATTAATACCCCTCAGTTATTTTGGCCAACACTCAAATAAAGTAGCACCAGAATATCGTTGTTCCCTTTTACATAGTTGACATCAGAATCAACAGGTTTTACAAAACTGTTTTGAATTACACTGTAATCGGTGAACATATATTTTTAAGATATATTGTACTACTTCTAACTGTAGAGATACTTCAAAATCTTACAAAAACATAGAAGCAATCCGTACGAAAACTCGCAGAAGTATACATAACACATGGAAACCACATTCAGCATTACATTGGCTGCAACTCAGTAGCGAACTAACGGGTGGAGGGGGAGCGGACGGAGCGGTTGCCTTGGGCGCCAGAGGTCTTGGGGCGCCAAAATAGCTGATACAAATTGGGAGCCTCGTATTCTGGCCCTTTAAGCCATCATCGTCGCCCCGAGCGCCATTTACCCTTAGTACGCCACTGCTGCCGCTTCATTTTTAATTGTCCTATGATCGCGATAATATCAGGCCAAAATATTAACTAAAGCTACCATCTACAAAACGTCGGGGCAGCGCATTAATGTGCACGCGCGTTAGTCCACCTTACTCCTCCTACACAAATTTAGGTAGAGATTTCAAACTCTGACATTGTATTAAAGGGTCTGTGCTTGCCACCGCAGGGGGGGGGGGGGGGGTGCCGGGACTGTGAGGTTGTGGGAAAGCAGATATTTCCAACTGAGAAGCACGTTTTCACATACTCTGTTATCCGAACCCTTTTCAAAATGCGTCGGACATATTGTTATACCCTTAACCTGTCCGTCTGTCAGTCTGTCGATCTGTCATTAGTCACATCTCCTCATAAACCGCTGGGTTGAATTTCACGACACTTTTATAGTTATATAGTCACTCTGGTGAATAACTGCAAGAGGGGTGCCATTGTCGCCTCCCCCTTCCCCCTCCAACGATCTCTGTGAGGAGTCAAAGATCAAATTTAAAAACTTATAATTACAGGGACATCTTCAAATAGTTTGTAACCAAAATTTATATATGTAACCACTGCAAGAAGACGCACAATATATGTGACAGATCTGGCATTTTGACCGCCGTGTCACTGTCAGGTTGGTTGGGGAGGTGTTCCGGGAGGGGGGGGAGGATAAGGTCTGGTAGGTAGGGGTTTCGAAATTGTAGTGGAAAGCGTATAGATTCACAATGGCGAGCCATTGAAGTTTCTGTAGTTCAGTTTCTAAACACAATGTTGTTTGTTTATCGGGGTTAATGAAATATATAACTTCCATACATAAGATTTATTAGAGGAATCCTAGATTCATTCTCCCCTCTGTATTTGGTATTGACCTTTGGACGTTGCCTAACTTTTGCATTGACAATAAGAACTTAAAGTAATTGTTTGCATTATGGACTTGTTTCTGACATTGCTAGTTGTGTGGGCTTTGGAGAATGCACAATTGCACGAATTCAGTCTGGGTTAAAATGTTCGTCATAATATACAGAGTTTCTTTACGTCAGTTTGACATCTACAGCAATAACAAAGACATGCACATGTGTTTGTATACTGCCCCAGAGGTCTCTAATTCTATTACAGTGGTCTACAAATCAGAAAGGAATAATGTGGGCTATAATTGAATTAAAGAGGTCTCTAATTGATATACAGAGGTCTCTAATTGATATATAGAGCTCTCAAATTCAATTGTATAGCTCTATAATTTATTTGGAGAGCTCTCTTAACAATTAGAGAGCTCTATCCTGAATATAATATATGTAGAAACGGCCGTCCATACAAATCTCCTTCTACCTCTAGTGACTAGAGTGAATCTACGTCCAAAATTCCTTTCTAGCGTCAAATTATTAATATGATATGGGTAAAACATAAGCTTGCTGTGAAGTGTTTGTCCTGAATGATTTCATCTGACATCGTTTAATTAGATCACGTACTGTATGCAAAAGTAAATGTTACAGTGTTGCGTGGAATTTTCACTGATGTTTCCAGTGACTATTTTTAGAAAATAGTACAAATCAGTGGAATTTTTCAAACAATGAATAAGTTAAATGAGAGAGCTGATCATAGATTATGACGCAACGAACACTTCGTTTCTTTCCGCGATGGCGCATTCTCAAAACGTCGGAAGATAATAGCGGCTACTTTAGGCACTTATGGGACCAGGGTGTACTTTAGGCACTTATTAGACCATGGTGTACTTTAGGCACTTATGGGACCACGGTGTACTTTAGGCACTTATGGGACCACGGTGTACAAACTCCGAACGACACAGCTTCCAAATGCTTCCCTTTACATGTACACGTTATTTAAAGAGCACGCTACTACACGATCGGCCTCTCTAGAATTTCACTAGCTATGAACATATATCTGGGAAATAAAGATGGATCATTGCATTTTTAAAACTGTGGACATGGGGTCTACACGCTGTATTCTTCAACTTCTTTTAGTATCAGAGTTGAAGCTATAGTTTAAAACAATTTTTTAAAAAAAAATAAAAATAAAAAAAAAACAGAACAACAACAACAAAATAATAATAATAATAATAATGACTTTATAGAGCGCTTATTCTTTTAAAAAGCTCTAAGAGTTTTACAACATAACATTAACACATAAAGGCATAAAAAGCAGGTTGCATACAGACAACATATAAAAACATGAAAATATCTCACAAACAATATCAAAGACAAATTAAATATTACACACAATACAACATGAAACATGAATTTAAAATACAGTTTCAATCTAACACTAATGGCCAATGGTTGAATGACAAACAAAAACAACAAAGGGCCTGTTGTCAAATCAGCTGGCAATGTGGGGTTTGATGGTATTTGACTTCTAGTATATTATTTCGAGAAACTCAATCGACCTGTGTTAAAACGTTGGCAAAATTTGGGCCATTGACCTAAAAGTAAGAAGGTGATGTTGGAAAGCAGCAAAGGAAAAGGCGCTGCGCCAAAGAGAGAGAGAGAGAGAGAGAGAGAGAGAGAGAGAGAGAGAGAGAGAGAGATGAAACGTTAGTGAATTATACTTTCTTGGAAAATCATTTACTAGTATATAACGTAAAAAATGTATTATTTCCAAACCAACATACTAATTATTGTTTCCATTTCCATACGTTCAAATATAGACTATTTGTACTAAAACCAGTTTAGTTGTTTTAGTTGTGGTTCTTTCATGTTGTTAATATTTTCAAGTTTAAATTACATAACAAGCAAGAAAATGTTGACATTTTGCAAGTTTTGATTCAAAATCATATCAAATTATAAGAACTACATATAGCATTGCCACCGCAACTCTTTTTTTGTTTTCTTTTCTACTATGTCCTTAGAACGCACGAATATCATGTCAAAAAAAATCATCGAAACACAGTCCACAAAACAAAATCGGGTCAGCGTGATTCTACCTATCAGTGTGTGTGTGTGTGTGTGTGTGTGTAATTACACTTTACTCCTATTTCCAATATTTAGAAATGTTCAAACCTTGAAATGCATTGGATGTGGTTCATAGTTATGTAAAATGCTCTGCGAATTTTGAATCACCACGTGAGGGGATTGTGAAAGTGAGGTTGTTGAGAAGGAGGAGATTTTTATAGTTAAGAAGAACGTTTTTAAATTCTGTACTGCAGCTATTTCTATTTGTTTTGGGTTTGGGAGGTCAAAAGAGTCGGAATTGAGACATTTTTACATGACGAAATTTTCCGATAGCAATATGCTGACAGATCAGAGTCTTTATTGAATGTTTCATATATGATTTCATTCAAACAGCAAAGACACCGATCTGCGAACGCATTATACGACGGCAAATCAGACCTGAAGAACATACAACGTTGAGACAGAGCTTGAGCACGAGCTTCTGTGTTAACTAATCACAAACTAAATTACTTTGATACACCTCTTTTGTGTGACTGTTTCTGAAAGCAGTCATAAAACTCAAGTTCAGAGTTTTATAATCTCCAGGACAGGCCCCACTTCCAACAAACAAATCAAATTGTCTTCATCAAATTGAGATTTGTCAATCTCTTCCTTATTTGTCGGTTGGTAACAACGAATTTTTGACTGAACATTCAGCATTAACCAAGATTAAAATGGAGTCATCATCTCTTGAGTTTGTCTGCAAAGAGCTGTGATTTTCTTTTTTAAGGAAAACTTTACGTTTTTCTCAAAATATGAAGGGATCCTCAACTCTTTCTCTCAAGAATATGAAGGTTACTAGGTGCACACTTTTTCACTCAAACTTTAGATGACCTTTCACTTCAGCCAATTACCTTCACGTATACAAATGTCCTGGTCAAGCATTAAAAATGTTTGGTGTTTAGTCATATAACCGAGTCGTACCTGGAGAGAGAAATGCGATACCCATATCCAGCCATATGTATTGCTGGGTAGTGGGTTGTAACTATTCAAATTTGTAAATTTTTCGATGCGTGTAAAAAAAAAATTAACCTCCCCCCCTCCCTGCGGTTGGGGGTGCTCGGAAAGTTACCATACAGATCACCCCAAACAAAGGATATCGCAATTCATCACGAAGCTGACCGTTTTGCGTTGTGTTTATGCCCTCGGCCTGGCAAAATTGAGCGGAGCTGAACCAAAAGTTCCGTAACATTCTAGAAAAACGAAAACCTGTGATTGGAGAAAATTCAAGAGTACTAATAAAATGACGATGAGGAAAAATGGTCAAATGTTAAACAATAAATTAAAAATATATACATTCTGTCTCAACAAAACTCTCAGCTATGAAACTGTCATTATTTGCATTAACATTTTCGCTGGCATATATGTACGAGATATTTCTACAAATATTGACAAGATCTTGCATCGGTATTATAATAAAATAATGAAAATGTTTCCACCAAAATTGAGCTTTCTTGAGTTTGACAAATCTGCACATTCAAAAAATAAATATTTAGAGATTTTAGTTGGTTCCAAAACGTTGTATATCCTACGTTGTACCAAGATCTTGAATGTAATTAATGTTTTCGCAAGCTAGGTACCTACGTCAATTTGAGGAAGGGGGTTCATAAACGCATTTGCGTTATAACTTTTGCATTTTTTGACTGATTGGCGGTACCCTGAGAACACTATTAAAAACCCTCCCCTCTGTCAAAACATTTTGGAATATTTTTGACGGTATCCTGAGAACATTATTAAATCCCTCACCTCTGTCAAAACATTTTGGAATACATTTGACGGTAACCTGAGAACACTATTAAAAGCCATCGCCTCTGTCGAAACATTTTGGAATACTTTTAACGTAGCCTGAGAATATTATGAAAAACCATCGCCTCTGTCAAAACATTTTTAAATATTTTTGACGGTAGCCAGTGAACGCTATGAAATGCTCTCTTCTCTGTCAAAATGTTTTGGAATACTTTTGATGGTGTTACATTCTCTCGATCATCCACTATATGCGCAAGTTGACACTACGTCTTTGAAGGGAAAGTGGGGATCCTTTGCACACATTCGTGATGGGTGACTCCTTACTTGAACAACTCGTGGTACGCATAATCTTCAACTGAATCCAATAATTATACTTGTCTCGAACATGTGGATCCTGTAATGTGAATCATCTCCGATTTTTTTAATTTAGGATCTTCTAGTGTGAAACACCGACGATTTGATTTGGTTAGGAGCTTTGCGTGATGAGATCATAGGAAAGGGGAATTAGCAATAAAATACATTTTGGGAGATGCTTCATTCCTTGTGTAGATTTCTGGACCATTTATAGGCCGTGTTGATTGAAACAACTGAGGTATATGAGTGTAGCTAAAGCATAAGCAGAAAGAATATGTCAATTGTAAAACTGTTTAATCATGTTTAGCAGACAACGGTCCCCTCCTCACCCAAATCCCCAAAAACCAATTAGATTTAGAATAGCCATGTACAAACAAATAGTTCATTAGAGATAATCCCAACTATTAATATATATATATATATATATATATATATATATATATATATATATATATATATGCAGTAAATATTCTGAACAAGGTTCTTGCTGCGTTCATCAAATATTCAAGCATTTAGTAATTCTTTCGCGAGTACAAATGCCAAAAAGTTACCTGTCTTCAGTCTTTAAAATTACAAAAGCCGACATTAATGGAAAACTAATTCAAAAGATAGGGGTCATGCGAGACCTCTTTCTAGTATTATTCGTTTAACTCAATCTATACGCGCAAGAATGCTACCCCGAACAGGCGAGCTTTAATGTCACTTGTGCAAATAGTTTCGGAGTGAACGAGCGTATATTGTTCTGACCCAAAATGTTGCACACTTCCACCGCATCGTGCCTTCCGTACACCAATTTCAATTAGTTCATTGTATATTCACTATTTCAATTATGTCATATTTCTTTATTACTGCCTTGATCTTTGCCATTTTGCTAAAAACAATTACAATTGATGGGAAACAGTTCACAAGGATCAAGTATCATGGATGAAGTCTATAATGTGTTTGTTGTTGTAAAGATTAGAGTAAATCCTGCATAAATGAGTGCTGCTGCCTTGCTTGATTCCAAATAAAAGAGAGCGGAAATGGCACGACGCATGCTAATAGCGCTAGAACAACCAAGGACATATTTTTTAAATGCGGCAGGCATCTTGACATTTTAAATCGAGTTGCCTCCCTTAATATAAAAGGAGCATAGCAATTCTTTAATAAAGATAATTTGTATGTTTGTTATTGGCAAGGTTGGAATAATTTCTTTTTTTGCGTTAATGATTATTGTGTAACTGAAGGCAATGAAAAAAATGTTTATCTGACACTGCAAAAGTATTCTTTGGAAGTTCAATTCCAAACTAAGACTTCATATGTATGCATATTAATTCTTGTCAATGGACCACCAAATTCAACTGGAGGTGTTATTTTGCACCCTCTGAGTGTAAAACATTTAATATGCCAATGGATCAACACCAAGCTCCTAAAACTTAAATAGTTTTCATTGCTTAAAAAATTTGATAGTTACAATATAATGCACCAAACACAACTTTGAACTTTGTTGCTTATATTTCTACCATCTTGAACTTCGTGCATGTGAGCTCTTTTGCAAGTAAGATCTGCAATTAATTTTCATCTTACTGTCTTTCTTCCTTATAAATAATGTTGACTAATGTTGCCAAGAAAAGTAGCCTGGTGTGTGATTTTTCTTATATACTTTATCTCTCTACATGTACGTAAACCTCCTTCTCAAAGTACTCATTATCTCCCTTTCCTCTATTCCTTCACTGCTTGCAAAATCTTCCTGTCTTTCCTCCAGCTCTATCCTTCTATCTTTACATAAATGCTCAATTTGTTTCTTTTTCACAACAAATTCACACCTCTCCATATATATATATATATATATATATATATATATATATATATATATATATATATATATATATATATAATTGAATTCAAACCCTTAGATCTACATCAACTTTGCTTATCTTTGCAACATCTGATGTTTTTACCGATTACATCACCAACCCCACCCCCATCAAAACGTTGCTCAAATGACTCGCTGATGCTGATAACGCTATAAGTTTTCCCAGTACACAAGGTATATAAATGGTATGCTCAATTTAATATTAAAGTATTAAGTTAGAATTTCTTATTGTGATACTACTATAATTGAATCACCATACAGTAGCAACATCAACTTTTTTTCAACTATATGTGTGAACGTAAATCCATGATTTTAATTTTACAAATATCTCTACTCCTCAACCTATGTCAAATTTCAGACTTCCTCTGTAAGTTAAATATTAAAGCTTCTTTTAAGTAAATTTTCAAGGTTAATTGAAATTAAAGGAACAGGTTGGTTATTGCTAAATTTCCCTGCATGGAGACTTTTCAGAAATATGCACAACACAATTTAGTGAATGCAAATGTCATGATTAAATTGTCATTGTTGTTTAGAGTACAAATTTGAAGTTTTTTGTGCAAGTACAATTGATTCATAGCAGTAAAGAAACATGGAAGTGTCATCTTTCTTTTCTTTATTCAGTCTTTCTTGGATCAGTATCCATAATCAGTGCCTTAATGGCTGACATGTATAGTGACACACTGTGGTCATGTGGAGGTAAATACGGAAGAACTTTCCACAGGAAAGGTCAATATGCGGAGCACAATCCAGCACAAAAATGCAGACATTATCTAATGTCAAGCTTCTGTGTTTATCAGCCATATTTAACCATAAGCATGACACAAAAGGTAACTGCACAGGGTTGGTTACAGGTACAGACAGATGTTCAAAGTAAAAATGTGATTTTTAAAGACCACTGCATTTTAAAACTATGGAAACCTAAGGCTCCAGCATTTCAATATGCAGAACCCAAACAAATACACAGCTGTGTTTATGCACTTAGTGTAAGCATATTAAGAATTTACAACACTTTAAACAAATAGTACTTTTGAATTCATCATCCATTATGGCATTTCCCATCTTTATGGCAGTATTTACAAAATGAGTTTATTGTTCCAGAAGAATTGGAGACAGGGATCTGCTTATTTACTTGCAAAGATCTTAAATTAACATTTTGATTTTCATGTTTGTATATACTGTAAAATCAGAAATATTCATCAAGGAACGAATTTAGTTCTCTCTTTCTCTCTCTCTCTTAGTTGTGTGTGTAATGAATATCCATGAAATTAAATCTATCTGCAAACAATATGCCCAAGTGGGCCTAAGATCGCTCACCTGGCTGATATCTGCTTTAAAGCCAAATACAAGGGCAGTTAGTCAAGAAATCTGGGTTAGTAGGATGCTTTCTGACATTTAGAAGTTTTTATACTTTAAATAATGGCAGCCAGACTGAACAGTGGGTCAGTATCATTTGTGTAAACTTGAAAGGTTTTATGCCAGGATGCTTTCTGTGATATTTAATTAACTTCTATTGATTGTATTTTTAGATGAAGTTTCTATTTTTAGCAACATCCATAGTGAATAGTGGATCAGCATCATTTTTGCAAAGTTGAAAGAGCATCATGCCAGGCTGTTTCTTCAGTCAAATTTGTTAAAATTCTGTTCCAAGGTTTTTGAGACGTCATTTTAACATTTTCATATTATTTAGTAACTATAACAATGTTTGATGGTGGATCATCATCATTTATTGAAACCTGAAAAACCTTTGTTCTATGATGCTTTCCATAAAAAGTTAGCCAAATTATGTTCAAAAAGTTTTTGAAAGTCATTTAAATTGGTTTTCTATTTTTAGTAACAACAGCCATATTGGATAGTGACTCAGTTTTAATTGTGCACATTTGAAAGGCCTTCTTTCAAATGTAGTCAAAATCTGCTAGCATTTATTTTTTATTTTTTAGAAAAGTGGTTTTACCTTCCACTTTTAGCAATGTCAGCCATGTTTGATGACGGGATTGCACTATTTGTAAAAACATTTAAAGGACTTATTGCCATAATGCTTTCTGTTAAGTTTGGGCAAATTCTACAAAGCAGTTTTTTTTTTTTATATAGAAAAAGCCCTTTCTATTGTTAGTAACATAGTCCACATTTGATGTTACAGTGGCACAATTTTTCCAAAAATCTGAAAGGCTTTGATATCAGATTGCTTTCTGCCAAATTTGATTGAAATGGTTTAGTGTGTTTTTCTTGTTTGTTTCTTGGGTGTTGTTTGAAGAAGAAAAAAACAGTGATAATTGCAAATTTGATGGTCAACACAGGAAGACCAACCAGTGCCAGATGCAGGACCATATCACAAGCTCACTTGACTGCATTTTTAATGGGGCTTTAGGGTGTGGCCCCACAAAATTGTATCCCATAATAATCGCCCAAAACACAAAATAATATCCCTATGAATAAAAACCTGTTTTTCCAATCAGTATTATTGAAACAACCATGATGATTTTCTTTTGTCTGCTGCAAAAAATTAGCAGTAAGAACATGAAAACAACACAAGAACAAACCTGTATTTAACCTCCATGTTGTTATTCAACATGTGCTTGTTTCTTTTATAGTAGACTATATTGTGAAATCATTTGTACTCATGAAGCACACTTTTGGTGGATTTAATGGTTGCTACACAGCCTGAATTTAAACTGCAATGAATAATGATCCATATGTGTAAACTATAAGACTAAGGACTCCTTTTCTATCAGAGGAATTTAGGTACCAATTAGAATGTTACTATTTTCCAAATGCCCGAAAACTGATATCCACAAAAATAAATTCACAATAGACAAGTGGTTATAAGAAGACTCAAAACTTGAACAGTATTAATTTATAAATGCCAGGCTGATTTACTGCAATAATGTACATTATTATTCAATAGAATGACCAAAAATGTAACTAATGCAATACTGCAATAATTTTCATTATTATTCAATATTATGTCATAAAATGTAACTAATGCTCATTTTTAAAGAACATATTATACACAGTTCAGAAAAGAACCAGGCACTCTGTACCAATAACAATTATAAACTAATACAATTACAATCAGAAAAGCAGTTTTTCACAGGTCATATGAAACTTAGAAAGAACAAACCACAGCATTGTTAAAAATAGTTGCATGTGCTGTATGAACATAAGAATATTTGAACGCTATGTAGAGGCCATTTTATTTGCATTCCCCCTGTATGTTCAAAAGGGTCTTTTCTACTGATTCTACAAATGCGGGAAAAGATGGGTCAGCTAGGTAAAGTCTAACAATGGAATCTATGTTTGCAGGCTGTGTCTGGTGGATTGCATTGTAGGCCATCGGCAAACTTTCAGATCCCTTCTTCATTAGCACCTATTGCGTAAAATAAATAATTAATTAATGAATTAATACACTATATAAGATTTATTTCTTTTCAAACAAGTGGTAATCTTATAAATGTTAAGGCGCCTTTTAAGTTCTAAGAAATTCACAAGACTGAATCCTGGTACTCAAGCTCAAGAACTCCCATACTGCACAAGACTGAATCCTGGTACTCAAGCTCAAGAACTCCCACACTGCACAAGACTGAATCCTGGTACTCAAGCTCAAGAACTCCCATACTGCACAAGATTGAATCCTGGTACTCAAGCTCAAGAACTCCCACACTGCACAAGACTGAATCCAGGTACTCAAGCTCAAGAACTCTCACACTGCACAAGACTGAATCCTGGTACTCAAGCTCAAGAACTCCAACACTGCACAAGACTGAATCCTGGTACTCAAGCTTAAGAACTCCCACACTGCACAAGACTGATCACATCAAACCAATAAACTGGTTATAGTTAGAGTATTTCAGATTATAGTGCATGTAAAGCATGTCAGCAATGCATTGAAATACATACTCCACAAGGTAAACTTGATCTATTCTGTCAGGAACACAATCAATGAAACCGGCAAAGAAATTGTTTTTGTTACCGTGCCTAACCGCTATATTTCAATTATGAACTTAAATATTAATCCTAGAGTCAGTGAAAACATTTAGTTTATTGACTGGTCTAATTGTTAATCTTCTCTAAAAATACTACCAACATGCAATCACAGAATGTTTTAAAATGTATCAGAGGAAATCTTTGGAATTAATGTTCCTGTGCTGTTAAATGTACGTTTGTGGCCTTAATAAAATAGCAATAAAAAGGATTTTGTTCACAATTAAAATCACAAACTATTTCCCAGGTGGTGCTCACACTTCTGAAAATAATAATGCCACCATAAGCTGATTTCTGAAAGAATCTTGCAGAAATGTCTTTTCTTGAATTTACCTCATTTTTCAAGGTATTCTTAGAGACCATCATAAAATATAGAATTTTTAAGATCTGAACCAGCAAATCTAGCATTTCAATGTATAATTTGTTGACTTTTCTCAACAACAAAAGAAAGCAAAACAACTTTAAATAACTCAAAATGAGTCGGACCCTGTGGTCCAATGGCCTGTACTGGCAGCGGAGTAGTTTACTAACATCGATAGAAGCAGTTTGTAGAAATCAAAGCATATACATGTATAATGAGTACTATACAATCAACTCTTCAAAACACATAATTATTTCCATGCATATCATCTGATTGGTTGCTTGTTAATTATGATGTCACAACAACATTTAACTTTCTTACTTTAAAGTCACAATTTAGGTCTACATTACCTGTGAAATCTGACCAAGTGTCACTTCACCTGTTAGTGTTTGACTCGCTGAGGTCTCCTTTGTCTAAAATTACAAAATAATAATAATAATAATAATAATAATAGTAATAATAATAATAATAATAGGGGTACCTTCTGAAAATAATATATAGGTTATGAATACTCATGATCCATTAAGTTAAGTGTTATATTTCTCACAAAATATCATTTCACTATTGCCAACTCGACAGCATGATAAATTTAAATTTCCTGTGGAAGCATGTAACCATTGTACCTGCAGTCTATTTTTGTAATGACTAAACATTTCAAATGTTACAAAACGGTGAAGACAGTATTTATTACATGTTCAATCAAGAAGTAATTGTGAAATACAGTATTTATTACATGTTCAATCAAGAAGCAATTGTGAAATACAGTATTTATTACATGTTCAATCAAGAGGTAATTGTGAAATACAATAAACAAAACCTTGTACAGTTAAGCCTATTTAATACAAACTCAGTTAAAATTAAATCCCACTTAATATAAACTGAATAATTTACCCCTGCAATCTTCCTTTATCATCTTTGTATTTATTCCCAGTTAGTGTTAATCATTAGTACAATACTAGCTTAAGATGCAGAATACTTTCAGACCACTGTTCACTAATAAAGTTATAAAATCTCATGATAGTACGAAAGGTAAAGAATGAAAATTTGCCAAATAAATCTTCGTCTGACTTGCTGTTGCTAAAAGAGACAAGTATCTCATTGTTTCATAAGTTAATCTAAGGTGCTTTTTTTAATGAACTAAAGAATAATCTCTTTCAATTTAAGTTTTTCTCATGCAGTATGGGGACACACAACTGAAAAAAGGGAAATAAATCTCTCAATCAATTTTAATTATGTCATGGTGTCTGTCTAAAATGTAAAACTGTCCTTGCAAAGTATTTTGACCTTTATCCAGATACACTGTTAACAATAACTATGAACATGATGACACACAGTAAATAATAGTATGTACTTAAAAGTTTCTTTTTGTTTGTTTGCTTGCTTATTTGATTGTTTTGTTTTACAGCATAAAAGGTTTTAATTTATTCTATTTAGCTGAAAGTTCGAAAAAGTTAAATCAAATATGGCAGGTTAAAAAAAAAGTTAAGGAGGAATTTTGAGAGAAACTGACACATGTCAATGCAAGATAGAAGATAAAATATAAAGATGTTAAAATTCTGTAAAATGTATATTAAATAAAATAGATAAAGGTCAAGAAAGAATGCTCAACTGTATTATTTTCAGACTCTTATAATATAAAAATTATAAACATTTATAATAAAACCTTGCTAAAAAGAAAAAAAGTCCCGGACTCTGAGTCAGACTGTGTTTTTAATTCCTCAAAAAAACATTATTACAGATTATAAATACTAACAAAAGAATCCCTTAAGAGCTCGTCATTAAAACAATAAGCCTTACCATTAAAACAATAAGCCTTACCATGTCCTTTTCTGTGTTGGAAATCTTCAGAGGAAAGTATTTGGAGAGAATATTTGCCATTTTGCTGCAGTTTTCTATGGCTGTCACACTCTCATGCTCTTTAAATTTCACTCTGAACCTCCGGGTATGTGTCTATAATAGGTTGTACAAGTAGTAGTACTATTAGAAGGATAAGTGAAGAATAAATATAGGTAGAAACAACAGTAGACTAGAGTGGTGCTGGTAGAAAGCAGGCAGATTTGCAAGCAGTGACATTAACAACTGTTGTGGCAGTTGCAATAGATAACATGTCATCAAGGGCAACAAGCATCAACAGCAAAAGATGAAGAAAATGACAAAGAAAAAGAGGTGGGAACAAATATTTCCAGAACAAATTCAATTACACCAAATACATTAAAGTAAGCTGGAAAAAACACCAATTCATGCAATTGGTAGAAAATGGTTCTTGAATAGCAATGTTAGTTGGTAGTTTGCACACACACACACACACACACACACACACACACACACACACACACACATATATATGGACCAATATAATTTAACAGGTTCAAGAGTTATAATTCATACACTGTAGGAATTGTACCTGTGCTGTTTCAAGTACCAGCACATATCACCTGGTTCTCCTGAACCAGCGCCCTAACCAACATGGCCATGCACTCATCCCTAACAAAAGGAATTAAATGAAGTCAAAGACAAGGATTCAACATGCACAAGAACTATCTTGCTATGCAAGTGGAATTTAACACTCAACTTTATGCACAAGCTTGCTGGATTTCTATTTAAATATGCAAGGTACTGTATATACATTAAATTATAATTTTAAATTTACACCCATACACCACAATGAGAGGAAAGTGATCATCCTGGATTGCACATTGTATGTTTGATCCATGATTATATAAAGGACATTTATATCATGTCACCAATACAATCAAACATGTTAGACAGTTATAATTCATTTCAAGCAAGCATCAAATCTCTGCTGAGTTTAAATGGCCTAACTCTCGTGGATGAGTGACCCAATGCACTCAGTCATGGATGAGTGACCTAATGCACTCAGTCATGCACTCAATCCCTTAAAAAGGATGGAGAAAAGATTGAATGTGAGGATTCATAGTGCACAAAAATGAACTCTCTAGGTAAGTGGAATGTAACCCTCAGATATATCCACAAACACACCAGTTTTCAGCACATATATATATATATATATATATATATATATATATATATATATATATATATATATATATATATATATATATATATATAGGTGGTACACAATTCCAGTGGTAGGTACATGAAAGAATGTTGATACATACATACATACATACATACATACATACATACATACATACATACATACATACATACATACATACATACATACAGGCATGCATGCACACATGCATACATACATACATGTATGCACACACATACATACATGCATATATCCACACATACGTACATACATATGGATATATATATATATATGAACAGAACAGAGAGACAGATAGATTGTATAGACTGCAACTCACCTTCAATCTACAGATGATTAACATACTGCTACCTCGACAAACTCCCCTCAATGCTGATGATTCTGACAAGTCCAGGGTCTCCTGAATTAGCCAAGATTCGAAATAAAAATAATTTGAATAGTTCTAAGCTTTAGTGACTTAATGATCAAATATCATCTGAAACAATTTGAGTTATAATTATATTTAGTGCTTGCATTCACAATATCTCTTATGTATGATTGACATTCACATAAAAAATGTCCATCTTAATGATTCACACATTTAGTTAATTTAATAGAAGACATACAAACAGCTGTACATTGTCAAATCCTGGTAGATTGTGATGTACTATATCCAGATATTTCATATTGCAATATGGCAATGCAAGTTCTAAGTAACACTTTGTTCGATCAGTTGAAAAGAATATTTTTCTTTCCTTTCTAAGTGACTCATATCTCAAGGTTAAACAGGTTTCCATAATAGGTTATAAAATTTAAGTCTTTGTGAGAATTAAAATATGTTGTCCATTCTTGTTTTGTTTCTTTATTTTAGGGAGAGCAACATTTGGACCTTTACTAAATACTTTTGTTTATAATGTTTTGAAATAATATATTCATATTTTGGTCATATGCTTGGTTATTTTACATGTTTTGATTTGTATATTTAAGTGTGATTTTATACTATATTTACATTCATGAAAATCTAACTATGGATGACATCAGAAACTGTTTTGTCTTCTGCTTAGGAAAAACGAAAACAGTCATAGCAGCACATTGCAGTGGTGACAAACTTCACCAAGAAAAAAGAAAACAACAACAATAGCAACAACAACAAATATGACACAAGTATAACAGATCGCAGCTATGTTGGATGAATCAATAAGCAAGGAGTGTTCCAGTTGCAATATACAATATGATGTATTCTTGATCTCGGCACCAGCTGGATCATATACCTCTAAAATCTTAAGTTCTTCTCCAAAATGGCCACCATTTTTGTGCTGGAATTGATGGAAAATCATCAAACCCCCGCAATTATTTTGCAGAATGGAATTACTGCAATTAAGGACACAATCTCTAATACTTACTATTATATTAGAAAACACTAAAACTGAAGGTTTGTACAATTCATTTCCAAACTGCAATTGTGGTTTGTGTGTTATTCATCACCTTATTACTTCACATCGCTTGCCGGTTGTCACAGCTTACCTGTACACAATATGTTCTCAAAGGCCAAAATGGGATCTTTTGATTTGAATTCAGATTGATTTTTTTTTATTGGTTGGGGTTTAACAGCAAATAAACAGATGAGAGGTTATATCATACCCACACAATTGGAGAAAAGTGTCTTGGCCAGGGACAAACCATGGCAGTCGACACTGCCTTATGGACATGATTTGAACCCACACCTTTCTGCTCATGAATCTAACATGCAAACCACTAGTCCAGCACAGCTCTGAGGTTTAATTCAGAACTTAGGGAAACATTTTATCTCTTTTTATCAAAGGTGTAGCCCGTTGAATTCAAAACTTAGGGAAACATTTTATCTCTTTTTATCAAAGGTGTAGCCCGTTGAATTCAGAACTTAGGGAAACATTTTATCTCTTTTTATCAAAGGTGTAGCCCATTGAATTCAGAACTTAGGGAAACATTATATTTTTTATCAAAGGTGTAGCCCGTTGAATTCAGAACTTAGGGAAACATTTTATTTTTTATCCAAGCGGAAGAAAAGGCTTGTTAATTTTTATGCGATTTGGATTTCTCATTTTGGGTTATACTATAAGATTTGTTATCATAAACAACAGTTTGTACAAACTTACCCCATCCTGCCAATAAATACATTGAAAATTGTTGGAATATAACTTTTTGGGGGCAAAAAAACTGAATGCAAAGTATTAAATACATATTTATTTATTATGTATTAATGATATCCATATTTTACATTAATTGTATTTTTTTCTTTTTGCTTTTTAACAAGATACTCTTATATAGTGTTTTATTTATGACCTGTACAATGCAACATTTCATGTACTTGACATGACATATAGAATCCAAACAATACAATATCATATTCCAAAGTTAAAGCTGAAGAACCCTTTCATATTGACTTATAAATTTATAGGCATTTGTACATTAAGAAGAGATGATCAAAAGATTATGAATAACTAAAAAATAAGTAAGGAAGTAAATAAATAAATGACTCTCAAATCAAAGTCAGAATATACTAAAAAGTGATATCTGATCAATCAGTTATTTGATGTCAGCCAGTCAGACCTCACAATTCTGAGTGCAGTCTGAGTTCGAGTATCTGAGAATTTTTTTTAAATCCTAGGGTCTGGCTTCTCCATCATAAAACTTGAATTGGCTCAGAATATTCTGACGAATACAAATAACTGCCTTTGTACATTTCAACTAAGATCTTCCAGTCTGGAGTAAGATATATTACTCAAAATGTGGAGATAAGATTTATGATGGAGGGGCCTGGTGCCACTTGTGCTTCTTGTTTAAAAGTTACCAATAGTGTCTTGCCATGATGAATGAGAACAATGTGGTTTTTCATCAAAGTCATCTCCAAAGCTTGTTCTGTTGCATCATAAAACTACAAAAGAAGAAAATATGGATAAAATGCCATCATACAAAGCAATGCTAGACATTACCAAAAATAGCAGTATATAGAGAATATTCCAAAACTAGATAAATTAGAACAAATAATCAAGTGGATAGTAATATTATTATTCATCGACAGAAAAAAAGTGTGAAATTTGAGCAGAAGTTAAAATCAAAGCTTCAAGTGAGTATAAAATAAAATAATAATAAAAATAGGTTTAATATAAACATTTAAAGTCACAAGAATGCATAAGTATATCATTCAAATTTAGAATACATTGAGTATAAACATGGTTTCTACACACAAATTTGAGTTCAAATTAACAAACATGGGTCTGGCTTATACTATTTTGTCAGCTCACTCATCTCCCATGTTCCAATAAAAGACAGGTTTTCATTTTGTTTCCCATAGTCTAAACAATTGTTCTACTGGATTGCAGCTGAGCCTTATATATTGTAATAGAGAGAAAAACAATCGCTTCTACGATGGTAAAATTGGTAAAATTGTGAAGAGCAGAGAGACAGACAGACATATATGTTTGGCTTGTACCTCCCAAGAGTCTTCAGTTCCAGGGGTAAGAGTCTCTGAAGTTTGAAAAAATCTTGCATAACGATCTAACAAGAACATCACGGGACCAACAGAGTCTCCTTGTCCTACGCCAGCCATTGCTGCAAAAAAGTTCAGTTAAAACTGAATGAAATTACATAGCAAAATTATATTTTATAAAAAAAGAAAACAAAAGAAAAAGTGAAAATAATTGACTGGTATGCAAGCTGATTTATAAAAGAGATACAACCCACATATCCATCAGACTTCAAAATGAATCAGTCAATCAATCAATCAATCAATAAAGTTAAGTGCTACTTTAAAACAAAAAGAAAAAAAAATGGCTGGATAACTGACAAGGACACCAAACTTATACATTCTTGCTTAAATCAAAAATCATTGTTTATCACTTTCATTTTCCTTACTACTCAGGAATGCAAACACCATGATGCATTGAGATCACAAAATTGTATCACCAATGCAAATAGAATCATTGGAATCTCTTTATTGAAGATAATAGCTACCTGTCATTCCACATTCTGATTCATGGATACAAAACACACACACACTGTATGTGTGATTGTAAGTATCTTTGTAGTAGTGATTCTAACTGGTCATCACCTCAACCTTCCTATTGCTCTTTAAAAATAGTCTAGATTAGGAATTTCCATTTTACTTTCCAAGTTCTAAAAATATACTCCCAACATAAAATTATACCTTGGAATTTGCAATTTGATTTCTGAACTCAAAAGACAGTAATGTGATGTCACTTCTAAATATATGATCGGAATTTCCATTGTACTTTCCAAGTTCTCAAAATACACTCTAAACATAAAATCAAACCTTGGAATTTCCAATATGCTTTCCAAGTTCTAAAGATAGTAACATGACGTTAGAATCGGAATTTCCATCTATATGTTGCTGGGTGACGTTTGACTAACTGCTTCATTCTTTGCCTGAACATTGCCAAAATAGTTGTTGGTCAGTAAATGTAGATGTTGGTAAGTGGCAATAGGTGTTGGTCAATCAGAGTAGTTGTTGGTCAGTCAGTATATGCGTTGGTCAGTGACAATACGTGTTTTCAGTCAGAATTGGTGTTGCTCAGTTAGAATAGGTAATAGTTAGTAAAAATAGGTGTTGTGTGGTCAGTTAAAGTAGGTGTTGGCAAGCAACAATAATAAGTGTTGGTCAGTCCGAATTAGGTGTTGGTCAGTCAGTATAGGCGTTGATCAGTGACAATATGTGTTGTCAGTCCGAATATGTGTTGGTCAGTTAGAATAGGTGATGGCCAATAAAAATATGTGTTGGTCAGTCATGATAGGTGTTGGTTAGCGACAGTAGATTTTTGTAAGTCAGAATTGGTGTTCATCAGTCACAGTAGATCGACAGATGTTGGTCTGTCAAAATACTTGTTAGTCAGTCAGAATAGGTGCTGTTAGTTAGGAGTTGGTCAGTCAGAATAGGTCTTTGTCAGTCAAAGTATCTGTTGATCAGTCAGAATAGGTGTTGGTCTGTAAAATTGGTATTTATCAGTCACAATATGTGTGGATCAGTCAGAATATGTTTTGGAAAGTCACAATAGGTTTTGGTCAGTCAAAATAAGTTTTGCTAAGTCAAATTAGGTGTTGGAAAGCCAGAATAGCTTCTGGAAAGTCCGAGTATGTGATGGTCATTTAGAATAGTTGTTCAGTCAGAATAGGTATTGGCCAGTCATACGTACTTGTCAATCAAAATAGGTGTTGACCAGTCAGAATTGGTACTAGTCAGTCACAATAGGTATTAGTCGGTAGCAATATATGTTTGTCAAGAATAGGTGTTTGTCAGTCAGAAGACGTGTTGGTCAGCCAAGACGAGTCCTTGTCCGTTATTATGTGTTCTCTCTCTCTCTCTCTCTCTCTCTCTCTCTCTCTCTCTCTCTCTCTCTCTCTCTCTCTCTCTCGATAATAATAACACCGAGTCATGACACGCGTACACTTTTCAGAAAATGTATAGCTTGTTACCTTATATTAATAAAATGTATAAATGTGCTGATGTCGAATTCATCTAAAGTACACACCGCAGACAACACAATACTAGTGAATTTCAGTGTCGTTCTTGTCTGTCTTTAGACGTATATTTTTCTGTCTATCCATCCTGTTAAAATTCCCACTGAGGGCCATAGTGACATCCGTAATGTTAAATTCCAATACGGCTCCATAATGTTACAAACGTATTCCTTAATTCCCATACTTTCACATACCGACCAAATTTTGCTGTAGTCATAATTACCATACATCCCCATACCGACCCAAACCCAAGTTTAAATTCCCATACATCCCCATAGTACTCCAGTAATGTTAAATTCAAATACATCTCCATACTGACCCAAACCCAATGTTAAATCCCCATACATCGCTATAGTGCACCATAATGCTAAATTCCTATACATCCCAATAGTGTTCCAGTAATATCAATTCACAAACATCTCCATACCGCCCCAAACCCAATGTTAAATTCCCATACATTCCCATAGTGCCCACAATGTTAAATTCCCATACATCCCCATAGTGTCACAATGTTAAATTCCCATATATCACAGTATGTGTTCAGTCCAGAAATGGAAAAAGTAGGGCCCAATGTCCCCTACCAGATCAAAAAGTGGGGTCATTTAGAAAAGAAAAAAAAGAAAGAAAGAAAACAAACAAACAAACAAACAGGGATTGAAATACACTAACATGTAGCTTGTGTATTTAAGAAATTCAAACAGATATCACTATCGCAAGTACTCGCGTCGTGGATTTATTTATTTCTGCAATAAATATCCGCTTTTTCAGCATTATATGTTCGAATGAGTCGTTGTAGAGTAAAACTACAGCACGGTTTTCTACAAATTACTTGTCCGCTAAAATAACCGTGCCCACAGTTCAGGTCACAGTTATTTTAAGGACTGACTATTTTCGGGATGGAGGGGTGGGGGCCTGGGAATTTTCTTGCGCGCCTGGATATTTCTTTTTATCTTAAGCTAACAGATTTTATTCTATAAATCTATTTTGTTTTTCAAGCTATTTGAGTGCCTACCCCCTTCAAGAAAAAAACAAAACAAAAAAAAAAAAACATTAAATGGTCGGTCCCTTCCCTTAGTTAACAAGGAAATTGTAGCAAACCGTGCTCTAGTATGACTCAACCACTACTGATTCAACGTATAGAACGCTGGAAACGTGAATATTCATTGCAAAAATTAATAAATCCACGACCTGAGCGCCAGCCTTCCGTACTGGGACTTGAATTCCTCATGCTCCCCCGCTAGAATTTATCTTGAACATTTGAGTCTGCATTTTTTTTCTTCCCTGTACACTACTGTGGAAATAAATGTAGCAGTGTTTTCACTGAAGATTTCATCTTTTCTTGTTTACACTTTCTATCAATGATCATGGAGCATGTTCTCTTCGTACCTAGGCTAATGAAAATCATTACGACATTTCTATAAGCTAATGAAAATCATTAAGACATTTCTATAAGCTAATGAAAATCATTAAAACATTTCTATGAGCTAATGAAAATCATTAAGACATTGATATAAGCTTCTTTGGCAGTGAGTACACTCTATTCAGTAAGCTTGGGATGTACTCAATTCTGTCTAAAATCAACCAAAACGATCTTTTATCTCTTCTTTTTTTTCTCTTTTTTTCGGGCTACATGCGCCATGCAGGGAACTTTCTTGCGCCAAAGATGAAAAATAATGGTCACTCACGCAAGGGTGCAGCCTAGAATGAACCCTGCACATGGTGCCCAATAATGTCAATTTCCATTCATCCCACAGTGGCCCCTATAACTACTAGCGCAGCTCAGTGGTTACTTACAACTCATATATCAATATCCACATTTTGCAAAGTGTATGCACATTTTTATCAACGAGAAACTGTAAGAACATCGGAACAGAGTTAAGCCGTTTTATAATAAATCGCCTGAGAAGCCGGTGCGACGTGCTATAAAATACCTGTTTTGGCCTAAAAGCGGATATCAACACAATTTCCAATATCATCAACCGTCAGACTGCCGTGAATACAGGTGCAGTATAAAATCAAACTTAAATATACAAACCAGCGCGAACAATTATCAAAATATGAATATATATTTCAAAACAATTGATTCGAAACAGAATAATCGAGTGAAGGGAGGTCTACTTGTTGTTCTCCCTAAAAATGTAACCGACATTAACGAACATTTTTCGAAATATTACTATGTTTCAATTCGCAAAAAGATTGAATTTGTACAACCTGTTATGAATACTTCTTTAGTCACTTATAGAAAAAAACGACACACACACACACACACACACACACACACACACACATATATATATATATATATATATATATATATATATATATATATATATATATATATATATATATATATATTATCACCTTACCTTAGCGATAAATCATAGACGATTTCAAAAACAAACACTAATAGTAGATCAGGGACCCGTCGGGAGGAGGAACTAGCACTATTCTTTGCATTGGGGTTAATTACGGTTCATTCATTTAATAAGTTCATCAATATTGTGTATGAGATGCCTAAAGTTTTTAAGTGACTGCAAAAAAAAAAAAAAAAAAAAAATTAAGTTATGGGAGGATTTTGTGATAACGCGGTGGTGTTTTATTGTTAGTAGCGAGGATAGACTATCCATTATCCGTGTCCTCGATAGCGTAAACATATTGGGGATTGTGTGTGTTTGTGCGTGTTTGACCCCATTATGATGTCACTGTCACACACACACACAATTAAAACACAAGTCATCAAGAAAAAAAATTGCGCTCGGTTTTCAAACCTTAAGAGACAATAACCCTATATATATATATATATATATATATATATATATATATATATATATATATATATATATATATATATATCACATACATTGAAATTAGCATGGCTTTTATAGTGTTGTTATAGAGCAATTTGATATACCAATACTGTTGGTATATCAAATTCTGATTCGTCCATGGCGTATAAATTCGCATATAGTTATGGTTTAAATTCACATATAATTATGGTTCAAATTCGCACATAATTATGGTTTAAATTCGCATATAACTATGGTTCAAATTCGTATATAATTATGGTTTCAAAAGTAAACTATTGCTTCTGTACCCTCTATATCAGTGATAAATATCTACTTATTAATTAAAAACAAAATAAGAATATCATGAGGAGAAAGGAAAAAAAAAATGCCAGTTTTGTAATGAACTAAATATGTTACACAATTTCATCGAAATCCCCCCTCTCTCTCTCTCTCTCTCTCTCTCTCTCTCTCTCTCTCTCTCTCTCTCTCTCTCTCTCTCTCTCTCTCTCTCTCTCGTGCCGTATGGGACAAAACTACGTGGAAATATGTGGAGTGAGAGAGAAAAAAAGAATTTGAACTGGATGAAACCTTTAACTTGAACCTACACCAACTAACCTACAGGAACCCGGGTCCTTGTAATTGTATGTGTACACTATCCATGGATTTTTTTCAACAGTGTTACACGATACCAGTGATAAAAAGTTGCAATAGCATGTAGAGAGAAATAGGTCGAACCGTAAATTCGTTGGCATACACAGTAATCTATAGTAATACAGTAATTGGATACAGTAATCTATTTTGTGCTTTTTTTTGTTTTTGCATCATTGCAACTGACATAAAAACTGTTCTCTGTGGCAAAGTAGGGGCACCACTAAAGAACATTGCCCCCGGGTGCATCGAACCCTCGCGCTGCCACTGCTCTCTGGATTTATGACGGTAAAACTGACAGAATAATCGACCAACAGAGAAACGGAGAGATGGACGATATAAACAATCTTATAGTCAGTTACCACCCTGCTCTTCTGTTGGTTAGTCACCCAGAATGTCAGTTTTTAACCCCACCCCCAATGGATCCAGTTCTCTCTCTCTCTCTCTCTCTCTCTCTCTCTCTCTCTCTCTCTCTCTCTCTCTCTCTCTCTCTCTCTCTCTCTCTCTCAAATCCGTTAAAAAGGAGTGTACCGGAGTTTTGCCCATGGCATGCGACAATGTCTCTGGCCCTATGATAGTAAAACTGGCAGAGAGACAGACCAACAGAGAGATGGGGGGGGGGGGATACAAACAATTTTATGGTCAGTAGCAGTGGAAAGTAAAGCATAATAATGGCTTAGATAACTTTAAATATATGAATTACCTCCTGTTGGTTTGTCATTTCGTCGTTTCGTAGTACTCTCCGTGATCGAATGGCTGCGCTTTCGCTGTTTAGGGCGCTAGCCATGCAATGTTTGTAGGGCTCTACTTTCTTCTTTCAAACCAACTTTCATGTTTAAATTCTAAGCGTCTCTTTTATTTATTTAGTCAATATGAATGAAAATAGAAGCTCAAAAAAGAAGCAAATTAACAATTTCCAAAAGGATTGTAAATTACTAAAATAGATGCAGAACTACATTTTGTAGCGGTCACACTGAGAAGGGATGTGATGAGTTCACTCCCTCCGTCAATAAACAGTCTCCTGTAGTCAATCTTAAACTCCGTTGGAATAAAAGTATGTGTATTTGTATGTTGTATAAATAAAACGTATGTACAGTAAGATATACCACTTGTTGTATACATTTTTCATTAAAAGGAAACGAGACTTTGCCGGGTTTCCTTTTAATGAAAAATGTCTACAATTCGTGGTATATCAAAGATACAGCATACATACTATATATGTGTGTATGTGTGTGTGTGTGTGTGTT
Organism: Margaritifera margaritifera; assembly: GCA_029931535.1. Taxonomy (NCBI): domain Eukaryota; kingdom Metazoa; phylum Mollusca; class Bivalvia; order Unionida; family Margaritiferidae; genus Margaritifera; species Margaritifera margaritifera. The sequence goes on along the minus strand of JAQPZY010001512.1, from coordinate 349,199 downwards.
TTGTTTTTCTAATTGCGCAATACATGTAATCCTTATGGTGAACAGTAGTTAGATACATGTCAAAGAAACACATTCTGTTCACGCTGACTTCTAGAAAAAAATGTTGTTATATGCGACCTTTCGCACCCACATTCATGAACAAAGACCTTGCTATACAGTACCTGTTTGTTTGTCATATCACGAATAGCTCATATTCCCAAAATCTACAGTGGAAAATTTATCCAAAATAGACTGTAACCTACGGTGGTTCATTTGGAACGCTTGAAAAATATAGTTTTACTCCCGCACGGGAATTAGTGTCTCGCGCATGGGAATTAGCGCAGAGTTATTTATATTCCGTGCAGGAGTTATTTACTTTCAGTGGGTAATTTATCAATATTCTCTCGCGCGAGTTATTAACTGGCACGTATGATTTGTTATTTTCCGCGCGCGAGGCATTAATTTCCAACCCTGAGTTAATAAGTTGCACTATTTATTTATTTCTGCGCGATTTATTAAGTTAAATCTGTAAAAACCAGACTTGACAACTGACGCACATATGGCGCGAGAATAAGGCAAATACTATATAGCTATTTTTGTCTTCTCAGGTTTAAAATATTTTTTGTACAATTGAAATATGGTTGTATAACAAAGTCTGCTATCTTAGTATTGAAATGACTTTTACATATTTGAGACACAGAAGACAAAACGCAGCGACAAATTCAATATATGAGAGAGAGAGAGAGAGAGAGAGAGAGAGAGAGAGAGAGAGAAAGAGAGAGAGAAAGGTCACAATATAGATATGATTCTTGGTTCGTAGTTTCTGTGTAGGCATAGTTTCCTCAGTTAAACTGATTTGATTAAAATGAATAAACGCTGTTTCCATATCGGTCATAAGAGAATTTAAATCTGTAGGAATGTATTCATGTTCAGTGGAAGTAAGTAATTTATGTCACTGATAAGTTGAACATTGAAAGACATAGTGCTTAGAATGCCTTGAGTTTACCACCACCACCACCCCTTACACTGGCTACCAGGTATTGAGGAAACATAATAACATAATTTAAACTTTTATGTTTTTATCTGCCTAGCGTGAATAAGTTTATGTTCTTGCCGACGCTGCGACAAGGGTACCTATTCGGTTTCTTAAAACCAATGCTTCACTTTCACACTTCTTGTTAACACCATTACTACTGTGGCTACTTCATTTTTAATTCTTTCTCATCAAATACTTTCAAAGTCATTCCATCCATCCCATACTACATCAGCATAGTCTAAAACTTTTTAAAAAAATAAAAAACTCAATAAGAATCTCAAAATGTGCTTACAAGACTCGGAATTAACGGAAAATTTTAAAGACTCATAAACAAACAAAAAGTAAAGACGAGCTAAAACAAAAAATACATAATGGCTTATTTATTTCTCTATCTTTCTTTCTATTTACACAAGTCTGTCTGGCTACCACCTAATTTATATATCCACTTATATATGTTGTTACCAGTTGATCAATCCATCTGCTATCATTCGATTGGGCGTTTGTTCGACGTTTTGACATCTTGTTTGAGAGAGAGAGAAAGATTACAAATATATTCAAATATGTAGCTGATGATTTCAGTCATAACTGTAAGTGTACTGGATCATTTGAAGGATTTATATATATATATATATATATATATATATATATATATATATATATATATATATATACTGATAGTCATAAGAATTCCTAAAGAGTAACATAAATTGTGATTCCTCCTTCTGATACATTTTTCTTTGAACCTTTTCTCGTATCTTTTATTCATAAACATGATAAATAGTCCTTATTACTCCGACAGGGTACATGCGTAACATCCGAGATGTATGTACGTAATAGTTGAAAGTGCATCAGATCCAAACAAATTACAAATTTTTATAACAACAGAAAAATGCATTTATTAGCCAACTCTATAAAGTTTAATTTGGGTTGGGGTAAAGAAAAGAAAAAATGGTACGATTAACTTAATAAAATTAACCATTGTCTGTCGGGTCTCTAAATTCGTGGTTGATTGCAATGATGAAATTCAGCAAAAATGAAATAGTGGATTCACAGTAATACCCTTTTACTTCTGTAAAATGTCCATCTCTCTGAAACTTACCTAAACTGGCTCCGCTATAGCTCGGTTTCCTGTGGTCACACACACACGCGCGCACACACACACACACACTATATATATATATATATATATATATATATATATATATATATATATATATATATATATATATATATATCCCTGGTCAATCTCGTTTGAGCTCAAAAGCGACTCAATATAAACCAAAGATGCAAGAGATGCAAGATGCGGTAACCTTGACATTATACTTATTTTCATAAAATTGAGGGTTTGGAGGAAATAGCAAAACGTGTTCATGGACAACGGGGATTCTAAATTCCAATTACCTGAAATCAAACCAACCATCATAATGATTTCTTTTATATATATTTTCTAACACGATTTCCTCGAATGTATAGACTGTGCAAGGTGACACATCAATTATCATTGATTTTAATTCGAATGGAAACACACCCATTACATTTCATTCAAAATCCAAGAAGACAGATATTGTGCCATTGTATTGAGCATATTATAGTGGCTGATATACATGGAACAGAAATGAATGCATGTTTTTCTTCTTACCACCACGAATCAATACGATCTGATTATACTGATGACCTCAGTTTTCTTATAGAAGTATTAAAGTCCTAAGACTGGTTTCATTGTAAAAAGTGGCAATTATTAAGAAACATAATACGAAATTTAGATTATGATCTAGATATTGACAAAAGATCCATCTCAGTTTAATATTCTGATGCTAATTAGCCGTGAGGACAAAATAAAAAGTGCGGATATTTGTAATAACTTCCATCACTAGTTTTAATTTAAATTGTAAGTTTTTTTAAAAGAGCAAATATTTTTAAATACTCGTGATTTTGTTTCTAACAAAACACCTCTTTTGTCGATTGAATGAAAAATATCTGCATGTCAGTCCTAACATATGGTCTCCGGCAAATTGTGACTTTCACCATAAATTCATTGTTTCTCTTTTAGAGCCATTTCTTTAACAACCAAAAGCAAGGTAAAGGGAATCTGGAGAACATTATTCTATATTTTGTTGCAGTAAGCATATACATCTCTTTAATAAATATACAAAATTGTGCGAACGGATCAATTACGTATTTTAGACCCTCATAGAAATTATAAGACATGCCTATTTCATATATATATATATATATATATATATATATATATATATATATAATTATACTTGACCTAGGAAATGATGTTGCCTTACTGTAGAATTCCAGTTTTTAATATTATTCAGCGACACAGCGACAAGCTGCACGTGAGAACCGAATCATTTCTTGCCATCTACTCATGTTCGAGAAACGTCAGGCTAATATGTCCACTTTCTCTTAATTTGTGTAGACAGAGATCAGGTTACGAGAAAAACTGACCGGTGGATGCCCAGATGAATTGACGGAAATGACCAATAATAATAATAATAATAATAATAAACCAGAGCTCCAAAGTCTCACCACAGCAAATTCCCATACTTTTTATTATATGATAGGTCTTGACTTCTAACTCTCTTCCCTTCGATCTTCATCTTGACCTCTTACTCTCTTTCCTTCGATCTTTACATAGGAGTCTTAATCCCAAATTAATGTCATATTTCAATCACTTTGTTATCAGAGCTGTCGATATGACTAATAAAATTTAGTCCTTGGTCGTTCCCAATCCACGGAGAGCATTTGCGCGCAAATTATTTGAGTCAGATCGAAACACGTACTTTGAACTCCGAAGATTTACTCGGTATAAGTAGCTCTTAGTGGTATGAACAACAATTGTTGTGTGTGTAGGTTTTCCTTTTCAGTCCTCGAAGTGACAGCATGTCATTGTCATTTGTAAAGCTATTACACGAATGAAGCAACTTGTCAATGGCAACTCATAACGGAGACTCGTTATCAGCAGACGGGGCGAATTGCCCCATTTGTTTGTATGTGTTTACTTCTCCACGCCAACTCCGATGCATGCATGCTTTTGTGAAAAGTGTCTTCAGGATCATATATCAACAAATGTCGGCGACAAAGGAGGAGCTGTGAAGGAATTTGTGTGTCCGGTGTGTAGAGCTGTGACTAATCAACCCAAAACAGGAAAGCCATTTCAGTAACAACAGAGTTGATAGTGAAAATAGAGCGGTAATGTGATGCCGATATGAAAGTAAATCCGACAAAGCAGAGGGTGTCTGTGTCGTGTTTGAGGAAGGCTTTTGCGGCACATGTTTAAAGGTCCATCAGAAAACCACATCGACAAGGAATGAAAAAATAATAAGCATTGACGAATTAACGAGTACAACAGAAAATCGAATACGGTTTGTGGAAGGGTTGGGTGCCCTGACCATCAAGAAAAACAGATTGAATATTACTGTCAAATTCATGATGCTGTTTATTGTGCATATTTTTTTTTTTCTTTCTTTCTTTTCTTCTTTTTTTTTTTTTTCTTTTTTTTTTTTTTGTCAATCACAATAGATCATGTGACAATGCAAAGAAATTTAATGCCGATCTTCCCAGTTTAATGATGGAGTTAAAGCCCGAAGAAATCATAGATAAAATGAAGAAAATAGAGAAACATCTTCAAAACTTTGAACTAGTCCAATATTTATAAGTTGCAGGCCAAAGTGAATAACTTTACGGCTACAATTCTGGATATCAGGCAGAGAATTATTAAGACATTGGATGAGCTTGAGGCATAGGTCAAGAAAGAAGGAAACCAAATCAACAAAGCGCCAGGAAGAGAATCATCAGTATCAGTGCTTAATAAATGCTGTCAGAAACTCTCATACATTTCTAGAGACAGTCCTTAAATAAGGGACAGATACTCAAAACTTCTCTTCTGTGTAAGAAGTCCTTGACACAATGTAAGCCTTGCACTGATCAGATCAGAGAAAAATATGAAAAAAGTAGAGGCGGTTGCAGTACATCTGGAGCTTGGCAAAATCGTGCAGTACATCTTATCAAAGGATTTCAATAGCATAGGAAAATTTTAATCCAAACCAGAACGCACGAGTTTTCCGTGCTCAGCTATCATTGCTGACAGTCCTCTCTATTCCAATATTAGTAAGCCTCTAAGAGGGCGTCAGGCAAAGCTAGACAAAGTGGTGGAAATGCACAGTGCAAGGTGGAAACCTTTACGCAGGTATCGTCCAGCTCCCTGATGGTTGCATAGTGATGGCAGATCATAACAATCCTGTATGATTTGTCATATATCACCGTCAGCAGCTACACATTACCTGCGGAACCCTTCGACATGTGTCTGATAGACCATCATAAACCACCAACAGGTTGATGTGACATTGAGGAATAAGAGAACAGTCCAGTTCCTATCCATCAGAGACAGCTTTAGCATAGATACGGGAACTGTGAAAACAAGGTATCAATGTCAGCAGTCAGCAGAGATGAAACTGTAGTCTCCGGTTCTACAGATGACTCGAAGAAATGTTACTGGAGCATTGTTAGCAGGAGATCCGGTGAGACATATCATCATGCATTTCATTGTGTGGCTGCAGTCAGCAGAGATGAGACTGTAGTCTCCGGTTCTAAAGATGATTCGAAGAAATGTTACTGGAGCATTGTTAGCAGGAGAGCTTGTGAGACATATCATCATGCATTTCATTGTTCAGATCCAAGGACAATACGTGTAATCTGAATAATGCCTATACACGTGTCAACATTTGTGTATATGACACTAATGAAGTGTTCTGTTTTGGTCTGACAGATGGAAATCAGTATTTTATTTACATCTCCTAAGATTTAACATATCCAGATAGTATAGCAGTTGACAGAAATGACAATATCTATATTACGGGAACTGGATCTCACAACATTCATATATTATCTCCAAACGGAACAACTCTTGAAATAACTACTGCTGATGTTTCAAAGTATCCCTGTAGAATTGTAATCGACAAGAGCCAAGAATATTTTATCTTGACAAATTTTAGTGATATGGAACGGACAGAACTGTACATTTTCGTCCCAAAGTAGAATTTGACTGTTCCCATGATACTGAGTTTTGGTGTACATTTATTTTTTTATAAACAATGCTCCAGATAATTACTGTGTTCAGAATCCCTCTAGAATTTCATTTGAAAGAAGCCAAGAACACTTTATTTTAATAAGCTTTCGCGTTATACGACATCCAGAACAACACGTTTGGTTTTTCCGAGTAGAATATCACTTTACCCATGAAGTCGAATTTCGGTATACATCTGTTTATTGTTTTATTCGACAGAGATATTTGACAGAGAAAAAAAATTACAAAAGCAAATTCGTTTTGGATGGAGACAGTTATAAACAAACTTCAGTGAGATGTTATCAGTGCTTCAGCATTATCAAACGTGATTAGTGCATTTAGATTTGTGCCAGTATTCGCTTAGAATAATGTGTTTTTATCATGTCAAAGCAATGAACAAAAGTACACAATATTTTTTTAAAAAAACGTAATGATAATGTTTTCCCAAAAGGTTCTCTCATTGTAATTTCTAATTAAAAAGTCGAGATTTTCATAAAGAGCAGTAGAGTTTAAATGTTTCAATCCGATGTTAAAAATTTTTTATATCCTGCTATACAATGTGAAATATTCTGGATTAAGGGAATTTGTGAAAATGCCATAATTTGATTAGGTTGTTATTACAGGAGCTGACCAGCATACATTTTCTATGTAGGACGTCTTTCATTTACCTTTGTGGAATTATTTTTGAGAAAGTAAAATTCAACTGAAATCAAAGACAACTTTTAGGTTTTCTTATCTATTTATGTTGATAAGAAATAAATAAGTTGCAGCTCGACGATTTTGTTCTTTGTCCCTCAAACATTATCTTTTTCTGTCTACGTGTTTATTAGCTCTCAATGAACTTAGATTTTAAAGAAAACCGTATGTATTTATGCATATACTTTCTTTGTTAAAATTTACGCGTCTGATTTTGTGATTTTATCAAATCTGTCCGTCTGCGATCGTCATCATCAAAAGCCTCTCTCCCAGCCCCAGCCCCGCCCCCCACCCCTCTCTCTCCCTTCTACTACTTTGATGGGGCATTGTCCACTAATTAAAGAGTATCGATACTTTATTAAAATAAAATATTTATTCTTACACAGGTATTGCAAGAAATCGATCTAGGCAGAAAAACGCCATTGGCAAATGTTATATTGTGCTCATCACTGTCCTTCAAAATACCTGTATGTATGTGTGCATCTGTTCATCAGCCTTCCTGTCTGTTGATTCATCTCGCTATAATCTTCTTTCTATCATGATCCCTACGCTTTCCTTACATATTGACATTAATTTTGGAATACCTATCGTCTGTCTATCATTCTTTTTTGTTTGTTTGTTTATCTGCAAATCGCACTTTTTCCTCTAATAGCATCTAGACGAATTTCATCAAACTTGTAAAATATACACTGAAAGTAGCGAAGAAGAGCAAATGAAATAGTCATGTTTGTCTGGAGCGCAAGGGAGGTGTTGAAAGGTCATTATTCTAAATAAATTCACTGCAATTTAGGAATGTATATATTTGAATGGGGATTTTATTATTTGAACGTAATACATTATTACATGGAAGAAAGAAATATCAATTTTTTGCAGAGTTTTCAAATATGATCTAAAGACTATGCTTACAGAAGGTCAGGAAGAGGCTATTTGTCTTGGGTAGGGTTGAAAATGAGTTGTTGTTTGGTTTAACGGCACTTTTTACACATTCATGGCTATATCATGCCGACAAAAATGGGAGCAAATCTTCTTTCCCAAGGCCACAGCGAGGTAGGACCTGGCTGGCCTGGACGGGTATCGAACCAACAACCCTTGGATAACGAGTCTGACGCTCTACCAACCGAGTTATGGCGGCTCGGTTGAAAATGGGAATAAAGAGCTTAAATACGAATTTATAGAACACACACAAACGCGCGCGCCTGCATAGTTGAGTGGCCGCTACTATGCATTTCAATGTAAAGTATTTATATTTTGTGCCCACGTTATACGTTGTGCCTAGATCCTTCTCGATATGATCTCATGAAATATCCAGATCTTGATTAAATTAATAAAATTGTATATTTACAAGCTTTATATTAGCTATAGACATGAAAGACGGTAAAACATAGCGTCGTGCGTTAAGTTCAAAAGTTGATATGTGGTTTATATCTTCCAGAAATATTATAAACAATTTTCTATCCACAAGATTATTAAATTTGGTTGAAAGTTTGTGCTTTGAGTTTGCTTTATGAAGCAAATGTTATTTCAACACGATAATGTGACTGATTGAATTGCGATCTGAAAGCTGTTCCATTCAATAATAAAATCTAAAATATTCGACCAATTACATACAGTGATTAAATATTAATCCGGAATTGTTTAAACTAAATGTTTTATTCCAAATTATATTGCGTTTGAAGAATTGAAGAATAGAAGAAGTTCAGAAGGATTTTTTCGACACGGAGTTCGTGATTATTACACAAACAATAACACATAACCTCGCTTCAAATCTACTAGATCTAGCTCATTTCTCAATCTTCCAATATATTTCCGACTTTATATATAATCGTAGGTGAGAAATTTAGAATTTAGACCATGATTTACTTTTAATCTGTTTAAGATAAAATTTAGATAGCGTGTGTTTGCGACCCCAGCCTCGCCCACTGAACGATATCTCTCATGTGTCGGAATAGGATTCTATTTCTAGTTTTGGTTTGCTGATTTTGTAGAAAATAATACGTAAAATGAACAATATTATGAACAATAGTATAAACAATAGTATGAACAATAGTATAAACAATAGTATGAACAATTGAATGAACAATAGTATGAACAATTGTGTGAACAATAGTATGACAACAGTATGAACAATTGTATGACACTAGTATGAACAATAGTATGAACAATTGTATGAACAATAGTATGAACAATTGTATTGAAGATACAATGTAGTTTGATGCAGTGTAGTTTGATGATTTTTTTATGTTGTTTTTCCTTTTGTTTCTTCCAAATATACATAAAATAAATGCAATGGACACGATCTTTGTAATCAAAGCTGTTACTCTGTCAAAATCAAAACAGGTGACGACGGAGCTACAGCATCATCACAAATACAATCACAAAGTTTTAAATAATACAAAAAATAATTATATTAACCTACACTCACACTTGACATATATATGGACGGCACAAACAATAACTCTGGCATTTCCTAAGCGGGGCCCCAGGTGACCGAGTGGTCTAAGGCGCTCGCCTTTGCAGATCACTCACACATCTCACCTCTGTCCGCGTGAGTTTTCGTCTCGGCTCGACCAACGTGGGTATATGAGAAAGCTTCCCGTGGATCGTTGGTTCCATCCGGGATCCTCCCGGGTTTTTCCTCCACAAAAAATACCTACCAGGTGCTGACAAATGGCGTTATCCCCCCCCCCCCAAAAAAAAAAACAACTTAAATAACCGTGTCATAGCTAATTCAGCAAAAAGAACCAAACCATTTCCTAAGCAGGTAAGAGATACGATTAAAAAGTATTTACTTTCTCAGCTGAAATCATATATTCACAGAATGATTAAATGTTTAAGATCTGGATTACAAGAACAAACTTGATGCTTCGTATTTTCAAAAGAAAGATTTGCGTGGGTCGAGTTTAAAACAACCGCTTCTAAAGTTGTTCTTTTTGCTGAATCGAATACAACTCGGGTATATAAAGCTTATTATTTTTTTGTAAAAAATTCTTCTTTTACGCATATTTCCTTCACTGCGTCAGGATTTGCACTGAAATAGTTTTCTCACCGAAGCGGACTTGTTAAACTTCACAAAGAAGATTCCACCTTAATAAGCAAATTAATTTTGAATAAGAATAAAACATATTGGCAATTTTTTATTAAATTATGTTGAAAAAAAGTGTAAACTGCAAATAATCTTTTCAGCGGACTGAAGCACACTGTAGAAGATGTGGCGTTCATTTCTTTGGATTACTTATTAAAGATCGTACATATGTGATAGAGAATTGCTAAAAGTAAGAATTGTATGAGTACATTCTTTGAAACTCTTCAAAGTTTGGGCATTTCGTGAGATGATATCTGCAGAACCTAGGCACTAAACGTGATTAATAGAATTACATGGCAATGGCTGTTGGATTGACGGCCCTCAAATGCATATGGGTGACGGCGACGTTATAAAGGAAACCCCCAAACCACCTATGGCCAATATATCACGAGTACCGGAAGTATGACGCAATTGTCAGCGAGCTGCTATAGCAGCTGTAGTTTTTAATGTAAATAAATCAACCCTCCAATGTATTGTGTATGGTGAACTATGGTGCATACCCGTAAGTCTGTATATTAAAGCTAGGATTTCTGGCAAATTATTTGCGAAGTTCTGTAAAATCATTTTATCCAAATTTTAATAGTCTGCCTCACTTAACAAGAGGTTTTCTTGTTGTTGTTGTTGTTTTGTTTTTTTCTTCATAATTGTTTTATATTCACGTACTCCAGCATTTTAATTTAAGCATATCAAGGCATAATTTTAATTCTCTAACTGCAAAGAAGATGTACTCTAGAAAACGATCCGAGGTTATTTCTCAGTTTATTTTGAAGGGGGGGGGGGGGCGCCCGCTCTGCCCTACCCCACCCCATCTGCCCCTGAAAATATCAGTTGCAAGAGGAATGAAAGAAAATCAGAACGGGGGACCTATCGTCTGAATTTATTGTATATTGTGAAATCCTGTCCCAAGTACATACCTCGCTACCGCATTAACTTGGTCGTAGATTTCCAACGTCTGTTTATTGGAAGTAAGTCTGTAAAATCTGACGTGTTTTCTCGCAGTTTTTATCTGGATTTTTCTTCGTCTTTTGGACAGTGTGATATCTCTGGTGTTGTAATTTACAATGATCAAAATCTACATGTACGCCGATTCAATGTTTAGACTGGTTTTGAGTTTTTTATCTGCATTCTGGCTTTGTGGTACATAGTATGCTAATCCTACATTAGGAAGCGAGAAAGAAAAATGAATGTCAACCGATACATGGAAATATTATGATTTATTTTACAAAGTTCTTGCTCTTTTTGAAGATAGTAGAATTGTATATGTAATCAGGAAGAATGGAGGAAATGGTTTGTAATTTGTAAAATCCTCGAGTTAATCTTCCTGACGGAATTAATATATTCGTTGAGATTTACAATATAATAGTCGGTTTCATTTCGAAAGTTCGAAGGTTCTACGGTAAAGAAAGAAAGGTTCATTGTGTCGAAGGTTAATTGATTCGAAGGGTCATACACTCCGAAAGAGGGGTTCAATGGCCCTGATTTTCAGTGGTCCGAGGGTGCGTTAGTCGGAAGATTCATTTGTCCGATTTTCGAAAGTTCATTGGTCCAAAAGACAGGTTCGCTAGTCCGAAGGTGCGTTAGTCCGACGATTAAAATGGAATGGAAGTATTTTGAATGTTCGAACTAATGAACCCATTTTCAGATACCTTCGGACCAAAGAACCTTCAGACTTGTGCACCCTTTTTTTTGTTTTTTTTTTTTGAATATTTTTGGACTAATGAACTATTAGACCAATGAATCCCGTCTTGTCAAAAACCTTCGGACTAACGAACTTACGAATTTGTGAACCTTTTTGAACCTTTTCCTTCGAAGTTATGAACCATCGGATCAGTGAACTTTTGGACTATTACACTCTAAGTTGTTCAGCAGTGACAATATTGGCGGCAAAGTATGTGAGATATTCTTGAAAATTTGGCTTGTAGTTACAAGGTCAAGTGACCTTGCAACACACTATACAGCACTGCTTGTGCTAGAAGTAAGATGTTGCCCCTTCCAATCTTAAATATCAGGGTTGATATCTTACATCGTAGGACATGGCACGTTGATAAAGTGCCTTGGAGATTGTAGCCTGCTCTCTGCTACCTTGTACTTTCATAAGTAGGGCCATGTAATCAAGAAATTACATGACTTTGATTCACAGCTGTATTGACCTGGTCCCACTGTGCATGTCTGCTTTTGGAACACCAAAACAAAGGATGGTGCCTTGCATCACCATTGGCACTTTCAGGTCAAAAAACAGTCAATTATATCAAAGTTGTAATAAGCTGATTAAGGGTGTGAAGTGATTGTTCATTGCAAGTAGCTACCGATAACAGTACAGGGGAGAAGGCTTTGAGACTGGAAATATTTAAGCATTTTCACTGACATCCACGTGTCTGAATTCTGTGCACACTGTACAACTAAAAATATTTAGAAATTGTACAAGGGTGTGTATGTGTACTATGCTCAAAACCCATTCATATTTTGTTGGGGGGGGGGGGAGGTGGAGAACTATTTTGATATGGCATATGAATATGTCTCAGTCAAACCAATATATGAAGTGAAAAGTATGGGAATTTGTGATGGGGAGCCATCAAAGTTGATGTTGTACACAGAGTTTAATGTCTGCTGCTTTTTAAAGTACATATTGTATTTTCAGAAAAGTACACCAACAAAGATAAGGGTTCAGAGTCTCCCCTCTGACTACAGTGATATTCACCCTAAAACATATGACCCTGAATTCATATCCCAGATCAGCAATAAGATGCAGGTGCCAGATAAAATTGAAGCTGTAGATGTCAACAATGTGGAATTTATTTTAAGACAGCGTGCAGCCGAGCCTCGAGCCTACAACATGACAGTCCCAGACAGAATCTTTATAGCAAGTATGTTTTTAGAAAGCTGGAAAAATGTGCCCACCTTGAATGCCAGTATGGTGTTTATGTAATACAATGCTAAAATAAAGTCACTAAAGTGCGGTTATGTTTGTAGGATCATATTCTTCTTCAAGTTGAATCATACAAGCTGCTTTTACATACCATGACATGGGTAATTTTTACCAAATCATCATTTTATTAATGTTCCATTTGCATTCCATTATTGTTTGGACTTCATGTATCATCTTGTTGTAAGGTCAGACTATGGTCTTAGAAATGCATTCAGATTTTGCATTTATCACTTTCATTTATCATTTCCTTTCCTTTACACTAGATTGGAATGAAATGGAAATTCGTTTACCGATGTCCGGCTTTCCATTTTAGAGTGTGTTAATGGGAGAGAACTATAGCTTTTGTGTCTTGTCTTACTAAAAGTTTGCTTTAATGAAATAGCCATAGACAGCATTAAATTTGCAGTAAGTAAAAACATAACTGTAAATGCAAAGTGTAAAAATAAAAGTGTATAAATATAGTTGTAGAATGTTTGTCAGCAAATTTTATTTCTAATTTCATTTCATTCAAATCAAGATTGTACAGATACAACCACTGGTGATCATGTCATCACATCATTGGCAGTTGCATTTTATGTCTGCCTTTACAAGATCAATGGTACTGCTTGTAAGGGTGAACAATTCTGTCAATGAAAGAATCTGATCCTGGATCATCATGCACAAGGGCTTTTGACTGTGGCAGGTTAGAGGCAGATTAAAAATAATTGATTTTCAAATGCATTCATGAAATGCTTTTGTATTTTGTTCCATTTTGGTTGATCATTCATCATTATGCATTTTGCATTTATACTCTCCATTTTGTTCAAAATGGATTCTTCATTTAGTTTATGTACATTCTGCATTCCAATTTAGTTTCACTAATCAACTTACTGATTTCAATGTTTGTGGCACAATAAAAGTACATCTTTACATAGGATAACATACAAGTGAATATGTTAACATTTAGAATTTTATTAAAGTGAAATTTGTAGCTTACTGGTCATAGGCAAGAAGAGCTTATGGGATGGTCTGTTGTCCATTGTCCATCTGTCTTCCATTAGCACAAGTCTGTTACTGTTACACCTCCTAAACTACTTCAAGGATTGCCATGAAACTTTACATGTACATTCATCCCATGATCTAGTTGGTCCTAAATGAAAATGGTGATGTTCAGACATCCACTGTGGCTGCCATCTTTAAAAAAATTATATCACTACTCCTGATTGGATGGTCATATCAGCATGGGGTTTTCACTAAAAGACTTCTTACAATATCTAGTTGGTCCTAAATGAAAATGGGGCCAATCTGATGCCCAATATAGCCACCACAGAGGCTATCTTGAAAATCTTGTTATCGCTACTCCTCCTGAACAGAAAGGCATATTGATATAGGATTTTCACCAGATGACTTCTAATGATGTCTAGCTGGTCCTGAATGAAAATGGTGCCATCTTGAAAATCTTGTTATTATTACTCCTCCTGAATTAATGGTTCTGTCAGCATGGGGTTTTCACTTAAACACTTCTTATGATGTCTAGTTGGTCATAAATAAAAATAGTGCCGATCCAACTTCTAATTTGACTGTCACAATGGCCATCTTGAAAATCTTGTTATCCATACTTCTCCTAGATGGCTGGTCATATCGATATTGTGCTTTTGCAAAAAGACTTCTTATGACTGTTTAGTTGATACTAAATAGAAATGGTGCAAATCTGATATCAAATATGGCCACCATGGCATCCATCTTGAAAATCTAGTTATCGTTGCTTCTCCAAAATAGAAAGTCATATTCCACCAGAAGACTTCTTATGATGCCTTGTAGGTCTTAAATGAAATGGTGCCAAGTTGGCATCCAATATGTCCACCACATCAACTAATTTGAAAATCTTGTTATCGCTGAAGAATATCAAAGATGGTTTCAACAATCTGCAGTTAAAAGGAAGAAATGGTCTTGTCTTGAATTCCTGGAAATTCTTTTCAGACTGTAGAGCATCAGTCCCTTCAAGAGACTCCAACTACCTTATCTTCCTTGGCCCTGCACTATATGGTGTCCTGTGCTTTTGATAAAGTGAAGTGTGTTTCAAACTAAGTATATGACCAGAGTATTACTAAATCCTATTCTTGGATTGTGTTTTCAGAGCTCCCATAGCTTTGCAATAGTGAATCCAATAAACTGCCAGCGTTCTCACTCTCTTATTTTTGTTGAGGATGCATGGGATTACATGCACCTTTAATGGTCAGAATTGAGGGTACATGGTTATATTAGTGTGCAAAATTGTTCGAAAATGAAATCTGTTGGAAACAATGACATAATATGTGTCAATCAGCATGTGATATGTATAATTCATGACACAGAATCTAGTCATTAACAGCTACTTATGCTCAGATGTTTTTGCATTTATTGTTAATTCCTAACCATGACCATAATCTTGATAATCTGTCATATTTAACTATTAATTAGGTACCTTGAAATATTTCCATTTTATAGTATGCCAAAATTAACCTGTACTATTTATCTTCGCTTGTTTTGGGCATTAGTTTACAAATTTATTTTGGTCATGATCTTGTTAGTAGATCCATCATGACGTATGTTGTTGCTTTTCAGTAGCTTATGATCTTTTAAATAAATTTCTGTATTGCACAATCTGTGTACATGAAATAGCAAATCACCACACTCATCCCGTTAAACATGGCTACCATAGATTGTGTGTTAATGAACGAGCAATATGATTGAATAATGTTGTACTCAGTAACCAGCTGGGAGCCATGGTAGGTCAGTTGGTAGAGTGCCGGACTCATAATCCAAGGGTTGTGGGTTCAATACCCATCCAGGCCAGCCCAGGTCAGCTGCCTCTATGTGTCCTTGGGAAAGGCATGTAGCTCCCATTTCCTCGGCATGACATAGCCAATGCTTTGTTAAAAGTGCTGTTAAAACAATAAGTCAACAACCAACAGGCATTGATGTTATATTAACAGTGGAGTATCTTGGTCAATAAACTGCATGATAGATAGTATTTTGGACTAGAGGTAATTGTATTGAGAGTCCTGGCTTATGTGGCCTTCAATTTCTGGTTCTGGACTCTCAATTTTCCATATACTGTACTCTAACTTTTGAGAAAATTGTGTTCTGGACTTTCATTTTGAAAATCCTACTTACAGCTATAAACTGGTTGATCATTATCCCAAATTTGCTGATGCTTATGGAGTGAACTTCATAAGCATGTGTGAAAAAGTCTTTTTTATGCTTATTCCAAAAGTGATATGTACAAAGCTTACTAAATATATGTGTTCTTTGATTTATATTCATACATGAACATAGTCATAATTAGAAAGATAAGTGCACAGCAGATTTTGTATGTGAATTACATAATGTAGTACATGAATGAAAATTCTGCAATGCATCTACACATCTCTGAATAGTCAGGTTAAAAACTCACATATTGAAGCATCTTAGGATATTGTATGTATTGTTTTTAACTTGCCTGTGTGAAGTATACAAGAGTTTATTATATGACCCTTGGATCTTTGTCAGTATCAGACAGCACGTTAAGTTTGTATTTAAGGGTTGATTATGGATCATGTGAAGGAGTTATGCATTTAAATTTCACTGCTGTATGTTCAGTTGTATGTGCCTGGCCTTATGAAATACTCCTTTATAGCTCATATGAAGGAACCATGCATTCAAATTTCACTACTCTGTGTTCATTAGCATGTGCCAGGACTTATTTGATTATTTATTTTACTCATTTGTATGCAGTTTATGGGGATAAGTGTGAGGTTTAAGTTTGCATTTAAGGTGTGTTTATTGCTTGTATTCAGGAAATATGCATTCAAATTTAAACAGGCATTGCCTAGATTTTGTATGTGATATATGCCCATCCACCAGAAAACACAGCCATACATGTATCAGAGCCACAACTTTTGTTCTTTCAAAGAGAACCACCACATCAGTAATATCCTACTACCAAATTATATAATTAGTGGTTGTGAAAATCTTCCTTTCAGATGCACTCAGATGTTATTATTGTGTGAAAAAGAATTGAAAACAAACAAACTAAGATTTCTGAGTGAATTATGATTTTAACTGCTGATTATGATAGAGATATATTATCTCGCATTGTCTTTAATCAAAACTGTGACTGTCACACTTGTTTTATGAATTGTAGACAGGAACACTCTGCATTTATTAGTTTTGGAAGAAAAAAATAAATATGATAATGCATCTACTGTAATCTTCCTGACATCATTGTGCATTCACTATCATACACTCCCTGCAGGCTTGTGGATGTTAAATAGCCATGATGCACCTTCATGTATGTTGTAAGAGGTGTAAAATGGAGGCAATCTTTTTGCACGGGGATTTGTTTTTCATGATAATGTTCCAACTGGGAAGGTCTTTGACAGTTTAAAAGAATCTGGTGTATATAAAAAATTAGACTTTTTATTTTTTTACACATACACATATTTTATTCCTATGCCGGGCCTCACTTTTGGACAGAGGCATTGCCACATGGAGGCCTGCACAAAGTGGTGGTCATAGGAAAAAGATAATAGGGCAAAATTGTCAGGAGAAGTGACACAAAGTATTTAAAATTATTTTAGTTATTGGTAAGTTCATGCTCACATTAAATATTTATTGCTAGGTAAGTGCAAGTATTTTCTGAGGTAATTAGGGACATAAACACATCCAATTAAAGCGGACTTAGTCACAGTTTAATTACTAGCACAGGGGCTCATATTCTTGCTTATAAGTAACACATATATGATTATATTGTTTTAGCTAAGTAAACAGCAATACAAGCCCCTGTCATTTTGTTGGCAAATATACTGTGACTCTTTTCCTTGATACACCAGGTCTCCTTAGATTATGTCTGAAAACATAAATTCAGGGAAAATAATATTGTCAAATATGGCATTAAAAACTTATTTTGGCAAATATTTTTTAGCATTCAAAATGATACAAAAAATACTGTAGGCTTATATCATTAAGATTTATAATGAGCATGATTATGATCGACAACCATATACATGTATATTCAATGTTCATATTAGTCTGCACCATTAAACCATTGACCCTTATTTTTCAACTTTGGTGCAAGAAAGTGGCCTCAAAATATCATTACAATTAACTTTGACTGAATCGAGTGCATCCCATGATGGCTTACTGAATAGAGTGTGTACATTGCCATAGAAGTATAAGACAATCAATTTAATTGGGTGACAGAAATGTCTTACTGATTTTGATTAGCTTGGACACCAGTCGTGAGGACATGGTCAATGATCATGGATAGAAAGTATAAAGAAATAAGTATAATGAAATCTTCAGCAAAATCTCTGTTGAGAGTATTTATTGCCAACGAGCACACATAGAGGAGAAATTGTACTCAAATTCCCCAAATAATTGTTTTTTGTTTTTTTTTTAAATTGATCAAGAATTTGTCAGGATTTCACAATTCCCCTGCAGTACCACCTTACATGGTGTATGTGGAGTTAATATCTTATTTTCTTTTAAATATACTGACTTTAATTTGCCTTCTGTTACATTTACAAGACCAGATATATATAATTAAGAACAAAGGAAAAGATAAACATGCACACTTACTTTCACACTCTCGCACAACCAAAGGTGTTACTAAATTAAAAGATTATCGCAGTATATTAAACAATACAAATTATTGAGCAGTATAAGGTATTACATTAGATTATATGCTATTGAAACTTGGAATATGGCTCCATATTTTCTCAAAGACATATGTTGTATTGTGAAACTTAGCTGCGTGGGTAGAAAACTCCATTGCCATGGAGCCCAGGACAGCTGAAAATAATGCTTGGAAGATTAAACCCACTTTTAGGCATACCACTGACCACCCAGGGGGACTCTTTCATAAGTTCATCTCAGTTTCAGTTGCATTTATTGGCTGATCATAAAATATGAGCAATTTGAGAGAACTGTAGATTTGGGATGCACTAATTTGTTGCAATAAATTACATTTTTGACATTTTGTAAACTACTTTACCCAATCTGACCACAAAAACAAGTCCAACTGAGCAATACAACATATTGGGTTTTCACATTGTTCTCAAGGTAGTTAAAAGGACATAACTTAGTCAAGCAAATGATGGCTTTTCAGATATCTTCAGCAAAAAATTTTTTCCATGCCTGAAAGGAAATGCAGTTTTTATTTATTGTTCAGCTCATGAAATGTTCGTTTTTCTTACTGCAACTATAACTTCTATTGTCACACACAAGCAAGAATGGCATGGCATGATGGGGGAATCTTGTATTTTCACATGTAAAAATATAAGAATATATTATTTACATGTGAAAATAATAGACTTTTTAAAAAATATGAAAAATATTTTGCCAATATATTTCTGTATTTCACACTTAAGTATATAATAAAAATTTTTATTTTGGTTTACTAAGTTATGTAACGCAAGAATTTCAAACTCATTTTTTTTCCAATGTTTACCTTGTTTTGCCTTTGTTGTAACTCTGTCATTTCTAGTCTGGTTGTCATTCTCAGAAAAAAAAAAGAAAAACTAATGTTGATCATCGTGCATTAGCTTCAGCTAAAGTGGATCCCTTTTATCACCATCATGATAGTACTCTAACACTGTATAAACTAATTCCATATATACATGCATACAAGTCAAGCCCAGCTGCAAAGTGCATAGGCACTGAGCTGCCATTTCATATGCTGGCAAATCTGGGTCAGTGCAGTTTGTAAGGACTAATCAGTAGAAGAAACAACAGAGATCCTGATCTGCCAGCGCATTATGCAACATCAGATCAGGATCTCTCTTTTTTGCAATTGGAGTCAACTTATGCACGCATATACATGGTAACTAAATCAGTAATATTCATTTTGCATTAGAAGTTTTGCATTGCATTTCCAATAACAAGGGCCTCTAGGTAATTCAGATAAAGACAAAGAGTTACAGCTGAGTAGATCTGTTTTATAATATGGAATAATAGATGAATCAATAAAATTTTAAAACATGTCCTGTGAAATTAGGAAATAATCTAATCTGCTCTGTTTTATGGGATTTGGCTGCCATTAAGTAAATAATCTACTATCTGTGTTAACTGCTGTCATGGAACTAGTAAATCTAATTCATTTTTGATGTGCTGGACTTATGTTGCCAGGATAAATTCTAGAGTGGAATGGTTACTTAAGCACAAGGATTTCAAGTCCCAGTATTGAAGGCCCTTGGTAGGGGAGGCTAATAATGATATGTCTTTTAATTTTCTTGAATAAACAAGAAACATGTAACAATATTTGTGATCCATTTTTCTTTCTAAATGACCCCACTTTTTGACCTTAAACCTCAATTTTTTACATGAACACTGCATATTAATCATGTCATCTTGCATTTTATTAGCTGAGCTTATGAAAACTCTAGCAATTATATTTTTGATCAGATTTTAATCCGACTTACAAAATACATGTGGTCATATGTTATCAAGATGTTGGATGAGTTTGATTTACGAGCAAGATCTGTGCATATTTATGAGGTAAACTTGTATCTGATTGGTCAAGTTTGATTATGAGCAAGATCTATGAATATTTATGAGGTAAACTTGTATCTGATTGGCTGAGTTTGATTATGAGCAAGATCTATGCATATTTAAGAGGTAAACTTGTGTCTGATTGGCTGAGTTTGATTATGAGCAAGATCTATGCATATTTATGAGGTAAACTTGTGTCTGATTGGCTGAGTTTGATTATGAGCAAGATCTATGCATATTTATGAGGTAAACTTGTATTTGATTGGCTGAGATTGGTAATCAGATCTACTGAGCTTTGTATGTCCTGGAGACTGAATTTCAATACAATTTTGCATCAGCTTGGTAAATAAGTTTAGATCATCCAGCACGGTAAATAAGATTTTACCATTGTCTTAAACAGATTCTATAATTAGTGAGATCAGCACATACTAATGAGCTGATCTTGCATCTGACTGGCAGAGCTTGTTAACTCTATAGATCTTGAGACTCTATTTCTCATCCAGTTTTGCTAAAATTTAGTAAATACATTTATATCATCAAGATCTTGGATGAGTTTGATTATGAGCAAGAGACTGCCATATATCGTATTTTCAGCATGTTTTTGGATGGCAAAAAGTAATAATTTTGTTGCTGTCTTAAAACATTAAATAACTTCATTTGGTGTCCGTAAACAAATGTGGGGAAAATATCGCCCCAGCAAAGAAATTAGCATCTACAATAATGTGCTACCGCAAAGTAACAAATTTCTATCTTTCTGTTTATAGTAATGAATCAAAATCAGACATTTGTTATGACTAGGGGTTGAATGTAAGAAAAGAAAGAAAGACTCAGACAAGCTTTCACAATTTCTAAAATACAAATATATTTTCCTAAAATATAAAATATTTAAAACAAACAAAGTGAAAGAATTAAAAATAACTTAAAGTTTAGAAATTCCTTAAATAGTCCTAAATTGTTCATTAGAATTCACTAATCCGTAAACTGTCCAAAGGTATTCAGAATGAGGACACTAATGTGCTTATGTGCTAACAAGAATCAGTTCTAATTCCAAATGTTATTAATTCCAGGTAAATTCCTGTCAGCGTAGAATATCCCAAAAGTTCTTGAAATGTTTCCGTTAATTCCAGCGGAGTTAAATAATGTTCAGATCTTTGAACAATAGTACATAATCCCAAAAGTACTAGTTAGAAATAAGAATTCACAAGTTGACTATCACAAACAATAAACAAATTCCTCGATGACTTTTACGAGCTGAAGTAATCGTGAAGAATGCCTCACATAGGGATAAAATCTAGTTTTATGGTATCCATACTGTGTAGAACAAATAAAAAAAACAATCTACGATCTACAATTCAATCTACTGCATTTAATTCCTATTTTGGGTAAACACATTATGCACTCTTATTCTTACTAGTAAACAAGTACTGAATCGGGGAACGAGGTCACAAATGAAATACATTTCAGCACGCGCTACTCACGTGACTTAGTGAGTCATGTTTAACCAACATTTCATGTATGACATATACATGTATTCAATAATAATAGCATTGGCTACTGAAAGAAAATATAAATTATAATACAAAGGTCATAAACCAAATGAAACTATATTATAATTTAAAAGATGATACATAATTCCGTAACACATTACTTGCCAAATGTTTTTATTTATATATGTACAGCCACCAAAAGACATCATGACTGTGTCCTTTCCAGGAGAACCACTATGTTAGTAACCTCCCACTCCACTTTTAACTCTCATCTACTGTACAGTGATTTTGAAAATCTACTGTCCAAATGCACTTAAATTTTGTTCTTGTGTAAAAAAGAAATGAAAACAAAATAAAGAGATTTTGGAATGAATTATAATTGAAAGTATTTAGCCAGAAAAATGCATTTATTTTAGTGTATTGAGAGTAGATATACATGTACTGTGACCAGTCATAAGGAACAACAGTGAGAGGCTCCTTAGGGTCATGTGTTGCATGCAAACCTAGGAAATGCTACACTGGTATGTCGGGTACTGCAGTAAGTTGTTTGTCTGTGGAGTTGCAATACATAATGACCAGGGTGAATGAGGTCTTTGTCTTTTTCTCATAATACCAGTAAGTTATTTGCATTTTATGGATGAGTTAATTCTTTTGTAAAGGTTTATATTCTTTGTTGCTGTTATTACAATACAGTACACTATCTTTTATTGGAAATAAACCTTTTTATGTTTTTTTCCAAGGGTGATTAAAACTTGGAGTCAACACCTATGGGAAATAAACCTTTTTATGTTTTTTTCCAAGGGTGATTAAAACTTGCACACAACACCTAAAGTGCCATGGTCAGAATTCTCGTCATCTGTTCACCTTAGCACATCTGTTACATCCTTCTTTTTTCAAGTTGGCCCATTTACTATTTATGTCATAGATGACTTGGGTTTTGGCTCTTGGTTCCGAATAGATTTATTAAATAAGTACATGTATTATCATAGCTAACTGTACAATCTATGGACAGAATAAGTTAATGTTTTCTAAGTTAACTTTTCAATTTATTTAATAAAAGACTTCATATGAACTTCAAATTAAAATATAAATGTTTATGATCAATGTATTTGTATTACTTTGTAGAAAAAAATTGAGATGAATGGCATGTAATATCTTAACAAGAACTTTGAATAAAAATAAAATATATGTACAGTAAGTATGGGCATTGTTCCTTCTTAAACCCAGTTCAGATTTCGACCTTCAAAATTGTCCCTCCTGCACATACCAGTTATGAGTAACCACCTGTCTTAAGAAACCACTTTTTATTAGCAGAAGGGGTGGTATCTCAAGGTGAGTTTTACTATACCTGGTATGTGGATACATCATGATGTGTACAAAGTTTACCAAAAGCTTGGGCCATGTTCTTATTTTGAAACAGAGCCTATAATATTATCCCATTCTAATAAGGAACAAATAGGACAAAGGGGACTCTTTTGAAGAGTTGATAAAATCAAGAACTTTGCAAATTAATAAATCAGGTACTTGGTTTAAATGAAATGTCAAATTTAAAAAGAAAAAACATTTATTTTCATACACTAGACCCAAAATAGCATATGTAAAGTATCCCTTGTTTGGGAGAGTCATAACACTACCTTCTCTAGTGTAAAAATATGATTTTCCACAGATGATGGATCCCATGTTGGTGCCAGGCAGGAATTGAAGCACTTTGATTTTGAGCAGTTTCCCCAACAGACAGGATCTAATTATGTGGGACTTATTACGCCGCCAAGAACCTTAACTCTTGAAGAGAGGTTTCCACTTGTGGAAGATAAAGAAAACCATGAAACTGACCGAGCTGTTCAACGACCTGTTCCTAATGGGTAGGAATAACAAGCATATAATACTTCATATTAATGACACTTCATCAAATACTTAAGAAACTTTATTTAATCTAGAGTCTACAGTAATATCAGAATAAGGGACACAAATTGGCATATTCAGCAAGTTCATTTGACATATTTTTGTGACAAAAATACAGTTTAAAGTAGTTGATGAAGTTAAGACCACCGTGACATGTGTTGAACTACATCTGTCCATCTGTCCACTCATCTACACCCTAGGTTTAACGTCAGTGTTAAGTATTGACCCCCATAATGGACATATCCACACAATTTGTTCAAACTTTGTTAATCCATACATAACCATTCTATCAAAATACTTTACAATATTATTTGCTTACTGGGTTTATATTTCAGCTAACGCCATTTGAAAATGCTGAAAATTAACTGTGAAATACATGTGAATCGATGGAAAACACAAGATCTGATATCCATTTTTAATGTTTAAATTAGATTTTTTTGAAAACAAAAATTAATAGAATTTAAAAAAATGATACATTGTCATATTTTCATTTTTCTTTTTATTGATGCAAGAAAAGTCCTACTACTGGACTTGCTTTCTCACTATGAACAAATACAGGTAAGTAATGCAATTTTTTAACAGTTTAAAGGGTGATGTCATGATACAGAAGGGTGATGTCATGGTACAGAAGGGTGATGTCATGATACAGAAGGGTGATGTCATGGTACAGAAGGGTGATGTCATTATACAGAAGGGTGATGTCATGATACAGAAGGGTGATGTCATGGTACAGAAGGGTGATGTCATGATACAGAAGGGTAATGTCATGATACAGAAGGGTAATGTCATTATACAGAAGGGTGATGTCATGATACAGAAGGGTGATGTCATGGTACAGAAGGATGATGTCATGATACAGAAGGGTAATGTCATGATACAGAAGGGTAATGTCATTATACAGAAGGGTGATGTCATGATACAGAAGGGTGATGTCATGGTACAGAAGGGTAATGTCATGATACAGATGAACTTTTACAGCAAAGTAATGAGCAGTTTGAGATGTAATAGACTACTTTGACCAAAATGCATGTTGAGTAAAGATGCTATTTGGCTTAAATTTGTACCTATGTGTAATTTCTACACTGTTGTTCTGAACAAATATCAAAATTTTACATTCAGATGTCATTATGGTTTATACCTTTGTCACACAAACACCAAAACCCCCCACAAATTTGATACAAAAAATGCAGCAATAAATGAAAAGTGAGATACTTAATAAAATAATTGTCCTTTTTCACATACTAGTGTAATGAATTAACATTGACAGATAGAGAACTTGAGTTAAATAAGCTGCTGATGAAGTTATCAGATCATTAAAGTGTCGTAACTGTACAAATCATATCCAGGGTTGATAGGGATGCAGCTTCTTTCTCAGGTGGTAGATTTGTATCTACAACTTATCACTACTTGTTTTAACTTCAAAGAAATCATCATGACATGTAGTGCTTTTAAGTTCCTGTAAAGCACTATACAAGACATCTATAGTACTAAGTTTCCATGCCGCTAAGTTTCTGTCTGGTTCATGTACAAACTGACCATATCAATTGCCTCTCTGTTAAATGTTTGCTAATGCAAAGAAGTTAAGCATACATCATTATTGACTCAGCCCATTGAGGGTTTCTATTAAAAATCAGGTACAAATGTTCGTTTTCTGTTCAGAAATACAGGTTTGTTATATCCCTACTTTAATGGTCCTCATTAGACTTTGATATCCCGATTACATGGTGTCACATGAGAAGCTTGTCTATATCATTCACATTTACTCTAATCCTACTCCAGTGTGATTTTGAAATACTGAACACTGCTTATAGTTTTAGAATTTTGCCATAATTTGAAGTAAATTCTTTGCTCTAAATATTGAGAGTTTCATTGATTTTGTCTGTCACCAGTAATAGTTTTCAAATTGTATTTCCTATCCTTTGAATTTTACATAGTCATATTAGCAGTATTTACAAATAATTATAGTCATAATTCAGAAAAGGTCCAGGTATATAGAAATAGTAATTGCAGTATCTTCTCTTTATCTTCAGAATAGTTTTAATATCTAGAACCTTCTATATGTCCATCGTAAGGTGAAGTGTATTGTATCATCCGTTCATATGTCTGTTAGCAATTTCATTTTTGCAAAATAACTTGTGTTATCCACCAGCTACAGTTACCAAACATTGTGGATGGCTTCTACTTGGGCTAAGGAAGAACCCTATCAAGTTCAGGGTCAAATAGTCAAAGGTCAAGGTCACTGACTGAGTACAAATGGTTTCTGCATAATAACAGTAGTTTTACATCACATACCTGGACCAAACTTTACGTATGGCTTGCACTAGAACCAAGGAAGAAGCCTAGCAATTTTGGGGTCAGAGGTCAAGGTCATTGTGACTGAAAGAAGGAAAATAGTTTTTATGCACAATAACATTAGTTCCACATAACGGATCTGGACCAGACTTTGCAGATAGCTTGCACTTAGGGTAAGAAAGAAGCCTATTGATTTTGAGGTCCAAGATCAAGGTCAGTATGTTTGAAAATTTCAGCAAAGCTTGTGGATGAATTACATATATGGTAAGAAAGAAACCTATTTATTTTGAGGTCAAGGTCATATAGAGTGAAAGAAGATAAATGTTTTCTTCCATAAAAACTTTACTATCTTGTTAAAATCTCTCTCGAGTCCTTGCACTTAAAGTAAAGAAAAGGTCTGTTCATTTTGGGGTCAAAGGTCAGGGTCATTGTGGATCAAAGAAAAATGGGTATCAGAATAAATGTTATTTTAAATTAAGTTCCTTGACCAAGCTTTGTAGATGGCTTGCACTTTATGTAATAAAGAAATGTATATATTCTGGTGTCTAAAGGTCAGAGGTCAAGGTAATTGTAAATCTTAGGAAAATTTTATGGTTTCTGCATATTAAGTTTATTTAATTACTGGATTGTTTGACCAAAGATCAAGGTCACTGGGATCCCTTGGTCAATAATCTCACAAGTCACCCATACTGTTCTGGTGCTTACATATATGACTATTAAACACAGGCCAGGCATATATTATGCCATTCATTTTGCACATGTTTTTCTTTCTTTAATATGAGAATGTCCAATGTTTATATAAGAGAAGATTACAAAATGAATAAAGGATGAATAATTAAAATATCAAATATTTGGGATCATATGCTAATTTAAGTTTTCATATCGGTCTTTGATGTTATACTTACACAGAATCATATCTTTCCTTCTACTTGTAATAAGCTTTTTATTAATTAATGATATAAAATATTAAATTTAAAAATGCTTTGTTTTCAAATATATTTTTAATACTAACCACTTAATGACATACCAAGCCTTTGTTTAAAAAAACTACTACTATGATTATTATTATTATAAATAATATACTGGTTCTAGGCTAAAACACGGTATTGGTGCTGAGAGTAGTCTCACTCACTTAAAAAATTGAAATGTTTGATAGAACATTTCAATGAAGCTCATTATATACCCTAGGGTGTCCCCTAGTCAGATCAAGTTAGATTTAGCTTGAACATGCATGCGATTTTGTTTAACCATTATTTCAATTCATTGGTATAACAACAGTTACAGACACTACACTTGGTGTATAACATGCAAGAAAAACAGCATGAAAACTTTAAAACTTTATTTTTTTTCACAGTAACATCAGTAACAGGATATCAACATTTAAAGTAAACAACATAACTGGAAGTGGTAAACAACTTAATAACAAAATCAAAACATCTATGACAAAGGTATCACTTAGAAAAAAAACCTAACCATGAAACTTTTGCATAACAAACATAAAAGACATAGAATAATCTTATTTAGGCATTTATCTAACACCAAGAAGAATATTTAAACAAACAAAATCATTAATACTGGCCAAAAGTATTGCAAACTTCCATAAGAGTCAGAAGTACATTGTCCATAAAATTGGTTACAGACACTACAAAACTATAGCATTTCAATACAGCTGCAGAACCATACATATCTCCATAAAATTCACTTCAAAAATAATTCAACATGAACACATTGACTAGAATTATTCATTAAATGAATGTTGATTAGTTAATAAAATGATAAAACCACATTGTAACAGGTATATGTCCAATACTTGTGTTAAAATTATGAACTGGTAAATAGCACTTGAAAGTTTAATACTAAATAGTGTTTGTAAGAGTAAAATATTGAAGTATAATGAATGTTCAATAAATCATAGTCACTAAAGTATTGTTCAACCCAAGGTGCTGACTCAAACACAGACCCATATGTGATTGATCTTAAGGTTACAGACACTACACATTAAACCTTGACTTTATATTGTCATTTCAAATAGAAGTGCTTATGATTTTTTTCCAGATTTGACTTGAGCTTAGACAATTCAGCTGCATTAAACTTGAAATGACCCCTTTCATTGACTATTTGTGGAGCTTTTACCCTGTACAAGATAGCATCTAGAGCCTCTTGTGAATAATCATCTTTTTCAGGCCAAACATACATGTTGCCAGACTTTCTCATGTATTTAAGTCTAACTTCGTTATGAAGAATGTCTATTACTTCTGCTAAGTATACATCTAGAGGTCCCTTCTTTGGCTTAAGTCCTACAGCAACAAATTCTCCAGGGTGGTATTTCTCTATTGGTTTCTCTGTGTTGGTTGGTGCTTTTTTGTCAACTTTGATCTTCTTTGTCACAATGTTTTGTCTTTCTGTTGACTTCCGTTTCTTATTAGGCTTTTCGCTTGTTGCTGAGTTATGATCTTTCTGGTTACTTCCTTGTTTTCTTTTCTTGTCATTATTTTCTATTGTTGATGGATTCTTGTCTTTAAGTTGTTTTCCTTTCTGACTTAAATTATCTTTATTGAGTACTAACTTTCTCATTTCCCAGGCATTAACATTTTCGCTGAAGTTGCATCTCCCGTCAACCTTCATGCATTGCTCACAATAACAGCTCAGATTTCTTATGCTCAGTTCATAATCATTGCTTCCTGACTTTACAGCATGTAATTTTCTTGTACCTTGCAGTGTTTGCACATCAGTTTCTTCTCTATTTCTCTCAACATCTTTAACAAGGATGAACTCCCTTCTCGAAACTGTTTTAGCTTCATTATCTGTATTTTCCATTTTCAGTTTCTCTGTACAGAAATGATATACATCTTCTGCACAACCTATCACCTTTCTATTGCTGATTACAGCTCTGTAGCAAGCATTCTTGACTGTCGCACCGAGACCATCGCAAACACTCTTTCCATGTGATGTTTCGAAATAATTTCGTGTTACAGATGGCTTTTTCCTCAGACTTATGTCAGCAAAGGCTTTCTTCCCCTTATACTGGGCAGCACAGCCATCTGTCCACTCATGGATCTCCTCTACTTTCACACCTTTCTTCTTCAGAATTTCTATAGCTTTGTTCTCAAAAGTGATAGCTAAGTCTGCATCATGTTTGGTTTCTTCACTGATGCCAATAATGGCATGCTTTATCTTGAATTCTTTTTCTCCCTGTTTTTCTGTATAGTAACACATGATTGGATGTATTGTAACTTGGTTCCTGTCGAAGAATCCAGATTGTACTTCACTTTGAAAAACACACCCATAGTTCTCACTAAAGTCCATGACCATAGCAATAGAACCCTCACCAATTCTATCAACACAAATTCCCATCTGTTGCTGTTGCCATTTGGCCCTGAAAACGTGCTCTGGATACTCTTGCATGTCAGTTTCTAAGCATGTAATTAATGTTTTTATGTCTGTTTCTTTAGGCACACAGGAGACGCAACGCTTTACTTTATCATCTTTTGCTATTTCTATACTTTCCCATTGATGCCATGATATCTGCCTGTCACTATACTTTTCAACAAATGGTTTAAGGTAACTCTGCAAACATTTCACACCGCATTGTTTGCATTCTCTTCTTAAACATTTAATAGCTGGATTGGTGTCGTATTTACAAAAAGTAGCATCACTTAAGCTTTTCTTATCTACTGAAATTTCATCCAAATCTCCATTTTCTTTCACTGCTTTTTTTACATTTGTTAGTGCCTCACTTTTTAGGGCCACGTTACAGCACTTTTGGCATAAGCATGATCTTCTGCTTGTTTCAGACACCTTTTTAACATTCACTGGTTTCAATTTAGAAAATGAAGTTAATCCTATTTTGTGACTATGGTTCCTTAACTTGTAGTCTTTGTAGGCTTCTTCTAATGTCATAGTCATCACATGTTTTTGAAGTATTTCTTTTTGACCACCTTTTCTTACTTTCACAGTTTCACGTTTATTAGGCACTTCCCTACTGATTTCTGGACTTAGAAAAAAATCTTTCACAGATTTCTTTAATGGAGAGTTAAGTGCATCCCTTCTTCTTTTTCTTTGTTTCGTCTCCCACCATGTAGAACTAGGTTTTTGCCCTTTCACTGATACTTTGAAATACTTTTTTAGTCTGTGTCTTTTATATTTCTTCAGTAATGCGTCACAAATGATGTTGTATGCATGTTTCTTTGCACCCCCTTTCCTTGTTTTCACTTCTGAAATGCTCTCTGACACAGATTGTATAACAGTATCTGTCAATTCAAGTTTTTTTCTGCAATCCGGTGTCATTATCATTATATTCCTATTTAGAAACTTTGATGTTGATGGAGATTCAATTAATTTACTTATGATGACTGCTTTTCTCTTTGGGGTATTTGGTAATACTTCCTTTACCTTTTTTAATTGTCTGTACAGAGTTGCTTTAGGTAACACTTTATTCATTGGTGAATCTCTGGCTGACCCAGTATTTCCTATTTCACAATCAGTCTGAATACACTCTTGCTGTATACTTTCATTCAGTTTGATACGCATTCTCCATGCTTGGGTTCTTTTCACAGCTTCTTTCTTCTTTCTACTTAATTCAGCAGTTTTCGGACTTCTTAAATCAACACTCTTATTAACCGATATTGCCAGGGCTGCTTTTTCTTTCTTTTTCTGGCGATACCTTTTCATTTCTTCACGTTTTTTCCTTCTTAATTCTTGTTGAAGATTTGAATCGGAAAGTGATTGCTGTTTTTTTAGTAGTCTTGCATCTTTTCTTCTTTCTCTATCAACCCTTTTTAGCTCCTCATGTTTCGCCTTATTTTCCCTCTGTTTTTTTCTCCAGGCTTGTACCTTTAGCCTCGTCTTCTCCCTTCTAGCTTTAATCTTCTGTTCATCTTCTTCTGGCTTATCTTTGCTTCCTAAAAGCAAACAACTTCATTCTCATTTTTGTTCCTCTATGTATACGGATGAAATTTAGACTTTACAAAACATACTTGTAATGAGTACGCAATATGCTTTCATACATAAGCAAACTGGAATAACCTGTAGATTCTTAAAGAAAAGTATCTGATTGAAAAAGAAATAGCATAAAACCTGATGATTATTCAATGTTCTAGCATTTACAATGATTGCACACTTTCCTTAATAATGTAAACAACAGTCGGGTCAATTCACATGTCTAGTAGTGTCTGTAACCATTTGACAATATCAGCAATGTATCCAATACTAAGTCTGAGCTCATTGAATTCTCATAATATTTCTGTTTGAATTTACTAGTCTAATGATATGGAATGCAAAAATACTCAGTTTCAATTGCATATTGTAAGAAATCACTGAAAATGTTGCCTGTTATCAGAAATCTAGATGAAAGAAACTATAAATATACCAAAATATTACAAATTGCAGACAGACAATATGTCAAAATTTAGCCTTACACATCAATACTGTAATAGGAAACATAATTTGGCTTCATTTTAAAAAAAAAAAAACAGGGATAAAGTCATAGACAGTATAAAAAGGGGATATTGGTTACAGACACTACAATTTAAGAGTGTGGTTTACCAATTCAATACAAACTTACCAGAGTTGTTCCCAGAGGTTTGCTTTTGTCGTCTTCCCATGTCTTAGGGATGTACCATGGTAAAGAACAGAAAAAGTAATTAGGCAGCTTCTTCTAGGATAAGAAATTCAGGTTACATTGTCTTGTAGTAAATTACTCAAACAGACAGTGCTGCAAGAATGATGCAATATTCAATCAAGAGAGTTATTGCATCACTTTTTTGCTCTTGGCTGCAGAGGTAAATAGATGATGCAACATTACATCACATAAGATGGAACTTTCTATTGAGAAAAACAATGTTTTAATGACAAGTAGAACAATACTTTTATCTTTCATTTTTATACCTGTTTGTGTAGTGTCTGTAACTTTTTTTATTGAGTTGCTGTTTTTTAATGGTACAATACAGCACCACCAATTTTGGCCAACTTGGACATCACATGGATACACATGAGCCTTTGTAGGATTTATACTTTTCCATAATGAAACAACAAAATTATTGCCATATAAACTTGTAAAGGTTACAGACACTACAAAATTTAGAACTGGAAAGTTTGACAAAGAACAAGCTCTCAATCGAATATCTTGGCTAGCCATGTGATTTAAATGGTTTTACTACTTATTATAATATAAAGTCGAGTTCTAGATGTCAATAAAAGTTGTAATGAATGTTATTTTGTACAAAATGTTGGCATATAACAACAGATTAGTGTTTGAATTTCAGTGTTGAAACAAAACTTCTACTGACGGTATTTTGCTTATAAAATCCATAATATTTTACCGATTTCTTTAATTCAAGAAGCAATATTTGCAGGATAGAATTCCGCATAAAACCAGACCAATAAATGCATAATTTCAGTATGATATTTAGAGAATTCTCTATTTTATATTCAAGCTTTTTTCGAGTGAGACTACATAACGCTCAAAAATGGCCATTTTTAGAGCTTGTTTCCATGCATATCTCAACAATGGGTTACACTAACCTCTTGAAATTTTCAGGAAAGTAAGAGAGGTATATGCCAGGCTTACCAATCTTTAAAATTGGTTCATATCTTGTTTAATTTTTCTATTTCATGCATATAACATGAAAATTCCTTTATCAGCACCAATACCGTGTTTTAGCCGTCTACAAATACAATCTATCTTTTTAAACTGTGGCTAACAATACAAAATTAATAGGGAAACACTTTCAGAATAATTAGGAAAAAATACAAATGGAACATTTTGTAACTTGAATTCGTATTAATACATTTTGACATCGGGGCCTGGGTGGCCGAGTGTTCTAAGGTGCTGCCCTTTACTGATCACTGACATCTCACCTCTGTCCGTGTAGGTCGAGTCCCAGGCTCTGCCAATGTGGGTATGTGAGAAAGCTTGCCAGTAGCTCCCATGGGTCAGTGGTTCTTCCTCCACCAGATATGCTGACCGCCATGTGTAGCCTGTCATATACTGAAAATGGCATTAAACCCACAACAAGAAAAACAAATTTTAACATCATCACTCAGTAAATGTTAGCATCATCAATTAAAAACAGCAATCATAATCATTATCATGTAATAATGATGATGGTGATATTGACAAACTTTAATTCATGTCTTTAAAAATTTAAAAACTGTATTCATAGGATAGTGGTAAATGAAATAAATTGACAGACAAATTTAGTGAATTTATTTTTCAATTCTTTTCCATTTCCCCTCTCTTTATCTCTTTCTCTCTCTCTCATTATCTCCCTCCATTTACACAACACAAATTCAAGAGTGTCATGAGGATATTCTCCTGATATTTTATACATACATTTATAAAAGAATTCTTTTATATCATCAGTCTTGTCTTGGAAAATTACATTTGTACTTTCCATGTTTTCAACTGTATGTTTCTCACATACTGCCAACATACATATTAAGTGTTTCATAAAATGGTTTTGACATTTCTTTATCAGTCAGAAACCACTCTGATTTGCTTGATTATTTGAGGAGGTGGTCTTCTTAATGATTACCTGATTATTTGAGGAAGTGATCTTCTTGATGATTACCTGATTATTTGAGGAAGTGATCTTCTTGATGATTACCCGATTATTTGAGGAAATGATCTTCTTCATGATTACCTGATTATTTGAGGAGGTGGTCTTCTTAATGATTACCTGATTATTTGAGGAGGTGGTCTTCTTAATGATTACATGATTATTTGAGGAGGTGATCTTCTTGATGATTACCTGATTATTTGAGGAAGTGATCTTCATGATTACCTGACTATTTGAGGAGGTGGTCTTCTTAATGTTTACCTGATTATTTGAGGAGGTGGTCTTAATGTTTACCTGATTATTTGAGGAGGTGGTATTCTTAATGTTTACCTGATTATTTGAGGAAGTGGTCTTCTTAATGTTTACCTGATTATTTGAGGAGGTGGTCTTCATGATTACCTGGTTATTTGAGGTGATCTTCTTCATGATTACCTGGTTATTTGAGGTGATCTTCTTCATGATTACCTGGTTACTTGAGGTGATCTTCTTCATGATTGCCTGATTATTTTAGGAGGTGATCTTCTTCATGATTTCCTGATTATTTGTGGAGGTGATCTTCTTCATGATTGCCTGATTATTTGATGTGGGTTTCCTCTGTGGCAAGTGGAATTCACTCTTGAATGTAGTCAAGCGTTTGTTTACATTATGGCAATTTTTGGGAATCCCACATCCAGGTGAGCTCAGATGTTGTGGTTTACCACAAATAATCAAATTACCACAGCTGTGAGAAGGTACATGGGAGTCAGCTTTGGTAAAGTGGGAATTCACAATCCTATATGAGATCTACACTAATACCGTATATACTCTCTTACAGGTCGAGTCCAACGCCAAACTGCATAGACCCAGACCTGCTATTGCATAATGTGCCAACAGATCTGGGTCTGTGCAGTTTATTAGGAGTAATTGGTAGAACAAACAACATTGACTCTGATCTGCCAGTGCATTATGTGATTGCAAATCAGGATCTATGTTATTTGGAGTTGGACTGGACTTACAAGTGAGTATATATTGTGAGTACTCTTCTGAGATGAATTGATAACTCTCTCTCTCATCTTTCAGTAACATCCCATACCCAGAGCCCTACACTCCTGGAATATCAACTTCTAATACATTGCTTTTAAATGAGGAGGATGAGACCACACAGGTTCGCACACAGGTCGCAAAATTGATCCGGCGGGTCACTGTAATGGAGCAGGAAAATCAGAAACGATCACAGAGAGAGATGGTTATGTATACCGTCATGTTTGGATACATGCTGGTAAAATTGTTCTCATATTTGTTCAAAAGCAAATGATACAAAATCGGAACATTATGACTAGAACCAGGTTATATTTTAGTTACTACACAGACTTGTCTAGTAAATTGCAACAGACCATCTTCATTAAAGAACGTCAGGTAAACGAGTTTAATTTTGAATGACTACCAATAATTCATGCTCAGATATGGGCTTGATTTTGATTCTTGCTGAGAATTTCAGATCAATACTTGTTGTCACCATATACTTTTGCAGGTCTGGTTTTAATTTCATGAACATAAGTTTTAAATCTACACTTAAGTCATTTGATTGGTCAATTTGAAGTCAGATTTAAATTTCAACTAATCAGATTGTTGGATTCTAAACTGAAATTTAGGTGTAGATGTAAGTTCTCTTGCATAAAATCAGTCCAGGTTTTAGATTTCACCAACAGAACTTAAGACTGGACATAAATTTAAGTCTTGATTCCAGTCATGTGACAAGCTGAAATTTAAGTGACTTAAAATTGACTAATTAAATGTCTTAACTCGAGACCTAACTGTAAGACTTGTGTTGATGAAATTGGGCCCTGGTCCTTTGTTTTAAGCTCATAATGATGTAAAGACATAATAGAATAGACTCGTGGCTCCTAACTTAGCATGTATACACATAGCCAGAGGAGGTGAAAATGGTGTGCAACTGCACCAGTAAATTTCATCCAGATTTGTTGATGAAGAGATTAAAAAGGTGAATTCTGTAAGAAATATTTGATTTGTTGTCTTTCTCTTTATTATAATATTTTCAGTATGTCAGATTCACACATGAGCTGAAGAAACATATTTTAAAAATTGCACCCATATTTAGAAAAACAGAGGCACGTTTTTCTGAAGCAAAGTTATACAAATGTTGCCAGCATTGCAACCTTTGGTGGATTTCAGACAACAGAACTGATAATTAACCCATTAACCTTAATATTCTGTATGTTTTAATTTCATCCTGTACAAAACCCTGTGATGGAGTCCTCAAAAAGTACTTGACTTTGTCTTATACTTGCTTGGTCTACGTTGATATTAAGTGGAATTGTTTTAAAGAAAAGTAAAATCTGTCATGTTTTAACTATTCCCCTGCAAATATATCCAGTGCTTCCTCTGCATTTTTAAAAAAGTTCTAGTATTGCATGTGTCCAGTTTTTTGTCCAGGAGAAATTTGCCCACACTAAAAGTACATGTGCATCTCAAAATTTGACAGTTCCTCATGTCTTGATCATTGTAATGGACAAAGTACAAGCAAAAACAATTTCCCTCCCATGGTAAATACCAATTTGTGATTTTTGCATTTGACTACATCAGTAATAGAAAAATGGCATATGACTGATGGTCTTTGGTAATAATCAGTTGAATGTGCCATAGAACATATTGTCATCAGTTGACTGTGCCACAGCACATATTGTCATCAGTTGGATGTGCCATTGCACATATTGGCATCAGTTGAATGTGCCATAGCACATATTGTCATCAGTTGGATGTGCCATAGCACATATATATTCATCAGTTGGATGTGCCACAGCACATATTGTCATCAGTTGACTGTGTCATTGCACATACTGTCATCAGTTGGATGTGCCATTGCACATATTGTCATCAGTTGGATGTGCCACAGCACATATTGTCATCAGTTGGATGTGCCATAGCACATATTGTCATCAGTTGGATGTGCCACAGCACATATTGTCATCAGTTGACTGTGCCATTGCACATATTGTCATCAGTTGGATGTGCCATTGCACATATTGTCATCAGTTGGATGTGCCACAGCACATATTGTCATCAGTTGGATGTGCCATAGCACATATTGTCATCAGTTGAATATGCCACATCACATATTGCCATCAGTTGAATGTGCCATAGCACATATTGTCATCAGTTGACTGTGCCACAGCACATATTGTCATCAGTTGAATGTGCCATAACAAATATTGTCATCAGTGGGATGTACCATAGCACATAATGTCATCAATTGAATGTGCAATAGCAATTATTGTCATCAGTTGAAAGACACTTTGTTTTTGGCCACTTTGTTGGTTGAATACAAAAGTAACAAATTGACAATGTACTCCGTGGTTCCGAGCTTGCTCAACATAGGCATAAGACTTAAAGTCCATCTTAAACTCTGCCAGTAGATTTGTTTTTTTAACAGAAAATATAAGTTATAGTTTCACTCTTTACAGCAGTCACAAAATAAGAAATTTATAAGACAGTATGTATTTGATAACGTGAATAATATAGATAAGGTAAGTTCACAAAAGTGCTAAATCTGTAAAAATTTATGTTTATCTTGTTGTCTGTCAATGTAATATTTATGTATGTATAGGGTTTAAGGGCACATCAGCATAATCCTGCCTGTATAGTACTGAGTAATTTTAAGCATCCCAAAATAATGCATACACGACAAAGTTAAAGGCAAAAAAGGGTAAAATTCTTAAAATGCAAAGTCAAATTTTTTATATAAATCTTTCTCTTTTAAAAATTCCAAGACCTTCTTAGTGTGAACATCATCATAGGACAAATGGTTGCCTTTATTAGTCTCCTCTTATGACATGCATGAGGTTGTATCGGGTCTATTCTGCATTCCTAAGCCCACAGGGGGATATTTAATATCAATACGAGTCAAGCTGTATTTGTGTTGGGTGTACCAGATTTTTTGAGTTTCAATGTAACAGGTTTTGTCATATGGAAGAACTAAGGCAAGAAGTAGTTGATTTAAAGAACTTTTCTATGTGTTACAGACAACTTTAGTACATTGGGATTTTTCTACTCCTTGGTTGGATAATATGCTTGAAACTTGCCAAGGGTCTTATATTTACAAACTGGTAACTTGGCTTTTATCTATCAACATACTTTGCTATTATATCTTTAATTCTAAATCTATGTTAATTCTCTAGGAGGATTTTGTTTCTTGTGATTTAGATATTACAAAGTGCTATCATGTACACATCCTATTAAATAATATTCCAATTATGTTCATGTCATTTTGTTTCTTGTATAGATTATATCATAGAGATTTTGAATTGTGTTTATTCATTGTGCATTTCAGGTGATATGACATTTTAAAAATGCTGTGTACATTAAACCTGCTGTATACATATATGCAGATTTTTTAAATTGGTAGGATCTGTATGTATTAATCAACATCAACATTATTTTCAGTTTTTAGTTGTCAACATCTCTGTACATAATAATTGAATTTGTATGTATGTATAATTTGCTAATCCAGATAGCTTTTAGATGAGTTTCCTGCAACACAATTATGCATATTTTCTTCTTTAATTATCAGCATAATTAGAGTAGATAAGAAAGTGTAATTACGGATTCTTTTGTACAGGATGCATGTGGTAATGTTATTAAATTTAAAGAAAGAAATAAAATGTTTGTAAAAATGAGTTTCAATGTTAAGAATCTGCTTCAAACAAAAGTCAGTGGTACAGCATAATTGGTGCATCCCATATGGATAAATGGATGGATAGATGCACAGTTTTCATGTGGTGTTTTGTTTCTAGTATGCTAGTTTTTAGTGCATTCACATACTTATTTTGATTGATTGCACCAGAAGATAAGCATGACATTTAAAAGAAAACATAAGATGCTGTGAGATACATTTGAGAGATTAATGATGATGAAATATTACATATAATGTTTTGAGCTCGCCTGTTTCAAAGGTCAAGTGAGCTTATGGTATGGCCCTGCATCAGTAGTGCATCAGATGTCAACTGTCCATCCATGAACAATTGTTTTTGAACACTCTAGAGGCTTCATTTCTGATTAGATTTTGATCGGACTTGGTATACATGTTTGTATCATCAACATCTTGGACAAGTCCGATAATAAGCAACATCCATGCATATTAATGAGGCAGTCGTATATCTGATGGGTTGGGCTTGTGAACATTCTAGAAGTCATATTTTTGATCTTTTTTTGATCAGTCTTGGTTTGGTATATATGTTTGTATCATCAAGATCTTAGTTGGGTTCGATTATGTGACTTCTATGCATATTAATGAGGTGAACTTGCATCTGTTTGGCTGAACAAGTGAAGATTCTAAAGACCATTTTAATAAACAGATATTTTATAAGATTTGGTATTTAAGCTTGTGTCATCAAGATTTCAGATGAGTTTGATTATGAGCAACTTTGAAGCATATTAATGAGGTGATCTTGCATCTGAATGGTTGAGTATCTGAACACTTTAGAGACCATATTTCTTAACAGATTTTGATCCGACTTGGTATGCAAGATTATATCATCAAGATCTCAGATGATTTCGATTTTGAGCAGAATCTACACATATTAATGAAGTGATCTTGCATCTGATTGGTTTAGCTTGATACCAGTCTAGAAGCCTTATTTCTGATCAATTAACCAGATTTGGCAAGTACTGTAAACTTATATCATCAAGATCACAGATGAGTTAGATTATTGTTTATAGCTCTTGTGGAATGTCAAGAGATTCAATTTTGTAGTAGCATACACATGGTACAGTGCATGCAATTCCAATTTTTTTTGAGCGGAAAGCAAGGGAAGGGACCAGTGATAAAGACTATTTTGAATCATAAGTTTGGAGTTACACAGTTCTTCCCGTTGCAGAAAAAAAAATTGAAAACAGGTAAAATATTAATTTTAGACTACACGATGCATAAATTTAAATAGCACAAATCATAAAAAATAAGAAAATAGTACACATTAGGGTTATAATTATTTTGTTTTTTTTAAGTGAAGAAATTATAAATTAATATAACAAGTAACACTCTAAGTTGATAATAATTTGATAATAAAATCAAATTATAAGACCAATTTGTAAAATACAATTGAATTATTAATCATGATGAAGAAGAGGTTTTACTGGATGTTGGATTGAAAAAGTGCCTTTTAGGCATAAAATTCTTTAAAACAGCTTACCTCAACCAACCAAAATATTATATGTCTCTGATGCATACCAATAAATCTTACTAATAATGCAGTGTGGTCTACAGGTAAGACAACTAAAAGCAGGTTTAACTAAATTAAACTATTGTCTGTCTGTCTCTGATGCACACCAATAAATGTATTTAAGTATCATGTCTCTGATGCACACCAATAAATGTATTTAAGTATCATGTCTCTGATGCAAACCAATAAATGTATTTAAGTATCATGATTTATTTACCTATTTATGTGCAGGAATAATATTTTTCTTTAATAAGAAAATATTTGTTGTATGAACCATATCCAAGTTTATACATTTATTGGCAGAATTATTTCTACAAACTTAACCATATTTGAAATTCATGAATATTTTGAAGCAAGTTTGAGATGTTTGGTCCAATAGAGTTTGACAGCTGCTAGTACTGCCATATTAAAGTGCCAGAAACATTTCCTCAAACAGATCCAAATTTAATTACTAAGAACAAAGAAACCCATGACTGTGACCCGTATTCCATACATCATTGATTTTGTATTTCACATTTAGGTCAGTTTTTGTTTGTGTGGATGTGTTGTGTTGAGTACCATCTGACCAAAAGTAGGTCACAGTTACCAGTAATACAAGCCTTGATTACTTCAGTTAAATTTCATATTTAGGCCAGCTGTTGGGGTAATTTTAGATGCAGAGTGATGCCGCTTTTTATGGGCCACCATGACAGTGGTAGGAGCATATAGTGCTGCCCCTATCTCCATCCATTTGTATGTCCATCTGTTGAACACACCTTGCCTTTAGGTCATTTTAGACACTATGATGGGTCATCCTTCTTCCATGAACACATTTCTGGTTTTTGTAGATGTGTCATGTTAAGGACAAATCATCCCACCAAAATTAGGTCACTGTGATATGACTTTTGTGTTCTGAGACCATAACCATCTCCATTTCATCCATGAACTTCTCTGTACCTGTTGGGTTGATAAATATCAATTCCCAATTGTTGTAAATAGTTGTAAGTAGTTATGAATCTACTCACATTCCTTCATTGCCCCACTGTTTTCTGTATAACATCAGAATTATGTTTTTTCTTGACTCAATAAAGTGGGACAATTCAATGTCTGTCTGTCCAGCTCTTTACAATTTTTTTTATTTTTTTTTATTTAAAAAAGATGTTTATCATGTGTCTTTCAGTAGGTTTGAAAACTTGAACCAGATTCATCAATGTACATAGAGTGTCCTAGGGGATGACAGATCCAAGGGTCAAAGGTGAAGCACACAGCATGATTTGTTATTTTGCTTTTGCAGAGATGAATTTTTAAGATCTGTACAAAAGGACTAATCTTTTCTTTTCATATAAAGATTGTTATCAGGCTTAGCACATAGTTTAACAGAGAAATAGGGTGGTTAAAAGGTCAGAGATCAAGGCCATATGTGTTGTTTGATGATCAGTTAATATAGCCACAGTGACATTATCACAGATGAGGTGATACATTTTTATGTTGGGGAGCTTTTTGGAGGCAGTAAACTTTGTAAAATATGTGGGCTGCCATGGCCATGGTTGCCTGTTTTGACTTCCTGAAACATATTATGGTACGACCCACATTCTGCCTATAAATGAATGCACAGATGGAACACATTGATTCATGTTCCTGATAGAAAGGACCAGGATGAAATTAGAGAAATCCTATAGTCAAAACGTCTACAGAATGGCTTCCTGTCATTATTAATAAATAGCTTACAACACATTCATTTGGCCTCTTTTTGAATTTATTTATGCCATTTATAATTTGCATCAATACTTGGAAGACAAAACTATATTAAACATGGTCAGCACATAGCATTAAATATGGTCAGCATATAGGATGGGGGGGGGGGGGGGGTTGGCAAGATGAAATCACTCTCTACCAAAGAGGGTGAAAGGGAATAGATAACTCTTCTATTTCCAGCATCTACTGGAGTATCCCAATTTTTGGGCCACTTTACAGCATTCCTGTGAGCAAGACAAGACTGCATCATTATCACTACATGTAGTGAAGCAACATTAGATAATATTTGTATCTGTCTGCCTTAAGGTAGACCATATAGTATTATGGTCACATCCATCCATCTGTCCATCAATGAATCCATTAAGGTTTATGTGCCATTTCGGTCACTGTATCATGTATTTGATCCATATTACTACACTCTGTAATTCATTTCTACAGATAGAAGTACCTAGATTACATCATTGTAATTTTCAAATATGCCAAAATATTTAATCACCTGCCACTAGAACAAGCAATTTCTTTTTTGTTTCCTGAACTTTGCCAGGAATAAACAGACCAATATATTCATATTTAGTTTTGAATTGACCACAATAGTATCTAATTGTAAAGTTATCATTATCGCATAACATCAGTGACCACTGGTTTGAATACACATACACTGTGGTATGAAGACATGTATGCATGTGCTTTTGTGTACATTTATAAGGGTTGTTTCAAAATTACCTGGAAATGTCTTGGGCTTTGTTAATTTTTTAATGAAGTTTTATTAACTAAAATAAATTGCC
Organism: Margaritifera margaritifera; assembly: GCA_029931535.1. Lineage (NCBI taxonomy): Eukaryota > Metazoa > Mollusca > Bivalvia > Unionida > Margaritiferidae > Margaritifera > Margaritifera margaritifera. The sequence goes on along the minus strand of JAQPZY010001512.1, from coordinate 306,941 downwards.
TGTTATATCATCTAGGTGCTCCAATCAGTTTGAATTAACTACAATGTATAGGTTCTGCTGTGCTCATTTGAAGTCATATGGCTCAAATACATGGTGTAGTGACTAAAATGGGCATATAAACCATAACAATTTGTTTTCCATGTTTAACTTGTTATTTTTCACATATTTTCATCAATCTTTGCAGGTGAGTTGCACTTTAGGAGATAAAGAACACCACTGATTAGCGTGTTGAAAGTTCAAAGTTAAAGGTCACAGTGACAAACCAAAGCAAAAATTAATTTCCGTGCAATTAAGTGAGGTCTGCTTAAAATACTTTAACCAAATGTTGCACCTTAATTTCTTAGCAATAATCAAAAAGCAGTAGATTTTGATGTAACAAGGTCTTAAGGTTAATATCAGATTGACCAAACACAAAAAATGGTTTCCCTGCATTAACAGGAGCTCAATACTAACTTTCACCAAATTTTGCAGGTTAATAAGCTTGCCTAATAGCAGACAAAAAAATATGTTGATGTTGCGGTCAGAAGGTCAAAGCTCAAAATCACTGACCAACCATAGCAAAGTATTTTCCATGGAATTACTTGAGTTGTGCTTGACATACCTTCACCAAACTTTGCTGATATATTTCCATTTTAAATACTAATAAGCCAAAAGATGAGGGTCTGAACGACAAAGGTCAAGGTCACAATGATCTGAAAAACTAAAATGGTGCCTCACAGTAATTTGAGTTCTATTCAGTATGCCTTCAACAAAACTTAGATATCTTGCCCTTGATCATGGTTAGAAACCTGTTGATTATGTTTCATATTTAAAGGTCAAGGTCACTGTGATCTGATAAAGGGAAATACATTTTTGCATGATAACTTCAGATTCTACTGAGTATACTTTCAGCAATCTTCATGAGTAGATTTCCTTTGATCAGACAAAGAAGCCTGATAATTTTAGTATTATAATGTCTGAGTCAAGGACACTAACTAGCTTGAACAAATGTTGTACTTTTGTGTATACAGTGTATTTGATAAAATGTTCTGGACTTTATGGCTGAAATAGACTCCCATTGGCATTATCTTAGTTTTATCCCTTTTAAATATGACCATGGGCACAAGTAAATTTATAAACTTAACAATAACAACAGAACCTCAAACACTATTTGAATTAGCATTATTTAAGTTTCATCAGTAACTGGCGACAATTGTGACTTAAGTTACATGAGCTTTGGGACAAATCTTCCATTTATTTTATCAGGTAGGTTTGGGATTTGTGCATGAAATGCCATTCCTCATTCTCATACTACCATTTGCTTAATTGTACCTTGGATGCATTTTCAATGAATACATTGCACCTATTTATCAGCTTAAAACTATAAGGATTGCATAACAGAGATACACAAATTTTATTGAGAGCAAGACAAATACAAACACTACATGGAAATCATAACTGAGATACTAAAACTACATGGAAATCATAACTGAGATACTAAAACTACATGGAGAGCATGACGGATACTAAAACTATGAGGAGAGTGTGACAGAGATACTAAACCTACATGGAGAGCATGACAGATAATAAAACTACAAGGAGAGCATGACAGATACTAAAACTATGAGGAGAGTGTGACAGAGATACTAAAACTACATGGAGAGCATGACAGATACTAAAACTATGAGGAGAGTGTGACAGAGATACTAAAACTACATGGAGAGCATGACAGATACTAAAACTACAAGGAGAGCATGACAGATACTAAAACTATGAGGAGAGTGTGACAGAGATACTAAAACTACATGGAGAGCATGACAGATACTAAAACTATGAGGAGAGTGTGACAGAGATACTAAAACTATATGGAGAGCATGACAGATACTAAAACTACATGGAGAGCATGACAGATACTAAAACTATGAGGAGAGTGTGACAGAGATACTAAAACTACATGGAGAGCATGACAGATACTAACACTACAAGGAGAGCATGACAGATACTAAAACTATGAGGAGAGTGTGACAGAGATACTAAAACTACATGGAGAGCATGACAGATACTAAAACTGAGGAGAGTGTGACAGAGATACTAAAACTATATGGAGAGCATGACAGATACTAAAACTACATGGAGAGCATGACAGATACTAAAACTATGAGGAGAGTGTGACAGAGATACTAAAACTACATGGAGAGCATGACAGATAACAAAACTACAAGGAGAGCATGACAGAGATACTAAAACTACAAGCAGAGCATGACAGAGATACTAAAACTACAAGCAGAGCATGATAGAGATACTAAAACTACAAGCAGAGCATGACAGAGATACCAAAATTATATGGAAAGCATGACGGAGATACTAAAACTATATGGAGAAAATGACAGAGATACTAAAACTACATAGAGAGCATGATATACTAAAACTACAAGCAGAGCATGACAGAGATACTAAAACAAGGAAAGCATGACAGATACTAAAGCTACATGGAGAGCATGACATACACTAAAGCTACATGGAGAGCATGACATACTAAAACAAGGAAAGCATGACAGAGATACTAAAATTACATGGAGAGCATGACAGATACTAAAGCTACATTGAGAGCATGACAGATTCTAAAGCTACATGGAGAGCATGACAGAGATACTAAAACTACATGGAGAGCATGACAGATTCTAAAGCTACATGGAGAGCATGACAGATACTAAAGCTACATGGAGAGCATGACAGATACTAAAGCTACATGGAGAGCATGACAGAGATACTAAAACTACATGGAGAGCATGACAGATACTAAAACTACATGGAGAGCATGACAGATACTAAAACTACATGGAGAGCATGACAGGTACTAGAGCTACAAGGAGAGCATGACAGATACTAAAACTACAAGGAGAGCATGACATATACTAAAACTACAAGGAGAGCATGACAGCGATACTAAAACTACATGGAGAGCATGACAGATACTAAAACTACATGGAGAGCATGACAAAAGGTAGAAACTACTCTTATCTCCTGAATTGGATAAACTCCAGCTAGTTGGCCTTTTTTGCTTTTTGCTCAGCGACAAGCAGAGATACTAAAACTATGGAAAGCATGACAGATATAATAACGCTATATGGAGAACATGACAGAGATACTAAAACTATATGAAAGCATGATATACTAAAACTACAAGCAGAGCATGACAGATACTAAAACAAGGAAAGCATGAAATATACTAAATCTACATGGAGAGCATGACATACTAAAACTACATGGAGAGCATGACAGAGATACTAAAACTACATGGAGAGCATGACAGTGATACTAAAACTACATGGAGAGCATGACAGATACTAAAACAAGGAAATCATGAGATATACTAAAACTACATGGAGAGCATGACAGATACTAAAACTACATGGAGAGCATGACAGGTACTAAAACTAGAAGAAAAGAATGACATACTAAAGCTACAAGGAGAGCATGACATATTAAAGCTACAAGGAGAGCATGACAGATACTAAAGCTACATGGAGAGCACGAGAGAGATACTAAAACTACATGGAGAGCATGACAGGTACTAAAAACTAAAAGAAAAGAATGACATACTAAAGCTACAAGGAGAGCATGACAGAGATACTAAAACTACATGGAGAGCATGACAAGTACTAAAACTACAAGAGAAGAATGACATACTAAAGCTACAATGAGAGCATGACAGATACTAAAACTACATGGATAGCATGACAGATACTAAAACTGCAAGAGAAGAATGACATACTAAAACTACATGGAGAGCCTGACAGATACTAAAACTACATGGAGAGCATGACAGATACTAAAGCTACATGGAGAGCATGATATATACTAAAGCTACATGGAGAGCATGACAGAGATACTAAAACTACATGGAGAGCATGACAGAGATACTAAAACTACATGGAGAGCATGACAGAGATACTAAAACTACATGGAGAGCATGACAGTAACTAAAGCTACATGGAGAGCATGACAGATACTAAAACTACGTGGAGAGCATGACAGATACTAAAGCTACATGGAGAGCATGACATACTAAAGCTACATGGAGAGCACGACAGAGATACTAAAACTACATGGAGAGCATGACAGAGATACTAAAACTACATGGAGAGCATGACAGATACTAAAGCTACATGGAGAGCATGACAGATACTAAAACTACATGGAAAGCACGACAGAGATACTAAAACTACAAGGAGAGCATGACATACTAAAGCTACATGGAGAGCACGACAGATACTAAAACTACATGGAGAGCATGACAGATACTAAAACTACATGGAAAGCATGACAGATGCTAAAGCTACAAGGAGAGCATGACATATACTAAAACTACATGGAAAGCATGACAGATACTAAAGCTACATGGAGTGCATGACATACGAAAGCTACATGGATGGCACGACAGAGATACTAAAACTACATGGAGAGCATGACAGATACTAAAACTACATGGAAAGCATGACAGATACTAAAGCTACATGGAGAGCATGACAGATACTAAAACTACATGGAACGCATGACAGATACTAAAGCTACATGGAGAGCATGACAGATTCTAAAGCTACATGGAGAGCACGACAGAGATACTAAAACTACAAGGAGAGCATGACAGATACTAAAACTACATGGAAAGCATGACAGATGCTAAAGCTACATGGAGAGCATGACAGATACTAAAACTACATGGAAAGCATGACAGATACTAAAGCTACATGGAGAGCATGACAGATACTAAAACTACATGGAGAGCACGACAGAGATACTAGAACTACATGGAGAGCATGACAGATACTAAAACTACATCGAAAGCATGACATATACTAAAGCTACATGGAGAGCATGACAGATACTAAAACTACATGGAAAGCATGACAGATACTTAAGCTACCTGGAGAGCATGACAGATTCTAAAGCTACATGGAGAGCACGACAGAGATACTAAAACTACAAGGAGAGCATGACAGAGATACTAAAACTACAAGGAGAGCATGACAGATACTAAAACTACATGGAGAGCATGACAGATACTAAAACTACATGGAGAGCATGACAGATACTAAAGCTACATGGAGAGCATGACAGATACTAAAGCTACATGAAGAGCACGACAGAGATACTGAAACTACATGGAGAGCATGACAGATACTAAAACTACAAGGAGAGCATGACAGATACTAAAACTACAAGGAGAACATGACAGATACTAAAACTACAAGGAGAGCATGACATATACTAAAACTACAGGGAGAGCATGACAGAGATACTAAAACTACATGGAGAGCATGACAGATACTAAAGCTACATGGAAAGCATGACAGAGATACTAAAACAAGGAGAGCATGATAGAGATATTAAAACAAGGAAAGCATGACTCGAGCTACATGGAGAGCATGACAGATACTAAAACTGCATGGAAAGCATGACAAAAGGTAGAAACTACTCATATCTTCTGAACTGGATAAATTCCAGCTAGTTGGCATTTTTTGCTTTTTGCTCAGCGACTTTGAGTGACAAGTTTTTTGCAGTGTAATGAAATCACAGCCATATAACAATAAATACAAACCATCTATCTCCAGAACTGCCAGGATTATGGTGAATCTTTGGCTCTCGCATTTTGAGCCTGGAAATGGGCCACATGTCTCTAAATATTCTGGAAAAATTACAGTCTTTGTTAAAACAGCTAATTTTTTTATGTGGTTTATCAAACGGTCATTAGTTGTACAGTCGGACCCAAAGGGATTATATAATTGAACAGGAAATTAATATCAAAATATGAATGTGTTTGGCATTCAGTGTGAATATTACCAGCAGTAGCATTTATCTCTTATATGAATAAACAGACATCAATGACAAACTCTTCCATGGCTTCTGCTTCCACCCTCCTTTCATTGCCAGTGAGTATAGCTGCCAGTGCATTGGCATCATTGATGGTGTATTATGGTTGACCAGTTTGATTTACCCATATGAATACATGGACAGTTTTAAAGGATTTAATGACAGTGATACCACACAATGAAAAGTTGTATTCAAGTATGATTGTTTCAAATATATAAAACGGCTCTTACTATGTTCAAGATGTGATGAAACATTTGAAACAGAATATACTTGAATATATACATGGCTGTTGCATGAATAAAAATACATTATTGTTGTGTAACATATTTGAGGAACTTCATAGTGTGTGCAGGAGACATTACAAACAAGACACTGGCCACTATTATAGTGTTCCCGGATTCGCAGATGCAAGTTTAAAGATATCAAGTGTTGAATTAGAACTGTTTGTAGGCGCTATGTTCCTGATGATTGTGCACTTGGTGTGCATGCAGAGTATGATGATCAACATTAAAGGTCAAGGTCATTCATTATATAACTTGGCACAAAAAACCTTTATAAATTGGACATGAGCAAGCTCAAAAAATTTGTTTTAGATGGGTAACTAAAAGACAAATTAAAGTGATTGAGAAATGTTTGCTGAATTGGCCTGATGATTGCGAATCTGATTCTATTTTAAGTGGATTTAGAGATTCCATTACAAAAGCATGTCTGTTTCAAGGACCATTCTTTAGCTCGAGAGAAGTTATATCCAGCCAAATATTATTGATCAGAGATAAAGAAGTTGATAAATAATTGCAAAAGGTACAACCCAACAGTACCATAACTGTTATGTACATTAGAAAAGAGAAATATGTCATTCATTACATAAACTTAAACACTTTGCATACATATAGTTTGTAGAATGAAAAAGATACACAGTTGTATTGTTAGATCATAACCATGGCTTAAATCTTAATACAAATTTTAGACATAAAGCAACAGAAGATTTTCAGAAAAGCTTCTTCAAACTAATGAATAACACTATATGGTAAACAAAATGGAAAATAACAACAATTAAGATGGGTGCTGATGACAAATGTTTTTTTTAAATGCCTGAAAGTTCTTTAATTCGCAAGGAGAACAGTTATTGATGATGACATAGTGTTAGTCAGTCAGAAAAGCAATAAAATCAAATTAATAAAACCAATTTACCATGGATTTACAGTGTTCTAATTGGTTGATGTATGAATTTTATTACAACAATTTGATAATCAAATATGGTAAACAAATGGGATTGTTAATGACTTATACGGATTAATTGTGTATCCATCTTGCGACATAAAATTTCTGCATTGTCATGAAAGATAGCATCAAATTTGATGACACTAGTGACTTTCCTAAGAGCTACATTATTTATCATAACAAAGACATGAAATTGCCAGGAAATGAATTACTCAGAACATACAATCATTAACTGTACTACATTATTTATCATAACAAAGACATGAAATTGCCAGGAAATGAATTTACTCAGAACATACAATCATTAACTGTACTACATTATTTATCATAACAAAGACATGAAATTGCCAGGAATTGAATTTACTAGGAACATACAATCATTAGCTGTACTACACTATTTATCATAACAAAGACATGAAATTGCCAGGAAATGAATTTACTCGGAACATACAATCATTAGCTGTACTACATTATTTATGATAACAAAGACATGAAATTGCAAGGAAATGAATTTACTCGGACCATACAATCATTAATTGTATAGAATCAAAATGAATAGTAGCATTACTTTTGTATAACAATGAATGTCTTATGGTTGACAACATAAATATATTACCTTATGGACATGTAAGTACATTGTATTGAAAATGAAATTCAAAACACATTAAAAGTTTATTTCTTTCATAAGAGAGCGGACCTTTTGTACAAACACTCGAGCAGATGTTTCAATACGTCAACCACTAAAAGATAGATTGGTTAGGTTAGTTACTATTAAATATGCAAAATTGTTACAGTTATCAAGCATAAAAACGTATTTGTATCTTAATAAGCATCAACCAGTAACTCTAAACACGTCTCTAATTTATCTTCAGAATTTATCACCTTGTCATCTTTGAGTAACCACTGTATTTCTTTGTCACCTAGGTATTCGTAGCAGGGTTTTAATCCAAATTTGTCCAAGTCACTGGATTTCTGTAAATTGGTGCTGTATCAAACAATACTACCCATTTTCATAATAGTTATAAGAGTTTCAATCGATAACAAAAGTGTACTGACATCACCAACAGCACAGTCCAATTTCACCTTTTAATCTGATGATTTCATCTGTGACGTAACCTTGCACTCCAAACTTTTTAAAATAATGTCTAATACTGTGTAGATTGTGTAATAAATGTTCTGTTTTCAACTTCTGCACCAAAATTACAAATCACATAGAATAGAATGTTCTGATTTAACATTGCACTATCTTCCTCTGTTCTTCCATTGCAATCATGCATAAAAAAGTATGTCTGCCTGTTTTTTCATTAAAATAGCTGTATGGTTATATTTTTACAAAATCTCATAAATATTTATATCTTTCGAACGGAACCTATAATCATCAATAACTTGTGTGTACTTCCCCTTGATATATTCTCTAATCGTGATGTAGTGAACGTTACTACTGTCAAATTAAATTGTTTTCACTTTATGCTAGTTGTATTTGGATTACAGCTATTCTCACCAAGTAGAGGCATAGTAGTACACTTTCTTAGTAATTTGCTAATCTAGAAGTAAACATGAAACTTTTAAACATATTCAGCAAACTCGGGGACACTTTTGCTTGTTAAATGCTAATAAGAATTCTGACAAACTCTCACTGTGCTCAGTATCTGTTCAGTACAAACTCTCACCATGCTCAGTATCTGTTCAGTGTATATTCACTATCAAATTTTAAAATATAATTATCATATATATTGAACACTTTATATTTTTAAAAAATTGAGTGTCATTATAATAAATTATTATCTCCTTAATTATATGTGCAATGTCAACCAGAGCGTTAAACTGAGTTGTAGGACAAGGTTTAGATGCTGTATTCTGTTTCTTTTTTAATGTGAAGTCATTTTTGGGAGCTGAAACTAGTTTTGATGATGGAGGTGGTAACTGAAATTTTTAAATGGTTTCCGACCACCTTGTCCAAAACCATATTCAGGATCTCCAACAACAGGATAGTTCTATTAATATAAATAGGACTTTTTTAAGTCCTCATCAATTTATACTAAAAATCTACTTAAGTACTTGTCTACCACGTGTCACAGAGTTAATATGACATTGGCTATTCGTGTGCAAATAACTGCAACTCTATTTACTGTTTGCCACACTGATATATATTTCTTTGCTGATTTTTCTCCCTAATCTTTACATTTCCTCCACTGCAATACAGCTTAATTCCAATCGCGTTGATTTTACACACTTTGTACATCTCTGGTATTTTGTATTTCGTTTTTCAGTTCCTCTATCAACTTTTTCTTTCTGTTGCATTTGTAACCTTGTAGAACTGATTGTATCTCCGATACGCCTTGCCTTGGGCACGACTGTACCATTCTTTTGTGTATATTTTCAATTACTTTTAAATGCTAAATGAGAGTTCTGAGAAAACTTTATCGTTAACATCTGTAAATCCGCACACAGTGAAAGGTCTACTGGATTTTATTTCATCCATGTAGTAGAAAACTCTTCCCATATTATCTGGTTTGGGTTAATTTTTGGAAACATTTTGTTAGAGAAGGTGAGAAGGATGTATTAAACTTGATAAACATTGTATCCAGAAGAATGCAGAGTTGATATTGCAGCTGCTGTCTTTCTTGTTTTTAAAATTTGAAATAATTCTTCGTGTCATAATGATCACATCAATATTTATGTGATTTCTATTTTAAAAAATGTTTTGCTCGTACATTCATAGACTATATTGTAGTTTTTTAGTTTTTTATATTTAGTCGCAATCAACTTCATATGAGTTTAATGCTATCTCTTTTCATTTTTCTTATGTGACATCATGTATTATCCTACTAGGACATTGCATACATTGTTGTCGCCGTATCACGTTTTGCATGTAAACCATTTTGATATTTTCATGTGCTGTTTCTTGGTGTACTTTCTTTTTTTCAGGTTTTGTCATCAATTTAAATTCACATATAGTGCATGTTTTATCGCCTTCAGTAACTTTTTTGCATCGTTTGTTCCACATCTGTCACAGTCTATAAGCTCTTTATTTTTCAAACAGTCATTTGTCCTTATATTATTGATTGCACTTCCTCTATTTATTTTATAGGAATAATGCTTTTACTGGTTCCTAACTAATGAGTGATTCACCATATCCTTTTCATTTCACAGGTACATACTTTCAACCCTTCATTCTTTAGGTCTTTAAGATCTTTTCAACTTTGTATATGTCACCTGTTTTAGCATACAGAGATAACTCTTGTTGGTAAAATATGCCCCCTTTATCCTCTCGCATCATGTTTTTCAGTTTGTAAATGACTGGATCACTCAAAATTATTTTCCTGATTTTTAATATTTCCACAGAACAGTTAGGGTGGTAACCCTTTTAAAACATTGTTTTGTATTGTGAAATTCTGACTGTATTACCGATTTAAAATGTAGATGTGCTAAATGTATCTGTCGGCAAATAACCAAATAAGTTGATCCATACGTGTTTATTGATCTTTGATGGGTGCTATTTTAACAATACGATTTTGTAAAACAAAAACCCAATTTTCTGGTTTTATTTTAAGTGATATGTCAACATTCTACAATTTAGAATTCTTTTGAACATTTACACTACAAATGCTTATTTTGCCTGAGTAAATTGAGAAGTAATCAATGTCTTCCTTTTTCAGCAAGATTTTAACATTTTTGTTGTAAAATTGTTTTTTATTATCAAACTATATCTTTTCAGGCTTTGTGCATCTACAGATTCCTCTAAAAACATTGTGTATCTCCACTTCTCGTGCCGATTTTTTATAGTCCAAAGAACAATATCTATCATTGTCAAAATGTATTGTATCCATCTTTGTAATTTTCATATGATTTTCATAACAGCAATGTCTGCCTGCAGCTGGTCACCCACTTGACTGATATAAACCCTTCTATATGGAAATATTTTTCTCGGTTGCTTCTGTAAGGTGCAAGTAGACTGTTCTGTTAACCATTCCTTCATTTCAGTGTATTTTCTTTTCTTTTATACCCTTTAAACTTGTTCCAGCGACTGATTAATATCTGTGCATGAGTTAGACCTTTAGAATCACAATAAAGATGTCTTAGAGAATGTTCTTTATCAGTCATTTAAAACGAAATAAAAGCATCCAGAGAATAACTTTATTCTTGATAAATTGTCTTTAGGAGTTATCAAGAAACCAACAGGACGACCGTCTACAACAAGTATAATCTACAGATTCAGCAATTTGCAACTTTTCTACTATCTTTTCAAACGTGCGAACGATGTCAGATTACTGTCAGATTTTGCAGTTCCTATCGTTGAATCTGAAACAGCTCTTTCATATACAGAATCACAAAGCGCTGTTTTAAATCCAACTTTCTTTTTCACAAATTCTATCTCTATTTTGGCCGAATCGTTGTAGATTCATCTCGTAAAACGTATGAGATCTTCAAGTTGTTCTGTAAATGTTTTTGAATTACCCACATCAAATATATAATTTATTCCTTCTTCGTATTGTTATGTTTTAGCCATCTTGACATCATAGCTAATCATCACTGAAAGTAATCTGTAAATCTTCATCTTTTCTGAAACATTGAAATTTGTTTATTTTTTAAATGAGCAGATTAACACGCCCATTTTCTTAAATGTTTTTCTTAGATACAACTAGCTTTTATCACGTCTAAACTTTCAAACAAACAACCAGTATCACACACATCTACATTATTGTTTTCCTGTTGTGCTTGTGAAATATTGATATCACCTCTCTTAAAACTGTTGAGTTCAATACAGTGTAGCTGTGTCATCATTTATTATGTGTAAAAAAAAGATCATTTTATGTTTGCGCCGCAGTTTTCGCCGTTTCGCTGAGATTTCTTTTGTGCTTCAGGCTCAGAAACTGCATTAGTGAATATGGACTTAAATTTTAGTGTTGTAGTATCTGAATGAGACGGTTGGCGTGTTGCGCCAGTCCGCTACAATGTGTGTGTGCGTGTGTGTGTGTGTGTGTGTGTGTGTGTGTGTGTGTGTGTGTGTGTGTGTTTTGTCGTATACGACAGCGTTGGTGTGAAAATATTATACTGAGATATAATTCTCAATATGTATACTACTTATTTTATTTGGTTAAGTTTCGCATCAAGGTCAGGTTCCGGTGCACTGTTGGCGCAATGTTGCGCAACGTGTGTTGGTGAATCTTGATGAGTACAGGACTACTTTATGAATTCCAGCAGTTCAAGGCATTCAGTTCAATAATGTCCATTGGTTAAACTTTGACCGTGACTTTCTGTGTATATAAAACATCCGGCTGTCATGTTTTAAACAACAAGAATATATAGAATTATATACACGTATCATATTTTGATAAACAAATGTTTGAATCCTAAATAAGACAAAACATTGACGTAAACTCTTGACTACAATCAGCCCAGATGTAATGGCAATACATATTAAAGAATAAAACAAACAAGGGATCTTAGTGAGCAGGAGCTCACAAGATAACCTGCTCCTTAAAATTCATGTTTTATGCCCCCGCCACTAATCTGGAAGGGACATATAGTATTACCCTTGTCCGTCAGTCCGTCCCACAAACCTTTGTTATGTTTTGCGTTTTGGTCAGTTTTTCAAGCATTGTAAGCCTCCACTTTGTATGCCGATGTGTTTTGGTGAGTTCCATATAAATTAACCAACAGTAGGTCACTGTCACAAAATATTCACGCTCCAGCGACTATGGTAAAGCTGTGCATTTAGGTAAGTTTCTTGAGTATCGTTTGACACAGAGACTTGCAGTTTAGTATGAAGATGCGTCTAAATTAGAACAATAGCACCAACTAAAATTATATCACGTTGACCTATATTATACGATCCATTGACTTCAGTTAACTTTTGCACTTGGGTCAGCATATTTAGTCATGGGGTCACGGAACTTCATATATATCGGTCAATACAACATCATTTTGTCAAAAGTAGGCTACTGTGACCTATATTTCACACTTCAGTTACTTTGTTTTAGTATTAAAATCAGTTCAGTATCTCTGTAATTATTGGTCGGAGGCATGCAAGCTTGTGTTTAGATTCGTCGTAGTGAGTACAATAACTTCCTATCGAAATAAGGTTAATGTGACAAACATTTCACGCTTCAGTGACTTCAATTAAATTTTGCATTTAAGTCAGTTTTCCAGGCATTTTTTGCCACAGAGTCGTGCAACCTAGTATGTAGATGTTTTCATATAACAAGGATGCCTCCGCCATCCCCTTATTTTGCAACCCTGTAGTCACATCTGACTAAAGGGTTGATAAAACGGCAATGGCTGGTCATTCGTGCTTTATGACCACATTTTTTATTTTGAATTTATGCTGGAAAGTAGGCTATGGTGAACTGGTTTTGATGCAAGACGCACATTCATTCTAAGGTGCGTCCATATTACAACTTTGGTGGTAGTCAACGAATTGGCAATTATCAAAATCCTTTAGAAGTATGTCACTACGACCCATTTTTTGGTTTATGACACCTTTATCATAAGAATCATAAGATGCACCCACACTTCAAGTTTTGTCTCAATTCTTTAATTGAAGATTTAAAGTTCTGATAGGGGACGTATGTACGTACGAACAAATGAATTCCATATACATCCCGATTCATAAATCAGGGCTATACAAATAATGTTAAATAAATGTCTACATTCCACAAAACTGTGTCATGGTGAGCTACAATATTAATTGTAATTTCTGTGTAGGCCCCGGGTTGCACAAGTAATGGTTTAAGGACGCCTGAAGAAGTCAACAGGGTATCAAAACAATGAAATGGTGTCATAGCAAATAATATCTTCGTCACAAAAAAAAAAAAAATAATAATAATATAAATACACGTTTTTTATATATATCAAAATGTCAATTTGCAAAATGTCAGTTTGACGACTAAATACTTACATTATTTGTTGGAAAATAAAACGTCCAATACAGTCGCGTAGCAATCATCCAAGCAACCTCCGCAAATGCAGCGGGGGGGGGGGGGGGGCAAATGTTCACAAAGTAACTCTTTTCTTATTGGGAGGGTGCCCATAACTAACTTTTGCGAGAAGGGTGGAGGCAGAATTTTTTGTTACGCTACTTACCAAAAAAAAATTTAAAAAATTAAAAAATTAAAAAATTAACAAAAAAATAAAAAAATAAATGTCATATGTCATACAAAGTGCAAACCGTAAGGCCTTCAGCATTTTCATCCATAAACCCAAAGCCAGAACAGCAGTTTGCGCATTTTTATTTTACTTTGTTTTGGTACATGTCAAATCAAATTTAAAATGTTGTTCTAGCGCGACCTTTCATACGTAAAGGCTTCTTGTTTCCCATAATATTAAACTACAAAACGCCGCCAGATCATTCATTTTTGCTTGGAAACAGGTTGGTGAGTAAAGCATTTATTTGGTCTTTTTTCTACTTGTCTAGAATCTTATCCATTCAGCGTGGCCTAGACTGAACGATGAACGATCAAACTGTACATGGGTAAGAGGACTTTCAGATCTACCGAATTGTATACATGATGCATCTAGGCAATTCACAATAAGTTTTTCTGGGAGTTAGGATAATGCAGTTTTGGGGCCTTATAATTAATCTCGCTGATGTTAGATACGAAGTACATGAAATAGTTCTTTATTCAGAGATGTATTGATAGAAATGTACTAATGAAAAATGATCGTCGAGATAATTACAGGTTGCTCACTGTGTTTATCCAGATATTTACATTTTACGTCATAAAGAAGTTAGTACAAATTAACAATTTACAAAAAAAGGGTCTGTTGGAGGATGTGCTAAAATAAACTGCATGCATAACGAATAGGTAATTGGATCATCATAGTAAAAGTATTCCATTGATGGCATATTTTTTTAAAGTTTAGCAATACCGTTTCTTCTTATTTACATTTTACTATGACGTCATCACCGGAAATAAATATGAACAAAATCTGTAATCCCGCCATTCATGTTTTAGAGCAAAATATGTATCGCTAATAATAAGTTTCAATTTTTTCCCAAGAATTTTGCATGATTAATTTTGACAAATTCAATATGTAACAGAATCTGATAATTGAAAGTCAAGATGAAGGAAAGACCCGAATAAACCAAAATGTTTTTACCTACCGGAAACGAGGATCCAGCCCAGTGAAGCCTGTATTTAAAAATTATGGTACTCGACCCGTAATAATTAGTGTATTGTTATAATTTCATAACCTTTGCCAATTTTTGCTACTAATTAATAATGTTACTATACTATCTCATATCTGACTCACAGTTTAGTCTTATTCATTCGGAACATCTAAGCGGTTGATTTTGGTAAGTCTAGCTAACCTACAAATGAATTCTTGTTGAATTTAGCTGGTTTCAGGTCTTGGGCGCATGATTGTATCAACTGAGGATGTTGAAAATAGACGAGTTGGGATGACATGGCGAAATATTGCGTCACTGTGTGTATAAAAATTAAGTATTGGTTGCGTCACTGTGTATATAAAAATTAAGTATTGGTTCGCTTAAAAAAAAGCTTTAAAAGCTACTTTCAATTAACAGTGTATTTATTAGCTTGAATATCTTCAATGTACATGTTATTTAGTTGGTATACGTTCATGAAACAGATCGTGGGCTACATAATACTTTGTTGCACAAGAATTGTGTGCTGTTTGGTTCTCTGGAATCAACCCGCCTTGCGCATCCGTGTTTGTTTCCGGAGGTATGCATGCCAGGACATTAATTGTTGTACATGTACTTGATCAAACTATAAGACGACCTGTCCGTGTACATCTTCAGCCTTGATCCATCTAGAAATACCTATTTACTATTATTGAAAAGTTGACTCTCTGAAACTTGGGCCCAGAGAAGCACATTTGACTTATGATATCTGCGCAATTCGGATTTTATTCAAAGAAGGAAATGTTCCAGATTATAATACCTTCCAACGCGGGTCATATAGGTTTCACTCTAAATATCGACCATAGTTTGTCAGTACGATGCACCAGTGTTACCCGAAAAATGCTGTGGGAATCGGGAGATTATCTTCTTTTTTTCGGCACTTTGAAGATATTATGGGTTAGATCATGCAAAGGAAATGAGAGCTAAGTGCCTGTCTTATTGACACACTGAGACTACTTGGGCTGTTCTGGGCAGGTATCGAACCTGCAACCCTTGGATTACGAGTTCTGCGCTCTACCAAATGAGCTACCACGACTATTGAGTCGGGAGTTGAATATTCTAATACAAAAATAAAATTGACCATTAAAAACTTTTTTTTCCCTATTTTTTTTTTTTTTGTTGTCTCTATGGGAACCCGACTATTCCGTTATAATGAATGCCTTTGTAACGAGAGTTGCCTGTACATAGATTTAGGTTTTCATTAAATTTCAATAACGTACCCACTTCATGGCAAGAAAGAAAAGGATGGTCGCTCATCTCATTCATAATGGGGGGGGGGGGGTAATTTAATTCAAATAATTAAGAATTTTACAGCCCGCCCCTAAAGCTGTACACTTGTGTCAGATTGTATGGCGTTGTTACAAGAAATAAAGATAAGCATACATTATTTATACACTGCCGAGTCTCAGTGACATCCAACATACTTATAACAAACAGAAAAAAGAAAAGAAAAAAAAATAGCTCAGAAACTAGCTCAGAGAGGTCTCCACCATATTCTAAAAAAAAGTAGCCCAGTGGTCTCCACCATATTCTATAAAACAGTAGCCCAGTGGTCCCCAACGCAGTGTCCGCGGGCGCCCGCCAAGGTTTTTTGTGTGCTGCGGAAGAGGTTATAATGAATAATTAAAAATAAAACAATTGGGTCAAGTTAATTGGTTGGTGCCAGCCACTCTCTCATAAACTCACAAATGTGCCCGTAAGCACAAAAAGGTTGGGAACCCCTGCAGTAGCCATTAAAAAAGTTCAGCATACTATCATACTATACATGTAGTCTTGTTCTATTATACGTTGATTTGCATTAGGATTAGGGTCTTTGTTTGGTCTCTTCTCTTACTAACTAAATTATTTTCCACACCCGAGTGGCGGAGCCAGGAGTGAAAATGCTAGTGCTTCACCCACGAGATGAAATATATCCGTTATTCACTCGGAACAAGCAAATTTTCTTTTTATTTCATGCTTCAACGTGTTGGTATAACTGATTAAGTAGCAGATTTCTTACGTTACTGTTAGCTATTTACCGTTTATGCTCTACTGTGTTTTGTGAACATTCGCAAAAGTAACATAATTCTCTTTCCTAATTCAAGGTAAGAAAGCACATACTTGGAAACAAAAATTGAAGATATAAAAAGTTTGCAGTGGGATTCGAACGTTGCTTTTTTGCGTGACTGGCCGACATGCTATCACTGCACCAAGCGTATGACAAGATGGCGGCTAAAATTGTTTGGTCATAATGTTATTTTTGTCTTTTGAAGAAAAAAAAACTATCGAGTGGAAAAATATAATTGACGATTATTTCTCTTGGAAAATCCACTAATTCACGGGTTAGCATTATATGCATGCACACACACACACACACACACACACACATATATATATATATATATATATATATATATATATATATATATATATATATATATATATATATACACATACACACACACACACACACACACACACATATATATATATATATATATATATATATATATATATATATATATATACACACACATTGAATTCAGAGAGTCTTACTAGTATGATTCATGGAAATGTAATGGCATTGAATGAGGTTATGCATTTGCATGGGAATGTCACATTTTGCCAAAAAGTAGGCTATTGTGACCTAAAATTGACAATTTGCTTTCAGATAATTTATGTATTGAAGCTAGTATCCTTCCTTAACTGCAGAACTTTGTGCCCAAGATAAAAGTATTGCAAGAATATGTTTATGGCAGAAAGCCTAGCATAGGGGAGTTGAAGAAGAGAAATTAGGAGGTAAGCATCTGTGGGGGAAAATTGTAATTTATATTACAGTGTCACCATTTAGACAGCGGTAAATTAAAGTAACATCTTCTTAACGATGACAACAAATGTAACAATGCATTTTCTCCTTAAGTTATTGGTTGATTTTTATTTAAATTGCAATTTAACTGGTGGTAACATTGATCTGTAGAGCTGTAATATATGACCAGTACGAATATAACGATCTGTATTACAATGCCAACATCGTTTGAGAGAGAGAGAGAGAGAGAGAGAGAGAGAGAGAGAGAGAGAGAGGAGATTTAAAATATTGACACTATCTCTTTCTCGTTAACCTATATTTTAAAGGTAAAATGCGCCAATACTTGATCCTCGCCATCGTCGCCATAACTCTGATGACGTCACAACTTGGTCGCGTGGAGTCCAGAAAATGCATGCGGGTGGATGGTGGTTGCCGTGGAAACCCACGCTATTCTAGGAGAGACTGTGAGTGTTTCCTCATAGACGGAAAATGCAGATGTCTTTTTAAGGGTGCCCGCCGTAAAAACGATGATGAGAACCCGTTGAAGTAGTGTTACACGAAGTAGTTTAGTTCTGAATCCTAATTATCTTTCTTCCTTTTTTTTTTCTTTTTGTTTGTTGGCGGAACACAAATATTTTCCAACAAACCATTGCATCTTCAGCGTCTTCTAGCAAATGTACTCATTTAGAGTTTGAACATGTAGTAGACTTTTTTTTGTGCTGTTTTTGTTTCTCGTGTTTTCGTTACTGAAATATCAAAATAAAATTAGTCTGATACTTTTTATGTCCATATTTGTGTGACAGCCGTTCCGCAAATCAATATTTTTTCTTCACACAATTTAACTAAAAATAGTGAAAACAGGAAAGGGGTCAGTACTATATTGTCATACCCGTGCTGTCAAAAAAGCGCAGGGACATTGGGACACAGACCGTCTGTAAGTCATGCCGTACGTAATAATAATACGTATTCAAATATCGTGGATATTTGATAACTTCTTACCTATTGAAAATAAATGGATGATGAAAGGTTTAAATGTATGTCTAATAAGACGATCAATTTGTATCTTTTTGACAAACATTGCAAAACAAAAGTACAACAAAAGTATGTGGAAGAAAATTCGGAAGATACAAAAAAGGACATTGGGAATCACAAGAATGAATATAAGAAACGGAAATATAACAAAGCTAAAGGGGAATTACAAAAACGATTACAATAAGAAAATAAAAAAGCAAAAACAACAAAAAAGCAAGCAAATGAAAAACAAAAGAGTAAATGAGTTGTTGTCTATGATTTTGTTAATATATCAAAATTTGTGACTAATAAAACCATAAACAAGTATAATATGGCATTCACTTCATAGCTATAGTACGGCGATTACTAAAGCGAGTATATGGGCTTGTATAGAACTATTCTTATCATAATTATTGTGGATAATTGGGAGCTTTACACTCATAGGCGTACTGTTTCCTCAATCGATACACATTCATTTAGTGTGTATATGAATAAGCTGCCTAATATTTACCAGGAGACTTCCACAGTGGGCGGCTCTAGCTAATATTTATAGATTATTTTTCTTCAAAATGTTTAGTATATAATTCATATTAACATATTCAAATCGTCACTCTCTCCTCAGAAAAGAAAGCCTCTGTTGTAGAACGACATGACTGAACTTTGAAAACTTGAATGTGGAAATACTTTACACAAAATGAAACCAGAAAAGGGTAAATGTATTGCCTAAGATGATTGAGGGATAGAAAAACACTTATCGCAGACCAATAATGACACCAGTCGAAGCATGCAACAAAGAAAACAAATATGAAGTCTGGATTAATGTATTTTCTTACCTAAAAGCTGATACCTCTGGAAGACTAAAATACACAAGAAGTCAGACAATTAGGATTTCAAAAGCTACATATATCTCTGCAAAGGGTACCTACCTAATTTTACTAAGTATATTTTTATAATTCGACGAGTGATATTAGATGACCCAACTGTCTAAACGAATTAAAAGGAGAGAATATTGAGGGAATATTTTACGGTAAGGAGCTGTCGATATATGACAAACAAGATGGTTTGTACAATTTTTAAAACTATTTTGAAGACGAAAAGAATAAATGGGGAATATATGTGCTGCTGAATTAGAAAGGATATAATGATTCTTTTCACAACAAAGAAGTAACAGAAAACGTTCAGTTGCTGAATTAATTAGAAGATAAAATTGGTCATTCCAAAATTCAAAGAACCACTTTAAAATGAAATCAAGCAAATCACATCAAAAGACAGTTATTGTGACACTCTGTACGAGGAATGAATCTCCAGGAAATTCTGGATGAAAATAAAGTTTTGATTATCACTAATTACAGAAAGCTTGAATATTTCTACTCAGATCTATGCAAACGGAAAACAACATGACATTTGAAAAACATAAATATCGTTCAAGACAAAAGAATAAGTATTTTATCATAGTTTTTTTTTTTTTTTTTTTTTTTTTTTTTTTTTAAAGAAAAGTCTAAATAGATTAAAATAGAGAAATCATTGATGAGCTCAATGTTGGATATATGATACAATGATCTTTAACGTAAATAACATCAGATTCATTTGAAAATATAAAAATAGCAAATATATTAGTGCTCTTAGTGTTATAAATTGCGGGGAAGAAACCTAGTTGACCTGATGGAGAAAAGAAATACAAAATACCAAAGGTGCAGGCAGTGCATTAATGTGATAAAAATCAAATCGGTATTATAATGGAGGAAATGTCAAGATCAGAAAAAAACATAAAAGTTGTATGCCACTATGGAAAAACTATTACAAAGAAATCAATATAAAATAAATGTCTACAATATCAGATTCTCCAGAAAAGTAATTTTCACACTAATTTTGTATTGAATAAATAGTGCAATAAAACAAATATCTATAATATTTAATTCTCCAGTTTCAAAAATGGAAAGAAAATTACAACCACCTTTGAGCTGTTTCCAAATAGAAAGGAAAATAAAATAGTGGATAGACAAAACAGAAATAGAATTATAACCAGAATTCTCCAGAACTCATTTGCAAGTGCCTTAAACTGAACACAGATTTAATGGGAAAAATTGTTAGGACACACATTTTTATTTTACAAAGATACTGAACCATACATAAAGAATATAATAAGCATGAAAATCAGATGTTTTGCTTTTGTAAAGTCTAGCTAGATTTATAGATTATACTCGTAATAAGAACAGATGGCACACTAATATTTAGTTATTGGTAGGACAGAATTTGGTTTTAAACATTCATAAACAGAAACAAAATCAAAAAGGTAAATGAATGTCTATTTTAAATGCTACCCACCAAATCTGGTCAGAAAATAGGTCAAGATGCAAATGTATCTTTTGGTAGAATAGACTATTTTAACATTACATGTAGAGAGATACCAGCCAATGAAATGAAGATCATGCATGAATAGACTATTTGACATTACACATAGAGAGGTACCAGCCAATGAAATGAAGAACACAAATGTATGTGTTATCGTTCAAAATAGAGACATTACATGTTTCTTCTATGCTACAAACTATATACTAAGTCAACAGACCCTTCAAATATAACTTTTACAGGTATAAACATTGGTTTCATAGATACCCAATGAAAATAGATGACATTGTTGAATTCGAAAATGAATTCAATGTATCTTTGAATGTATATAAAATCGTAGACAGCTTTATGAAACCAGTTTGAGTGACAGACAGAGAAAGTGAGAATCACGAGGACATGTTAATTGTGTTTGCCTGAGACAAATATCATTTTTGTGGAATAAAGGAATTATGTTGATTGGTGTCATCTCCAATAAACAAACATGCCAAAAAAAAGTACTTTTGCAACAAGTGCTTAAATAATTTTAACAGAATTAAAACTGCATCAACACTACAGATTATATAATCAAGTAGAAAACTCAATAGACATATCTGATGAGGGTTCATCCGCTAAAACAGTCCAGCATATACCATTAGGATTTTTTTCTTCACATCAAATCCATACACAGAGACTTATTAGCCTATACTTTACAGAGATAATTATTGCATTAAAAAAGTTCTATGATGATTTGCAGAAAACAAAAGAGCTTGTTTACAAAGAATTGAAACTTAACAACACTTTTAAAATGATATTCAGAGATCAGAAACTTTTTTATCCCACAAACATGTCCTATTTGCTGCAAGGAAAACACTGAAGACAAAGATAAAATCATGGAAGTTTGAGATCACAATCATTTAAATGGAAAGTACAGAGGTCCTGCACATAATGAATGTAATCTGAATTACAGACATCCAAAGTATATACCACTCTTTATCCATAAGTTGTTAGGCTATGACTCCCACCTGTTTATCAAAACATTGATGAAGAATATACTACAATAACACATTATTATGACAAATACATTTTGTTTTTTAAAGATTTTATAGTCGACAGATATAAAACTGATGGTAAAGAAGTTGTAAGGTGGACAATTAGGTTTCTATGGTTTCCAGTTCATGGGAAAATCTTTAGAACTTAAAAAGAATATCAATGATGATAAATTCACTAAAACCTTAAACATTTGAAAACACAAAACCCAGATGTTTGAGAAATGACCAATCCATAGTAGTACATGGATGATTTTAAGAAAGTTTAAATAAAATATTTTTTTACCACAAATCGAGAAATTGTATTCCAGTTTCTGAGGATCAGTGATAAAATATGTCATAAAACATTTGAAATTTAAATCTCTTGGTGAATTTTATAATTACTAAGTTTGATTTAGTATTTGTATGACACGCCAACACAAGTAGGTTATTTCGTGCCTAGGCAATTGGAGTAAAGGGATTTGCCATGCGAAGCACCATGGGAGCCAATTCAGGTTGATCCAATAGAAGGATTCAAACCCCCAGTCTTTTGGTCATGGGTCCTGTTGCCAGCAACCATGGCTCCATCTACTTGATACAAGATATTTTTATGTTTTGTGACATTTTGGAAGAGTTTATGAATTTTATTCATGAATAATTACAAACTAAATCCAGAACATTATTGCAGGTCACCAGGACCAGCTCATGCAAGTTTGAAACAAGTAAAGTGGAATTATATTTACAGACCATGACATGTTTCTGACAATAGAATTAGGAATTAGATGAATTACCATGATGCCTCATGGATCTGCTAAAGCAAATCATGAGAACTATATCGATGATGAATGTAAATTGGAGATGATGGAGAATATGACAGGTCAAGGTTAAGGTCAATCATTATGTACTTATTTTTCTACAACCTTTATGGCTGGGCCATAAGCCAATTCATGCCGATCAAGAACTTTACATGGGACTCCAAACAAATGTAAGTCATAAATGGCAATCTAATGTCTTGGAAGTATGAAGGTTTTCTTGCATTTTTTAAAAATATTTTATAAGTAAATATAGAGGTAACTACATTTTTACACAACTATTTCAAAGACTTCTTGTTTGCAATAGAAAAACTAATTCTTCAAGAATGGGATTTATCACTATTTTCAAAGTAACTGATAGGGGTGAAAAAAGGACCTAGGTTATTGTGCATGTTAAAGAACAAATCAGATATGTTGTCCACTATACTAATTTAAACTTGCACATTCATTTAGGTTTAACTCTAAGAAAGATACATAGTGCCATGATATCTGACCAAGAACCTTGGTTAAGATCTTACAATGAATTGAATGCCATTCTGAGATGAAAAAAACAAACAATGACTAAAAAAAAAGACTTATACAAACTCCTGAATAATTATGTGTTTGGAAAACAGATGGAAAATCTTCATAAGAGAACTATGGCAAAACTACGCACTAATGAAAACAACTTTTTCAAATACCAGAAAGATCTATCAGTTACAAGGAGAACAATCATAGATATTGATTTGGTGACAATCAGTTTAAAAACACAGAAACTTTATTAACCAAACCCATTTAGGGAGGATTTATAGTGTTAGAGTTTAGCAAATAGTTCATGTACAAATTTACTACAACAAGGTTGAAAATCAATATAGTGATAACATGACACTGTTGATGACAGATATATATTCTGTATGTAGTCATGTAGAGACATACTTTTTACAAAGACATAAAGGATAACATTTCAGTTCTATGACACAAGTGATTTCAAAATCGATAATATATATATACTCACTTATAAGTCGAGTTCAACTGCAAACAACACAGACCCTAACCTACCATCACAAAATTTGCAGCCAGATCAGGGTCTATGTTGTTTGTTCTACTGATTACTCCTAACAAACTACATGGACCCAGATCTGCTGGTGCATTATGTAATGACAGATCTGGGTCTGTGCAGCCTGCAGTTGAACCAGACTTATAAGTAAGTATATACAGTATTTGGTATTCCTCATATGAATAAGATAGTTTGAGGTATTTTAAGTTATGAATTATGTTGTGTCCCTATAAAAAATTGTGTGGTCTTACAGGGGGGCTCTATTTTTTAGGACTGCGCATAACAAGAAAAAGATATGCATGAGTATAAGAAATGTGTTTAAAAATAATTTAAAATGGAAATGTACAAGGACCATCATTTTAACCCAACTGTAAATCACCAAAAGATGATTGGTTTGGTTTCATGGGGTTTAACGCCATTTTTCAGCACATGATAGGCTATAAATAGTGGCAAGTATATTTGGTGGAGGAAGAATCTGGAGAGACCTAGGAAGAACCACCAACCCAGGGGAAGCCACTGGCAAGCTTTCTCACATACCCACGTTGGTTGAGCCAAGACTTGAACTCACGTGGACACAGGTTAGATGTGTGAATGATCTGCAAAGGTGAGCACCTTAGACCACTGAGACACCTAGGAATCCACCAAAAGATGAATTGGATAAGAATGAACAAACATGAGATATAGAACATTATGTAAATAAGGTACCTTGATCTGCATATGATGACAAGATATTTAGTGGGTAATAAAATAAAACAACTGCTTCCATATGGTTCTTCTACCACCTTGTAATCAAATGATATTCCAACCTCAATAACAGTTTATTCTCTTGTTCTGTTTCATTTCTTCAACATTTTCTACTCATAACTATGAGTACCACATTTTCCATGAACACATTTTTCATCAACTTATCTCTGGTATGAAAGTCACTAAAAAATTGTCATACAAGTCCTTTATCTACACTAACATATATTCCATAATGCCAACCACTTAATGCTAACTTGGTTAACTGAGTTGCCTTCTTCTTTGCATCCTCTAAGTTGGTACAATCATCTATCAGAAATAGAGTATTAGTGTTTGGAGCAACGTTAACAATTAACTTGTCATCTCTAAAATGCCATTTTCTACTGTACATCTTGTTGTGCTTAAAGGTTTTACATAAGATGACAACATAGCAAAAGAGGTGCATCACTCCATTTTCAACTAAGTCATGTGTAAACTTTGTCTTTTCACAATTTGTAATATCTCATAAATTCATTTTATGAGACTTTTTTCAATACAGCATTTACCTGTAAGAAGTGTGTGTATCTGAAATTGTGTCAAGTTTCTGTTGCTATTGTAAAGTATCAGAATTCATATTGCTGTTAACCTTGATATAATCAATAAATTCCTCCCATATTAATAATTGTTTGTGGTTTAATTTATGGCAGTTGTTTCAGTTGGAGGGTTTAATAGATGTGCTAAAATCATTGAGAAATTATCTTGCCTATGAAAAGAAAGAAAAAAAATTGTGGTCTGATCACTTTATCCGATTTTCACAAATAGGTCAATTGCCTCAATAACTCCACAACCAGATCATCATTATTATCATTTATGTAATTACCTTTTATATTGTTCAGGATTTATAATCATGTATCTTAGGATGTGATACTAACATATGTAGGTCACACAGACCTTCTTTTGTATGGTACTAAAAAAGATGCATACAATTATCTAGTTTAATGATTCTAGCATGACCAGTGCTTGAGAAATAAACTTAAAACACACAAATTTAACCAAAGACAGTGAAAGATAAAATATGGACTATTGTGACTTACTGAATGCCTCACCAATTTTCATGATTCTAGGTAGGATAGTAATGTACACTGCATGTAAAAAGCCTGGTAATGAGTTAAACACAAAAAATTAACAGAGACCTTGTTTGCTGTAAGGCATACATTTATCTAGTTTAAATATTCTAGCATGAGCAGTGCTTGAGAAATCAACTTAAAAAACAAAATTTAACCAAAGTCAATAGAAACATGATATGTGGATCACAGCTGTGTAGTACTCATCAAGATGCATCCCCTCACTTAGTTTCATGATTCAAGGTATAACAGTATACATATATATATATATATATATATATATATATATATATATATATATATATATATATAGGGTGCAAAAACTTTCATGCACACAAACCAAATGCAAAATCATAATTAAGAAGGTACAAATAATGTACATAATGTTAGCCCCCTTGTCTCCCTCCATAGGGGGTAGGTGCGATGAAACCCATTCCAAACTGTTGCATAGGAGTGGTTTGTGGTTTTGTGGGTTTAACACCATTTTTCAGCACATGACATGCTATATATAACGGCCAGTATATTTGGTGGAGGAAGAACCTGGGGAAAACCACAGAAGAACCACTGCCCACGGGAAGCTACTAGTAAACTTTCTCACATACCCATGTTGACCATGCCAGGACCTGAAACCATGCGGACAGAGGTGAGACATCAGTGATCTGTAAGGGCGAGCCCCTTAGACCACTTGGCCACCCAGGGCCCCCTGTTGCCTAGGACCTTGGCAGAAAGAATGATTGAGATGCAGTGAGGCTGTATGTCTTTATATGTGCTGATGCTGACAGCAGTTCAATAGCTTTCTTCTGCTTCACTGACATTGTTTGTACAGCTCTGGAGACTTTATTTTCAAGAAATTTTCCACGACTTCCAAAAGTTTTCAAGAAGTGTTTTGTCTTTTGGAAACTAAACCTTCTCATGTTACTGTGTTAACTACCGGTATTGTATATCATTTGATCCACCAAATTTTATCTCATATTATTTATTCTTTAATTTTGGACAATACATAAAAAAGCAAAAAAATTCTTGATTTAAAATGTGATTAATTTTTATTAATTTTAACTTTTTGTATTTCCTCAGACAGATTCAAGGAGTTTTAATCAAATTCACTTTACAAAGAAAAAAAAATTTAAACAAATTCAACAAGTTTTCAAGGCAACCCTCTCAAATTCAAGGACTTTTAAGGTTGTATGAACCATGGATGAGGTAAGCTAATGAAGTATTCTGCCAGTTAACTAAAAACTGTAAAGTGACACATCAAACTTGGTTGAAATCTGAAAGGAATAAGCTAAATTATTGTTCTGAAATGAAAGCAAGTCTCTTGCAGAATTAGTGGCAACATCTCCACCAAATGATGACATTAAGTACTGATGATCAAATTAACAGGTCTGTTGGGCAATCAAGGATTATAGCTTGACCAAATGTGGATATAATATGCTTAATAATTCAACTACTCCAAGATCCTGTCAATATCAATTATCACATCAAATAATACTGAAATCCAATACAACAAACTTATTGTGTATGGATGGATAGACAGATGTGAAAGTCCAAGTTAACACCTGCCCTTTTTCTTCAAAATGCAGGAGCCAACAAGTGGGAAACTATTGTTTTGAGAAAAATCAAAAGAATGATCAATACTGTAGTATCTGATTCATCAAAGTTTCATAATTGCAACATATTTTTCTCTTTCCTCCTTGTACATTGAAATATTATTCACCTCAAGGATGTAGAGTGCATCCCAACTGAGGTAATACATCCATAATCTCTTTAGACTTGACTTAGTTACTAATATGAATGTCTTCACTTGGGCTAACCAACAATAAAGCACTCATAGATAACAAGAGTCCCTTGGTGGGACAGATGCTCTACTGGCCAAAAATAATTTCCAAGAATTCAAGATAAGACCATTTCTTCTTTATAAATGCTGGGTGTTGAAACTATCCCAGATACTTTTAAGCAATAACAAGATTTTCAAATTTGCCACTGTAGCAGTCATATTGGATGTACGTTCAGCAACATTTTCATTTAGGACCAACTACATGTCTACATTATATGTCTTTTGGTGAAAACCCCATGTGAATATGAGTATCCATTCAGGAGGAGTAGCAATAGCAAGATTTTCATGATGGCCACCTGGTAGTCATATTGAATGTCAGATTGGCATCACTTTAATTTAAGCCCAACTAGACACCATACAAAGTTTTCTGGTGAAAATCGCATGTTGAGAAGGCTATTCATTTGGCACGTGTAACAATAACAAGATTTTCATGATGGCTGCCATGGTGGCCATATTGGATGCCAGATCAGCACCATTTTCATTTAAGACTAAATAGACATCATAAGAAGTCTTCCCATGAAAACCCCATTTCAATATGACTTTCAATTTAAGTGGAGTAGCAATAAAAAGACTTTCAACATAGCAGCCTTGGAGGCCATATTGGATTTCAGATCAGCACTATTTTTATTAAGAATGAGGGGCCACATTCAGTTGGTAGACTGTTGGATTCATAAGCCAAGGGTAGCAGATTTGATATCCACTAATGCCAGCCCAGGTCAGCTACCTCTGTTTCCTTGCGAAAGGCACTTAGCTCCCATTCCTTGGCATGATAAAAAAATGATGTGTTATTAAATATTGTTAAAAACAAACAAAATAATAAAAAATCATTAAGACCAGTTAAACATCACAAGAAGTCTTTTGGTGAAAATCCAATGTTGATATGACCATCTATCTAGGATTTTCAAAATGGCCACTGTGGCAGCCATATTAGAGGTCTGATTTGCACGATTTCTGTTTAGAACCAACTAGCCATCATTAGATGTCTTCCAGGGAAAAACCCCATGTTGATAGAACTTTCCATTCAGGAAGAATAGTGATAACAGGATTATCCAGATGGCTGCTATAGTGGACATACTGGATATCAGATCTATACCATTTTCATTAAGAACCAAGTAAGCATCATAAGAAATCTGTCAGTAAAAACATCATGTTGATATGACCTTTCATTTAGTAATAGCAATAACAATATTTTCATGATAGCTGCTGTGGCAATCACACTGGATGTTGCACCATTTTCATTTAAGACCAACTAGACATCATATGAAGTCTTCTGGTGCAAACCCCATGTCGATATGACTTTCTGTTTAGATATAGCAACAAGAAGATTTTCAAGATGGCTGCTATGGTGGCCATATTGGGCATCAAATCAATGCCATTTAGTGAAAACCCCTGTTGATATGACCATACATTCAGGATGAGTAGCAATAACATGATGTTGCAAGATGTTTGAGTGGCACCCTTTTCATTTAGGATCAACTTGACATCTTAAGAAGTCTTCTGGTGAAAACCCCCATTTTGAATTAACCATCCATTCAGGATGGTTAGCAATAACAAGATTGTCATGTAGATTGTGACAGCCATATTGGATGTCATAGCTGTACCATTTTCAGTTAGGACCAACTAGACCATGGGATGAATGTGTGTGTAAAGTTTCATGACAATCCTCCAGGTAGTTTCGGATGAGTAGCAATACCAAACTTGTGCTCTAGGATGAACAAACCATCCCATAAAAACTGACTTTAAAAGAACACAGAGTTGTTATTCAAAAGAAAAATACTGCTTTCTTTACCAGCCATAGATTACACCTCCTCCACCCCCCAGTCAAATCAACCTAGCATAGGAGCAAGAGAGAGAACTCTGAATTAGCTTCATTTGAAAATATCTGCAGAAAAATGGACATACCTACACTAATTTTATAATGTACACAAGGTAAAAAGTCCCCCCCCCCCGAATTTGTATGCTGTATTTGTAATCTGGTCATCTATCATATATACTCCTTTATAAGTTGACTCCAACTGCAGACAACATAATCCCCAATCTGCCATCACAAAATGTGCCAACAGATTAGGGTCTATGTTGTTTGTTCTACTCATTACTCCTAACTGCATAGACCCAGATCAGCTGGTGTGTTATGTGATGTCAGATCTGGGTCTGTGCAGTCTGCAGTTGAAATACATTTATAAGCAAGTATATATGGTACAGTGCACACAAATATCCAAAAAGTTAAAAAATGTGTTCCAAAATGGACAAATTGCTGAAATGGCCTGAAAATCTAATCAGGTCATCAGCACATGCATACATGTATGCTTGCCAAGTTTCATTTCTTTATGTTGATTGCAGATCTGCCAACCCTAACAAGGCCTTCTCAGTAAGGCAGTCAATATTTTTCCAGAAGTTAGACCAATTTTCAGTAAGGTGTAACAAAATGTCATGTACTAGTTAAAGCAAACATTAGGTTCAACCAAAAGCTTTGCAAAGTCACATAGACCTTAATAACCTCCAGGACAGTTACAAAAAAATGCAGTTCCAAAGCCCATAGAGCTTAAAAGCATCTTGGTAGATCTCTCAACCTGATGTAATCTTTTTTTTAAATTTCATGTGAAAATGGCAATCAACTCTCCTGCCATGAGACATCTCAAATCAACATAACATGATGTCCAATAAATATAATTGTTGCCTTTCCGGCTATTTTTGAGACATTTTGCATGATAAACATGGGTAGATTAAAGTGTCCAAGGTACTCCTGTAAAGTTAGGCTGGTTCCCTTATCAACTCTACTAAATCTAGTATGAAACTTGAAGCTGATCAAACCTGGACAAGTCAATAACTGGATTTGACCGCAAGGATCATAATTTTTTTTGGCTATTATTCCATAAGTCCATAATGTAAGGGTCACTTCAGTATGACTTACTGTCAAATCATATGACTGTGACTGGTTTTTGAGCAATCTTGCTAATCAGCTTCTTGGGATGAATAAGGATGGATGATATGACCATCATGCCTTTGCTGTAAGCAGTGAGGGCATAAAAACAAAAACAAGTCCAGTTGAAAGGCATAAACATTGCTAAGTTTTCAACTGAAATGTCAGTGTAGATTTTTATTATTGGAAAGTTAAGAAAACATAACAGATATGACTGGTGACTTTCTTTTTATTTCATTTATTATTTACAGGTAGCTCTTAATTCCAGTATCATTTAACACATGTACCATTCATATTAAGTTGTACTTACTGGCCCATATGGATAAATATGTATTGATTTACTTATAATCACTTATGTCATTAATCTTATGACTTTCAAACATGATATTACATTATTGAGAAATTGTATTTAGGAATCCAATACATTTTTTAGTCCATGAGAGAGAGAGAGAGAGAGAGAGAGAGAGAGAGAGAAAGGTGTCCTGAATAAGAGAAGGATTTATTCTGTAAAGGTCTTTGAACATTACCTGATTATGCAAGATACTAAATTAATATATGTAGTATTCTTTTGAAGTATTACATTTACAAGACAACCATTTAATTTTTAATAGGTTCCAATATTACATATCTTTCATCAACAACCTGTAAAAACCATCTCCCACATACAACAAAGCTCCAATTTTTCCCTTCTCTTTAGTATATTCACATTATTTAACTTCCCTTACGTTTTAAAAATCAACAGTCGTTCTAATGCCTTAAGTTTATGAGAAGTTACATTGTAATCCTAACTATAGCAAGACATACAATATAGTTAAATTAAAAGCAACCATATTATATATGAAATTAAACTATTTTACAAAGCATCGTATTAACCATACAACAATTTTTTTGTCCACAAAATGTCTTGCCTTTTTTGCAAAAAGGGCATTAACCCTTTGGTACTGTTTTGTTTCTTTCCATCATTTCAAACAATAGTGATCAAAACTGGTTGTGACACATTTTCTGTAAAAATTATTTGCAAACATCTGGAAAATGTGTTACCTCCTCTTTTAAATCAGATATAACAAGGATAATGAGAACAAAATATTAAGAAAAGGAACATTAAGCATTACAAAAAGCTGGAAATGCATCATAGGAAAGCTATGGCATCCATAATTGTGTTCATAATCAGCTCACCGAAAGATGTGGTATAGGGTTCATTTTAAGTATGGAGAAAGATAAAGTAAAATGCATTAAGGGTCACTGTCCATCCTTTGCAGCAGGTTATGTATATGCAAGAAATGGGTGTCAATAGAAAGTGACCAGTGTAAAAATACAAAAGGTTCAAACTGTAGGGACATACATATATCACACAAAAGATATACAAGACAGCTTAATATATTTTCATTTTATCTACTGGTGGAAATGAAATAGAAAATGTCATCCTATACACTGGATAATCAAAAACATGATCTGGTCAGATTATTATTTGGAAAGGGATCATCTAAAATGTTCCTTTCAATGAAGGAAGATAAAAGCCATGAAAAACTTCAACACATGCAACAAAAACATGTACCTCTGAACATGCTGTCTCTCCTGTAAACAGCTTATAATGTAGCTTTCAAATTACCCAGATAAAACAGAAATCCTATCATATCATAGTACAAATATAAGGGTATCAAGTAATATTGTGCCTATGCTTCTGTATGAAACTTTTGATGAAGATATATGACTTCAAAAAACCGCTACTACAAGACCTTAACACCGTTGATGATGT
Source organism: Margaritifera margaritifera (assembly GCA_029931535.1). Classification (NCBI taxonomy): domain Eukaryota; kingdom Metazoa; phylum Mollusca; class Bivalvia; order Unionida; family Margaritiferidae; genus Margaritifera; species Margaritifera margaritifera. The sequence continues at coordinate 274,367 of JAQPZY010001512.1, read as the reverse complement.
CAAAACCGATGCCAATGGAAAAGAGGTACGCTGACAGACTCTGTAATTTGATGATAGTTCAGTTGGGAAATGATTCTATATTTTAAATTTGTCTTCAATGTCACCATGCCATATGCTCTTATTCCATCATGGCTGCTCCCGCATCCCCGGTGGCATCTGCACTGATATCCAGATCCTCTAACATATCCTGCAGGCTGATCTGAGGAGCTCCACTTTCATCCAGGTCATCTGTGTCCACTGGGATTTTGTTCTTATCTGCAGAGAATAATAACATGAGTACTAGAGTTGTCAGTTAGCAGGAACAAGATATCCCCATTTCCAAGGCATAGGTCAGTATTTTTCATTTATGTTCTTGACACTTTAGAAAGTACATCAAAGCCAGGTAGTTTTGAAACAATACATTCGTCCCAAATGGGTTCCTCCATGCAAATTTAGTGGCAATAGATAAAAAGGTTTATAATTAGGAGTCTAAAACATTTTTAAGCTATGTTGAATAAATTCAGAAAAGGACAGTGACTCCATTTGGTGTTTTGTGTGTGCATGTGCACACCTTCCAAAAAAATGAAGCAATACTGCAAGTTTAATCCCATTGGTGTACTGAAATAAAGAGTTACTGCCTGGACAGGGATGAGAGAGTAAAAGATACATAGGTAAACTGTGGCATGGATAGACAGATAAAATCAATTATATACATGTATATGGCTTTATTCTCAAAGCATGAATACAATGACGAGTTCTGTCAGTAAGCGAGAACTTACGGAATAACCCACACATAACAGACAGCTGGATGAACACAATTTGTAACAAAATTCTTAAAGTAATAATCTAACAAAGCTGAATCTTAAATGGAAAACAAACGATTTTCATGATACAAATGCATAGAAAGTTTCATGAATATATTTCAAACAATTCAGAAGATATTAACTGGAGAAGAGTTTGATGGATGGATCGACACAATAAGTAATACAAATGTGGAGAACTCTCAAAATGCTGATTAAACAGACTCCATTTTTTTCTGGACAATTGTCTAGCCGTGATACAAAAACATACCAAGTTTCATGAAGATATCTCAAAGGGTTCAGAAGATATTAAGTAAACATACATGTGAGGTCGGGCAAATGGACCAGCAGACTTCAGTATACCAAACAAAGCTTTGTTGGAGGGTTGGAAATTTGACCAGAAAGAGATCTTGTTTCTGTATCATAAGCTTAATATGCTGAATACAGTCAATGTACAACAAACCACAAATTTAAAAACTCAAAGAAAAGGGGTTGTTCTATGGAAAAATAGGACCCCTTTTTGTATCAACAAAAATTAGGTACTGATGAAAATGAAATTTTTCGTAGAACTGCAAATGATACCCAGAAAAATAAATGATTTCACAGTATGACTTAACATTTTCATACTAAACAGGCAACACTAGATTTTTTAGTCATCCACTTTCCTCAGTTTCCTCCCTCTGAAGGAAGTATATTTCCTAACACTTATGCCAAATCCAAAATATTTTCTTCATAACATTTTGCAACTGTATTTGAGAAAAACATTTTGGGGGCTTCATACTGTCATGTGTTATGCTGAACAGTAAAAACTAAAGTGTTTTTAGCAATAACAGGCACAATTAATAATTTCATCATAAAGACAAGTTTGGTATTTTGCAGTTAAGTAAAGTAAGATGTTTTACAAAAGTAGACTTTTTAATAGGAAGGAAGCATTATAATACAGTAGGACCCCGCTATAGCACGCTTCGTTATAGCACGAATTCGGATATAACACGATTGTGGCATGGCTCCCGAAATTTCATCTATTTTTTCGTACTTGAAAAAAAATTTTTTTTTTCAAAGTACGAAAAATAATGTGTAAAAAATTAATTATCATTTTGGGGAAGAGATCGTGTATAAATTCGGATATAATACGATCGTGGCATGGCTACCGAAATTTTATAATACTTTCGCCAATTTCTTGAACAACTGCAAAGTCTTGTGCCAAAACTTTATATGAATAAAGATGCTGAACATTTCGATTTGTGAATGTTCATTTCAAATGTGTCAGTAGTCAATCACTGCACTTTGATCTTAGTTTATTTTTGAAAGATGTCAGCTCATTTTAAAGCTGATAAGTGTTAATCTTATTATTACTGACACATAAACAATAAAGTCATTAAGTCTTCTTTGTGTTTGTCTTCAATACATTCTGTGTACAATCGTTGCTCAAACAATAGCCGAATTGTTTGCTCATTCAACTGCATACACAGCCAAGCACCAAACAATGCGGTGGTTGATAAAAGATTCGCACCTGAATTTAGAAATCAATTTAAGTCATTGACAATCATCAAAGTCAATCTCAAAGCTAAAGGTTGTTCAAACCATGCGGCAATGATTTATAAAACATCAAAAAAACGAAAGCCGCCAACACGCACACGTGGCTTGGCGGCGTTGTTAGACAATCGCCACGCAATCAGTTGACCAGTGAATAATATTGTACATTCCCTGTAAAAATGACCCCATTGTTGATTAACAATTATTCTTGCTGTAGTCGTTCAAACAAATAGGTGTCAGAGTTTTAATTAGTAGTTATTTACAATGGATAACAGTACACGGAAACGTAAAGCTTTTACTGTTAAAAAGAAGCTTGAAGCCATGGACAGGATTAAGTCTGGTGTTTCCACAAGTCAGATTTAATTCCCAAGTGATATTTCCCAAGTTATCTGCCAGTGCACGTGGTCCGATAAGCCTATGGCTTGTAAAAGCACTCACTTTGTTTTCCCACGTGACAACCCTTTGATCAAGCCGCGAGTTTTACTTGTTCAGTGCCAAGTAACAGAGGGTGGTTATTTGAACTTCCTGTGATCTTGCCGCACAATTGACACGTGTCCAGTTGCATCCTTTAATTGATTTCTGACTTTATGATCAAAGTGTTACTTGCAGAGCCCAAGCTCAGTCTCTGCATAAGCACCCGCATACGACAGTAAAGCTGAGGAATCGGAGTCGGACGTGATTTACGATGACTAGATGATGACGATTTACAATGACTAGACGACGATGTAGGATTTCAGAACTTTATCAGACAATGATATTATACTTCTGTGTGCATATTTTTGATGGAATTATTATGGACTCACTCCTACGCATGCCATGAGATCAGTTGGTGAGTACACGTGTTGATCCTTTAACTATTCATGCTATACATTAGACATGTATATATAAATGTACCAATGCATGGTTCTCTGAATAAAGTTAAATATTATATGTGCAATCTCCGTTTTCATTGCATGTGTATTTCTCATTTAATATGCATTGATTTAAGATGGTAACGGTGCCAATGAAGCATGTTGTTTTCAGGTCACAATTTACCCCCCCCCCCCATTTTCTTCAGCTAAATGACTTGGTTTTGTCTTGTTCGGTTATAGTACGGTTCGGGTATAGCACGATCTCGTTTTGTGGACCCCGACCATCGTGCTATAACGGGGTCCTACTGTAATATGTCATAAACTTACCATGGTAGATATTGACAAGGTAGTATTGCAATATGTTATATACTTACCAAGGTAGATACTAACGTTCTGTCTGAAGTTAGCATTGCAATGATATGTTATATACTTAACAAGGTAGATACTGACATTCTGTCTGAAGGTAGCATTGCAATGATATGTTACAAACCAAGGTAGATACTGACATTCTGTCTGAAGGAAGCATTGCAATGATATATCATAAACTTACCAAGGTAGATACTGACATTCTGTCTGAAGGAAGCATTGCAATGATATATCATAAACTTACCAAGGTAGATACTGACATTCTGTCTGAAGGTAGCATTGCAATGATATGTTACAAACTTACCAAGGTAGATATTGACATTCTGTCTGAAGGTAGCATCTTCTTCCAAATCTTCCAGAAAATCATTGTAATCTCTAAAATAAAGAAAAGTCAAGCTTGTACTTATACTTTTGAACAATTATATTTATAAGAATGTATGTTGTTTTCTTAAAGGATAGTAATCAAAGCTGCCTCACTTTCAAAACAAATCCAACCACAGTCTGATAAAAAGAATAAGTATTTTTCATGTCCAACAACTTGAATAAAAATAAAAAAGCTCATATGCAAAAACATTCATCATTTACAATCAACAACTATTGGGTTGCACAAGCAAGTCAATCACATTGATAGCATAGGCCTAAAATCCATATTGTGAAAAATAAATAATAATTTCTGTCTGAACATGCTTGGTAAAATTATTATTTACAAAGATCTTTTTTCATAAACACCTTTTTAAATCATAGAAGACATGTGACTTTCTCAAATTGCTATTAGGATACAAATAATAAATTAATTTGTGATTTACATTTATTATGCCAGATGAAGTGTTTTTAAACAAGCAATTTTTTTTGTATTATAATGGCTTTCAGTGATATTTCCTGCTTAGATGATGCCACAGGAAAAGTCAATCCTTATCATTTGGATTACTTCTAATCACATCACTAATTATTTTTCAAATGGCAAATACTAGTGTTATATATTTTAAATTGTCTGTAATTTCATTTTATATTCAATAATCAACATTTAAATTATATTCATTTTTTGTCATCAATCATGAAAATTATGACATTTAATTTTTTTTCTTTCTTTTGAACTGTGCTAAATATGAATGTTGCATAAACACATTATGATATTAATGCATGATTTTGTTTGAAAAACATAAAAAATTTAATAATAGGAATCACCTTTAAAATCTGCATTGTTTGAGTATCACCTCATTATATGGAACATTATACTGCTATCAATACTTCCTTCCTTGATATAAAAAAATATCAAATTTAAGCTCTTTTTTCACAGGAAAATGATTTATAATGAAGAAACAAAGAATTAAAATATTTTATGTATTATAATTGAAACTGATTTTAAAAATACAAAGCTCTTAAGAACAACACAGTTGTTCAATTATTTTCATATGTAACTTTCAACATCTGTGAAAAGTAGTAACATAATTATTTCCCATCATAATTTAACCAAATGCCTCTGTTGCAACTTCAATATATTATTATTATTATTTCTTATGTTATGGTATCATAATATCTAACAATTAATATAAAAATGAATATCCGATACAAAGTATAAAGAGTTCAGACTGAATATCAAACAACAAAAGAATCCAACAAGAAAAATAAAAAAAATGAGAATCTCATGTATATAAATATTTAAAGTATGCAAGAGTTTGCCTAGAAAGGAACCACTAAACTATTTTTTCCCTTTGAATTCAAATAAAAAGAAATGATTTAATCTTGAACTTGTTTGAAGTCTGTTTTTATTTAGTAAGCTATGAATTTCAAATCAATAATTACATACCTGAATAGTTCAAGATTGAATAAAATATATTTTGTCAACAAAGAACCTTAGATTGATAAAAAATTGTATCAGTAAGGAAAACATAACTTTAATAAAAACACAAGATTTTTTTCCTTTATTCGTTGTGACAGGGTTTTCTGATGGTGCCACCTATTGTTTTCAAGGGAAGTTAAAAGAGCTCAGTCCACCATTAACATGACTAATTCCAGATCATTAAACAATTTGGTCTGAATGACAAAATACAGAGACATTTATCATTCTTCTTTCAATTATTTTGATATAATTTAAGCCAGATTTAAATTTCATCCAATCAGATTACTGAACTTTATAAAAAAAATCAAGTCCAGACCAGGTTTACTACTCCTATACGTATAAAATAATTTCAACTTGAAAAATCAGCTGAATATGATGCCATGGAAGATATGCACATCCAATGCACTTAGCACTAGCATCACTTATTAATACCTACTTCTGTTCACTGTCAGTGTCTTTGGCATATAGTTCATCATTCAGATGCTTCAACTTCCATCGGCGACGTCTGTTACGTAAAGCCTTGTCACCGAATATCTTCTTTACAATCACCTACAGAAATCAGAGTATATTACTGTTAAGTATGCCAATTCAACTACAGAAATCAGAGTGTATTACTGTTAAGTATGCCAATTCAACTACAGAAATCAGAGTATATTACTGTTAAGTATACCAATTCAACTACAGAAATCAGAGTATATTACTGTTAAGTATGCCAATTCAACTACAGAAATCAGAGTATATTACTGTTAAGTATGCCAATTCAACTACAGAAATCAGAGTATATTATTGTTAAGTATGCCAATTCAACTACATTCTAGTCTTCAATAACAATCTGAATGGAAGGACTAGAGGTCTGCAGAACATATTTTCTTGCCTGCACAGTGTGCTATAATGTACACTCACTGCATCTGACTTGCAAAAACTTTAACATAAAATCTTAGTACTGATGCCACCATCGTTAAATCTGGACAAGTGATATCTATACTATATCTCGCAATGCAAGATAAACCTGGATTCTTATATTCCAACCCATTCTAATTAGTTCAAGGCCCGTTATATTGTGTTTACAGTTTTTTCCGAAGTGTATCACCTAAATTTCATGTACCACTGATGCCACTTAGCACAATTTTTTCTTTGAAAATTTAACAACCTAACTTTAAGGTTGAACATAGCAATGTAGACATATCATTAGACATATCATAGCAATGTAGACATATCATTAGACCTTGTCTCACATGTTTTTTTAATGTCTCATCTGTTGCTTATATAACACAACCTGACATGAACATCATCACCATTAAAACCATCATCATCATTAAAACCATCATCACCATTAAAACCATCATCACCACTAAAACCATCACCACCATTAAAACCATCATCATCATCAAATTTATTATGAATTATTTTTATCACTTATCATCATTATTTTTGTCAACATTTTAATATTTTGCTGTATCTTCTTGGGATCAGACTAAAAGATATCTGTACAATTTAAGCAAAATAATCTTATGTATTGTGGCCTGATTAAGTTTGTCTACAGTGACCTTATTAATTCTGGATACAGTGACCCAATTAATTTTGGATGTTATCATGTGGTACTGATGCTGTCATGTGGCACTGTTATACATGCAAAATTTAATTACAGTTTACCCAAGAAAATCACAGGTACTGACTTAAAACTTAACTTGAAGTAATTGCTGGGTACACAAAAAAGTTTTAGATTCAAACTGCAAAACAATTTACAATTATTGTTTTTAACTTTACATATAAACTTTCTGCTTCAGCCTGAATTAAAATATGTTACACAGATATTGAAGAAGAATCTAAGTTTTCCAGAATGGGATACAGAGCACTAAAGATAACAACCAGAAAGTGTCTATTGACCTTATTTTCCTGAGCTCCATGTGTACAATTGAATCCTTTTTACTTCAAGATAAATTCATTTTCTTACCACATCTGGTAACTTGTCCACTTTGATCTTCTCAAATTCTGCATGATTCAGGTTTGCATTTGCAACATCAAATCTACAATATGGATTAATAATAAACTTATTCAGAGCATTTTGACGAAAAATCTATATAGAAATGTAAATGCTTTAATTATATTAGTATGAATCTTGCTATTACTAATTCCTGAATACTGCAAACACCATGTAGACCCTTGAAAAAAACTAGACTGAGAGTCTCAACATGTCTTTAAAATTAAAACAGTGGATTGGTTTGGTTTTGTGCTTTTATGGCACAGCAACACAAGTAGGTTATTTAGGGCTGAGGCAACAGAAGTGCCTTGCCCAAGGATATTCTAAAGTAACCGACCGAGACTTTCTGTTGCAAATTCAATATCTCTATCTTCTACTGATGCATCAAGAAAGCTCTATGTCAGTCATAGTGGGCTAAGTAAATTAGCTTACATTATATCCTTGCTTGAAAATAAAGAACATTAAAATAAGATCATGTTTGAAGCATAAGTGCCCTCACCTCTTTTTTATAATTTGTTTTCGGCAATATGCATAATTTCATATTCAAAAGATTTATTCATCATTAAAAAATGCTGGTGATAAATGGGTTTTATTCATTGATTCCGTTAACTTTACCGTCTGCCAATTTGTTATGTAGTATGATTTTGCCTACTATATGGTAAATGGTATGCAGCTCCATTGCATGTATTTTTGGCAGCTGGAGCTGGCCTCCTTGAAGTAAAAGACTTATGTCAAACATAAAGTGTCAAGCCAAAGACTGTCATGTAGCCCAAGTTCAAAGACCTTGAAGACCTGTCAAATTGTGTATCGTGGAAACCCTGTTTCCAGACCTGCCAACCCTAAAAAGGCCTTCTCAGTAAGGCAGTCGATATTTTTCTGTAAGTTAGACCAATTTTCAGTAAGATGTAATGAAATATCATGTACTGCTATTTGAACTTGGAAAACATGCATTTAAAAGTTCAGAAGTACGATCTGAGACTGATGCAGTGATGGCAACATTATGTTCAACTAAAAATTTATGAAGTACATTTAGACCTTGATTACCTCCAGTACAGTTTCAGAAACTGCAGTTCCAAACCCCATGGAAGCTCAAAGGCTTCTTTGCCAGATCTCCTAACTTGACATAATCTTTTGTTTTGCTTTTTTGCACGTGGCGATGGCAATCATATCTCCTGCCACAAGACATACTCAAATTGACACAACATGATGTCCAATAAACATCATTGATGCCTTACCTGCTTTTTTCCTTTTTATACTTATATGCTGATTGTTTATACTTTTTAAGAGGCTTATTGTCCTTTAATGTGTTTTCATTCGTTGGACACCATTTCTAGGAAAGGCTATATAAGCAACAGCTTGATCATGCAGGCATTTTGCATGAAAAATATGGGCAGATTAAAGCATCTGAGGTACTCATGTAAAGTTAGACTGGTTTCCCAAATGAACTCAACTGAATCTAACATGAAACCCAGATCCAGATCAAACATGGAAAAGCCAGTATATGGCTTTGAATGCAACGATTGTATTTTCATAATTTTCGCTATTATTCTGCAAGTTCATAATTTTAGGGTAATTTCAGTAAGACTTGCAGTCAAATTATAAGAATTGGCAGGTCTGTGTTCCCACCATGTACTTTCTATCTCATATGAACAAGTTTTTGTCTTCACCTGTATGCTCTACCAACATTTGGCAATAGCTTACTTGAAAAGGTTAAACCAACTCAAAATCTTAATTGTAATACAGTAAAACCCCGACTTAAAACACCACTGCTATGAGAGAGCACCTGTCTTGAGTTCTGATGCATACTTAATTTACCTTGGGTTATAACCTCTACTGAGAGACCAACTGTCTTGATGGACCATATTTTTGATGCACAATACAGTTTTATGGTGTTGTAACCTCTACAAAGATACCTCCTGTCTTGAAAACCCAGAATTAATTTATATTGTATTATAACCTCTTTTCATAGACCACCTATCTTGAGAGATCAGATTTTTGACGCATGGATAAATTTGTTATACAGTGTTATAACCTCTATTGAGAACCTACCTGTCTTAAGAGACCTAATTTTGATGCATGGATTAATTGGTTATATAGTGTGTAACCTCTACTGAAATCCCACACGTCTTGAGTATGCATGATTTGTTGGAAGAAGGGGTGGTCTCTCAAGACAGATTTGATTGAAGTGACTATTGTCGTCCATCAACTCTTTCAAATTAAAATTAATAGCTTAAGAATAAAACATATGTGGACAACTGTAAACACTGTCATGTCAAACAATTTGGATGTCTAATAAAGATCTGTTATGTACCATTACGATTAACTGCACACTACTGATTTGTTTTACTCGTTCCATAGCCCACAATGCACATGTACATACAGATTCTGAAGACTTTTCCATACTACTGTACAGTTTTCGGCTTTTTCCTTATATTTTTTTTTGCAGGTTCTTTACTTAATATTAATTATAATGTCCCAATCCAAAGGGAATAAGCAGTGTTTAAAACTTAATTTTATTTTTCACATTATAAACAGCATGAAGGAGGAATGTCACCACTACCTTGATCCTCAACCTAATATCAAGGAGTACACACTGACACTAGTCTTTCAGTAGGAAATACAAAAGAGAACTAAAACAAATTCAAGGTAGGATTGGTTCTCCATGAAACTTTTCTGCTGATTACATTTAGTACAGACATTATAGTACAGTTGTCGTTCAGTAAAAAATACATAGAGAACTAAAACAAATTCAAGGTAGGATGTGTTCTCCATGAAACTTTTCTGCTGATTACATATAGTACAGTTGTCATTTTTTAGTACAGGTAAAACATTCCTAAGTTTATGTTCCAGATGGTATGTATGGAAATTTGTATGCACTTTTCAAAATTATTATGAATTTTGAAGATATGGTCATCAGTAAATTAAAGGGTTTTGATATTTAGAATAAAGACCGATGTACTTTGCTATATTTTGAGAAATCATTAAATTTGAGTTCCTAATAAATTCACAGCTTTTAGCATACACCTCCATGACAAACAATTTGTCTGAATCCAGAACCATTTCATATAGCAAGGGAATGCTGCATAGATTTGAATCCCGTGTGTAATTTCTAGTGCAAAGAAAACAACACATTTAGTCCTTTTTGAACTTATCTCCTGTGGCAAGACTTTGGTATGTAAATGCCTGCATCACCTTAGATATTCACTTGGTAAAATGTGACATGGAGTTGTGAAGTCTAAATAACATAAATACAAGATTTCTCATTTGTCTCAGCCTATACTCACCCCATTACTGTATCCCCAGCATTAAGCAGGTGTCCCAGGTGTGTGCGACAGAAATACTGCTGGTCATTGACCCCAAGGTCACTCATCCTGGCAACCCATAGGTCAGCTAGTACATGCTAAAAATAGAATTGCATATTTATGCATAGATTTGACCCAATGACAGCATCAATATTGGTTGTTTATGTTTGAGTGATGGGCACTTTACACTAGATCAATTTTCTACTATTATAAACAAGGCAGTAAATAAATAATGCTGTTGTCTATGGATGTATTAATGTTGTATTTATTTAAATGTAAGTGTACTGAATTAGATGAATAATTAAAAGAAAGATGTCACATTTTTGTTTCCAAAGAAAACCACAATCTATTAAAATGAGTAAAACAGCAACAAACATTCTTTCAAAATTTCTCCCCTGTGAAGAGACAAACCATTCTATATAGATCTGAAATGAAGACACAGATATGTACAATCTGAATTTAACAACATAAATATTGTTCTTCCCCCCGCCCCACACACCCCTGATGTTTGTCAGGAATACTAAAGTGTTTAAAATTATTGATGGCTGCAAAAGGTTGTGATGTACTGTTGGATCAATTCTGTGCCTGAAAATATCCATCCTACACATCTAAGACTGAGTGATTTATTTCTCTGGAGACTGGACATTTTCTATCTATAGGAAACATCTAAGAGTGAACAAAAGTCTAACCAAAACTTGTCTCTAATCATCAATAATATGGTGTGAGACATATTCAAATTTCAAATTCATATGATGCAAAAAACATTTGCCCTGCAGCCTGGGACAAACTAATGAAGGATCAGAAACATTTGTGGAGGATTTCTTTCTTTGGTTAATAAATATCTACAAAAAATTAAAATGGATTAATATTCTCCTGTAATCCAAATTGCTCAGAACACTGTAAACTACTCTGTCTTTTTAGTAATCTGATGTGTTGTTGTACTGTGACAACAGTCACTTCATGAGATATTTATCATGTGTCAGTCACGTGATAAATCCACACATGCTCAAGTCACATGACCAAAAACCATTTAAAATGAGCAAAGTGGCATCTGATTCATTACTCATTTTGGGCACTAAGGTAACAGTTTGAATTTTGAACGAATTCTTTTTTTGGGGGGGGGTGGGGGGGTAATGAATGTTCAGAAAATTCAATCCTCCACAACTAATGGTATTTTGAACTGAGCACTATAGTAAACAGTTTGATATTTACAGAATTTAATTCCTTTTTAGTGGTTAACAATTTTCTACAAAATTAAATCCACCACCAAAATAATCAGTATATTGGGCACTAGGGTAAACAATTTTATTTGTTTGTAATGAATATCGACAAAATTAAATCCAATATGAAAAAAGTATTTTGGATCAGTAACTAAGGTAAACAGTTTGCCATCTCAAAACTGTATCCCCACAAAATTGGCCATTTAATCCAAAAAGGGATAAACTTTCATTTCAGTGAAAATTTCATTTTTACAGTTTAAATTTAAATCATTCAATGTTACTTGCCCAAAATTTTATATTAACATGAAGCATAAACTTGTGTCTTTGTGCATTTTTTTATTAAAATCTAAATTCCTAAAGATTAAAAAAAAAAATCTGATCTGTCAGACCTTTGTTACTCGACTAATGCTCTGGGGCATTTACTGCAGACTATTCCACTTAAATTTACATGAAGGGGGAGGGATCACTATTTTTAACGTTATTGCAACAAGAAAATTAAACAGAACAAGAGTACTGTGGTCATTAAATTATGTGCCCACCCCAAGCATACTATGTAGGTGTTAGATTAAGTACTGCTTGCCAGACTCTGGAGATTATTGACCAATGTGTATCAAAGACCTTGACCTTTGGTCAAGGTATATGGTCTTGAACAAAACTTACTGTGTAGATATCATTTTCTTACTAGAATTACCCTGACCATGACCTCCAATTATAATTAGAGGTCCTGGTCAGGGTAATTCTAGTAAGAAAATTATCAGACCCCAAAATCTACAGTTTTTTTTCCTTACTCCAAGTTATTAAAGTGCAAGTCATCCACAAAGTTTGGTCAAGGAGCTTACTCAAGAATAAGAGCTTTTGATCAAAACCTACTTTTCCTTACATCACAATGACCTTGGCCTTTGACCTTTTGACTACAAAATTAATAAACTTCTTTCTAACCTTAAGTACAAGCCCTCCTCAAACTTTGGTCAAGATATGTCTAAAACTAGTTATTATGCAAAAACCCCTTTTCTTCTTTTAGTCACAGTGGTCTTGACCTCTGACCCCCATAACACTAGGCTTCTTTTTTATCAAAAGTGTTAGCCATCCACAAATGTTGGCGAAGGCATATGGTAAAAAATTTATTTTTTGTTGCAGAAACCATTTTTCAGCCACATTTACCATGACCTGTGACCATCTGACTCCATAATCAATAAGTTTTTTCTTTACTCCATGTGCAAGCCACTAACAATGGTTAGTGCAGGTCTGTGATGTAGAATTAAAAATACTGTGCAGAACCAATCTGTCTTCTTTCAGTAAGAGTGACCTTGAACTTTGATCTTTTCACTCCAAAATGTAAGGGCTCTTTCCTTACTTCAGTGCAAGCCATTCACAAAATTTGGTCTCGTTCTGTGACATAAACTAATGATATCAGGCAAGAACCAGTTTTCTTCTTTCAATCAGTAACCTTAACCTCTGACCTTTTGATCCCCCAAATCAATAGGCTTTTTCCTTACCTCAAGTGCAAGTGATCCAAAAAGTTTGGTAAAGGTAGATGATGTAAAACTAAAGTTACTGTGCGAAAACAGAAAAGGTAACAGATGGATGGATGGATATCATAACAATATACTGGTGTTATTATATAATTTTTAAAGCTAGAAAATCCATATCATAAGATGTACAAATTGAGCAGTTTTAACAAATGTTGACTGTAATTTGTACCATTTCTCCTTAATTTCCAATGCATCAACTTTCTAGACAAGCACAGAAAGAAGCTGAAGCTTACCTTAGTAGAAGAGGGAATTTTGTGAGGTTTTTCTTTTTCTGGCACAATGTCCACCTGCATCACCATGTACTCTGTCAGCTGTTTTGGGGAACACAGCTGGGTGAATGGTGCTCTCCAATAGGTCTGCCCACTCATGTCAGCAACTGTTAGAATGAACATTTCCATAAATTTAGAAAGTAAAATACACATACTGTCCACGAGAAAAGCTGTAATCCCTAAGCATATTTACTTTATTTTAATTCATTCATTTTTCTATTTATGTAATAAATCTCAAATACAGAACAATTCTATATCAAAGGGACTATGAAATTCTATATCAAAGGGACTATGAAAAAGGCAGGCACTATCGTACAAGAAACTTTCATGCACATGTGTAGAAGATTTGAAGAATATCTTGTTCCAGGGGAATATATTTATAGCTGTTTCCCTTCCTTTCCAAGTAATACAAGTCATACAATTAAAATAATAGAATGGAATAAATTAAAACAATTGTGATTATTTTCAAAATCATGAAAGCTGCCATTTTTACCTTTTAGGTGAGTTTTATAGTGACTCATAAATGTAGGAGCCTGTTGCTATCATGTCTCGAAGTAAAACTGGCAAGATAATATGACTACTTGTAAGCAAATGGTAATTACAGAATGATTAGCAAAACTAACAAAAGTCAACTTTCTAATATAAGAATTTTCCAAAGTATTAGAAACAAGCATTTTCAGTGAATTTTGTCCCCCACCTATTCACCTATTGTGGTAAGGTCACTCACTTATAAGTTGAGTCCAACTGCAAACTGCATAGACCCAGACCAGCCATCACATATTATGCTGGTAAATCTAGGTCTATACAGTTTGTTAGGAGTAATCAACAGAACAAGCAACACAGGCCCTGATCTGCTGGCGCATTATGCCATGGCATATCAGGATCTATGTTGTTTGCAGTTGGACTTGACTTGTGAGTATATATGGTATATAAATTTGACAGAGACAATTGTGACAGATCTGTGGAATTATTAGGCAGGCATAGACAGATCTGTAGAGTTACTAGGCAGGCATAGACAGATCTGTAGTTACTAGGCAGGCATAGACAGATCTGTAGAGTTACTTGGCAGGCATAGACAGATCTGTAGTTACTAGGCAAGCATAGACAGATCTGTAGAGTTACTAGGCAGGCATGGACAGATCTGTAGTTACTAGGTAGGCATAGACAGATCTGTCGAGTTACTAGGCAGGCATATCAAGTCTCCTTCTCAAAGGTTATTACAGTAAAAGTGCGGAAAAGGGAAGAAATCAGTGACCTTGACTTTGAAGATAAAACCTTGACTTTAGTACAAGAGATGCCATCAAATAGAGAAACAAATTTCTACAGTAAAATATTTCTTTCATAATGTTAGATATGCATCCACTACCATGCAAATCCAGCCATCTCAAGCTAACAAGACTGCCATGTCCTTTGGCTTGATTTAGCAACATAAAAGATAAAATAAAGTTGTCTGCTTACCAAGGTGGAAGTCAGATGAGAGTGACCTCACCTTGGATAAAGGAATTGCTGCCAAATCCAGTCAATCATCAGTTACTCCTGTAATGGATGTGCATGCTCTACCAGGGATGAACTGCAGGAAGGGTTTGGATGGAAGTGTTATCAAAGAAACTTTTTTAACTATAAAAATTGGTTTCTTCTTTAAATGCATTACCTGATCATATGTTAAAAGAATAGGAAAGAGGATGGAGTTACATCCACTTATCCTTGAGTTGGCCCTGTCTCTGGTCTCCTAACATACAAAAAGCAGCTTTGAGACATGTGAGATATAGGCTATGATTAGCTGTTTTAATCCTGCAAATCCAGTGAAAGTCAAGTAGCCCATTCTGCAGCAAAGCTGATGAACTACATGGAAAAGTTTTGCTGATGATATAGATTCCACCAGCTTCACCTGTGCCCTATGGGATGAAAAGTCTCTGAGGTAAAAGCTAGAGTATTATCGTATTATCTCTAACCTCTATGTCATGGCTTGGATGATGTCAGTTAGGGAGCAGTTGTATGTGTGGTGGCCATATTGGTGGTATGATTGGCACCATTTTATTTAGGTCACACTAGATATCACCAGAAGTCTTTCAGTGAAAACCCCATGTTGATATGACGATTCATACAGGCACAGTAGTGATAACAAGATTTTCAAGATGGCCACCGTGATATACATATTGGCTGTCTGATTTCATTAAGGACCAACTAGATACCATAAGAAGTGTTTTTGTGAAACCCCATGTCAGTATGACTTTTTGTTCAGGAGGAGTAGCGATAACAAGATTTTAAAGCTGGCTGCTGTTGTGGCCGTATTGGGAGTCAGATCGACACCATTTTCATTCAGGACCAAAGTCTTTTAGTGAAAACCCCATGTTGATATGATCATTCATTCAGGTGGAGTAGCAATAACAAGATTTTCAAGATGGCCACCACATTGCCCATCTTGGACATCAGATCAGAACCATTTTAATTTATGACTAACTAGACATCATAAAAAGTCTTCTGGTGAAAACCCCATGTCAATATAACTTTCCGTTCAGGAGAAGTAGCAATAACAAGATTTTCAAGATGGCTGCTGTGACAGCCATATTGGACATCATATTAACACCATTTTCATTTAGGATCAACTAGATATCACAAGAAGTCTTTCAGTGAAAACCCCATGTTGATGTGACCTTTAAATCAATAGTAGTAGTAAAATAATTTCAAAATGGCCAACTAGACCGTGGGATGAATGTGTATGTAAAGTTTCATGGCAATCCACCAAGTAGTTTAAGAGAAGTGATAACAAACTTGTGCTAATGGACAGATGGACACCAGCAGACGAACAACAGACCATCCCATAAACTCTGCTGGTCTATAATCAGTAGAGCTAAAAAATCTAGTACCTCAATGTACACATTGGTCTTCAAGAGAAATTCTTAGAATAAATATGCACAATAATGTCAAGCAATACATAACTGATGTAGAGAACACATTTTCAGTAAACATCATCTTCATTATAACTGTTTTATACATATTTGCCTATATATTCTAATTGCGTATTTATCAATACAATAAAGATAATAATAAGTGATGTTTGCAAATATGATTTCTGAATATTAGTCCATTTAAAAACCCACTGAATGCACTCAACTGTTTTCACTAACCTTACATATTGTTCTAAATCACTAGCCTGCTGTCCTTTATTTCAGGATTAAAAAATCTAATCAAATCTTTGTACAAAATGAGCCCAAACAAGTTGAAACATTTAATTATTTCCAAGGTGACCTTCTTTCATGTGTGTAAACACTCAGTAATTGGCTTTGTTTGGTTTGGTTTGGTGTTTTACAGCACAGCAACACAAGTGGGTTATTTAGTGCCCAGGTAATTGGAGCAAAGTGCCTTGTCCAAGGATGCACCATGGTTGCAGACCCCCGAGATGATCCAATGGTAGAATTCAAATCGAACAACACTCTGCTGCAAGTGCACTGCCACTGATGTTGAGATCAAAGGTCAGGGATCTCTGTTTGAACTGCCTGGGGTCACATCCTCCATTCATATCAAAAAAGTCAGCACTTGGGTTTTGTTTAAATGTGTAATGTGCAGATACATGCATGTAATAAGTTTACTTCTCCAAATAGCAATCAAACTAGTGTTCAGTATTGACACAACTGTAACCTGATACATTAATTTTCGTGACATATTGGCGAAATGAACACCCAAAGTAAACATGCTAGTTACCATGCGGACTTTAAGTTACATGTCTTAGAATATGCAGAAGTTCATGGAAAAAGAGTCACTGAAAAGAAATTTCATGCATTGGAAAAATTGCACGAACAATTGTATAAAAAATTTAATACAGACTAGCTGAAACAGAAGGTTTTGCCCAGAGATAAAGGTGCCAGAGGAATTAATCAAATTCCATATGTTGAGATGAAAAAGAATTAACACCAGTAGGTGTGAGAGTTCAGTAAATCTAGATTAAGCATAGCATTGTTGGTGACCAGAGCGAAGTCTTTGACTATATCTCTGGACAAGATATAGTCAAAGACTTCGCTCTGGTCACCATCCATGCTATGCTTAATCTAGATTTACTGAACTCGCACACCTACTGGTGCTAATTCTTTTAACAAGGAAGTACAAACTTCCCTGGGAATTCTGTATGTGAATCTTTTTTGTGCTTTTATTTGTATTGTACTTATTCTTGATATGAGATATTTTTCTTTTTTTTTGTCTTTCTTTCTTTCTTTCTTTCAAAAAATCAATTGCCTAATTTGTAATATTCAGGTATATTTATCAATGATTATAGGAAAAACAGAAGTTCAGTATTTGCTATAAAGTTGAATGCAATTTTAGATGAATCAGTGACATAAGCCACTTGTTTTGGGTCAAATAAAGGGTGTGACTTGTCTATAAGAGTGACTTATCTATGAGTATATACAGTAATACTTGCACCTCATGTTGACAGCTCGCGACCCAAGCAAGCAATGATTGGCTAATTGTTCAGTCTACTTGAAAATGGTGGCACACTTCACACCTTATAATACTTGGGACTATTACTGAGGAAATTTGAAGATACGAAGCACAAGTTCTTGAAATTATTTGCACAAGGGCTTCAGTAATCTCATTTGAATCTACCACTTAAGCTGAAACAGTTTAATCTTACACATAGTTAGATGATTATGTGTGGCTGTTCTTACAGTTAAACTTGGACTTCAATGACACCAACAAACTGTGTCGATGTAGGTATTTTCTTGATTGGATATAACAGTATAAAAAAAACGATGTCAAGAGCTGGATTCTAGAGGTAGCGGAGCATCTTCCTAACATTAATGTAATCAAAGGAGAAAAACCAAACCAATTCAAAACAATGCCTCCCTGTGACCTTGACCTTCAAACTTATTATCCATCAATCTCTAGGAATATTCCTTTTCCCATTATGCATATGTGGGCAATGTCTGATGATGACCCCTTGATGAAAACGGATATTTCTCTTAAAAAAAAACTTTTAACCAAATGAGGAAAGCCAGCTGACTGGATAGACAGATGGATGGATCAACTGATATTCATCAAAGTCCAGACAGTAAAAAAATAATGCTCCTAATTACAGAAAAGAGTGACTTGTCTGAAAATGGATACAACAAATGTATGCTTAGAACAAAGTAAAATCTCATAATCAATGAAGGATAATATTTGCATTTTAATAGGGATATACTGAATTAGGGATACAATTAAGCAATTTTGCTGGTTCTGAGAGGTTGGCTGTAAATTTGATTTACTGCAGATGCATACAAGTAGAAGAATTCAACAAACGGATTCTTCAAATTCAAAATCACATTTTTTTTTTAAGTCAAAGTGTAACTTTCAACAATATAATAAAAAAAAAATAAAAAGTCCTTACTTTGGAGTGTGTTTGGATCTATGAAATGTATCATCAGAGCAACTTTGCAACAAACACAAATGGGATTGATACATCCTAGATTCTGGGCGACCTTTGGTGGCAGACAAACAACACTGTCCTGAAATAGTATAAAAAATCTTTTTAAAAAAAAAAACAAGTTACAAACCCTGAAATGGGCAATTTTACCAGTGAAAGAAAAACAGATTGCAAATGGAATGAACAATGAATGCAAATGAAACGATGAATGCAATTTAAAGGAATGGAGAAAACAAATGCAGAAACATGAATGATAAATGAAAATAAAAGTCTCTCAAAGGGACTGATGCTCCACTGTCCAAAAAGAATTTCCAGAAATTCAAGATAAGACCATTTCTTTTTATTAACTGCTTAGTGTTGAAACTATCTTTGGTATTCTTGAGTTATAAGATTTTCAAATTATCCACTATGGCAAACACATCAGATGTTAGATCAGCACTATTTTCATTTAGGACCACCATTAGAAGACTTGTGGTGAAAACCCCATGTTATGACCATTCCTTCAGTAGAATTAGCGACAAGATTTTCAATATGTTCTTTGTGGCAGTCATATTTTTAGGACTGATTGGCACCATTTTCCTCAACGACCAACTAGACATCATAAGAAGTCTTTTTTTGAAAAAGCCCATGTTGATAAGACCATCCATTCAGGAGGAGTAGCGATAACTACTAAAAATAGTTGTAGAATATTTGTCAGGAAAATGTATTTCTTATTTTATTAAAATCAAATAAAGATTGTAAAGATACAAACACTGGTGATCATGCCATCACATCAATGCTGATTGTGCTTTATGTCCGACTTAACAAGACCAATGTCACAGCTTGTAGGGCATAACAAATCTATCAGTGTAAAGAATCAAGTCCTAGAATCTCTCGTGAAAGGGATTTAGAGAATGGAAATTTAGCAGCAGCTTGAAAATTATTGATTTTCCAAAATCATTAATTTCATTCTGTTTTCATTATCATTCATTGCTTTGCATCTGTTTCTTTGAAATGTGTTCATCATTTCTTTTTGTTTGCATTCAGTCTGCATTCCAATTGCATTCATTCTGCATTCTGTTTCCATTTCACTGGTAAAATGACCCATTTCAGGTTCTATATATAGGAAATATTCACATCTGTTGCCGGAATAATTCTGTCAGAGCCAGAATAATAATGTTGTCAGAGCCAGAATAATAAATGCTGTCAGGGCCAGAATAATGCTGTCTGAACCAGAATAATGCTGTCTGAATGAGAATGCTACTGTCACAGCCAGAATAATACTGTCAGAATGACAATGCTGCTGTCACAGCCAGAATAATGCTGTCTGAATGAGAATGATGCTGTCACAGCCAGAATAATGCTAGAAGAGCGACAATAATGCTGTCTGAACCAGAATAATGCTGTCAGAGCTGGAATAATACTGTCAGAGACAGAAGCTGAATATTCCATTTGAAAGATCAAAATTGCCATTGAACAAGCTTGTTCTCATCAAATTTTTTTTATAACCCAAATATTCCTTTGTAATGAATGTTGTTTTAATGAGAGTTGACGGTCTAATTATCATTATTACTATTAAAATTGAGGATTTTCATGTAGAAATGAAAGAACATTGAAATCTGTATATTCATTTTCCTCTTTCTTTTCTTTTCTCTCTACCTCGTACTTCTACTTTTCTTTTTATTCAAATTGACTTGTACATATTTTTTATAATAATTTGTCAGGCAATGCAAGTCTTACTTATTAAAATACACTTGTGTAAGGTGTGTATATCCTGAACTTCATTTAAATTCAAATTTTAAAAAAAAATGATACATGCACTTTTTAAGTCTATTTTTAATTTAGACTGTGAGTTGTATCTGCAGATTTTTTAAACAAAATATTTTCAACTAAAGGAATGGTAAGCAATTGGCTGACATAAATATATCCCTGCATCTCCCGCATCCCACCACTATCCCCGTGATGGTAGCAAGTCTATAATAAAAATAAACACACCAAGATGGAAATTTTTTAATAAATTATGTTTCTCCAAGAATACTTACCTGATCACAATAACATTAGGGATTACTCTCTGCTATCTCTGAATCCAGACCTCCAAGAAAGACAAGAAACATCTTTCAGACCTCCAAGAAAGACAAGAAACATCTTTCTGTCTATATATCATATAGGCAAAGGGAAGTAACTCTTACAGATTAACTCCCCTAATTCCCAATAGGTGGCCACCATTATCCCAGCTCTAACCAGTTAAAACTTGAGCAAAACCTTAAATAGGAACTTGCATTTGCATGAAAGGGTGGGAAGGATTGATAGTAATGTAATCGGGTTAACTATTTTCAGAGAAACATAGTTTACAAAAAAATATTCTTTTTCCATCAAATACATAACCCGATCACATTAACATTAGGAGAATAGTAAGAGCAGGAGGAGCTGCTTGAGCATCGAACCCTCTGCCTACATCACCCTGTAGGAGCATGATGACTGCTCTACTGAAAGGATGAACTTCTGCTAACGTGAGGTTAGCACAACCAAAGATCAGGTTTTGTATACATGTGAGGGAGATCCCTGTGGAATCCAACACATGGTTATTGCCTTACATTCAAAAGTTTCTCAGGCAAATTCAGCAAAGGTTTCAAGGTCATGCCTGGGGCTGAGATTGTGCTGTCATGATCTAGTGGCTTGATGAGATTTAGCTCTCTCCTTTGCAAGGTAATGTCTTGCAAATAGAAGCTGGAGAAAGTAGACTGGGCATGCTGGCCAACTGACTCCGCTATGTATCAAAATGAGACATCATGTTCAAAAGTCAGGCTCATGGAAATCACTTGTACTTCATAAGCCAAAATCTTCATGAGTCATACCTGATCCTGTGAGAGTTCAGAGTACACTGATCTAATAACTCCCTTTAGCCAAGCAGCCAGCACTTGTGGAGCTATGTCTTGCTTTCCTGCATTAACCAGTAGGAATAGCTTTTGACAGTCGTTGCAGACATTCTCTGTGTGCTTCAGATAGCATCTGAAAGAGCATGCTGGGTCCTGCAGCTTTGCAGCTCTCGATGGATCAATCAAGGAGAGAGAGTGGACATTTATTTGTTGGTTGCCTACCGACGGTAACCTGTTCTTAGACACAAAACCAGATTGTGTCATTAGTATGACTGAGCTGTCAGAACGAAACTGCAAGTAGTTCAGATCCACGGGCAGTGCATGCAGTTCACTCATGCTGCAAACTGAAGCTAGTGCTATCAGGAAGCAAATCTTGTATGATAACTGCTTCAGCAAGGTGGAAGATAGGGGCTCGAGTTGAGCTACATCAAGACCAAGGAGAGGTTCCATTTTAGGAACAAGGTAAGCAAACATGGCATGGATATGTTGAAATTGGACAGCAAGTCGGAAAGGTCCTTGTTGCAACCAATATGCTGAGATCATGGAATGGAAAAGAAAGAAGTTTGCCAGTTGGGGGATGGAGAATAAGAGTAGTGTGACATTGTTAACATGACACCAGTCACTGAAAACACACAACTTCCCCTCGCATGCATTTAAAGTGGAGGACCATTAACTGTCGCGATCCTCTCCACAATTGAAGCACCAAACTCCTTTTCATGCAGGGCAACCCTGACAAGAACCAGTTGTGAAGGAGGAGTTTCTCCAGACACAGATGGAACAATGGCAATCTTGGCAACATGAGCAGAGTGGGGATCACTATGATTGTCCTGGGTACATCTATTGCCACATTGAGTAGATTCTTAATTCAGGATTTGTCCCATCGAAGAGGGCAATCAGAAATCTGTTCAGTCCATGCCCTCATTTTCTGGAGCAGTTTCGGTATTATAACTGCTGGAGGGAAGGCATATGCCCATATTCCCCCACAGCTGATTGAAAGGGTGTCAATGGCCCATGCCTCTGGGTCTGGGAATGTCTGACATTATCAGTGCCATCTTCCTTTTGGATGTGTTCCACCCAAGCATGGGAGGCACTGAGAATGGCTTTCATGTCCAGAAGACTGATGTGAAGAGCTTTCTCTTGCAGTGTCCACTCACCGCCGACCATTACAAAGTCTGGTAGCAAGTGTGCTCCCCAACCCATAGCAAGTGTGCTCCCCAACCCAACAAACTGGTGTCTGAACAGATTGTGATTTCCCGATGTGGGGTTTCTAAAGGTATTCCCACCGCTATTCATTTTGGTCAAGATCTTAATCTGGTAATCCAAATGGCCTGAGATTGGATGCCATTGTGACAAAAGGGCCATCTGCAGAGGGTGCACGTAAAGGCAGTTGATATATAACAGGTATGCAGCCACAATGAGCACACCGAGAAGTTGAAGAAACCCCCTCAATGAAATGAAGGTTCTGGCATATGCCTTCGACGAGACATGAACAATACTGTCAGTGCATTTGGGAGGATGACGAACCAGGTTGATACAAGTAAGAAACTCCATACCTAGAAAAACAAAATGTTGAGAAGGGACAAGATTCAACTTCTCCACATTGACTATCCACCCTAAACTGCAAATGAGGTTGAGAAGGTTATTCATATCATGAACCAAAACCGAACTTACCGAATGTTTATAGTATATTGTCCAGGTATGCCACCATTGCTGTGGAGGAGGATGTCCTGAAGTGGGATACGACACAGTCCAAGGTCTTAGTGAAGGCCCAAGATCGTGGCCGAATGGAAGGGCATGGAATTAGTACATTACCCTACAGTAGCAGAAGCAAAGGTATTTGTGTGATCCTGAGTGAATGGCTACATGGAAATACGCATCGGACAGGTCGAGACTGATCACGTATTTACTGCATCGCACAGACAGACAGATGGACATTGCCATCTCCATCTTGAATTCCAGGGTTGTAATAAAATGACTGAGTCTGCTGAAGTCTATGACAGGTCTCAATTTTCTGTTGGTTTTTGTAACCAGAAAAAGTCTGGAATAGAAACCCAGTCCAGTTTACAGACTACCTGGATGGCCCACGTTATGAACAAAGGCTCAATCTCCTTCTGTAAAACATCTGCTTTGGTGAGATTGCTGCCATGAAAAGGGATGACAAATGTGGTGGGGACTGGATGAACGAGATCTGAAGCCCCTCTGAAACAACTTGGATGGCTAAATTGATTGCCAGAAATAGGTTGATCCAAGTCTGGCTGAGCAGAAGGAGGGTCATCAGCCGGCAGGAGGAATGGCAAGTTATTGATGGTTCACAGGAGTCTTGTGGAGGAGAAACCTTGTTTTCTCTCTCCCTTCGCAGCCTGCCTGCACAAGTTAGTGGCATATGGCTGCCTATAACTTGCTAGGCCAGGAAAAGGTTGCTGTTGTTGCTGAGAATTACCCCTGCGACCTTTCTGGTGCCCATCATCCCTTATCTGGTATGTCCTCTGATGGAGTTGTGCAGAGACAGTGGCTTGTATGGGGAGCTGAAGGGGCAGCTGCCGCCTGCTTTCTCACCTCAATTCGTCCTGCAAACAGGAGGAAGGAACCAAAGAGGAGGGAGCACAAGTTTGCCACATGGTGGGGTTTAAGAGAAGAAGATTGCAGGAGTGTATCTCTTCTTATTAAGTCAAGGTTACAAGAGACTGTTAGGGCATTCGCCATCACATGGTAATCAGCCCTAATGAGTGCCTTATCTAGGCTACGTACATCTGAATAATAAGCATCAGTATGTGATTTGTACCAATGTGGTGAGAAAGTAGCAGGCAAATGACTGACTGAAAAGTATCCAATGGAGGCAAAATTCTGTACATCTCTTTGATTGCCATCTTAAAACTAAATTACATCCTTTCCACAGTTGGATTGAAATGTTCAGGCGTCTAGGGGTATAGCATTCCATGACAATGCAGAATTGTCACTATGCGTAAAAAAAGTTCAACCTGTTGGATATGCTCATAGTGCTCGCCGAGTCGAGTGGTCCGGCTGGGGAATGCTGGTCTGGTGCAGTCAATTGGGGCTGGGCCAGAGGGCTTCAAATGTAATGCCGGTTTGCCATGTACTGGTATCATGGATATGGTCGGTTTGGCTGGCCGGCCAGCCAGTCTGCTGGGCATAGGACGTCGTCACTGCAGCAACTGTCAAGCAACGTACTATTTGCCAGTCCAAGATGACAGATTCATGACTGCTGATTGATATCACATGGACAATAATCACCAGTACAAATGCATAAATATGAATAAATTCACTGGGAACAATGCAAATGTTGTATACACCAGATATAACAACCTTTTGACTTACTACCATACTTAGCTGTGTATAAGGCACACTTTTTTCACCTAATTTTCTTATGTTTAATTGGGGATGCTCGCTTTATAGAAGAACCATAAAAAAAAAAGATTTTTTCCAGGTCGATCTGATGAAAGGATGAAGGCACTATAGCTGCCTATATGGGTCACATTCACTCCTTGTGAAATATTAAATCCATTGCACGTTGCATTGTAACTATATTGTTTACCGGTACTAGCCTTATTAAAGAAATAAATAATGTTTAAAAACCTTGATAGTCTTGTTCTTTGATTGCTTATGTTAATAAACTCAGTTTCATTTCACATCACTGTAGCATTTTGTTCTGCGCCTCAACCGGAAATACATGTACATAACGACTGGTAACCTGTTTTGTTCTAAAGCTATGCAAAGTACCTCATTACAGCGGAACAAATATGATGATTACCTTACCTGTACCATAAATGTTCGGTATTCCATAACTGTGCATCTAATACATTGTTTTTTCATTTATTCTTGGTTGAATTGAAATATAATATTTAGAATTCAAGCAGTGTTAATGTTCTCATCAGATGCACCTTTAGGGGACATATTTTTTGCAATCACGGTTTGTCTGTTATGGTAACACTGACACATTGTGAAACATAATAATCAACTAATGTTTGGATTTTTTTTTTTTTGTCTTTGGAAAATAAACTTGGTTCTTAGTTTTATTTCTCATCTTAAATGATAGTATTTTATATTTTTTTGTGACTATACAGTGATCAATGCTTCATTGACTCAGTGTGGTCTTTTCACGGTTATCAGTGGAATAAATATACGATTACTGTACCTGCAAATGTTCAATATTCAATAACTGTGGATCTAATTAATGTTATCATTTATTCTTGTTTGAACTGAAATGTAATATTTAGAATTCAAGCAGTGTTAATGTTCTCATCAGAGGAACATTTATGGGACATATTTTTCGTGACTATGGTTAATCTGTGTCGGTAACACTGGTACATCATGAAACAAAATAATTAATGTATGAAGTCGGAAAACATTCTTTTTTTCTCTTTGGAAAATAAACTTGGTTGTTAGTTTTATTTCTCATCTTAAATCATAGTATTTTATATATCTTTGCAACTATACAGTGAGCAATGCTTCTTTGAACTCAGTGTGGTCTATTCAGGGCATTCAGGGCCAGCTAAGCTTTGATGTGTTAAACAAAGTTACAATGGTTTGTCTAGGTAAATTTGCAGACATTTCGAGATAAATTTACAATTTATTTACTTTTCTTCGAAAAAAAGCTTGGTTCTTTGTTTTATTTTGAATCTTAAATCAGAGTATTTGATATATCTTTGTGACTATACAGTGAGCAATGTTTCACTGAACTCAGTGTGGTCTATTCATGGCATTCAGCAACGGCTAAACTTTGATGTGTTAAACATAGTTACAATGGTTTGTCTAGGTTAATTTGCATTTTATTTACTTTTCTTTGGAAAATAACCTTGGTTCTTTGTTTTATTTCTCATCTTAAATCATATTATTTGACATATCTTTGCAACTATACAGTTATCAATGCTTTATTGACTCAGTGTGGTCTATTCATGGTAATCAGTGCCGGCTAAGCTTTGATGTGCTAAACATAGTTACAATGCTTTGTCTAGATAAATTTACAATTTATTTACTTTTCTTCAGAAAATAAGCTTGATTCTTTGTTTTATTTCTCATCTTAAACCACAGTATTTGATTCTTCTTTGTTACAGTATAGTGAGCAATATTTAACTGACTCAACGTAGTGTTTTTAAAGGTAATCAGCGTCGGTTAAAGTATTGATGTGCCGAACATAATTAAGAAGTATTGTCTTGGTAAATTCTATCTAAGGCACTGAGTTATATCTCAGAAGTGTCATGATATGCCAAATAAGTATAAATACTGGACCTGAACTTTCACATAGCATCTTGTGTTTGATCCTGAAATGTCAGGAATGATGACAGATGAGGACATCATGACTTTTCAAGAGTGATGACGATAATGAGGGTTGTGATGCAATATACTAACTCCATAAAAAAAGTGAACCTTAAGATGGCCCTTTTAAGGGCCAACCATAAAATCAGGAAGATATACTTAAAAGTTTGCCACTTTTTCATTCTTTCTTTTAAGATATCTGTAAAAAAAAAAGTACTGGTCATAATCGGGTGCCGCGAACTAACAGGAAAGACTAGAGAAACAGTCTTGCGCTGGTTTATAGTAAAGAATTTTCAAATGTCATGTAACAAATGATGATCGGTGCACTAACCAAAATGGTCGACTGTTGTTGCACTACTAAACGGAGTGAAATTATCAAGATTTTTTAATTTATTATATCACATACGCATTATATGGTAGAATTATGTTTTTTTTCCCCTCATTCTAGGTTGAAAATAGGGGTGCACGTTATACATCAGTGCAAGTTATACACACCCAAATACTTATACCACTGAAAATAAATGATGGATGGTCAAAATTAAATATAAATTGCAATTGGATTCTTTATAGGCTTTGTTCAAAGTTGCAAGTGAAAGTTTAAATTGGTTAGATCCAGGATACCAGTGGCCACCTAGCGGGAACATGGGAAGCTAATCTGTAAAGTTACTTCCCTTCATCTATATGATATATGGAAGGAAAGACGCGTTTCATCTTTCAAGGAAAGCTGGATTCGGAGGTAGCAGAGAGTAATCCCTAATGTTAATGTGATTAAGTAATGTATTTGATGGAGAAATAGCAGGAATACAATGACTGGTCAACATGCATAGCTTATGATGAAGACCATGATATGTACAAAGTTTCACAGGAATCCAATGAAAACTGCATGAAAACTGCAGGAGTAGTTGCATTCACAAATTTTGTCATCTTGCATCCAGCTGTAAGTAAATAACTCTTTTAAAATCGATGGAGCTTAAAGATTTGTTATATGTGCATCTTGAGATGATAACCATAACATGTACAAAGTTTCATGGCAATCAAGAGAAATCTGCGAGGCAAGTTGCGTTTACAATATTCTGTCATACTCTACAACCAGCTCCAAGTCAAAAAGAGCAGTAACTCTGACAACAAGAGGTCCAAGAGGGCCTGATATCGATCACCACACATATTGGTCTAAAAGGCAAATGCAGTAATAAGGCAGATGCCTTAGGTTGAAGGACAGATCCATGTCAGGATAATTTGAAACTATCTGGTAGGAATTGGTGGTATTTTACATGTTGTTTAACTCTGTTTCTGTTTTGAGTAACTTCAGCAGGATTTAGTTGTGCATTGGCATATTTTTGTATGAATGTGAATATTGTTCATGCAAGGACTCTATCATATGTGGTCTGATATAATAAGGCAGTTTTGGAAAGTCATACTATTGTAGTCTGTTTTACATCTTTGTAACAACTAGCCATACTTGAAGGGTGTATCATTTGTAACAACTAGCCATACTTGAAGGGTGTATCATTTGTAACAACTAGCCATACTTGAAGGGTGTATCATTTGTAACAACTAGCCATACTTGAAGGGTGTATCGTTTGTAACAACTAGCCATACTTGAAGGGCATATCATTTGTAGGTTTTCCATCTGATTGCTATGGATGTAACACTTGTGACAGAGCATGTCCAAAGAAACATTCATACCAAGTTTGATGAAAACTGGCTAGGCTGTTCTAATAAAAAAGTTGAAAATAGGTTTTCCATGTTATGAAAGTCACACCATTACCACAGGAGCTACATTAGACATAATTTTGACCAAACATTTCCAAAGAAACATTCCTACCAAGTTTGATCAAAATTGGTTCAGCCATTCTGAAGAAGTCGAAAAAAGGTTTTCCATATCATTGCTAGGAAGCCACTGTTACTAGGGAAGGCACATCAAACAAAACAAAATTTTGTCCTATTAAAACATTCTTACCCAGTTTTATCAAAATCGGCTCAGCTATCCTGGAGAAATTAAAAATAGGTTTTCCATATGGTTGTTATGGAAGCCACAACACTGTTAAGAAATCCACACCAGACACAATTTTATTAAAGCATATTCTAAGACACACTCTTACAAAGTTTGATCAAAAATGACTCAAATGTTCTATGAAGAAGTCAAAACTAATTCTTCCACCCAACTGAAAAGGAAGCCACACAGCTATCCCCACACATAATTAGCATGTCCTAAGAAACATTCCTACCTAGTCTGATTAAAAATTGGAGCAGCCATTCTGGAGAAAAAGAAAAAAAAATAGTTTTCCACCAGTTGCTAAGAAAGCCACACCATTACCATGGAAACCACAACAGACACAATTTTGCTACAGGATATCCTAACAAACATTGCTACCAAGTCTGATAAAAACTGGCTCAGTCATTCTGTAAAAGTTAAAAACAGGTTTTCCATATGGTTGCTATGGAAGCCAAAAAAACTGCTAGAGGAGCCACTCCTGACAAAATTTTGATAAAGCATGTTTCAGGAAACATTAACACCAAGTTTGATTGAAATTAGCTCAGCTGTTCTAGACAGGAAGTCAAAAATAGATTTTCCAAGTGGTTCCTAAAGATGTCAGATTATTCACACCGCTGTTAAGGAACATGTCCTAAGAAACAATCCTACCAAGTTTGATCAAAACTGGCTTAGCATTCTGAAGAAGTCGAAAATAGGTTTTTGATTTTGGTTGCTATGGAAGCCACACCATTGCTAAAGGAAGCACCTAGAACATAATTTTGGAAGTACATGTCTTGAGAAACACTCCTACCAATATTTATTAAAATTGCCTCAGCAGCTTTTTTAAAAGTTGAAAAAAGCAATATTGATGGATGACACATGACAGACAAAGGATGCAGGGCCATACCATAATATAGAAGGATCACAATGATTTGTTAATATGCTCATCTTCAGTTTCACAGCAATTCACCATAAACTGTGGGGTTAGTTGTGTACACAAGATTCTGTTATACGCTGCATAACAAACAGTGTGGGAGGACTATAATTATTTTAAATGCGCATCTTCAAATGATGACCATAACATGCATAAAGTTTCACTGTGAACCAGTGAAAACTTTGAGACTTGTTGCATTCATAAAATTCTGTCATAAACTTCATAAGGCTCCAAGACTAAAAGGGCAATAACTCTATGAAAAATTTCAGGAGCAGTGATTTGTTGATATGCACATCTTCAAATGATGAACATAACATTTCCCAAGTTTCATGGCAATCCATTTTTATCTGTGAGACTAGCCACATTTACAAGATTTTGTCATACAGTAGTGGCAAGTCAAAAAGGTTAATAACTATGAACAAAATCACAGGATCAAAATGATTTGATGAGATGCACATTTCCATATGATGACCATACTATGTACAAGGTTTCACAGTGATTCTGCAAAAACTCTGAGACTAGTTGTTTTCCACAAATTCTATCATACATCACATTCTTTGATGAGACAAAAAAGGCAATAACTCTAAACAAATTCAGGGGGAAAGTGATTTGCTGATATGCGTATCTTCAGATGATTACCATAACATTTATCAAGTTTCATGGTGATCCACATAAAACTGAGACTAGTTGCGTTTAGAAGATTTTGACATACAATGCATTCACCATCAAGTCAAAAAGTGCAACAACTCTTATAAAAACTTTGTGAGCAAAGTGATTTGTCAATATGTGTATTATGTGCATCTTCAGGTGATGACCATAACATTTACCAAATTTTATAGCAGTCCATTAAAAACAGGGGGACTAGTTATGCTAACAACAGTGTTTGCCAGATGTAAGGAGAGATGAGTGGCCATGGATTCCTATATACCTCAACCTCTACAAAGGTGGTGTTATAAAAAGCTGTAAAAGGATCCCAAAGAAGATAACATACAAACCTTGCAAATGGGCACAATTTCTACAGAGAAAGTGTGCTTGTAGTTGAATGTGTTGTTGTGTATGTCATGGGACACCAACTCTTTAGCTGTCTGGAGTCTGCAAAATGAAGTACAGCAGAGATTTATATTATTGTTTTCTGTACTTAATAAACACTGTACATCATAGTATTTAACCAAAATTATGTACTTAATAAACACTGTACATCATAGTATTTAACCAAAATTATGTACTTAATAAACACTGTACATCATAGTATTTTACTGAAATTATGTACTTAATAAACACTGTACATCATAGTATTTAACCAAAATTCTGTACTTAATAAACACTGTACATTATAGTATTTAACCAAAATTATGTACTTAATAAACACTGTACATCATAGTATTTTACTGAAATTATGTACTTAATAAACACTGTACATCATAGTATTTTACTGAAATTATGTACTTAATAAACACTGTACATCATAGTATTTAACCAAAATTATGTACTTAATAAACACTGTACATCATAGTATTTAACCAAAATTATGTACTTAATAAACACTGTACATCATAGTATTTTACCAAAATTATGTACTTAATAAACAATGTACATCATAGTATTTTACCATAATTATGTACTTAATAAACACTGTACATCATGTTATTTAACCAAAATTATGTACTTAATAAACACTGTACAACATAGTATTTTACCAAAATTATGTACTTAATAAACAATGTACATCATAGTATTTTACCATAATTATGTACTTAATAAACACTGTACATCATAGTATTTAACCAAAATTATGTACTTAATAAACACTGTACATCATAGTATTTTACCGTAATTATGTACTTAATTAACACTGTACATCATAGTATTTTACCATAACTATGTACTTAATAAACACTGTACATCATAGTATTTTACCATACTTATGTACTTAATAAACACTGTACCTCATAGTATTTTACTGTAATTATGTACTTAATTAACACTGTACATCATAGTATTTTACTGTAATTATGTTCTTAATAAACACTGTATCTCATAGTATTTTACCATAACTATGTACTTAATAAACAATGTACATTATAGTATTTTACTGTAATTATGTACTTAATAAACAATGTACATCATAGTATTTTACCAAAATTATGTACTTAATAAACAGTGCATCATAGTATTTTACCATAATTATGTACTTAATAAACACTGTACCTCATAGTATTTTACTGAAATTATGTACTTAATAAACACTGTACATCATAGTATTTTACTGTAATTATTTACTTAATAAACACTGTACATCACAGTATTTTACCGTAATTATGTACCTAATAAATACTGTACATCATAGTATTTTACCAAAATTATGTACTTAATAAACAGTGCATCATAGTATTTTACCATAATTATGTACTTAATAAACACTGTACCTCATAGTATTTTACTGAAATTATGTACTTAATAAACACTGTACATCATAGTATTTTACTGTAATTATTTACTTAATAAACACTGTACATCACAGTATTTTACCGTAATTATGTACTTAATAAATACTGTACATCATAGTATTTTACTGTAATTAAGTTCTGCAAAATCTAGTGCACACAGTATATTCACAATATAAGATTTGATAACAATTATGGACAAAGTACACTTAGTCAATCAGTTTCAGTTCTATATTTTTACAATTTTCATGCTTTAAGAAAACTTTGTAATCAAATATTTTACATGGAATTTTAAACCAATTTTTTTCTTTAATTTTTACATTCGTTTGTGGAAGGCAAAACATTTTCTTTGCAATCTGTCAAAGAATCTTTTCCAAGAGCCAAAGGTAGATAACTCTGCTACCCTTCACTGTTGCCACCTAATTAATGTTCACTCAACCTAATAAAATCAGGAGTTATCTCTCATTAAACCAGGTCAACAATTACAGAGCTCACCTCTGTGAAACTTTTAGTAGTCTCCAGTAACCACTGTAACAATAATTATCATGCAGAAAGTAAGTTGAGATATGGCGATCTTGACAATGAGATGTTGGCCCAATGAAATGGGGGGGGGGGAAAGAGGTTCTCTAAACATTTTAACTTTTAATCTTTATGAAATTTAAAATGTAGACTCATAATTGACATTATATTGCCAGCTAACATGCCTTTAAACAACCTATGTACCCTAATATATTATTTGACAGCACATAACATACATATAACAATAGAAAAAGAACATTCTTTTCAGTAATATCAGAGGTACTACAATGTGTATACAAAAAAATAAAGATTAATGTTGCTTTGTATTATTATTTTTAAAATCATTTTTCTTAAAAACTGCTTCAGAAACTATTATTGTCCACTTCTGGAAGCCAGATTTTACTGGATAACATTCAAGGGCATCAAGTAACCTTGGAGACCCAGCCAGCAGAACAAACATAGTTTATGCACCAGTTATTGAATTGATTAGTCACTAAAGAGGAGGCTTCACATGAAAAGTAGGCTGTATACAGTCCACTCATCTAATTCACGTGCTCATTCAAATGTACAATACACAGTTAACCTGTTATTGGTAACTTGTCAAAATATACAATGTATAGTCATTAACATGGATGATGTACAATTGTCAACACATATGTATTCCTACTTCCAACTGCACTGCTCAGAAAATGCTTTCTGTGTTGGCTAGGATGTATATCACATGGAATAATCTATGTGGTCATAAACACAAATACTTAAACCATATCAGTATTGCATAAAATGAAAGTCACAGTGACCTTCTTTGGTTGTTGGGGTGTAGTACTAACAAGGATGTATCCTATTATTAAGTTTCATGATTGGAACATAAACAGCACCCAATAAATGCACTTCAAACACAAAATTTCAACAAAGGCACCCAATCATGAAATATAGGTTACAGAGACCTCTTTTGCAATAAGGATATTATAATTTATCACGATGCATGCACTGAAGAGGTTTCATGACTCTAAGTAGGATAATATGCATATAGCATGCCATTAACTCTCCAAGCTAAATGCAAAAACTTAACCAAAGTCAGTAAAAGATAAACTCTAGGTAATGACAAGCTTCTTCATACATATCATTAATTTTATGCTTCTAGTAAGTCAGTGAAGTGTAAAATATTGGTCTTAATGACCTACAACTGAAGTGAAAGAGTAGTGCTCATCACCTGTGGTCCTGAGTTAAATGCAAAAACTTAATCTAAGTTTTTACATCGTGAATTGTAGGTCACAATGACTTTTTCTTGTATGGGTGTGGTACTAAGAGAGATTTATGCAATCTTCTAGTTTATTGGTTCAAGCATGAATAGTAAAAATACAACATTTAACCCAAGCCAGTGAAGAATTAAATATGGATCAAAAGGACCTACAATTAAAGGCAGGTGCTTTGAAATCCACTCCAAGCTGTTGCCTAGGACCTAGTAAGAAAAATGGTTGAGATTCAGTGAAGCTGTGCATATGTATATGCTTGTATCTTTACGGTTGTTTGGGTTTTTTTTGTGGGTTTAATGCCATTTTTCAGCAGATGATGGGCTATACATGGCAGCCAGTATATTTGGTGGAGGAAGAACCTGGGAAAACCACAGGAAGAACCACCAACCCACGGGAAGCTACTGGCAAGCTTTCTCACATACCCATGCTGGCCGAACCGAGACTCAAATTGATGCGGACAGAGGTGAGATGTCAGTGATCTGTAAAGGCGAGTGACTTAGACCACTCGGCCACCAGGGGCCCCTTATCTTTACAGATGCCGACACAAACACAGACACTGATGCAGGGTGTAGAGGTGAGCTAAAAATGAATACATGTCAATCATGCATCGCTCATTTATTAAGTTGTTCAATTATGTATTATTCAATATCTGTAATTTAGAGTTCAAGGCATGTAAATACCTCCTATTGTGGAAGAAGATTCCAAGACAAAAGTTCATATAAGTATGTCTACCTGCTTTGGACTGATCATACTTTAAAAATAATTTGCACAAGCTAAAAGATGTAACTCTATCAAATTTGTTTTACAATTTATTTTAACAGGAAGTGTTATAAAAATGAAGCAAAAGAAGGTGTCTCCTTGTGTTGTTGAATAAAGAGAAATGAGCAGTACAGTTAAATATATGTATAACACCAACTCTGTGGACATGCTAGAAGCAATTTATTTTATTTTTTTATTTTTTTATTGCAAATCTAGAAATGTGTTCATACATCATGGATGCCCCTTCACAGTGCTTGAAAACCTAAATGCAGATCTTAATAAGAGTGACAAACAATGATAGCTTTCAATACCCTATCAGTCATGGGGGAAAAAAAAGTGTAAAGGGGTAGGAGGGTATAAAAACTGGTTGTTATATCAGGTAGTAACTATAACAAGTTTGACTTTGTATCACTGTGATTTGGTGACCCTACCTGCAAGGCACAACTGATTGTAGAAATTCCACCATTTTTTTTGCATCATCCTTCTTTGAGTAGTAAAAATCCAAACCATCTGAATGACAGAATGACAGAATATCAAAATAAGAAACTACATGCTAAAAAAAAAATCGTTTCTGAAGGTTATATTAAATACTGTAATTAACCTATTCAGTACCTCCAATATTCCAGACACCATATTTTCAAAAGTTTTAATAAATTTTGTAGTACAAAAAAGTACCAGACACCAAGTACTTCTTTTTAAAGCTGATGAAAAATAAAACATTCAAGTTATTTGAATAGATGACCATCAGACCATGATACCACTATGATTACTCATATTATCTCATGGATTAGCTGAAGGTGTTGTTAATAGGCAACAATAACAACAGCTGACATGCTCCACAAATTGCAATTATTCACTGTGATACACCCAAAGGCTTGACGTTGACAGAGACATATACAACATGTTATATATGTCTCTGATGTACACAATTCACATTCTCAGTAAAGTTGATTAACTTGTGGAAATAAAGTTTTTAAGCATGTATGCAGGTTATTATCTTTGCATTCCCTTATCCAGCAAGCTAAACTGGGTTGACATTTATCTGTGATAAATCAGTCAACATACACATGAGTTTTGCAACTTACTGTCATTTCACTATTATTGAAGGGAAGATGTTCCTTTGATAAGCACATTTTGGACTTTTACAAATAATGGTGTTCTACGATTAAATTCCTGAACCAGTTTAAGTGATCTGGCTCATTTACATATCTAGTGCAATCATTGCCATATTTGGAATTGTAGTGTTTACATCAATCAATCAATTTTTAAAGGAAAAAATGGATTATCTTTCAGATTTTCATTGGTAAGATAACATAAACAGTATGTATATCATTCGGGGAAACATTGTTTTCAAAGACAATCTTTATGTTATGAAACAATATTGATATTAAAACTGGTTCCAACCAGCAATCTGCATAGATTATTATAATCTGGGTCATGTTTGTAGATAAGTTTCTAACAATGATTAAGATTTGTTGAGCTTTAATCAATTAATTTTGTTAATACTTGACTCAAAGAGGTCTTGGGATCTTGCACAGCTTGTAAACTTGCACAGAATTTACAGAAATTGAAGTAGAGTAATTACATAATTTAAGGCCAGTTTGCACTCATCACAAAAGTCAGACCATGCACATGATGAACAAACTGACGTAGTTTTACAAACAAAAAACAAACATCAAAAATGCAACCAGAATTCCTCTTTGTAAAAGAAAAAACTGAAATATTATTGTGAAGGTGTTCTTTATTAGCAAGCAAGGATATAAAGCAACCCAGTTTACCTAGGCCATTTTCAACCAGCATTGAACTAAGCAGATGCACTGATACACTGACAATAAATATATTCATTTTCCAGTCAAAATATTAGGGAATACTGATAATCTTTATTAGTACATGAATTATTTAGACAGAAACAAAACTAATTATTTTTTAATATCCAGATATTTAGGTCAATGATGGTATTCTCTTGTGTTAGTTTTTATACCAAAAGATTGTAAGTTACAATATGTTATAAACCTTGATGTTCAATTTTCAATACAAAGTCTCTGCCATAACATGACAGATGCAACCCCAAACTATAGTTTCCTCTGGGACTCTTTGTAGCTTCTTCCCCAATCTAGATATGACTAAATAAAAGTACAATATTGCCAAAAATTGGATGAAAATTATTAAATTCTCTGAAATGCTTTAAATTTGCCAAGACTATTGTATAAACTTCCTCTTTAAGTGTTAGGCTTTCTTAATTTTAAGTCCACACCATTCTTCTTGGTGACCATGACTAGCTTCATCCAAATGCATGCTGGAATGCTGGATGAGTCTATGTTGTAGCAGGCAGAAACACCACAAGAAAGACCCAATTTGCTAAATGGTTACTTAGGGGCAAAGCCAAAGCAGTCTGAAAACTATGAAACAGCTCACTCCTGTATCCCAAAACTAATTCACTGATCCAAAAATAGAAGTGGGTGAGGGATCTCTATGATCAACATGCATCTACATCGCCAGCATTTTGTGGTGCAGAATTAACATTATGAAAGCCCATCATGTCAAATGGAAACAGATATGACACACTTGGCATTGTGATATGGAATGTTAGTTTTGAAAATTCAAAATATTTAAAGACTGAATCATTTTTGTCCAATTTTTTTAGCAATATTGTATTCTTTTATCACCCATGATCATACCTCTAGAACTAAACTTTTATACTTTTTTCAGTTGTGGTTATAAAAATGCACTGATGTAATCAAATAAATCCCAAGAAGTAAAATGATCCCTTGCTGTAAATATTATGAACTGAAGGCAGAACCATAACCAATGAGTAAGTACACTAATACCCTGTTACAACAATAGCCCTGCTATAACAATTTATTTGCACACATCCAAAGTTTTTTCTTATAGAGAGAGATTACAATACTTCAGATGTTCCTGGTGTATAATATTTGCTATTATGACAAATGTTTAATCTACAATATATACTTGCTTATAAGTCCAACTGCAAACTGCACAGACCCAGATCTCCCATTGCATAATGCACCGGCATATATGGGCCTATGCAGCTTGTCAGGAGTAATTAGCAGAATAAACAACATAGACCCTAATCTGCTGATGCATTATGCAATGGCAGATCATTGTCTATGATGTTTGCAGTTGCACTCAACTTACATGTGATTATATATGGTAAAACAAAAATTCCGCATATTTAGGAAAATGACAATTTTCAATATATTTCAATACATGGCCAATATATTTCAGTTTAATGCAAGGATATGAGACCTAATGGTTACATTATCCATCATCTGGCAACTTTCTACTCCTATATGTTTTGTGTTTGACGGATCAAGAGATATACAAATAAATTAGATAAGGGCTTCAAGGAAGGATACATTAGTATTCTAATTGAGCAATCCTTCTTGAATACATAATTTTTAAATTATTATTGTTATTAGACATGAAATCAGTTGATTTGGAAAAAAACTAAAAACTGTGAACCAATAACCCCAAATCCAATTTTTCATGCTTTACTCAAGCAAAATGTTATCAGTTTTTCTAGAGTAAAAAAAACGAAATCAGCTAATTTGCTACAATTTTTAATGTATATATTATCAGTATAACCATTATCATTATCAGCATCATCATTACTATTAACATATTACTGATATCTTATTAAAATCATTACTATTAACATATTACTGATATCTTATTAAAATCATTACTATTAACATATTACTGATATCTTATTAAAATCATTACTATTAACATATTACTGATATCTTATTAAAATCATTACTATTAACATATTACTGATATCTTATTAAAATCATTACTATTAACATATTACTGATATCTTATTAAAATCATTACTATTAACATATTACTGATATCTTATTAAAAGTACTATTTACCATGTTCGGGTTTGATATTCAGTGTATGGACATGTGCTCTGTGCTTCAGAATCAACTGCTCCAGGTAATAAAATGTCTTCTTGTGATCAGTCTGGAATAATAATTCATCTAAATAGAACCTGTATAGTTAACATCATGACAAATGTCATACTGGACTTGCTAATAAGAGATAATGTTTCTTGATGCTAAAACTTTCATCAGTTACAAATGAACGGGCAGATGGATGGATAAAGTGATAATTTCTTCATCTTAAGTAATAATAAATAGCAACCTTTATATGAACAACAAAATCTGAGACATAAACGCAAAACAAAAATCTTGAACAATTTTTGGAATAGAGAACAATGTATACAGATCCTCTTTGCTTCCTAGGATGGCACCAGAATTTCCCCAAGAAATCGCGAAATTGTCCCAGAAAAATAGCAACATCTTCCACAGTGTACCACAAAATGGTTGCACTATGGAATTTTCTATTCTGGATCGGGTTCATTTTCAACTTGAGTCTTTACCCATTATTAACTATTATTTTCTCTTATAATTCCGCTCTTTCTCTGGTTTCTTTTCAAATAAAGTTTGATATACCGCTTGCACATGCATTTCTGCATGTTCCCTTGGCAACAAATTTAGCCTCTTACATCATTTATACCACCGCAAAAATATGTTACACTTCTGGACAACAGAGACTTCAAACTGAAAGTTCTTCAGACAACAGCACAAGCCATAAACTTTTCAAAATAATCACCATCTGAAAATTCTGATTGCTATTGGCAATTTTGGCAACCACTAGTGCCTTCATAGACCTCATTTCTTTCACATATTTTAAACTCTATAAAAAAACTGTCCAAAAAGGAAAAGAAAAATTATGGTCACTAAATATACTTTACAGACTCATTTCCCCATAATTTTCATTTTTCTACAGAAAGCAAAGTAGATCAAAGAATGTTAAAGAGATTTATTATTACAATATTCAAAAAATGTCAATGTAAACTTAAACTTCGTTCCGAATTTCTTTCTTTTCTTTTCATTTTCTGAAATATATACATTCTGATTTTCTCACCTGGCATAGCCATAGAAACTGCCATTTACTTTTAAAAAGAATTTCACCAGCATGTAAATTTGTTACAAAGCAGAGGTTCCATACAATGAAATGTGATTTTGACAGAAATGGAAAATTACACAAAAACAGTCTTAGATTCCCTCATTATCATTTGAGTTGCTTCATCTCACAGAGCAACTTAAGACATATTCTGACCTCTAAGGAGTGCATGATACAAATTTTGAAAAAGAAATTTAATCACGGGCAGTTTGGCAGGACTGCAAACCTCATTTTGTTTAAATGGTGTAGTACTTATGATGTATCCTATGTATCAAGTTACGTCATTCTGCAGTGATCATGTCTGAAAAACTGAGTTATCATCACAAGTTAACACTGATTACTGGAGCATGAAATATAGCTCAAATTGACTTAGTTTTGATTTAAGAGTGTACTCCTTGTCATGAAGCATCTACAGACCAATTTACATGAATCTGCAGGCAATATGGTCTGAGAAACTGAGCTGAACTCAAGGGTTTCTGGAGGTCATTGGAGTGTGAAATATAGGTCACACTGGTCTAAGTTTGACTTACGGTTGTTGCATTCTTCATGATGCATCTACATACCAAGTTACATTGCTCTGCAGGTAACTGTCTAAGAAACTAAACTAAATAGAATAGTTAACACAGGTCACTGTGGTGAGAAATATATGTCATAATGATCGAGTTCTCACTGGAGGATTTTACTCCTCATGAAGCATCTTTATTCCAAGTTACATGAACCCACATGCAACAGCGTAAACTAAGCTAAACATAAAACCTAACCTTGAGAAATGAGCTTAATGCAAAGGTTAGTACAATTTAATGAACTATGAAACATGGGTCATAGTGCCATAATTTTCACTGAAGGTTGTAGTACCCCTCACAAAACATTTACATACCAAGTCATGTGCCTCTACAAGTAACAATGTTTGAGAAAATGACCCAAATGCAAACCCTAACATCAGTGTTGATGCCGGATGAATTAATGGATGGACAGACATGAACTAAAAGATGTCAAGCAATGAACACACTTATAAGGAATATTAGCATACATTTTTAGGAAGCCTGTCCAGAATGGATAACATGTTCATTGAAAATTACAAATGTCTAAACAATTATCCATTCCTCCCATTACAGAATCCTGAATTCCTTCATTATATTTGGTTACAACAATAACCATAAATACAAATTTTCCTTACAAATTACCTCCATCAATCTTTTCTCTTTCCCTCTGCTATCATCTTTCACCTACTGGCATTGTAACTGACTGGTTTGTTGTTATAAACATGTTTTTAACATTGTTGAACCAAATTATATGTAACGGTCTTTCATCTGGGTCCTTAAGTACTTTACTGCAGAATTTTCATAGAGAAATCATAATTCTACAAAATTTGGTTTGGAATCCAGCATTGCTTTGCAATCTGAGTAAAAATTGTACAATTGATGCAGAATAAGCAAGTTTAATTTAAAGAGGAAAATAATCGAATGTACTTTCTAACATTTAAGTGTATCTAGTTAACGCACCTTTTGTCGGACCTGTACAACTGCACGCCAGAAATCCTTAGCCTCAACTCGATGGCAATCATCACACATCTGACTATTCACAACATATTCCACGACAAAAACTTGCTGAAGGATGGCTCCATTCATAACCTGAAATAGATGATTGCGTTGGTTATAAAATTGGCAATTTATTGTTATTTCTGTTCTCCAGACTTAAAATGGAATTTTTCATTATATATTAAAAGAGCTCTTGGTTGTCATTTGACACTGAGAACTCGGTCCTGGTTGTCTATTGACATTGGGAACTCAGTCCTGGTTGTCATTTGACACTGGGAACTCAGTCCTGGTTGTCATCTGATATTGGGAACTCGGTCTTGGTTGTCATTTGACACTGGGAACTTAGTCGTGAGAATAGAGGGTCCTGATAGAAAAACTGTGATCCAAGTGAGATAAGAGGCATTTTTTGAGTGGTGTAAAATGTGACATTCCATAAAAACAACAAAGATATATCTGATTTAAATGCAATATACTGGCTATAATAATGAGTACTGTCACACAGTTTCATTTTAAGTTCAGCTCCAGTTACCAAAATGGATGCACAACCAATCCATTGTTTACATCATTTTTTGTATGAGTGTGTATTTTACTGAAAAGGTTTTGTAAATAACACCCAGGCTGTTGATGGCTTGCTATCAATGCTTAAAGTCTACGGTACAACCGGACCTTATCTGTGATTTGCTGTTTTAGATTTCTGTTTATAATGAAACCTAATTTTAAATAAAATAATTAATTAGACAGAGTGCAAGGATTTTTTTTTTTCGGGGGGGGGGGGTCCACAGGGGCCGAACATAACCCCTAATCCCAATGTAAATGGGTCACGAATCCCAATGCAAAACATCTGAAAAATTATGCAGAATTTGCAATTCACTCCTGAAAATCATATTCCCAAATGGTTTATCAACAAATGTGATCTGACAAATTTATTGTCTGTTAATTTTTGTTATGATGCCAAGCTTTATTTGGTGTTCAGCGATCCTTTGATTAGTATATATGTCATCCATAAACAGTCTCTAACTCTCTACAAATGGAAAATCAGAATATATGAGTATATAACATTTTCTCTTGGAGCCTGGATCTACCTCCGGGTTGGTTTAACTTGAATAGGTTTAAAAGGCCAAGAACTCTGGGCAATTCACACAATGGATTGACGATTACCTCTTTCTGGATGGTTAACTTCACTTTGATCCTCATTGAGTGAGGCTCTGTCCACACAAATCCAGCATCTATCAGCCGCACCTGCTCATAAAAATCACACAAAAATAAATACCATAAAACTTGGATTACTTAAACATCAATCATCTGAATACTCAGTATCACTCAAATACTCCTCTCAAATCAGCGGCATCACTCAAATACACCTCATCTCAAATCTGTGGCATCACTCAAATGCTCTTCATATCAAATCTGTGGCATCACTCAAATGCTTGCTCACTCCTGCTGTAATGCATTTACCTGTCTGTAACCACCAAACAACTTCAAACAATTGAAATTACAAGTCCCAAAAAAACTTGGGGCCATAGCACTTCGAATTTGCGAAGCTCTTCTGTATCTCAATTAGAAAAAAACTTAAGTTATCAACTTGTTAACAATTGAAAAGACACAAAATGACAATTTCTTTATGACAAAATGGATACTGTAATATAATTTCAATGCTAATTTTGTCTTTATGGAACATTATAACTGATAATCATAATTGTTTCAGTAATCCAAACGATGTTCAATTCTAATGAGTGCAACACTATGAAACATATTCAATAATTTAAAGTACTTGCTCATCTGGCTAGAAAAGACAAGAATTACACTTATTTCCAATTTTATTATATGAAATGAGCACTTTTGCAAGATCTTTTTTTATAAAACAAAACCTGCACCTTGCTAAGCCCCTTGAGCTTCTTCAGACAGACTGACAAGAGTTCTCTGGATTCAAGTTGTGCACTGATCCAGGTATTTGGAGGCTGAAGATACCTGAAACAAAGAAAGAAACAAACGCAATTAATTATTTATAAATTAGTGGTATATGTATACTGTAAATTCATTTATTTCAATGGGTATTGCCTTCATGGTCTCTTAAAAAAAAAAGACAATTTTGTTGGCAATGATATTTTGTGGATTTAGAAGGGGGGCGGGAGCCTATCGTTTTTCACTTAAGGATCATTGTTTAGTGGGTCGTTAAATTTGTTGTCTGTAGCAACCATTAAATCCAAGGGGAATGCTGCCCAATAAAATAGAGTGAATTTAGCATGTGTTACCTTCAAAATTTTTCACTAAACAGTACAGTGAGAGGCAGCATGGCATAATGCATACCTGTGATATTTTCCAGGTATAGTACAATGGGAAGTATCATGATCTAAGGACATGAAGATTGATGTGATATTTTCCAGTCAGTAAGACAGTTCAATGGGAGGCAGCATGGTCTAAGGTATAACTGTGATATTTTCCAGTCAGTAAAACAGTAAATTGGGAGGCAGCATTGTCT
The DNA here is from genome assembly GCA_029931535.1 of Margaritifera margaritifera. NCBI lineage: Eukaryota > Metazoa > Mollusca > Bivalvia > Unionida > Margaritiferidae > Margaritifera > Margaritifera margaritifera. The sequence continues at coordinate 230,271 of JAQPZY010001512.1, read as the reverse complement.
AAGGTACACACGTGATATTTTCCAGTCAGTAAAACAGCACAATGGGAGGCAGCATGGTCTAAGGTATACCCGTGATATTTTTCAGTCAGTAAAACAGTAAATTGGGAGGCAGCATTGTCTAAGGTACACACGTGATATTTTCCAGTCAGTAAAACAGTACAATAGGAGGCAGCATTGTCTAAGGTATACCCGTGATATTTTCCAGTCAGTAAAAGAGTACAACCTGACCACAACATTAATTGTATTCAGTGATACAGTTCGCCCTTTCATCAACCCCGTGGACAATCTCATATAATACCTATATAATACCACTGCAGTTTTATGTTTTGCAATCCAGACATTAACTATGTTCATTCATAATATGAAGGATAAAAAGTCCTTGTAATTAGAAAATAAATATTTCAAAAGAGTTTTATTGTCACTTCATTATTGACCCCTGCTTGACGTAAATTTTTTTTTAGGTTTTTATGTTTAAACACCACTTAAGTCGACCCCGGCTGCACGAAAAAAAAATATCATTTGAAACCTGGCTGCATCAAACATGAATGCAATCCGGGGTACAGTACATCGGCTGCAACAACAGGGTATGACAATACATCCTCCTAAAAAGGGAAATAACTATTGTCACACAACCAAATAAGCAGCTGCAGTGGCTGCACCAGCGGTAAGGGGTATATAAACTCCACACCGACAAGATACGATGATCAGTTGAAAAAATGAATCAACAAGACCAATTCCCTCTGATGAGATACATAGATAACGAAACCGGTCAGGGACCGGGGATGGCTAGACCATCCCAGCAGATGGGAGGGATCGCCTCCACATCCTATCAGGCAGCACTTTCTAACTGTACAATCAACATTAGGAAAGATCATTAAGTGGTCCACTGAGACCCACAGCATTTTTCAAGTGGTCCGTGAACATAAAAATGATGAGAACAACTGGTCTAAGGCATACATGTCATATTTTCCAGACACAAGTTTTAGAGATATGGCAAAGTATGGTGTGAGATTAAAACATTTTCTGTGTGATTTCTCTTTTCCTGGGTTATATTTCTTATGTGTGGACTGATATGAACTGCAAATAATACGACTTTCCATTCACGAGGTATAGCAATACAAAAAAATTCAAGATAGAGGCTATAGTGGTAATATTGGATTTCAGATCTGTATCATTTACATATAGAACCAACAAGATAGCATAAGAAGTCTTTCACTGAAAATCTTATCCTGATAATGACCATCCATTTAAGATGAGTTGAAGTAACAATATTTTCAAGATGTCAATGTGAAGACCATTATGGATGCTCGAGTGGATCCATTTTCATTTTGTACCAACTAGACATCACAAGAAGTCTTCTGGTGAAAACCAAATGTCAATGACTTTCAGTTCAGCATAAGCAGTGATAAAGAAATTCAAAATTGCAATTTCAGATCGGCAATGTGTTCATTTAAGACTTACTAGACATCACAAGAAATCTTTTAGTGAAAACCCCATGCTGATATGACCCTCCATTCAGAAGTAGCTATAACAATATGGCCACTGTAGCAGCCATACTCAACATCCAAGTGGTGCAATTTTCATTTAAAATCAACTAGACATCATAAGAAGAGTCATTTTCTGTTCAGAAGTAGCAATAAAAACATTTTCAACATGGCTGCCATTGTGGCCATACTGGATGTCAGATGGGCACCATTTTCATTTAGGACCAACCAGACATCAAAAGAAGTCTGCTGGCGAAAAATGTTTATATGACTTTCTTTTCAAGAAGAGTAGTGTTAATTTTTTCAAGATGTCTGGCAGTCATAATGGATGTCAGATAGGCATTATTTTCATTTAGGATCAATTAGACATCATAAGAAGTCTTTTAATGAAAACCCCATTTTGATATGTCTATCCATTCAAGAATAACATGATTTTCAAGATAGCCATTGTGTTGGCCATATTGGATGTCTGAGTGCCACCATTTTCATTCAGGACATACTAGACATCATGATAAGACTTCTGGTGAAAACCCAATGTTGATATGACTTTCCATTCAGGAGTAACAATAACAAGATTTTCAAGATAGCTCTCTTGGTGGTAGTATTGGATGTCACATCTGCACCATTTTCATTCAGGACCAACAAGACATCATAAGAAGTCTTTTAGCAAAACCCCATGTTGATATGACCATCCCTTTAAACGGAATAGCGATAACAAGATTTTCCACATGTCATATTGGATATTTGGGCAGCACCATCTTTAGGACCAACCAGACCTTGGGATGACTGTGTGTACAAAATTTCATGGTAAGTAGTTTAGGAGGAGTAGTGATAAACTTGTGCTAATGGAGAGACAGACGACAGGCCATCCCATAAACTGTTATGGCACATGACTAGAAGAGCTAAAAGCTATCAGATGCTAAAAATTGGGAACGTATTCTTTTCTCCCCCTTTGGGGCTATGGGTGGCTGAGTGGTCTAAGGTGCTCGCCTTTACAGATCACTGACATATCACCTATGTCCATGTGGGTTCGAGTCTCGGCTCGGTCAACATGGATATGTGAGAAAACCTGCCAGTAGCTTCCTATGGGTTGGTCGTTCTTCCTGGGGTGTTCACAGGTTCTTCCTCCACCAAATACACTGGTCACCAGGTATAGCCTATCATGTGCTGAAAAATGGCATTAAATGCACGAAACCATGAATCTTTTTCCCCACTTCACCATTTTCTTACACAAGTGTCAAAGAAATCTGGCAAATTTTGCAAGTGTTACTTTTCTCATTTTGATCTGCTTATCTAGTCTGTTGTCTCTGATCATCATGTATCAGTTTCACAATGTTATAATATAGTATGATCCACTTTTAATTACATCAAAATGCTAGACATTACCTCAGTCTTTTCAAGTAAGAAAATCAATGATGTGATGGAATAAAATAAAATTGTTGTTTTCTTGGTGCTCATTGAAAAACAGATGGGTGAGAAAAATAATCAATGCTGGCATTGGTACCAAGACAAGGATCAGTCTTAGTTTCAAATTATTTGTCACTTGGTCAGCAGAGCCTCACAAAAGATAAATAATGTAACCCCTCGACGAGGACTTTTTTGTCTTGGTGCAAACCCCAACAGACTTCTTAGCCATACCTTTCACATTTTTTGCAGAAGTAGAGGATAGCTTGCTTGGGAATCCCCTCGGTGATGTCAACTTGTGATCGAAGACAGGCTACACACATATTTGCAAGGTTGGGCTCGATCTGAGTACCACACTGGCAGCACAAGCTGAAATCAAACCAGAAACTTAATACAAATTATTCACCATACTTTTAAATATATTTCCAATGCAGGAATTATTGTCAAGTAAAATGGAATGGGACCTAGGCCAATCATAAAAAAGTTTGGCCTACTGGGAAAAACATATTCAGTGTATATTGCTAAAATGTGAGTTTGCATTTGTCATTCAGACAGGGTCCAATCACCAGCCAAGTGAAGCTATCCCCCCCCTCCCCAAGATCTAAGCCAACCTCTCAAAGAAACCTTCATCTAGACCCCCTGTGGGTTAGGGGATGTAGAAAAGGCCTCATGTGCTATCCTGCATGTTGTACAGGTCAAATAATGGAGGCAAGAGCCACTGAGGCTCAGTGGTTAGTGTGCCAATGATAAACAAAATACCAGTCAAAAGTATAGTACATGTAATACTTTTAGTTATGTCAATTAAATATATTGGTATTAGTACTTTGTCAGATAATAATGTTTTAAAAAGGAAATAAAGATATAATACTAAGCTTTATATTGTCATATGTTTGATGGGCCAATTCAAGTACACTGAATTAATTTTGATCTCAAGATTGATATATGAATACAAATCATGTAGCGAATAACAGTCCAGGGCTGAGCAAATCCCATAGCCCGACGTCCAGGACTATTCATTATCGAAGTCTGGCAAGTAAAATTTTAAAAGTCGCTAGTCCTGGACAAGTGCTTTTTTCCGATTTTAAAAAAGTTGGGGAAGTCCTTATTTTCATGCTTTAATCACTATATATACCTTTATTTGGCCATTCATGCCCTCCGGGCATATTGAATACTTGATTCTACCATTCTCAATATATACATTTACATCCTGTATAACACCTACAGGTGGTCAGTGATAACTATTGCATATGTACATGTTCTGTTACCACTTGACTGCATATTGGGCTAAGCGACTAAATTATTGGCAAATCAAAACATGTCAAACAAAACAAAGCCAGTATGATTAATTAGCAGTATTTTAAGCGGCTTTGATGCACTGTGTTTACTCAAACCAGATCCTCATGAGCGGCTCACTGATTTTAATCCAGCGAGTCAGTGTAATTAAATTAATGAAAGGTACTTTACCTACATCAGTGTTGGTTTCCTTGATGAACTGATTAAATGACAGTAATGATTCTTTCATTTTTAATTGATTATACAGACAATCAACTTTCACGTGCGATATTGCGTTTGAAGCGAAACAATTACACTAATTAATGAGCTGTCTCTGTTCGTTTTTAAGAGAAAATGTTTGTTGTAATCACTTTAAAAGTAGTTTTCAAGCAAGCTGATATTTATTATGTGGATAAAATGAGTTTTGCTAAATTATTTTCACAAGGAAGGTAATAAGGACAATTCAAAGAAGTAAAATTCTTGTGAAAGTGGAGGGATAAAACATAATGGTGTTGAGTTGTGATGTCCATTATTAATGCAGCTCCTGTAAAGGTCTGAAACTCATTTTCTTTCTCTATAGTATTGTTTACAACATAATTGTCTCTACCTTATGAAAATGATAAACCATACATTGATGAGATTGGTTGATTAACATCTGTACCAGTACAATTTGGCCTTTTACCAACTTTTTCAGTCCTTGCCGGTATGAGGTACTGGAAGTTGCACAACCCTAGAGGAAACACTTCTTACATCAGGCCCTACCTGCATGAAATCGACAGAAAGATGATTTCTCTTTTCAGAAATTTTAAGTATAACATTCGTTATGTCATTAGTTCATTGACAGACTAGATGAAATAACAATGTTGATAAAATCGGCTTTGGTACTATCGATCTGCATTGCTCGTCACATAACTACCCAAAATCTTCGAGCCAACATGTCCATGACATCCGAGGACCAACGGTTATGTGATACCAACAAAAACACACTTTCCAATGTTGTTGTACAAAAATTTTTAGAAAACATTAAATTAAAGTCACATATTGTTTTTATAAAAAAGGACAAATAAGTTTCAACATAGATTCCGAAAACAATGACTAGAACCTGTCGCTGTTGCATAAATCTGGAAAAAGCCAGATTCATCACACAGAGGGCATCAACGTGACAGTCGCATGATACCAAGTTTGGTTGAAATACCTTGAACGATTCGATTGTTATGCTCAAAAACGAACGTTTACGGTCAGACAGAGAAACAGACTGACGGACATGGCGACATGTACCCACCCCTACTATATAAGGTGGGACAATAAAAGGTGAGCCGAACGGCCGCACACGTCGTTAATCAAACGAACGAAGGTGAGCCATTAATGAATTCCTCTGCTCTACAGCGGCCATGTGGAAGAGGAGTTGCGGGGCGAGGCTTTTTGTGGATTTAACGCCATTTTTCAGCACGATGGGGTGAGCAATATATTCCATTGATAGGCAACCGCTAATTGGAACTCACATAAAGTGCTGTGCTTGGCTTTGCTGATTCGGAATGTATTCCATTTTAAAACAATGTTTTGGAATCGCTTCAGTACAGTTCATACACTGTAAATCGGAACCACGTGTTATGAGAACGTCAATATTTCACAACTAACAGAGGAATAGGAAGAAATCCGAAATATTCCGCAAAATGAAGACACCAAAATATAACAAGCTTGAAACTGTGCCGGAATCAAAGGCATTTTCCCCCAAACGTTAGGAAGCATTATTATTTGTTTAATACAATAATTTATTTTTCAGATAAAATTACTTCATTCTATACACCGAACATTCAATACTAAGCGCTTAACATCATATCTGCATTCAACGTGTATTTAAATATTATATATTTAAATTACTATTAATCAGAAAATTTTCTCTACACAAATTTTATTGAATTTAGTAAGAAAATTAAATTATGAAATCGCGTATTGAAATGTTTAATAGCAATGGCAAGTGGTAAGAGAAGAAAATCGCCAACATTTCCCGACTTCGCAAATATGTAATTACGCGAAAAGATTATGATTTACAATATTATTATTGAACCTGCTTCTGTTTCAAAGTTTTATATTGAGAAACAATATTATTATTGAACCTGCACGCTTCTGTTTCAAAGTTCTATATTGAGAAACAATATTATTATTGAACCTGCACGCTTCTGTTTCAAAGTTCTATACTGAGAAACAATATTATTATTGAACCTGCACGCTTCTGTTTCAAAGTTCTATATTGAGAAACAATATTATCATACAGGTTAGAGAATATTTTTAATTCGTACCCTACCGGGCCTCGAACCCAGAACAGCGGGTTACGGCAACAATCGTCTTGCCTGAACCCACCAACTTCAATACCCCTCGACCATGCACACATCCACAAAAAGGATAGAACATAGTCGCTGGTATAAGCATTCTTGCGTTGCAGACACACATGCATGACAACCCAGCAAGTAACGCATATCTAATACAGTCACTCCGAATTCCTATGACAGAAATCAAGGCATATAGAAACTAATATATACAGGAACAAATATACACCGGACAGAGTGGAAAGTGCTATCCATGGATCCTACATGAGGATGCGTGATATATTAGAGTTCGAGTCTCGTTAGGGAAAGAATTTAAATATACTCTAACCTGTATGATACTATTCTTTCTCAATATATAATAATTACACTCTATATTATCACGAGTAGTAGAGGACGACGATCGGGGGGCATAATAGGGACTAGGGTAAAAAGGGGAAATTAATGTAGGCGCCATCTTAGATCATAGCTGCATTGCAACAGTGTAGCACGAGGCGACGGTCTGCACTCGAACGGAAATGTCGTAAGACGTCATAGGTTTATCATGTGTGGTGAGTTTGTCTATTTGTGACAGTGTAGCATGTTAGATGTGTTTGGCGGGAAATGGGATTTTGTCTGCTTTCTAAATGAAATGCCGTAGCTTGTTTTGCTTGATAAATATACGGACATAAAGGTATATCGAAGTTGTATATCTTAACGGGGGGGGGGGGTCTGAGAGAGAGAGAGAGAGAGAGTGAGAGAGATACAAAACAAACAAGTCAACACTAGGTTTCAAAATAAACATTTTTTATTAAGCCCCGATCACTTAAAACGAAGACGAAGGATTAGGGCTTGAACTTTCCTTTTTCAAGTAGAAAAGATTAAACATAAGCATATTTACAAGGTTGAAAACGTTGTAAATTAAGACTAGCTTTCCAATGATCAAAAACAGTATCATTTTGTCATGGATATACACTACGTTTCTGGGCTAAAGACAATAGATTACCATAATGTTCACAAAACCACTTTCTATTTTATCATCATTTCTAAACATGGGGAAAACAGTCTGAGGTATAAGGAGTGGTACGTATTGAAGTTAATCACTAAAAAAGTGCTACGTATGTGACAGTAAGTTTACAAGAGCATTCACTCTCAATCTAACCCGACTAGGTCTGTTTGTCACATGTTGGTTCTATTTTGGATGGAAAATGTGAGTTTATCTTGTTACGACTCTATGGTCTAGAAAAATGTAACAGAAAGAAAGTGAAACCAACAAATCAAGTAAAAATCAACAAGCAATTTATTTCTAGATAATTAAAATGAAAAATCAAAAAGACACTTACAGTAATGTGTATTAAAATCCAAATAATCCAATAAGAATTAGTGTTCTAATCACAAGTCCTAAATATAGAATGTTCCGAATACACGGCTGTATCCTTGAATGTTATGATGTGCCAATGGTCTTCAAAGTCCTGATGTACTAGTAGTCTTTAATGTGCTGATGTCAAAATGAAGTACTCCAAAATATCTCTGAATAAGTTCACATAAATTCCAAAATCATTAATTAAAAATCCAAAATCCAAAAGTCTATGAGCACTGTAATAATGCAATGAATATTCTAAATAATTCCTCTCTTAGAATTTGGAATGAATTTCCACAACTGTAATAGCTCTTTACAAGACTGATAGTAATGTCGAAACTGAAAAACTGTCCACTAAACATGGTATATATAAAGATTGGTCACATGACAGAATATTCTATAATAATAAATGTACGTGTGACCATTGACAGGTAACTCCTAAGGTATTTCCAGTTTTATTTGTAAACAAAATCAACCTTGACCTCAAATTTGGTAAACATTTTGTTGATCAAAACTATCCTTTAGTTCAAATCTGAAGTAAACAACCTAATTCAAGGACACTAGTTAAACATGTTTTTTCTCATAACAACATTAAGATTTAAGCAAATATTAAAGTCAAGAAACATTTATAATTTCCTAAAATATCCAGAATATTATATAAACATCATACATAACAATCTGCATTCTAAATTATGTTACAAATATATTAGCTACGAATTTGGCTTACGAGTTGGCTTGTGTCAAATAGGATTCTTAAATATATGCTACTATATGCTTAGATCATGTCCAATTTCCACAAGTACAATATGTAAAGACATTTCAGCCACAGTACATGAAAGTAGCATAGAGGTATGCCAACATTCTCTCCGTTGTGCATATTGCAAATGCAGACAACTTCATCTTACATCTGTCACTCTCTCATAAGCACGTATTATCTGTAGAGCGCCCCCAAAATAACGATTATTATTTTTTTTTTTTAAATATTATTATTATTATTATTATTTCATGATGAGAGGGAGAGATTTTGAGACGGTGGTATCTAAAGCTAAGCAGATACCATTATGATTTAAATCTCAATCATACTGTAGAAAGATAAAGTGTGTGTGTCTGTCTGTCAATATGTTTATGTGTTTTTGTGAAACAGAGAGAGAGAGATAGAGCGATGGGGGGGGGAGAGAGGTATGGGGAATCAATAAATAGATAAGACAGGCATCAAATAGGAGAGATTTTCAGGTTTATAACTGCACGATGTAATGTCTAAAAATGGGCTCATAGGTTTTCACAGGATGAGTCTATCTGAAAATGTAATAGTGTAGCATATTAGGCGGGAAATTTAAAAAAATTAAGATTTTCAGAGTGGCGTGTTTGAGGCCACATTTTATATAGCCAATCAAGGAACGTACTTTATTATTTGTTTCTGTCTGTCTAAAAAATGCAGAGTGATTCTGTCCATGTTTAAAAAAGGTCAAACTAAAAGTATATCCTCGTGATGCAACCTTACACGGATGTGTGTCAGAGAGAGAGAGAGAGAGAGAGAGAGAGAGAGAGAGAGAGAGAGAGAGAGAGAGAGAGAGAGAGAGAATATTTCTGCTTTAAACAAGAAATCAAGGCATACAGAGATTTAAATTTTTGGTATATTTTTCCTATGAAATTTCAAGAACACCCACCTACCCCAAATTCACATCCCTAGGAAAAATCCAATTTTTTGGGTAAAATATCACAGAATTGAATAGTTTGTCCATACACTACAATATATCTTTAATCCAAAGCTTAGATGTAAAGTTCTCAAACAATATTACATCCAAACCCTCAGTCGTGTTTTTGAACATAAGGATAACACATTTTCCAATAATCACAAATCTAAGATATGTCACATTTTGTTAGAATACCACAAACTGCAAAGTGTAGAACAAACAAAAATGGGTTCTTTTTAAGTCACCGTCTAAATCGCAAATGTGGGGGAATCACTTGCAAAACGGCGTTTTTTTTAAAACCAATGGCAGCACTGAATTGTTTTCGTAAACTCCTGTTTTGGGTCTGCATCGAAGACACAGAGTACAAAATATTACCTATGAACTGATTTTTTGAGAGCAGCAATATTTAAAGACCATTTTTTAAACTAGTGAATTTGGGGGAATGTACTAAGCTAAGGTTTCAGACAAACACAGGGCAAGTTTTTAGTGACACATCGGATAAAGATTATACTACTGTAAAGTTGTGAATTTGTGTGTGTTGAAAAACGGCAAACATTCGATAGGATATTTTTTTTTTCTTTCTTTTTTTTTTTTTGTCACGAAGTAAAAGAGGAATTGCAGCATTTATCGGTGCAAGTTAATTTTTTTTTTCACGTAGACATTTTGAACTCGGCAAATTATAAGTATGGCAAGACATTATCACAAGCATAGCTAGAGAGAATAATTCTATATAAAGAGAGAGAAGTAACTGATTTAAATCATATTTAAACGAAGAATCATCGTGAAAAGATATCACCATTTTAACGAGAATTCAGAAGCTAAGTGACGACGACGTTCCTTGTCGCCGAATACGATCAGAGAAGTGTTAGCCCAAGTTCATGCATGCGATTTTGAAGAGAAAATGATTGACCCCTATCCAATACCAACTGCCTCCACTGGACAGAGAGAGTGAAGATCTCCTAAAAAAAGAAAACCGGTCGGCATAGCCTGAAGATTATTTTCACTTTCGAGAGACCCAGCAAGTGACTTCCAGAAAAATTTGGTACCACTGCTTGCACGTTCACGGTGAAACTTGAAGACTTCAAGTCTGAAGTGCCACCAGAGAAAGCAGCGGGTTTCATTACGGATTTATGGGAATCGATATTAGAAAAATTTAAACGACCGTGCCAAGCTAAAGATGACAATCGTTTGAGACTATCGATTACTCACGACAGTTTGAAGACTGGCATCTGGAGAGAATTTAGTACACGGGCAGAATTAACGTCTTCCAAAACTATTGACAAAATTCAACATGTTGAACAATCGAATGACGAGTTTAACATCACCGATGGAAAAGCGACTCTTCACAGTGGACGACACAGAAAAGTTTTATTGGTGGATGAACTTCGCAGTACCAAACAATGTATCGTCCAGATTAACAGCCATCAAGACCAGATGTATTTAGCTCGTGCCATCGTAGTAGCTCGAACTTATGCCGAGAAGAACGATACAGTAAAATGTAAACGATCATGGGAGAGGATTCGAAAATAATATAGAACACAACAACGAAGAGATGCAGAACTTCTTTTGCAGCAAGATGGCATTTCTAAAGAGACGGTGTGTGGAGTTCCAGAAATGCAAAACCTTCAAGACGTGTTGGCCCCGCGTTACACTTTGAAAGTATAGCCTCAGGTCGTTCGTGGAGATCTCCTGTTTCGAGTACCTGATGTTCCACATAGAAAATACATTCACGTTTATCATCATCAAGATAATTGTGATGCCATTACAACTATCACGGGATTTCTTGTATACGGATATTATTACTTCGCGAAATGTGACTATGATTTTAGTCATCGAGAGGAACATATTCATTTTGGAGAGAGATGTCGTGGGTGTTTTTAGCTTCTAAGCCTTGCATTTCTGAAGGACGGAATAGAATTACATGTTCTACTTGCAAACGAACCTTCGTCAGTTCCATGCGTTACGAACGCCATGGCACGAAGCAAGTTCAACAACAGAAAAGTGCTTGCGAATTATTGACAGTACGTTCTACTTGTGGACAACGAGAAGCTTTCTACACCTGGTACTAACTCCACTCTTTTGAATTTCAAGAAGAAATGTTGAAATATTGTCAATCTGATGCAGACATTTTACGACTTTGTTGTGGACAATTTAGACAATTATTTATGGATCACGGGGGTATCGATCCCATGAAGGAAGCTTCTGCCATTGCTAAAGCATGTGAAATTGTATACCGAAAGAAATTCATGCCCGAGAACACACTAGCCATCATACCTCAACAAACCAGTGAAGCAGACAGTCGTCGATACTCCACCAAAGCTTTGCGCTGGCTCCATTACTTGTGTGAGACTGAAGACAAGTACATAAAACATGCTAGAAACGGTGGTGGTGAAAAGAAAATTGGATATTATTCTGTAGATGATTGGGATTTAGAAAACACACAAACGGTGTACGAATTTTAAGGATGTTTATTTCACGGATGTCCTACGTGTTATCGTCAACGAGACTTGAAAAATCCTTTCTCAGGTTCCACCATGTAAGAGTTGTACGACGAAACATACCAAGGACGTCCGAATTTAGAAAGTCAAGGATACCAAGTGGTAGAAATGTGGCAACACGACTACGATCGAAGTTCAAGGATGTGGGGACACGACAAGATCGACCGATCCAGAATTTAGACGCATCGTCGTAGAGTACGACGTGGTGGGTATCGAACCTTTGAATCCATGAGACAGTTTGTTTGGAGTACGGACCGATGCAACACGCTTGTTGTACGACGTAGACGAAACTCAAGAAGAACAAATCAAATACATCGATGAGTGTTCCTTGTATCCTTGGGTGTGTAAATATGCTCGATTCCCTACCGGTCATCCTGAAATGTTGAAAGAATACATCGACGTAAAACACATTCGTCAGAACGAAGGTTAATCAAGTGTCAAGTGTTACCACTGACGAACTTGTACCATCTTGTTTCACCACATCATTGCCACGGAAAACTGATCTTTCCTTTATGTCTTACGTGTGCTGAAAAGTGTAATCAAGACCAACCATGTTGCCACGAAGACCAAGAACGCGCTTTGACAATAACGTGGGAGAGTGCTAAATTGTTTCGTGCTCTCGATTGTGGATACTAACTATTAAAAGTGTACGAAATTTGACATTTTCCTAACACAGAGCGATACAAACAAGATAGTTCCAGTGAAGGGATTTTTTGAGGATACGTCAACGAATGTCTAAAACTGAAGAAGGAAGCTATGGGCTATCTATCTTGTTGTCTGACTCCAAAGTTAGTGACCTGTGACCAGAATGATGCTGTACCTTGTCGCATCAGCGATGATGCACGAATTTGCCGCTAAACTATCGAAAGCGATGCCGTTTGTATGCCACTGTATGGATCTCATCCACACACTCACAGACCACTCTGGATACCACCCATTCACAGAGAATAACAAATCTAAGAAGACTACATATTGCCACCAAATTGCCACATGACTTTTTAATCTTCGATTTAAGATTTAGTACGGATTTGTTTCACGATTGGTGTCAAGAAGGAGCTCCTGTCATTTACACGTCACCTTTCTCGTCTGTCTAAAACACTATAAAAAAAAACATTTACTTTTTTTCTTTCAGATAGTATTCAACATGACTTCATTTCAATCTCACACTCCTGGAAAATTGATTCACGCACTGTTCACATTTGCTAGAAGCTAGTCTCAAATAAGTGTTACAATGGTTTACTTTGACAGCACGCCAATTACAAGGTATCATTCACATACCATATCAAACAAAACGTTTTTTAAAAAAAACAAAACATAAAGTAGTTTCGTCACAACCGGCTGATCCAAGAACTGATACACAAACCGAAAAACAAATCATTTTGAAACCTGGTGGAAGTGACTCTTTAGATGGTGTCATTATTCTCTCACTTGTGCGATGGAATCCTAATGCCCAAGATAAAAAAGCAAAACATAAAAGACAGACTAAAAAGAAGAGAGGGACAGCAAGTTCACACGCAAAAAAGAAATCTCAAAAGAAAACAACTCCATCAAGAAAGAGAGGTACTGCCTCTAGAATGCACACAAACTCAAGAAAACATCGCTCTGTAACCGTCTCCGTTAATGATGATGCCTGCTAATCCTGATTTAAGACTAGAATTTCCTCGTTTGACGAAGAAAATGGAAACCGATCTCTAAAGAAACTTCTTCTCTGTCGACTTCTTCTTATTCTGATCTAGCAACTGCTGCTCCAACCAAAAAAGTAGCCTCTCCTAAGACAAAAGTACAAGACAGAACAGGCATGTTACAAAGTGTACTGGATTTGTCCAAACAAGAACTGGCACGATCTAGGTCTTCGAAAACACAAGTAATACCTAAAATCAGGTTGATACGACGTCCCGACAATCAACGGAAACGAATTCCAGTGTAACAGAAGATGTGTTGAATACGATTAACTACAGTTATACTCCCGAACAAAGATGTCACCAGGTTCACATGTTGTCCAAAGAAACATTCCAATAAAAATAACAAAAGATAGTCTCCCACCTCGTCTACTTAAACATTGGGATGTTTTGTCAGTACTTACCAAATCCAATGCTCCAAAGCTAAATCAGATCATTCCAAAAGTATCCAAAGAAATCATCGATACCGTGTGTGAATGTTGTTTGAATGTTTTGAAAGGAACAGTACCTTTGACATAGAGACAGGTACAGCAATTAGGACGACATTGTTACGTTATTCGACATATAGTGAAAAAGAAAATTCCAATTAGTCAAAAGAAGAAAATGCTCCTTCAAGGAGGATTTCTACCCATGCTGTTAGGACCGTTGTTAAAAGTAGTTGCTCCTTTGTTTAGGATCGATAGCTGGACCTCGTTTAGGAGGAGTGATGAAATGAAGATGAAAAGGACACCCTTTCCTGGAAGGACACCTTTTTTCTTGGAAAGACTTCACACTTGTACCTTTGGCATGGATGGACTTACGTTCCTTACAAACGATGGATGGAACTCCATCGATGGTACGATTAACGAATACCCCATTTACCTCCTAATCCTAATCTCACCGAGATGGCCGATTTACAACAAGAGTTACAAATGTTAATGGATCGAACAGATTTGTCAGAAAGGAAAAAATCGCAACGATACAGCCAGCTATTGCACGGACTTCAACTGGTTCATCAGAAAGCTTTACACGAGACAGCTACACCTACTCTGAGAGATTTCAAGAATGTCATGAAAAGCGAAGAAAAACAAAAAGGAGCAAAGACGATGACAGACACAACCACGGTCCCCGGAAGAAGAGAAAAACAAGAGAAGTGTTTCAAACTTCGTTTGCTCATTCTTCGCCCCCCCCCCCTCCCCCAGTAAGACAAAATTATTGACACCGTCCCCTACTGCCAGACGAGACGAAATGAACGTTTGGATCAAAAAGATGATGTCCACACCCTCTTCAACAGAAAAAAAGAAGGGAAGACAGAAGTGAAAAATGCGGCCAATGAACGTATAACTGCTTCTACTCCTATCACTCGTAGAACACGGCAAGCATTGTAATCCAAACAAATACCTCATAAATCTACGACTTATTGAGAAGCAGCAACAGCACCATGTATACACTATTAAAAAACATTTACTTCAATTCTGCTCATGGCGCTGTCTACTGAGGAATTCACAAATTGTATCGTGCTGCTAAAACCAAACTCAAAAATGTACTTCTGCAAGATGTATGACAATGGTTACAAGAACAATCGACGTGCACATTACACAAACACATTCGACGAAAATTTTCCAGAAGTCATGCCAAAGTAGCAGGCATTGATCATCAATGGAAAGCAGATTGAGCAGATGTCTCTCATTTAGCGTCGTACAATCGTAGTTACAAATATTTGTTTTGTGTCATTGACATGCTTTCAAAATTATCTTGGGTAGTTCCTTTAACTTTTGAAACAAGTTCAGAAATTAGTGCGAACTTTAAAATCTGGTTCTTAAACAAAGTGGCAGACATCCTCTACGATCGTAAACATATACGGAATTTCTGAACCAAGCTTTTCCAACAGAATTGAAAAAAGACACATTGATTTGTTCACTACTGAAAATCCTGAAACGAAAGCTAGAGTCGTGGGACGTTTTCAAAGAACTTTAAAAGAACTTATGTGGAAATATTTTACACAACAACATAGTCTCAATTTCATCGACGTGTTACCACGTCGAGTTAAAGCTCACAATCAATCGTACCATCGTAGCATCGGATGTGCACCTGAAGAAGTGACACCTTAGAACAGAGTGATTGTGTTTGATTGATTGTTTGGAACGTCAAAAGTTCGAGAAAAGAAAGAAGTGTATAGGACAGGAGGTTGGGTCTGCATTGGAAAAGCAAAATGCACTTTTGATAAAGGTTAGACAACAAAATTGTTTCGTGTCATAGGACAAGTGCGTGGACTTGATCCTCCTGTCTATAGATTGAAAGATATGAATAGATAAGTGTTAAAAAGAACTTTTTACTTGCCCGAGTTACAACGAGTGACCAAGAAAGAAGACGACTTGTACGATATCAAAAACATGTTCGATCGAAGAACAAGTAAAGTGGGCAAACGTCGGCTTCAATAAGTGACAGTTCGTTGGGAAGGATATCTACCAAGTTTTGATTCTTGCATAGCTGCTTACAAGTCATCGAGAATAAAAAGAAGTAAAAGTCACAACCATGCCGTTAAACACAACTACCTATCCTTTTCAGAGTACATCTTTTCAACCACAGCAACAACAAAAACAACTGTGGGTGTGGTGTGGAGAACGTGTTCCTAAAAATCAAATCGTCTTTTTTCTGCTAAATCTTTGTGGTGTATTGTGCCATAGAAGCAGCGATTGGAAATTTGACTTTGCAACACGGAGATAAACAATTGTGGACTATTTTGCTCATCAGTTGTATTGGTTATCTTCTTCCCAGTCCTTCTTTGAAATATACGGACAGTGACGACAACAACGGTAGCTTCGCCGGAAAGGCTCTTAATACTTCCATAAAGACTCTCGATGGCCATACAAAATTCCTTTAGCACAGCTATTAGATCAGCCTTGGAATGAATATTACTTGCTTTTCTATAAATGCAAATTTTGCTAAGTTTTCCATATGTTTTCGATTACATTCAAGTTTGAACTTTGTGGGGGCCATTTCAAAGAGGGAATTTGGTTTTTCCGTTTCTATTAAGTTTTCCCGTTAGAAGTTCGGGCGGGAGTATTCTCGTTTTAAAAATCCTAGGACTAGTAGGAAAGTATTTTGCAAGAACATTCCGTAGGCAGCAGTCTAAAATATTAATATATTTTTAAGAATTTGATATTCCCTCGACTTGATTTATTTCTCCAAACTCCCTTATAAGTTAACTGTAAAGTCTAGTTATTATTGTATATAATACTGATTACAATGCTATATAAAATAATAATTGTTTAAAATAATCGGCATTTAAAGTTCAATAGACCTTTTGTTGTATGTGTTTTAAGCATTTGCAGCAACGTTAAATAAGATGACTTGGTTTGACTTTAATAACTTGCCAAACAGATGTATTCATTAAGTGAAATGTGATGATTCTATTCAACTAGGTAAATATTTCACGCCTAGTGGATCTCTGGAATACAGTACCTAGTGGAGAAAATATCCGTTGTGAATTTCGTGATGTCAAACTCAAACATAATCTGTGTGCGTGGTCTTGTGTGGAGGTGGGGAAAGGGGTGAATAAACGTTTCATTTTGAAGATATCTTGACATCGTAAACATGGTTCCTTTGACATATATCTAACTATCATTATCATAAAAAATAAAATGTGTAGCACGGTAAAAGCAAACAGTCAGGCAATATTAAGACTGTGTTCTATGGACGGAAAGAATCTATAGATTGTAAACGAACTTTTTTTTACTTTAAAAATGTTAACAAACTTAAGTTTTCATTCTAAAATGATAGGAATGCTATCGATGTTTATTATGCAGAGGACATCCAGGGGCGAACTTATAACGGAATTCGGAGGGTTCAGCCCCCCCCCCCCGTTTACTGACACACACACGCAAAGAAAGACACCTTTTCCAGTTAAAAAGTTCCACTATGCAGTGAAATAAAAGATATTTGGTCGTTTAACAAAACGATACACCAAATGCTCAAATCAAAAAACCTCCTAGAGAACATTCTTGATTCGCCCTTTGATATATATATATATATATATATATATATATATATATATATATATATATATATATATATATATATATATATATGTGTTTTCTAACAATCCTACTCGTGTCTTTAAAGAAATGACATGCAATTATGTACAATTATGTACGTGTCGGCAGATAATTGAGATAGGACCGTAGGAATAACAGTAGACAGGTTATGTTTGCGCTACTTGCTTTCCAGTTTGCTGCTAATAATGCTTTCATGAACACCTTTGCCGTTTTTAATATATCAAAACACTATTCTAGTGCTTTTTACTCTGTCTAACACACATTTTCAGTAAACTTTGGCGTTAAAAAAGAGTGTTATGGTTAACAGTTATTGCCATTTCACTTGCGCCAAACGATATTTCTTGTAAACGACAGGTGAAAGCAAGAAAATGGACATCGTTCCCTTTGCTTTAGACACTGCTGTAAGTTGTTAATTAGATTTATGTTTTTAATACTGTTTTAAACTTCCTTAGAGACAAATACTTAAGTTCCATATAATCGCACTCATCCTTGAGGATATGGTTGGCTTTATACATGGTCTTTCACTAATTTGCCACATGTAGAAATAAAAATAAAGGGTATGTGTGCTCGTGTTATATAAGCACTTGCATACATAGTATTTGAATACTAATACAGCAAAATTAAACCTGCCCCAAGTCTAATATGTCAATGGTGACGTACTTAAAGTCAAAGTTTTTAAACAGCTAATTCAGTTTTCTGACTAGACCGAGGTAGCTAAAATGGAAACCGAACGGTTTAAATATAGACCCTTCTTCCCATCATGGGATGATTTTTTAGAATATGAATTTGTACATGTGATAAATAGACGATATTGTATATAAATCACCATTGAATATTACTGTGATTGAATTTTTTTACACTTTTTACAAGGATTATCAGTACAGACGTTACATTATTTCTTATTTGCCAAAAATAATCTGATGGAATATGTAAAACATGGTTCTTTCTTTGCTTAGAAAAGTTTTAGATTATAACCTGTATTCTGATGAACAAGGCATGCGACTTTCCCCTCCAAGAAAGGAACTTTGTTCTGAGATCCACTTGATGATATAATTGCAAAAAGTTTTTGTTCCATTAAAGGAACTTTTTTGTTCTGAGATCCACTAGATGATACAGTTGCAAAAGTTTTTGTTCCATTAAAGGAACTTTGTTCTGAGATCCACTAGATGAGACAATTGCAACAGTTTTGGTTCCATGAAAGGACCTTTGTTCCGAGATCCACTGGGTGATACATTTTTATAATTTATCATATGGCATGTCCCCACTGTGTATTTTTCAGGAATACTTACCAATGGGCAATTTTGAATATATAAATGTCGAGTGAATGAATGATAGACGCCAGAGTTCAGAAATGTAGCTAATTTGCATGCATACATAAGGACAGATTTTCCTTATTATTTGAGCCGTGATCACCTGCCCCAGTGGTTTGTGCTCCGGACTTATAATCGTTGAGTTACGGGTTGGAATACTTCCTGTGTCTTTGCACCAATACAGCATGGTAAATTTTATAAAGCTGGAATTCTTTCTCGAGTATTATACTATAGGACTTTTTATTCCTTTTAATCACTATCTTTTGTATCTCAGGTAGCTTTAAATATACATGTATGTGCATATGTAGAAATATATATGTATGTGTATATGTATAAATATACTTGTATGTGTATATGTAGAAATATATATGTATGTGTATCTGTAGAAATATACATGTTTGCGCATATATAGAAGTATACATGTGTGTATATATGTAGAAATATACATGTATGTGTATATGCAGTATGTCAATTTATATCTGAAATGAGTTGAAACATGGAAAGATATTTTAGCACTAATTCATATTTTCACATGTATTAAATAAATAATATTTCACAGCAGAATCTCTTTTGCCTTATATATATATATATATATATATATATATATATATATATATATATATATATATATATATATATATTAATTTAAACGATTTTATGCATTTGTATTTAAGCTCCTCACTCCCATTTCCAGCCAAGCCGCGGAAACTCGGTTGGTACAACGTTAGACTCGTTATCCAAGGGTTGCTGATTCGATACCCGCCCAGGCCAGCCGGATCATCCACTTCGGTGTGTCTTTGGGAAAGGCGCTTTGCTCCCAATTCCTCGGCATGATATAGCCATGAATGTGTTAAAATTCCCCTAAAACCAACCAAACAACAACCCATTTCATACCTAACGGAAACTAATTGCCTCTTCCTCACCTCCTGTAAGTATTGTTATTAGATCATATTTGGAAACTTTTCAGACAATTGATATGTCTTTCATCCATGTAGTAATGTATACGTTTGATCAAAAAACAACATATTTCAATATTTACATCACAAAATTACTGTGAATTTATTTCTGAAAATGACCTTCCAACACCTCCCTTGCGCTCCAGACAAATATGTCTATTTCATTTGCACTTTCTATGTATATTTCCAAGTTTGATTAAATTCGTCTAGATGCTATTAGAAGAAAGAGCGCGATTGAAAAGAAATAAACAAAGAAGAGGATATATAGACAGACGATAGGTATTTACAATATGAAAGGAAAGCGTATGGATCATGGTAGAAAGATGATTATAAATAGATGAAATAACAGGGGATTTCCAACCAAGCATTTGGTCATCACTAACGAGACTACGCTTTACTATGACGCCCGTGCACCCGGTGTCGCGTAAGACCGTGACTTCTTGACCGTTGGCGGTACCAGTAGCAGTCGGTACCCTCGCCTCGGGAAAAAGACAAGTGCCGATCGACTGAATAACATCATGACCGATCTGCGCACGCGCTGCGGACTCGTATACCTTATTCGCGTTATTAGATGCCGAATTATCAAGCGGAAAATCATCGCGCTTACCGCCTCCTGACCATGCTCTGCTTTCAATAGCAACCGCGACTCTCTGGACAAACCCCTTCCTTTTCGGACAATCGGGCGTGATGTGACCCCATTCCTTACAGGTAAAACATTGTCTATCTCTACGATTTGTACCCTTCACAGATTGAAAGTTTCCACCTTTTTTGTACCAAGTTTCTCGGGTTCTCTGATCTTTAGCTTGATTACCTCCCTCGTTATCCCTTGAAACCACATTCTGGGTACCTCCCCGAGCTTCGGCGAAATAGTCTGCCTGAGTAGCCATATCAGAGATATTATTGAAGGACTTTTCCTTCAGGAACAAGTACAATTCCCTACCACAAGTGTTTAACAGCTGGTCCATAAGTAAAAAATCGGTAAGACCCTCAAACGTTTTTTGAATCTTACCACATTCAACCCGACGCTGGAAATAATCCCCCGTCCTACTGACGAACTGGGTGAATGTCTCGCCTTTCTCGGGTTTACTATATTTAAACTTTTTGCGGAACCCTTGTTGTGTCAACTCGTATCTCTTAAGGAGTGCCTCTCTTAATGCGTCATAGTTTAATGCGTCGTTCACGGGTAGACGCGAATACACATCTAGCGCTTTACCTTTAAGTAATGCGCTGAGATGGAGCGACCAATCATCTTTTTTCCACTTTTGGATGGTAGCATATCGCTCAAACCTATGTAAATAACTATCTAAGTTATCTTTGTCATCTTCGAAAGGGGGTAATTTAGGGCCTCTTAACTTTGATTCTTTTTGCCCATCTTTCTTAGCCTCTAATAATTCAAATTTCCTTCTATGTTCTTTCTCCATATTCCTGTCTTCTAACTCAATGGATTCTAACTTTGCTTGTTTCTCAAGTTCTCTTACCTGCTCTATTCTCTCCCTTTCTGCTTCCCTTTCCCAACCTATCCTTTCCTTCTCTGCCTGCTTCTCTAACTCTATCTTCTCCTTCTCAAATTCCATCTTCTCCCTTTTAAATGCTATCTTTCTTTCCTCGGCTTGCTTGTCTAATTCTAACTTTTCCTTCTCCGCTTGCTTCTCTAATTCTATCTTCTCCTTCTCATATTCCCTTCTTTCCCTATCAGCCTGCTTCTCCAGTTCTAACTTTTCCCTTTCTATATCTCTCTCCTTTAATCTTTGATCCCTTTCCCGAGACTGCTCCTCCTGAACGAATTTTCTAAGGGCCTCCCCCTCATACCCAAACTGTTTGCCCAACTCCACTAGATCTTTGAGTGACGACATGTTAAATACTGTTGATAAGATCACCAATCCTAAGTGCACTATCATATAACACATACAATTTTTAGGACTACACGAACCAACCGTATATCCCTTCTCCAAATATATGCAATATGTATATATGATAAACAAATGGTAAATAAAACAGAATATGAGTGAGGTATTCACTCACCCGCCTGAATTAGTTCTTGTCAGGAAGGTCACAATCTGAAATAAATAACTGAAAAAATCTTAGCGGAGTCAAGACCTATGCAAACTAACGTCCGTGCTCCGACTAATCCAATAATCCCACTTCTGACACCATTTGTCACAGGATGAAGCCGGGTTGGGACTGGATTAGTGAAGACACCGAAAGCAACTGCGTTAATAAGATGTTTATTTATAAACGCAATTTAAAGATGAACAAATCTGACACCATTATAACAAAAAGATAAGGAAAATTATAAAGTTCCTAACATGGAACTATCAACGACAAGTAACTCAACGAGAAAAATCAAAGATGAATTTAACGAATGGAATTTTAAACAAACGTGAATAGCTTCCTATCACCAATCAACAAATAAGAGTATATGATCTACACCCCAATATAAACAAGGTCTTATTAAGTACCAAGGGTGACCAAAGCATGTGATTTATGCACTTATCAATATGATACTCATCAATTTATCAATTCATCAAGCGATATTGGAATATGTATGAGTTTATGAATATATCGTTCATATAACGAAAATGAAATGGGAATGCATGAAATTATGAATCTATCACACATATAGCGATATTGAAATGGGAATGAATGTAATTTTGCACAGATAGCAATATTGAGATAACAATAAAATGGAACACGCAATAAATATAACTATCGTGGCGCCCGTTTGACGACCAAGATGTATCTCCGGTTCCACCCGCTCTAGTCAATGGTCAAATAGCCACCACGCATGGTCCACCCCTCCCAGTCTGTTGAAGGATCCCTCGAGAGCCTTCACATTAACACAGACCCGTTGGTCGAGAAGCCTTGGTCCCTCGCATCGAGAAAACCAGTACACTCTTCCGAAACAACGTCACCAGACACAGCGTACACGTCACACGAAACCACACAGAGTTCTGTGACTTCACACCACCAAACCATACATATGGACAGCTAAAAGTATAACAACTAAACCGTGTAGTACATATGACACGGTTAGTACTTTCGTATTGATATATGTTGCGCATGCGCGCACATGAATTACGCCTCGTTACACATTACATTAATCATTCAATGCATGCCGCGTATAATTAAATAATACCCATCTGTTCAGTTACAACAAATAGCTAACTAGAACCAGCCTATAGTATTTCTAATGTCATAGCGTTGTATGACCTAGGTATTGACTCTCTGTAGAATTTGGAACAAATTCTAAAACATCTAATATATGAAACAATTATGTCATATAAAACGAAAAGTGATAAAGAATACAATCTTAAATTTCACATACCTCTACAGCTGAAGTTTTGCTCCCGTAAAGAGGCAAGCTTTCTGACAAGACTCGTCGTAGTGTAATTTGTTTATAGAGAATTCGCTCTATATGTACTCTAGCTGTGACAGATATGCGCAACAGCTAGGTACGTGAGTTTTCACTGCAGGCAATTTGCACGTGCAGCATGGGGTGAATCGCGCTCAGTATTTCAAAATAACTAGAGCCGAAAGAAATAAACAACCCCCGAGTAACGCTCTAGTCGGAAACGAAACCCGAATACATTTTTGACCACATATACATATTGATATAAACCATACAATTCCGTGACAACAGGAAGGCTGATGGACAGATTTGCACAGATATACAGATATTTTGAAGGACAATGATGAGGAAAGTAAAACATATGCCAATGGCGTGCTTCTGCCCAGATCGATTTCTTGCAATACCTGTGTAAGAATAAGTATTCTATTTTAATATAGTATCGTAGTATCGATCCTATTTAATTGATGAACACTATCCCATCCCATCAAGGTAGTAGTAGTAGTGTGTAGTAGTAGTAGTAGTAGTAGAGAGAGAGAGAGAGAGAGACAGAGAGAGTACGGGGTTGGAGATGTTTTTGATGATGATGATCGCACACGCACAGATTCGATATAATCGCAAAATTAGACGCATTAAATTTTTACAAAAAAAACTATATGCATAAATACATAAATACGTTCAGATGGAAACTTAAAGAAAGACAATGTTTGAGGGAGAAATAAAAAAATCATCGAGCTACAACTTTTTATATCTTAACTACATAAAAACAGAAGAAATCCTAAAAGTTATGTTTGATTTCAGTTTTATTTTACCTTCTCAAAAGTAAGTCCATACAAAGTAAAGGAAAGACGTTCTACATAGAAAACTTTATGTCAGTAATTTTTTTCTCTTTCATACCTTGGGTGCTGGTCTGCTCCTGTATTAACCACCTAATACTCTTTTGTCAGTTTTGAAATTTGAATGAATTTAAATGAGATTAACTGAGCAGCATGAATGGCAACAGCTGAATGTCTTATTAGCATTTAACAGATTAAAGTGCACCAAGGGTAATAAAATCGATATATAGGTTTCACGTTTACTTTCAAATAATAAAAGAGTTGTCTAAATGTACAATGTCATTACCTCATGAATAGGCTTTTCATTCAACCAGCAACAACATAGATCTGAAACAATTTAACATAAACCGTACAAGTTTAAAACATTCCACCAAATTACGAATGGATATACATTAATGGAAAAAAATAACTATTTAATTGATAATGGACCGGAAGAACATACAACCGTATATCAGAATGTTGGAGAGCTTACATCTGCTGATGTGTTAATGTCTTACAACGTCACTACAACTTCGAAGCAGGTACTGTTTAATACTTCAGAAAATCGTCAGAGGATGAAATTAAGTCAGCGGAAACTAGTTATGAACAAATAGGATGGACGTATTTCTTTCCGTAAGATAGCCCAAGTCTGACAGAAGAAGGAATAGCGATGCTGAATTTAAGTATTAGGTCTTATGTGATACAGAGTTTAGAAGCTGAAGTTCAAAATAGGACATATAGTACACAGTCTGTTTCCATTGTTCAAGACATTGTTACGAAGCAGCGTGTACAAACACTTTTGGATGAACAATGCTATTACACGGATGAACAAGACTATTATATGGATGAACAAGGCTATTAAACGGATGAACAAGGCTATTACACAGATGAACAAGGCTATTACACAGATGAACAAGACTATTATACGGGTGAACAATGCTATTACACTGATGAACAAGGCTATTACATGGATGAACAATGCTATTACACAGATGAGCAAGGCTATTACACAGATGAAAACACCACGATAAGATATCAACAGTATATTTCAGATTCATAAGTTAAAGTACACAATATTATTGTTGTAGGTGGTATATTTTGATTTTAAACACGGACCTAAATACCGATATGGTAAAAATATGATTCAAGCAACTGATAAACAATTTATACCAATTCATCAAAAGATGGACATCAGAAAAATAGAACACTGAAAAAAATTATGTAGACAGGATAGACAAAAATGGTGACAGTCCATTAATCGCAGTTTCACATGATTTTAAAAGACAGATATCATAAAACAAATAAACAGCTATTTATAATCATGACGATGGTTGTAGGAACTGATTCAATTTACGTTTTGGAGGAAGCTATTAACTTTTTATCTTTTTTGTTGCTGTATCTAAACCTCTGATCAAAACTGCACACAGCAAACCAACTAATGCTAGAATAAGCAAAAATACATGATCAGTGAATAAAGGGACAACCTGTCCAGCTGTTGTCAGCAGCCAGTCTATTTACACTACTGTTGGCTACGTCGAATAAATAGTTGACAATAGTGTCCATGCCTTCTTTGACATTTTTCACAAAAAACTGTGTGCCACCTTTTCCACCATCACTTCCTCCATCACTCCTCCACGTACCTCTTAAAGCCTGTACCAAATTTCCTATGAATTTCTTGCAATACATGTGTAAGAATATATATTTTATTTTAGTATAGTGTCGATCCTGTTTAATTAGTGCACAAAGTCCCATCAAAATACAGAGAGAGTGAGAGAGACAGACAGACAGACAGCGGGGGGGAGATGCTTTGTTGATGACGATCGCACACGCACAGACTTGACAAAATCACAAAATCAGACGTATTAAATTTTAACAAAGAAAGTATATGCATAAATACATAACGTCTTCTTTAAAATCTAAATACCTTAAGAGGTAATGAACACGTAGACAGAGAAAGATAATGTTTGAGGGACAAATAAGAAAAATCATCGCGCTACAACTGTTTATTTCTTAATATACATAAATAAGTAAGAAATCCTAAAACTTGAGTTTTATTTTAGTTGTATTTTACTTTCTCAAAAGGAATTCCACAATGGTAAATGAAAGATGTCGTACAAAAACAAGTTATGCTGGTCAGCTCCTGTAATAACAACCAAATCATATCATGTCATTTTCGAAAATTCGCTAAGTCGAGAATATCTCAAAGTGTATAGCAGAATATAGAGAAGATATTTGCTTGAAACGAGTCAATAACGCATATATTTCATCGAGTGGGTGAAAAACTCAGTATCTTCTAGAGTGGCGAAACCACGAGTGAAAATACTTAAGTTTTTCACCCACGAGATGAAATATGTCCATAATTCACTCGGAGCAAGCAAAGTTTCTTTTTATTTTATGCTCAAACGTATTGGCTAGCAATATGTACAACCGATTGAAGTAGCAGATTTGTTACTACATCCGCGCGAGAATGTTAGCTGTTTACCGTTTATGTTCTGCTGCGATTTGTGTATATTCGCACCGAAAATATCAGTAGTAACATAGTTCTCCTTTCTAACTCAAGGCAAAACAGCAAATAAAAAAAAAAAAATCGAAGCAAAAAAGTATATGCACATTATTAGATTTGAACCTGGTTCGTCTGAGGCGGCCATGCTTACCACTAGACCACGCAAGCGTCTAAAAATAGCTCACATATCTTGGTCATAATGTTATAAACGAGGCAGTGAAAATATGTATCGTATTTCACTCCAGTGAAATATCATAATTATTTCACTTGGAAAATCCAGTAATTCACCCCCTAACATAAAATAAAAAGCGTCTTTAACACTGAATTGAAACATTGAAATTAATTTTCTCCTGATCAAAATCTCAACTGTTTAAATAGAAATTACGATGAGAGAACCTTTTGGAAAAAACCCCACATCATTACGGTATTTTCAAAGTTTGTATACTTTTGTTAATTGCTCCGACATGATAACAACACTTTTTCTAAGTGAATACTGGCACAAATCTAAATGCACTAATCTCATTTAATAATGCTAAACCACTGATAACATCTCACCGAAGTTTGTTTATAATTGTCTCCATCCAAAATGGATTTGCTTTTGTACATTTGTTAAAACTTTCCTGTTAAATATCTCCGTAGAATAAAACAATAAACAGATGTATACCGAAATTCGACTTCATGGGAACGGTGATATTCTTTTTTCGGACACACGTGTAGTTCTGGATGTCGCATAACACGAAAGCTTGTTTGGATAAGGTCTTCTTGGCTTCTTTCATATGAAATTCTAGCGGGATGCTGAAAACGGTCAGTACTTATCTGGAGCGTTGTTTATAAAAGCAATAAATGTACACCGAAACTCAGTATGATCGGAAGAATCATATTCTACATTTGGATAAAAATGTGCAGTTTTGCTCGGTCCGAATCGTTGAAATTGGTCAAGATAAAATAGTCTCGGCTCCAGTCGAAAACAATTCTACCGGGATACTTTGGAACACCAACAGTGATTATATGGAGCATTCTTCCATCTGGAGATAATATATGAATGTTGTGAGATCCGTTTCCTGCAATATAGATATTGTCATCTCTGTCGACTGCTATACCATATGGATTTGTTAAATCCTTACATGTATAAATAAAGTACTGCTTTCCATCTTTTAGATCATAACAGAACACTTCATTAGTGTCATAGACGCAAGTGTAGACGCGGGTTGTGGCATTATTCAGAGTCACACATATTCTGATTGGATTTGAACAATCAAATGCATGATGATATGTCTCTCCTGCTCTCCTATTAACAATGCTCCAGTAACATTTCTTCAAGTCATCTGTACAACTGGAGACTACAATGTCATCTCTCTTGCCTGCAGCCAGACCATAACATTGATACATTGTTGTCACAGTTCGCGTGTCTTTGATAGAGCTTTCTCTAATGGACAGGAACTGGACTCTTTTTGTGTTCCTCAACGTCACAGCAACCTCATTATTGTTCATCAGACACATGTCGAAGGGTTGTGCAGGTAATTTGTAGCTGCTAACAAAGTTACATGAGGAATCATACAGGCAGCACGCGTTATTGATATAATCTGCCAGCACCATGAAACCATCAGAGAGCTTGACGATACCTGTGTAAAAGGGCTTCTTTTTCCCTGGACTGTGTATTTCCACCACTTTGTCTAGCTTTACCTGACGCCCTATAAGAGGTTTACTAATACTGGGACAGAGAGGACTGTCAGTGATAGCTGATCAAGCGAAACTTGTGCGTTCTGGTTTGGATTCAAGCTTTCCTATACTGCTGAAATCCTGCGACAGGATGTATTGCGTGCTCTTGCCAAGCTCCAGATGCAATGTAACCGACTCTATTTTCTCATATTTTTCTCTGATCTGATCAGTGTAAGCTTTAAATTGTGTCAAAGACTTCTTACACACAAGAAATTTTTGAGTATCTGTCCCATATTTATGGACTATCTCTAGAAATGTATGGGAGTTTCTGACTGCATTTATTAAGCTCCGACACTGATGATTCTCTTCCTGACGCTTTATCATTTCTTTGTAGATTTGGTTTCCCTCTCTCTTCACCAATGCTTCAAGTTCATCCAATTTCTTATTGATTCTCTGTCTGATATCCAGAATTTCAGCTGTAAGGTTATTCACTGTAGCCTCCAGCTCGGAAATATTGGACTCGTTCTTTTTTTTTTACAAAGTTTTGAAGATGTTTCTCTATTTTCTTCATTTTATCTATGATTTCTTCAGGATTAACTCCGTCATTAAACTCGGAAAATCGGCATTCAGTCTCTTTACATTGTCACATGATCTGTGGTTAAAAAGGAAACAATCTGCACAACAAACAGCATCATGAATTTGACAGTAATATTCAATCTGTTTTTCTTGATGGTCAGGGCACCCAAACCCTTCCGCAAACCGCATTCGATTTTCTCTTGTACTCGTTAATTCGTCAAGGCTTATTGTTGTATGGTTCCTTGTCGACGTGGTTTTGTGATGGACTTTTAAACATGTGCTACAGAAGGCTTCCTCACACACGACACAGAAATCCTCTGCTGTTGGATTCACCTTCATATCGGCACGCATCACAATACCGTTCTACTTTCACTCTCAACTCCGTTGTTAGTGAAATGGCACTTCTTGGAAAGAAAGACGCACACTCTCCGACAGGTTTTCCTGTTTGGGGTTGATTAGTCACAACTCTACATACCGGACACACAAATTCCTTCACAGCTCCTCCTTTGTCGCCGACAGTTGTTGATATATGATCCTGAAGACACTTTTCACAAAAAGCATGCATGCATGGGAGCTGGCGCGGAGAAGTAAACACATCCAAACAAATGGGGCACATCGCGCCCTCTGCTGTTAACGAGTCTCCGCTATGAGTTGCCATTGACAAGTCGCTTCACTCGTGTAGCCACATAAATGACATTTACATGCTGTCACTTCGCGGACTCAAATGGAAAAATCTGATACACACGCATAACAATTGCTATTCATACCACTAGGAGCTTTTTAAACTCTATCAACTCACAGGTCATCCAGTTACTTATCCCGAGTAGATCTTCAGTGTACAAAGTACGTGTTTAGAGCTGACTAAAATAATTTGTGCACAAATGCTCTACACGGATTGGGAACGACCAAGGACTAAATTCTCATCCAGTCATATTGACAGCTATGATAATATAGTGATTGAGATATGCCATTAATTTTGGATTAAGACTCCTAGGTAAATGTCGATTGGGAGAGAGTAGACGCATCATATAATAAAAAGCATGGGGATTTGCTATGGTGAGACATTGGAGTTCTAGTTATTGTTGTTATTATTATTATTATTATTATTATTGGTCATTTCCACCAATTCATTTGGGCATCCGCCAGTCAGTTTTTCTCGTAACCTGATCTCTGTCTACACAAATTAAGAGATGGTGGTCATATTTAGCACGACGTTTCTCGAACATGAGTAGATGGCAGGAAAGGATTTGGTTCTCAGATGCAGCTTCTGACAGTGTCGCTGAATACTATTAAAAAGTATACAGTAAAGCAAAACCATTTCCAACGCAAAGTAATATATATATATATATATATATATATATATATATATATATATATATATATATATATATATATGAAATAGGCATGTCTCTCTATTGCTCCGAGGATCGAAAATACGTAATGAATCCGTTCGCACATTTTTTTTATATCTATTACAGAGACGTATATGTTTACAGGAAACAAATTCCTTTAACTTGCCTTGGTAGTTAGAGAAATGGTTCTAAAATATAAATAATGCATTGATGGCGAAAGCCACAATTTGCCGAAGACCAGCTGATGGGACTGACATGCAGCTATTTTTCATTCAATCCACAAAGGAGGTGTTTTTATACACAAATCACGAGTATTTAAAAATATTTCCTCTTTTGAAAACATACAATTTAAATTAAAACTAGTGATGGAAGTTATTACAAATATCCACACTTTTTATTTTGTCCCCATGGCTAATTAGCAGCAAAATATAAAATTGAGATGGATCTTTTGTCATTAGCTATATCATAAGCTAAATTCCATATTACTTTTCATAATGAAACTGGTCATAGGACTTAATACTCCTATAGGAAAAATGAGATAATGAATATCATCAGATTGTATAGGCTTATAGTGATAATCAGAAGAAAACAAAGCAAGCAATAATTTTCTGTTCTATGAATATCAACCACGATATAATGCTTACTACAATGGAGAAATATCTATCTTCTTGGATTTTAATGAAATGTAACTGGTGTGCTTCCTTTCTAATTAAAATCAATGACATATGATGTCTGACCTTGCACAGTCTATACGTTGATGAGGAAATCACATGAGTAAGAAAATAACTCACTATAACTGTTGGTTTAATTTCTAGTCATTGGAAGTTTAGAATCCCCATTGTCCATTAACACGTTTGGCTATTTCCTCCAAACCCTCAATTTTATGAAATAAATATAATGTCATGGTTACTGCATCTTGCATCTTTGGTTTATATTGAGTAGCCTTTGAGCTCAAACGAGATCGGCCATTGATGCATGTGTGCGTGTGTGTGACCAACTGTGTCCTGTCTACACGGGAAACCAAGCTATAGCGGAACCGGTTTAAGCAAGTTTCATTATATAAAGTTTCATAGACAACCTCTCCGACATTGTTTCCACAGTAAAAAAACAGAAAGAATCACCAAGTTCTTTTAATAATTATGGTAGCTTCAGAAGGCGCATAGACAGACGGACATTTTACAGAAGAACAAAGGCATTAGCGTAAATCCATTATTTCATAGCGGTACCAGTTTTCCTATATTTCATGATTGTCATCAATTACAAATTTAAAGACCCAACAAACAATGATCCTCTGTTGAAATAATAAAACTCCTTCCCTAATCCACGAATTTAAGCACCGACAAAAATGCTTTCGTATACAAAGATTTTTTTTTTCAGTATTAGCAACAAAGGGTGTGACATACTTTTTTTCATTTTTTATCCTACCTCATATAAAAATGTTTTTGTATTTGTGTAATTTTTGTAATATGCATAAGACCTTGATAACAATACATGTCAAGTCAAGAAGAATTACATCTTAATTTATATGCATGTGTTCGGTGACTCACTTAATTGTTTTTCTTTTTCTTTTTTTGTTATATTCTTTGTCGATAAACACTCCGTGGCTTTCTGGGCAAGAAAAGAAAAGCGGAAGTTACTGAGAGTTGAAACAGATCTAGTTGTCATTGCAATTTAA
This sequence comes from Margaritifera margaritifera, assembly GCA_029931535.1. Taxonomy (NCBI): domain Eukaryota; kingdom Metazoa; phylum Mollusca; class Bivalvia; order Unionida; family Margaritiferidae; genus Margaritifera; species Margaritifera margaritifera. Next base: position 198,348 of record JAQPZY010001512.1, on the reverse strand, counting down.
AATGTTTGCGATCTCTTAATTTATTAACTGAATCGCAACATTGTTTTTCTTTACCCCAGTCCAAATTCAACTTTGCGTATAGACTTGGCTAACAAATGCATTTTTCAGTTGTTTTAAAAATGTGTAATTTGCTTGGATCTGATGCACTTTCAACTATTACCTGCAGACGTCTCGGATGTTACGCATATAGTCTTTCTGTGTAATAAGTACTATTTACCATGTTTATGATAAAACATACGAAAAAAGGTTTGAAGAAAAATGTTTCAGAAGGAGGAATCACAATTTATGTTACTCTTTAGGAGCTTTTATGACTATCAATATATATAAATCCTTCAAATGATCCAGTAGACTTACAGTTGTGACTGAAATCATCATCTATTACTATCAAGGAGAAGGAATAGCACAAATTATGTACACAGTACTTCGACTTGGTTGTAGTTTATTAAACGGCGATCGTTTCAAAAACGATTTGTCACCTAGCAATAGCTGTTCATGCGGTAAGCCAGAAACTGCAAAGGATTTTCACTTAAACTGTACAAAATATGTTACTCTCAGAAACTGAACAATAGGAATATTGCCCCATATTAGAGATATAACTTCGTTATCAATGGGTAAACCCTTGCAATCGGTTGAGGTCAGCGAGGAGATGTACAAGGCGATTCGTAAGTACATAATTGCATCTAAGAGATTTGCCTGACCACTACTTATGTCTTCACTTTAAGCTGTTATATCTCCGGTACGTATTTGTTTATTATAAATATATACCACCTGAGCTGAAGTTAAAAGTCCTTTATCTACCCCCCACCCCCAACTCCATCGTTGCCAACATCTTTATACTTTTTTTTTCTTTCTCATTTGTTGATTTGAAAGTATACAGTAACATGTTTCTGCCGTAAACGCGTATTAGTTACTGTCTGAAATTATTACAATATTGTATTTATAACTTTCTTTTAATACCTCATTAACATGTTTCAATGTTTGCAATATTATGCCTTCATTAATCACATCAGTCACACCATAAAAGTAAACACCACCGTTAATGAGAGAGAAATAAGCTTATGCCTATTGCTCAATCCTCTATGTTAGATTGTATTTACTTTCCACTATGACTTCTGTAAATAAATATTGTATAAATCAATCATCTTCTAAAGATTTGAATATTCTCTCTCCCTCTCTCTCAAACAGGCTGTCAAAAAGTCCGACAAACGCAGCAGATGCTACTCTCAATCGAAATGATAGTAGATGGATTGATCAACTGGCATCAAACAGATGTAAGTAGATGTATAAATTGGTGGTAGCCAGACAGACTTGTGTAAATAGAAAGAAAGTAAGATTGGGAGATAAATAAATCATTCACGATTTTATTTTTATTTAGTCTTTATTTTTTATTTGTGTCTCAGTCGTTTACATTTTACGTTTATTCCGAGTCTTGTAAGTACATTTTGAGAGTCTTATTGAGATTTTTTAGAATATGTTGATGTAGTATGGGATGGATGGAATGACCTTGAAAGTCTTATTGAGATTTTTAAAATTTAGAATATGTTGATGTAGTATAGGATGGATGGAATGACCTTGAAAGTCTTAATGAGATTTTTAAAATTTAGAATATGTTGATGTAGTATGGGATGGATGGAATGACCTTGAAAGTCTTATTGAGATTTTTAAAATTTAGAATATGTTGATGTAGTATGGGATGGATGGAATGACCTTGAAAGTCTTATTGAGATTTTAAAATTTAGAATATGTTGATGTAATATGGGATGGATGGAATGACCTTGAAAGTCTTATTGAGATTTTTAAAATTTAGAATATGTTGATGTAGTATGGGATGGATGGAATGACCTTGAAAGTCTTATTGAGATTTTTAAAATTTAGAATATGTTGATGTAATATGGGATGGATGGAATGACCTTGAAAGTCTTATTGAGATTTTTAAAATTTAGAATATGTTGATGTAGTATGGGATGGATGGAATGACCTTGAAAGTCTTATTGAGATTTTTAAAATTTAGAATATGTTGATGTAGTATGGGATGGATGGAATGACCTTGAAAGTCTTATTGAGATTTTTAAAATTTAGAATATGTTGATGTAGTATGGGATGGATGGAATGACCTTGAAAGTCTTATTGAGATTTTTAAAATTTAGAATATGTTGATGTAGTATGGGATGGATGGAATGACCTTGAAAGTCTTATTGAGATTTTTAAAATTTAGAATATGTTGATGTAGTATGGGATGGATGGAATGACCTTGAAAGTCTTATTGAGATTTTTAAAATTTAGAATATGTTGATGTAGTATGGGATGGATGGAATGACCTTGAAAGTCTTAATGAGATTTTTAAAATTTAGAATATGTTGATGTAGTATGGGATGGATGGAATGACCTTGAAAGTCTTATTGAGATTTTTAGAATATGGTTATGTAGTATGGGGTGGATGGAATGACCTTGAAGGTATTTGATTAGAAAGAATTCAAAATGAAGCAGCCACAATAATAATGATGTTAACAAAAAGTGTGAAATTGAAAAATTGATTTTAAGAAACCGGATGGGTACCCTTGTCACACGTCTACAAGAACATAAACTTATTACTTTCTTTAAAATAATTCACGGTCTTCCAGCAGAATACTGGACATAATTAATACTTTCAAGACTTGGTAAAAATTACCAGTATGAATGAATAACTAACTATGAACTAATAAATGATCTCAAAACCAAAAGGAAAAAATAAATAAATGTTTCAGTTCAAATGGGTGGCCATGTTTTTCCTAAGAAGCACTGTGCGAGTAGAAAGTTCCAAAATCGGGTCAAAATTTTACATTATAGCAAAAAGTGCTGTCACCACTGCCAAACTGTACGTATGCATATATTAAATCATATCATGCAAATGTCACTCTCATGCCATTTCTGTTGTAGCATGGTATAACCCATATACATTACTAAACAGCATTAAATGTTGTACAATTTGTACAATGACAGGGCTCGAATTTAACATAAATTTCTTTGTAGCCAGAAGGACTAGTATACTGAGAAATTTACTAGTCCTGCCAAATCTTTACTAGTCCTGTTCACAAAACAATGTCACACACTCGTATTGAGATTAACAACAATTTTATTTCATAAATAGCATTATCATATGAAATGCAGAAGTACAGAAGTATAAATCTTGCTTCAAATCATCAATCTGTCAATTCACATTCCTTGTTTCTCAAGATAATCTGGATCCAATTCCAGAAAGGGATCCAGGTCTTCTTTCTTGTCCTCCACCTGCACTCTAGGTCCATATGGGGTTTGTTCTGGTCTCCTTACCCGTCTGGATGTTTTCTGTGTTTGTTTTTGCGAATTCCGTACCCCAATTATACCGCATAACGTTCTTCTCCTCATCATAATTCAGCCATTCCCTGTCTTTTGACCATGTCTTCTGAAACGTTTGATTACGCTTTTCCCTATCATAACAGTTGTTCCTCTCTTTTATGTCATTTTCATTCAACTTTTGGTTTTTTTCCGGTGGCTGAACACCTTCTATAAAATGCCACATTTTGCCTGTCTTGCAAGGAGGGAATTGTGCCTCGTTTTGAAATAAGAGATGTTATAGTATAGCTGATGCGGATTATTTAAAGTAAGAAAAGGAATGGCACAGTGTCATTTATATAACAAAATCAGAGCAAGAAACATGTTTCAAAGCATGTGCTTCTGCCCCCCCCCCCCTTAAAATTAAATGGCCTCTCCCTAATAAAGACTTGACTTCAGTGGATGTTCTGCAGGATCAAAGCAGTGGCCATTGTAAACACTGTTATAAAATATTAGCATCAGACGGTAATGTTAGTTTCAGCTTGGAAAAGGTGCGTTCCTATCAAACGAAGCCATCTGACTCGGCGCGTTGTACTTAACAGCTCCAATTATGGTCTCATCATTAACAGCGGAAGTTTGGTAATTGTTCTTATTTAATCTGACCTCAATGTATTCGTTCGTTCTTGTAAGGGAAAAATATAAAAACTATTTTTATCATCATACAAAAAAGTAGTTATATGGAAATGATGTGTCAGTAACGTAATCGTAACATTGATCTAATTCTTATAATTATTTAGATGCAAATGTAAAATATGCAGTTTCCCGTTTGTGACTAAGTTTTTGGCTAGTGAGCCAAAAAAAAAAAAAAAATATTAAACAAACAAACATACAAACTAATTTCTTTGAATAGTTTTTGTTGTGTTTCTGTGTGTGGTATACCACTTTGTAGTTTGTTACTGTGGTCGAGTGGATAAAGTGTCATACCAGCACGCACACACATGCACACGTACTTGACTCTGGAACACAAGGTCGGGAGTTTGCGCCCAATGGTGGGAATATTCGTTCATGCTTTTTGCTCCATGACGCTACGTCTAACACAGTTTTCGTATTAATTTTCTTACTTTTATGAACTTTTCCAAATTTATGTATGTGTAGATTTATAAATGGTCAAATTTTAATATTTTCAGAATATTTCCTAAAAATGTCATCGTATCATGCACCGAAAAAGTAAAATTTGGTTATAATTAATAAGCATTCTAGCGTTACTTTTTAAATGTTAACTTTGGTGAAAAAATTTTCTAAACATTATCAGAATCATTAAAAATCTTTCACGGAAGACACATCTTTATCACTTGGTGTGAATGATGAGGTCGCTAACTGCAGAAAGCTTGGCAATCAGGGAATACGTAAACTCTTACCGAACTTATGATTTGGATTCCATGTTGTATCCGTGCGTGTGGGAGAGAAAGATAAAGATGCTTTAAAACAATTTTATATATTATATATAATGTGCAATAGAAAAATGAAGAGAAAAAGAAATAAGTAAAACAAAAGTACGATCGCTTCACTATCCATGTCTAATATAGTGTAGTTCAGCCCCTCTATAACAGCGTGCGTTGCAATCAGATGATCCAAAAGAAACACAAGAAACAAAATTGTTTTCATTTATGGTTGAGGGGAGAGATTTTAAATCTGAATAACTTTCCGCATATAAAGTTGTAGAATGCCATAAATTTGTTGGAAATAAAAATCTCTTAACAAATAACATTTGACTATTTCCACGTCATTTTTCATTTCATACGTTATCAGATTAATTAGGATCAATTACCAAACTTCCGCTGTTAATGACAGGACCATAATTGGCGCTGTTAAGCGAAATGCGCAAAATCGGATGGCTTCTTGTTATAGAAACGCACCTTTCCGAGGCAGAAATTGACTTTATCTTCTGATGCTAATATTTTATGACTGTGTTTACAATGGTCACTGCCTTGATTCTACAGAACATCTGCTGAAGTCAAGTCTTTATTAGGGAGAGGCGTAAACAAACGCTGACTGTTGATAACCGAAACTTACTAGCCCACCGGACTATTACATTATGAAAGTTACTAGTCCGACAGGAAATCTACTAGCCTCGGGCTAGCGGACTACCGCTAATTTCGAGCCTTGAATGATACTAATTGCTTGCTACATCTCCTCCCGCAGTGAATACACATACTAGTATTATTCTATATACTTGTAATATGTTTGTATATATGCATGTATGCGTCTATGCTTATATATATATATATATATATATATATATAAATTTTAATAACTTTTCCTGAATAAAACTTACACATGACATCACATTACAGGAAATGTAACGTAAAATACAAGATTTTGTTTATTTATTGATGGTGCTTTTAATATACCCTGTTCTTAATGGGCTTTTCATGTACCTCATTCTTAATGTGCTTATAATGATTCAGGGCATTTATACCTATGTAGTATTATGAAGTCTGTATAACAATATAGGGATAACATGGTTTGCATATAGCAATCTATGTAGTATTGTTACTTTTACATGACTAACTACTAGGTACATACATTTTACAGCAAATACCTACAAAAAGAAGATTTGAAACACTGAAATTCTAAATGCTTGAGAACAAATTATGTCACAAAACTGCATGACGTCAACCAGTTGGAACCAGCATGATCATGTAATTATATTCTTACACTCCTTAAAAAGTATCAACATCAGGATACTATATTTCTCTGATGATGAGCCCATGCTCAAAGATATGCCCATCCCAGACTTTTAAAAAATATGCAGTGTCTATATCAGGCATGTGCAACTTCCTCCAGTGTGCAGGCCAGTCACATGGTTTTTAAAGCCACACCCTTTGATGCAAATAGGCAGCGAGGTCATGGGTCATAGGTTGCACATGCCTGATTTAAGTAATAAGCTGTTATGTCCACTAATAAGATCATTCCCAACTTTTTCAAAAAATAAAAGAGAGGCTCCTAGGTCTGTTATAGAAAAATACAGTAAAAACACTGACTAATTATTAGATTTTCTAGTACCCGATTATTTATATTGATCAATAACTCCTATACCTTAATATCTGTTACATACAGTACATTTTACATTTACATTGGATTCTATAATTCACTATTCCGGTTACATGTATTTCAATAGCAATAGTTTTAGTGTCAACCTTCTACATGCACTTATCTTCTCAGTAAATTCAAATATTTTTGAAAACTGACACCATATATTTTCAGCTGACATGCTAAATACCTGTCAGCACCAGAATTTCCATCATTATATATTCAGTTGTCCCTGGTACAGTAATGGTGTCAATTTTAAAAATTGTTGAGAATATTTCAAAACTGTATTATAAATCAGTGATAAATTGACCCAGTAGTCGTTATTATTGGCTGAAAGAGTAAAATGTGACAAATGCTGTTTAATATTTAAAAGCTGTACAAGTCTGAGTATTAAGGAACGGTGGTCTGATCAAAATTTAGATCTACTTATAATAATTAGATCTGATGTCCACCGATAAATGTTCACATTCTGCTGACCTTTGGAATCCCCCGTGCATTAAATTTAGTATAATATAAAGCATTGCTCTTTGTGTTTGGGAGATTTAGGGATAGTTATTGTTAGAAGTTATATGTTCCAAATGACATTTCACTTTCATAAATATCAAAGCTGTGATCTGTTTTGGTGAAATGAAACATCAACAGAACATGACCTAATATTGGTATCAGTCAAATCTCCATTATGTCGGAGATTTATATTTTAATCAGATTGCCACAATGCCCTACATATATCAGACAGGTGCTTTCCACTATGACTCAAGTTCTTGTCATTATGTCTTACAGTTACCAAATTAGTATAAAAATTGTAGGAATTTAAGAGATTATGTGATTGATTTATTTAGTGTTGCTAGAGTGAGTTCCAGTGACTAATGGTTGAAAATCAAAACGATTCTTACAAAGAATCCACTAATAATTTAAAAGATTCCTTTAATACCATCCATCTATTCAAATCTTCACTTAGTGCAAACATGCCTTCAATTTTTTAATTATTTTTTGTGGAAAGCCCTGTTGAGATAGATAAATTATCTGCATATTCAAATTTCCTTCATCTTTGCTATGTCTAGAACATCTTCAGAGCCTTCCAAATTAACTGAATCATTGTCCAGTATCTGTGCAGCATTCACCTCTGCAGAAACATCAACAAATTCTGCCTCCATTTCAAGCTGACTCTGTTCCTCATCATATTTTTGCATGATAGCACTGATCAAATTGCAACGTGCAGCTCCACATGTGCAAGGGATGGGATGTTGGAATGTATCTGGGTCTTCTCCAAGGTCTTCTTCATCTTCATAATCATCATCTTCCTCATCACTTTCATCATCATTATTTTCAAGCATCTCTATGGTGATGTTGTACTGCCTTTTGTTACCTTCATCTTGGGAGAGCTCCATTTTACAGTAGAGTTTATCTCCCTTTTCCACCAGTAGTGATGCTGGTAGGAAGCAGACAGTTTGTTTCCAATGGGTCTCTGCACATTCAGGTGAGGTCGACAAGGTTATTTTGTTAGCACTTTCACATGATAGCTCAGTACGGTTATCACATGAAAAATTATGAGGATGATTGCAAGAATTATCATTACATTTATGAGGCTTGTCACTGTTAAGTTTAGCTTTGTTATCTGTATCAAATTCTACATCAAACCACAAAGCAAATCCATGCAGTGATCCAGCTTTATCAACATCAAAGGAAAGTTTGCTTGTCAGATGCTGAACTTCTTCTATACTAATTTTCCCAAGGTCAAAGTTTGTTAATACCTTATGAGTAGCAACACACTGGCTTGGTTTAATTGTTGTAATGGCTGGCTTCTGCAGAGCTGACTGAAGAGAAGAGAGGAGTAATGGTGTAAAATCAAAACCATACACATCCTTCCAGAATTCAAAATGTTCCTCACAGTACTCTACCATATTTACTGGGGAGATATAAATGGTTGCTCTAGATGGGAGAATTATTCCATCCTCATCAAGCCATTTCTCCCGAGCAAAAATTACAGAGTCAAGCATTGATTCATGAAGCAGATAAAAACCCATCCATTCTGAAATAATAATGTCCACTTTGGGCTCTGGTAATTCAATTTCTTCTATCAAACCTTTAATAACTGTGATTCTGTCATCAAATTTATTTAATTTTATGATCTTTTCACACCCATCCGCCATGGAACTAGCTTCGACAGCAAAGACCTTTTTTGCTCCTGCTCTTGCAGCAAACAGGGACAAAATCCCAGTTCCTGCTCCAACATCCAAAACAACTTTATCACGGAAAAGGAAAGCATTTTTCTCAATAAAATTTTTGTATGCTTCAGTTCTGGGTCTATCTTTTAACATCAGCTCATGAACAGACAGATCTCCATAGCTAGAGAAATAATCGATGCTGCTGTCTGATTCAATCATCTTTATCATGTTACAATGGCAAATCTTCTTATACTTCCCATTTCATTCTGAAAATAGATAAGAAATGATTAATTAAGTCATCATAGAGATATATGTTTAGTATCGTGGAACTTACTGGTACATTTCAGGAATCTCAGTGATGAGAATCTCTGCTTTTTAGTGTTGGACTTGTGGTTTTCAAACTTGGATCTTCACTTTTTACATACAATAAATAAAGCGTCTGGAGGAATGTGTCCCTGGACTTCCATTCTAGAAGTCCTAATGAGAGCTCAGACAACTGTACAGACACAATACATTAGGCCAAGATCAAATGCACATTTATAAACAAGTCTGCTGCAAGGCAGGATGCTCCCCATTGTTTCAATGTCATAACGCCCCCTTCCCCACTACAATGCTCTTCAAGGGAGCCATAACAAGGTGTACAGTGTTATATTTGAGGTCACCTTATACTGGGGTACATAATACATAGTATTACAATTACATAACATAATCGCATCCATGACCATAATAAAAGGTTATACAGATTCACCTTATAATGAGGGAACATGGTAAATGCATGTGTCCTTACCCCCCAAGGCTTGGCCTCAAATGTGGTGAATCAAAATCTATCAAGGAGTGTAGAAGATACATACAAATTAACAATTTTAACCAAAACCTTACGACAGATCTACTATAACAAAGGAGTAAGGAATTGCATTGCAGAATTAATTGCCTCAGTCTCATAATAATTCATACCAAGAGAATCCACTGAAAATAAAAAAAATCTAACCTAAACATCAGAACTTTTTATGCCGAAACTGCAGGAAAAGTGACTGCTATGTCTACCAATGTATACCTTATTTTTGGTGCTCTACAGAACTTTAAATACTGTGGGAGTGATTATTAAGAGATTTCTCACTGGAACGAAGGCAATTATTGACCCCTTATGATCCCATTAAAAAATCCTTGTGTGTATAATGGCTATTACCGAGTCTAAATTTTGAGTTTGAGCCATGCTCCTTTAAAGCTTAATAAGCTCAGACCCCTTGTATCATCAACCATGACAATATTTCACGCCTCATGCATCCATTTGACTACATTGCCATAGTGGTTGGCATGCTGGATTTGTGACTGAAAGGGTCCAGGTTCGAATATCACTGGATCAGCCTGGATGGGCTACTGTTGTGTATTCTTGTTCCTCAGCAAAGCACTTTACTCATCTTGTCTAAATAACCTATATGTGTTGGTGTCACATACCCCCCCCCCCCCTTCCAATTTCTGGGTTCTAATTAATCAAAAATGAGAATGAAAAAAAGAAACATACAGATAGAAGGAAGAAACAGATGTAATAATCCTCGAGTAGATGTGATATTATTAAAGCATGTAACCTCCAGAGAACAAAGATCATTTAGGAAAATGTTGATCTGTTAAGTAATGTTTTTGTGGCCAAGGCTCTGTGTAAAATCTTCACTTATAACCATTTAAGCTTTGGGCACATTTTAGTTTTATATGGAAGCAACAAGAATCCCTCAAAGGGACTGATGCTCTACTATAAGAAAAGAACTTCCAGGAATTTAATATAAGACCATTTCTTCTTTTTAACTCGTGAGTGTTGAAACCACCATCTATATTCTTGGGAGATAAGATTTTCAAATTAGATGCTATGGCAGCCATACTGGATGTAAGATTGGCACCATTTTTATCTAGGACAAACTAGTCATCATTAGAAGACTTTTGGTGAAAACCCCATTTATATATAACCATCCATTTAGGAGTAGTGATAAAAAAAATTCAAGATGGCCATCATGGCAGCCATATTTTATATAAGATTCGCACCATTTGCATTTAGAACCAACTAGATTTGATAAGAAGTCTTTTGTTGCAAACCCTATGTCACTAAATCTATGACCATTGATTCTTCTGGAGTAGCGATAATAAGATTTTCAAGATGGCCACATTGGATTTCAGATCAGCATCATTTTCATTCAGGGCTAACTAGACAACACAAGAAATCTTTCGGTGAAAGCCCCCTGCTGATATGACTTTCCATTTAGGAGGAATAGTGATAACCAGATTTTTAAGATGACTGCCGTAGTTGCTATATTTTAGGTCATATCAGCACCATTTTCATTTAGGACCCACTTGATATCATAGTTAATCTTCTGGTGAAAACCCCATATCAAAACAACTTTCTGTTTAGGAGAAGTAGCGACGAGATTTTCAAGATGGCTGCCATGGTGACCATACTGGATTTCAGATCGGCACCATTTTCATTTTTAAAAAAAACAGACATCATAAGAAGTCTTCTGGTGAAAACCCAATGTCGATATGACTTTCCATCTATGAGAAGTAGCTATAACAATATGTTAAAGATGGCCACTATAGCATCCATATTGGAAGTCAAATCAATTCCATTTTCATTTAGGACCAACTAGACATCATAAGAAGCCTCTCAGTGAAAAACCTATGCTGATATGATCATTCATTCAGGACAGTTTGTGATAAAAAATTTTCAAGATGGCAGTTGTAGTGGCAATACTAGATGTCCAAGCTGCACCATTTTCATTTGGGACCAACCAGACATCACAAGAAGACTTCTAGTGAAAACCCTGTGTTGAAAACTTTCCATAAAAAAGGAGCAGTGATAAAAACAGTTCAAGATGGCTGCAATGATGGCCATATTTGATGTCAGATTGGTATCATGTTCATTCAAGAGCAATTAGGCATCACACCATCCTGATATAACCCTCCATTCAGGTGCAGTAGAGACAAAAATATTTTCTGTATGTCCAAGCGGCACCATTTTCATTTAAGACTGACAAAACATTATAGGAAGTCTTCTTGTGAAAATCCTGAGTCAATATGAACTTTTGAACAGGAGTAGCATTAACAACATTTTCAAGATGCCTACTATGATGGCCATATTGAGCATTAGATCGGCACCATTTTCATTTAGGTCTAAACTAGACATCATCAGAAGTTTTTCATGAAAACCCATGTTGATATGACCATCCATTCAGAAGAATCTGCTACCAGATTTTCAAGATGTCTGCAATAGCAGCCATACTAGATCCCAGCAGTACCAATTTCATATAGGACCAAACAGACATCATAAGAAGTCTTCTGGTGAAAACCCATGTCAATATGACTTTTCGTTCAGCAATAGTGATAACAACATTTTCACGATAGCTACCATGGTGGCCATAATGAACATCAGATCGGCAACATTTTCATTTTGGTTCAACTAGATATCATAAGTCTTTTAGTTAAAACTCCATGTCAATATGACCATCCGTTCAGAAGCAGCAACCACTCTGCACCATCACTGCTAAATAAGTGCCTCTGGTATATGGCGATTTACTATCCAGTTTTGGATATTATCCCTATCCTGACCAGTTTGGCTGACACGTATGTTACGAGTCTAACAAAAAAGTCCCAAACACTTGGCCCCTTTAATATGTTTTATTGTGATGACTTGCTAAGGTCAGTCTAATATATTATAATTTGAACTAATTAAAATTCTTGGTAAAAGAGCGTTATCATCTGTTTTTGGAAAATGTAAACTTGACCATGCTCATGGGAGCACTTCCATTGTCAAATCTTCAATTTTGGAGGAAAACAAATCTTGCATGTGGTCTGCTATCCCATAATGCCTAAATGGAAGTGGTTGGTTTTGGAAAACCCTGGCACTTTGGAAGTTTGGAGCAGCAACAACAAGATTTTCAAGATGGCTGCTGTGGTGGCCATATTGGCTGTCCAAGTGGCACCATATTCTTTTGGCACCAACTAGATGTTGTAAGAAGTTTTCCAGCAAAAACCCCACGTCAATATGACTTTCCATTCAGGAGTATTGATTTTCAAGATGGTTACCTTGCCAGCCATACTGGATGTCAGATTGGCACCATTATCATTTGTGACCAACTAGGCCTTGGGATGAATGTGTGTGTAAAGTTTCATTGCAATCCAGCAAGTAGTTTAACAGGAGTAGCAACAACAAACTTGTGCCAACAAACGGATGATGGTCAACAGATGACAGACAATGGTCAACAGGCTATCCCATAATCTCTTCTGGTCTATGACCAGTTATGCTAAAAACTGAAGTCCATCTTTTCCTTCTACATGTATATTACTAAACATGCTAAACTTAGCATTCCATTGCCATATAGAAGTTATTTTTTTTTGCATTTTCAAATAATTTTACATTCACTTTTATTTTTGACATTAGTATGTACCAAAACATGTATAAAAGGTTGTTTTAAATTAAAAATCCAAATTGATGTCCATAAATATGCTTTGAAAATGGAATAAGATTTTTTTTCTCATAGAATGTACAAAATCAAACCCCAAAAGAAATTATTAATATTTGGTATTAAAAGTTTTAATTGACATTACCATTTGGAATTCCCAGACAACATTTTCCTTAGCATTAGCTTTAAAGCATGTATATTTTGAAACAAAACAGTGCTATAATTTTTAAATCTCCCTTTAATGTTTTTATTTATCTTATGATATAATATTATCTTGGCACACAAAGTATTGATATATGGGGTGAGAGGATCTCAGTGAATATTTTTTCTACAAAGAATGAAATAAAAAAGTTTTAATAATATTTTGGTATTGGTCATTTGTAGCCATTTCTCACATCATGGAGACTTATAGAGAATTATAAAAGGGACTGGGTCTAAAAGCATCAACCCAAACCACCAAAACAGAACTTTTGACTGTTCATAGAAATTACTGAACCGTTTAAAAAAAATAAAATAGATGATGGTTTAATTTAAAAATATTTCTGCATCTATTTATTGAATACATTGATGCATACCAAATATCATTCATAAAATTTTGTAGTATTTTAAAAATCAAACTTTAATTACAGGGGTCTAAAAACCATACTTGCCAATCCCTGGACTGGCTGCCTTTCCAAACCTTAGCCTAGTCAATAAGGCATCAAATTTCACTCCATAGACAAGACTAATTTAGCCAAACCCACAGTATGGAACCAAAAAATTCGTAGCCAATCTTTCTCGCAAATTTAATTTACATTTTGTTATCCTCTGTTTGATGTATCTTTTGATTGGTTTTGGACTGCTTAGGTCATTTGTTTTCAAATGATTTTAATGGTACATGTATTTTTTTTAAACAAGATGTTTATTTGCAAACAAGAACTCCCTAGCCAACACAAGTACAGACTGGCACAGAGGAAAATACAAGAGTAACTCAAGCCTGAAAATTATATTACGCTGACCTACTTTTGGTACACATGAGTTACTCTCCATGAAATACATCCATGTATCAATTTCCATGAGTGTTGGTGAAATAGAGTCCAAGATACTGAAGGCGTAACAAATGAATAGCTTAAAATACAAAAGTAATTCAAACATGAAAATTAGGTCACAATGACCTAGATTTCATATGGTTGGATTTCTCACCTTTATGTGCATCCACATTTCAATTTTTTTAAGTGTAGGTGATATAGGGTCTAAGATAGTAATGGGTAACACAATATTGACAAGTATCAGCATCTTTATTTCATGTTTATATGGACCATATACTTCTGTTATAAAAAATACTTACTGCTGCATTCTTTATTTCATGATATACTAAGTCTGTCACTTCCATCTTGCAGGGAATGGCAAGGTCAGTCTAGAATTTCTCATGCAGACATGATAATGTGAATGCTTACTATCTGAAGCAAGTTTCAACAAAACAGGGAATAAATATTCATATTTTAACTTGTTATCAGTCACATTCAATCATAATATTTGACAGGATTCACCAACCTTAATGTCTTAACCTAGCCACAGGAAGTGAGAGAAAACAATCCTCCCTAATCATTATGCTGTCAAAATGAAACTGCCTGGCTGACTTTCTGATTCAATAAAATGTGCTGCTCTTGCCAATTCTCAAAAGTCAGCTTGTCAAAGATTGTTTTGATGCACATTACCATTTTCAGGGTGACTAGGCAACAAATGACATAACTTACAAGATTTCTGTTACAGGTGTGTTTGGAAATAAAAGGCATTCATCTCTAATGAACAGTCACATGGATTTCCCAAAAGGTGCAATCAATGTACCAAAACATCTACCAACCATGAGTGGAGTTTCTACCAACCATGAGTGGAATTTATCATCTTTTTATTATGTAGTAATTACAGCGGACTAATAGATGCTTTGTTTGACAAATAATTACATGGATAAAAACAAATAATCTAAAATAATTCAGGTGTGTTAATAAATAAATGATTTGACAAACATTCACATTTCCATCTCAAGCTACCATTATTGTTGATTTAATCAGAGATTAGCCTGTTAGCAGATATTAGCAAATTGGAAAACTTTTCTATACATAAATCTAATGAATCTATTTCAAAGAAAAATGGCCAACATAATGCATTGACAAGTATAAGAATGTTCCATTTATGGTCAATAGTGGATTAATGAGTATGATACTGCAAAATGATGAGTAATCCTGGCTAGAGTATGACACAGAAAATGATATATATGCAAATACTTCAGAAAATATCCAAATATACTGCTCAGAAAAAAGATAAATATGAAAGCAAATCTATTTTCAAAAGGGAAAATTACAGAAAACAGTCCATCAAATCTTACGATTCCACCTACTCACCTATCTAATCTATGTATCTACCTGTCTTTGCTGTTCTAACTATCTATGCATTATATTCTCCAGCTATCAATTCAAATCCTTCATTTTCTTTTCTATCTACATATCTATCTACATGTACTATTAGATACATCTTGTTTTTGCTTTTCATGTGCATAAAAAAATAGAAGATGTTTATTTGTAAAAATAAATTTAACACAATTTCAAGAAAACATTGTATACTTTACATTTTTTTAAAGTTTTGTTGTGATATTGTATTTCTGGGCAAGTTCAAATCTCCAAAGGGTAAGTTCAATTTTCCAGACAGCTTGCCCCTGACTGTTTTCAGATTTGTCCAACCATGGTTTTGGTTCATTGGCACTGTTTCAGATAAAAATAAAATAAAATACCTTTGCTGAGATTGGGAAAATAAACCAGTATATGGTTCAGCCAAGTTCAGTGATCAAGGGTCAATTTTTGAAATACCATCAATGCTTTTTGGATGATATCTGGTATGCAGATAAAGATCAATTTATTCAATTTGTTAAAGCATAAATATTTGAATATTAGGCAGTCTTATTTTTCCTTCTATGGCTCAGTAATTTCTGTGAGTTGTTTACGGTTCGGGTTTGATGGTTCAGGTTGTAGCTTTTAGATCCAATCTAGAATGAGCCAAGCAATGGCAAATTTGGATGCAACTTGCCATCTTGTTGCATCACATTCAAGATTTTTTGCAGCACATAAAAGCAAGACTGGATATTTTTCCATCCAGAGTGATTACTCTACATCCAGTAGATTTTGGATACAGTCTATTCAAATGTATCCTCCAAGCATTTATCTGACAAACAAAAAATTATTTAAGGTTAATTATAAACTGTATCACTGAGACTCCGACACATGAGAGGGTCCCAAGTTCGAGGACATATTTGTTTACTTCCTATCTTACACTATTTCCCATGATGTCACCACCATAAAAAAAATGAAAAAAAAAATGTCCAAACAGACAATGTTGGTTTAAAAAAAAATAAGTGCAAGTTAAAAGAGCATTTTAGTAAGTGTTTTGATCATATAGACAATCCTCAAATTTGCCATTAAAAATTCTTGCCTGATATATTCTCTTGCATTGTCTTCTTGGCAAATGTTATGTGGATGCAGTCAACAGTAATTGATAGCTGTATCAGTCCAAGACAATTTAATTTTAAGTTTCTCATTCCATACTATGGTTTAGGCTAATGCTCTTGATTTCAACATGATTTATCAAAGGCATGTTTTCAATATAGTCATTTATTGATATTGATTGATTTGAAAACTTCATAAAATTATAAAAAATATAATCTTTTCATAATAATATGACCTTGATACCAATGTGTTGTTCTCACACATATTCCACAAAATTAACATAAACATAATAGAAATAGGAGACAAAACGCAAGGTGTACCTGTTATTTTCTTTATTTCTTGACTTTATACAACATTTGTCCATTAACAATTATTCTTGTCCAGCATTGTTTGTGCTATCATGATAGTGTTCAAGACATTATTGTGTACATAAATTTGACTTAAGGTGATTGCCTAGACCATGGAAATTTATGTGATGTCACATGGTTGTAAAGAGAAAAAAAATCCCATGAATTTAGGACCATGTCTCCAGGTACTATATTTAACTTAAAGCAGTACATCTGATAGATGCTGTGCATACTTTTTTTTTATATGATTCATTATGGATGATTATTCTTTGATATGATTCAGTATGGATGATATAATGGATTCAACAGGAATGATCAATACTTTCGTGTAAATATTTATTTTTCTGTTCTTTGCATTGCCTTCGTTTAGTTTCCCAGTTTTAGTGTAGTTATATTACAATCACCCTGAACTGATTTTTAAATGGCTACAATTTGTATCAGATAAGCGAGATAACACTGCACTGCCTGTCTGGGCTTAACAAGTTCAAGTGAATGTACTGTACAACCTTATAAACGTGTCTAGGCTTCCTAAGTCAAAGGGAGGTAACATCTATGAACGAAATGAGGTCGAAAAGATGAACTAAAGAAAATTTCTCATGCTTTATCATTGTTCAGTTCATTTTTTGCTTGCAATTTTTGTCACATCGTAATATTAATATTTTCTACCAAAAAAAAATAACTTTTGACTTACAAAATGCACATGAAGTAATGTATTAACATCAAAGTTCGGCACAATTAAACAATGATTGCCTCTTGCTGCTGCAAACACATGGAAGCCCGTAAGAGTGCTGTGTAGCGAAGGTACTTAGATTAATTACTAAATATAGGGATATAAACGTTAAGATGACCATGATCCAATCGTGCCGACAAATGCAGAATGACTCCGATTGTAAAACTTTGCGGGAACTCGACGTTCATTTTGTCCCCATATATCAAGCGAGCAGGTTTAAAAAATGAGCGAATCTGAAGAAGACATAAATTTGCCAAGTGCGTCTGAATGCGAAGCAAGATGCCAAAAGTTTGCAGAAATTACTGGCACGGACACCGCACTGGCTATGTTTTATCTGCAAGACCGGGATTGGGACCTAGATGTACATCATGCTAACTAAGGGAGCAGTCAATTATCATGTATATAAATTGTATCCCTTCTCAGCCCCGTTGCACAGAATGTCATATTCTAAACTGATTCACGTGCGTGGTTGTGCACGAATATTGTACCCATCATTTGTAAGTGCCCAACAATCATAATCATTTCTTGATCAGTGTATGCTATAGAACTGAAAATGATCCCCACCCCACACATCTGAAATAAGAGAAGTTTCTGATTATATAGAGAACATAATGAATAAATAAAGGGCTTGCAAATTGTTTAACTTTTTCAGCTGATTTCATAAATATTTGCGCTAATCCTGCAATCTAGAATAGACCGTGTCTGATTGCACAGCATCCTCCCCATGTAAGTACATGCATTGACTACTCCCTTACCACACTCCTAGATCTCACCACACTCCTAGATGGTTTGTTGTTTCCTGAAGAGAAGAGAAACAAAAAAATGCCATTGAAAATCATGATGTTAATTGTTTTCTTTCACATTGTTGCTATTGATGAAGGCAAGCAATTTCCAAATTTATGTAACTAACTTAAACTGTTTGGTGACTAGACTGTATCTAATATGTCACAGAATTAATTACAAGAAACTTGCAGGATAGATCAGGAGGTAGAACGTCTGACTCCTGGGGGTGGGGGGGTCATGTCAGTTCAATAGATACATGCAGATGGGCTGTTTCAAGTACCCTTGAAAAAGGTATCTTACCTCAGCTCAGCTTGTTATGTATGTTGTTTGTGGTAAAAATACCTGATAACAGCTTATGTTAATTGTTGAAGAATGAAAAGCCAATTTGAAGATTAATATTTGTATTATTATTGTTACAGGCAAAAAATGCAGTTGCATTGTATAGGAAGGTTTATGCGACACTTGGTGTTATCGGTATCAGAACTCTTGATAAGAATTAAATTAGTTATTTTACTCTCTGGTTTGGAACTATCAGCATTCTCTTACATTACACAGGGTTTCTATATACACTGCAGAACAAAAATCCAATGCTTTGGGATTAAGTCTTAATCAATAAGATGTTAATCATACCTGTTTGAATGTGTCAAATGGCTTAGTGACTAAAGGTGTGTTTGATTATATAGCACTGTTTGAGTGAGTGTACTCACAGTGAACAAGTGCTGTCATTTCAAACATGCATGGAACATCTGGAACTTGAACTGATACCATAGTTTATATAGATGAAACATGCCATCATACAATATGGACTGTGCTTAAGGCAGGAGCTCTACACTGACAACTTTGGATCAAATGCTTAAAATTAAATTTGTGTGCATAATTTGTAAAATTTAAAAAGTTTGTTATGCATTTTTAGTTTATTGTGTGTGTCAAAATATCAAATACATTGCTATACCTTGCAATTATAATACCACTGAAAACTTGTAATATTTAGTTTTAATGTTTTGGTGTTTAGGTCCATATATTTTAAAATGATAAATTATTATATTATTATAACAACAATGTAATGGCCTGCATATGCATACAGCCTGAAGGCTTTTGATTCTTACAACACTGAAGTAATATGTACATTACATTTCATGCTCAGTTGTCCAACTCTCTTTTCTAACTTTTAACTTGATTCATACAATGAAATATTTCATAATATTTGTCATAATTGTTCTTAATAGTAATTATGGTCAAAGTCCCTCTACATGTATGTTTTTTTTTCAGAGATCACTAAATTCATTTTACCAAGAGAGGGATGGACATTCTTTCTCTTCAAAGGATCTAAAGTCAAAACCAGATGGAAACTGCTCAGAAGCAAATATTGGAACAGACAAGATCACAGAAAGGTTGTCGATACTGTACTTGCATATACTGCTTTTTATCTCCACATTTTTTAAAAAGGGTTGGGGATATTGTGATAAACTCCATCTGTCCATCTGATCCATCCATAACCACCTCTCCTCCTAGACCACTGGGTGGAAATTCAAGTAACTTTGTAGTTATGTTGTCCATGAATATCTAACAGCAGAATGGATGTCATGCCTGGCTCCCACCCCTGGAATCCCTGGGAGCGGTCAAAGGTCAGATTTACACAAATTTACACAAATTTTAATTAGACATTTTCCAATATTTTTTGACCATATTTTATATATATAGTCATAGTGGGAAGATGCATCATATATGTGGGGATGATTACTGAGGGAGGAATATGCAGTAGAAAGCATAGGAATTTATCACGGTGAGTCTTTGTACGTGTTTCTGCCCATCTGATGATTATCTGTGTACAGTGAACTACGTGGTACAATGGGTCATGATTGACTGGATATAACACCTTTTCCTGCCCAGATGATGACCATCTGTGAGATGTGTATAATTCTTGAACTCCTCCCTTGGGTTCCCTGGGAGGGGTTAAAGATAACATATGAAAATTGTAATTACAATGATATTTTTTAATATGAATTTATATGATTTTACCAAACTTTATACATGCAGTCATAGTAGCAGGACAAATAATAATATGTTTTAAAATATTTGAGCTATGATCCGTGGGTCATGGTCTTGAGGTGGTGGGGGTAGGTCATGGGGGGAGTTGGGCATGCATGTAATAATATGTGTGGGGATGAAGTAGTTGTAGTTAGAGCTATGCCAATATAATTTTCATTTTAATTGCTTGCTAATTTCAAGTGTCAGCTTAGAGTGAGCAGTCTTTCCATGTAGAATGGATTTATTACTAGGATAAATTTCAAGCACAATTTCATGATTTAAAAAAAATCAACATGAAATATGTGAATTTCCTAGCATCTGGTTTGAAATAGTATGTAATAGTTGCAATTCTTGGCACTGCAGTCAGAATAAGTATTGCTGTCGAGACTCATTTTCACATTCAGCCTGTCTGGATAGTTCATCATAAACCAATCTCATCATCACACATTGTGAGCATTGGGATCACTTATGGATATTCTGTATTAGCTTCAAATCTCAGCTGATTGAAACAATTGGCCAAAGTATTTGAAAATTGCAGTGCCATTCGAACAAGAAAACAAACTGAGATAGATAACTCATGGCATGGAAAAAAGTCAGCGGCAATCTGACAAATTAAATATTTGGCAGGGCATAAATCGAAGGCCAAAAATGAGAACAGGGTACACAAAGTTGGCAGCAGGATGCCACACCCCTCTGTACCTACCTATTTAGAAAATGGTAGATACATTACCATAACTTGCCATTAAGCATACTAAGCACAAAATTATTCAAAAATATGTGTCCAAAAATATGTCATGAACACTCAGATGTCTGACTGTGATTTGCACATAAACTCTTTCAGTGGATATATTCCAAAAAACGAAATAAATAATGAAGAATGTTCATTAGCTCCTCCACTGTGGATGTGCAAAACATTTAGAACTAGAATTGTAGTGGTTTCTCTTACCAAAATTTCTTCAATGTAACTCTGGCAATTGGTGGAGGAAGCAACTGGAGAAGATTAACTGCATGCCCTGATTGGTACAGAAAAAAAGTCACATAATCTGTAATTTGATTCCTGTATTGTTACTGAATTGTTTGATTTAAGCATAAATTTTTTTAGCATTAACTACTAGTTTTCTTTGAACAACTTTCTTTTACAACTCTCTTTTCTCTCTCTGTCTCTCTCTGACTCCCTCACTCCGATCCCATATATTTATTATGCTCATGCAGAACTTAATAAATTGTAAAGTGGTTTTTTTTTTGTTCTTTTTTAAAAACATGGTAGTGTTTTGGAATTTATAATGCCTGATTCATTGCCAAAGTGAAACTTGTTATGTACCTGTTAAAACATAACCGGAAAGTCTGTATTGAATAACTGATTCTGACTGAGGTGTTGCTCTAAGCTGTAGACAACCAGTTGTGAAACACAATCTGACTGGAAAGAATGATCCGTTTTAAGGTGGTTTTCTTCTAAAATGAGTCTAACTTCTAAATAGAGTGTTTGTGTGACCAGACAGCTATGATCCTGACAATGGGTGTATTTGTGAGTCTAAAATGAATTATGCAAATTCTTCATCTATTTCTGCAGCTATGACTCTGCTAAAGATCCCGAGCCCTTTAGAATTCGTGTAATGTCCTGGAACATTGATGGCCTGGATCCAAAGAACAAAAAATCCAGAGTGGAGGGTGTCTGTGACAAAATCAACAAGTAAGTTGATTAAATAGATGAATGAAGATGAAATACCTTTGTTTAAATTAGTGCAGCTGCCTCTTTTGACCACAGTATTTTGCAGAACTTTTAGGGAAAAAGAACAGAAGCAGTTTCCTCATACAGTGCTATCCTTGTTTAAGTTTGATGGGATATGGTACTCTCTATATTGAGGGTTTTTTGGAGAAAAAGATTAACTCCCACCAGTGTTCCAAGTTGTGACTAAAATGGTTGTATTTGTGACTAAAAATTTAGAAATGGGGAGTG
The DNA here is from genome assembly GCA_029931535.1 of Margaritifera margaritifera. NCBI lineage: Eukaryota > Metazoa > Mollusca > Bivalvia > Unionida > Margaritiferidae > Margaritifera > Margaritifera margaritifera. The sequence goes on along the minus strand of JAQPZY010001512.1, from coordinate 176,033 downwards.
AAAATTAGTAATTGGTCACCCGTTGGCGACCTTCAGAATCGCAATGTGGCAACTAGAAAATGACATCAGCACTTTCTAATTGCAAATATATGCAAAAAAACAATAAGTGACCAGTCCAATTAATGGCCTGTACCATCAAATTTAAATAATTGTACATACACCTCTCCCTCGATAACTCGTGCACAGTGGGGTCCAAAAACATAGACCGCACTGTAAGCAGTGGTACAGGTTACCAATGGACCTCAAAAAGTTAAGGGGATGCCATCCCCACTGGAGATCAAGATGGCTGAATACTTGTTTTATAATTGCATTGGGAATAATTTTCAATAAAGAGCTTTTTTCTAATGTAGTTGTTTGCTTTTTTATATAAATTACCTTTATTTTTAAAGATACCCAACCTCTGAAAGATCGTTAACAACATTAGTCCAAGTGGTTTCACCAGCACGTGTATGCGAAAATATTGTGTATTACATCACTGCTTTTTGTTGTTGTCGATTCACAACAAAACAAGATTCTCTTTTTCAAAAACTAGGGATATTTATTTCGTGAAACAACCTCGAAACTCTATTTATTTATTGTTCTATTAATAAATTATGGATGCAGTGATTTCATTGCAAGTAATAGTTAACTTCTTCTCTTCCTTGAGGAAATCTGAGTGGCAATTTAGAAATTTTAAGTTCAGTAAAAACTCAGGAACTCGTTTCTCCATAATGAACCATATCTGTCAAACAGCTTTTTAGTCACCAAGTACTCATTTCGCTTGGTTGCCTTACATTTTGATCAAATTTGTGACTGAGTAGGCTAATTTAAGGTAGGTTAATTATATTACTTACATAATAATATTTATAACAGTGTTTGATTGATCAATTGAAATGAGTTGACCTGACACATGGCTGTGACCGCTTGCACTTACACAGGTAGGATTTGCACGCCTTTGAACTTTTCTTTTATTCTGCCCCTTTTATTTGATTTGATATAAAAAACGTAATTAATGTGATAATACAAAGCAGGTCTTCTTTTAATTGAGTGTAACAAAACACAACAAATACTTCCGTAAGTTGGAGATCAAAAAACAGTCGGCACTTAATTAGGTTCTCATGGAAACACTCGCGGACATGGCTGTGATGTTTAGTGATATTTTTCACGTTTGAAGAATACAAGAAGGCATATTGCATTTATGATAATTACACTAAAACCAAATTAAAAGATAGAAATAAAACACAAATTTCACTTGACAAAACTTATTTAATTGGTATTTATTTTTCTAAGTGTTGCTACCTGTAGGCATTAGTGACATTATCATTGATCAAAATTTTGTCGACTATTGTATTTACAGTGTACTGAGAATGTTGTTTGGAAAGAAAATTGAACAAAATATACAACTTCTTATTAAATGTTGAAAATGTCATGATGTTGATTCAAATTTCCGGGTATTAATCACTGTTTTCGACGATAAAACGAGCGATATATCAAGGTTTCATTTACTAATTTTGATCGTGACTTTTTTCACATTCAACTAACAGGCCAATTTTTGAGGTATTTTCTAGTTTTAAAAATGGGATGCACGCCTGACCCCGCGTTATAAGTGTGTTCGTGAGGGAGCAAGTTATCGAGGGAGTGGTGTATCTGGAAAAATGCAGACTTAGAAACAAATACAGAAAATTTTGTTGGCAGTAAAATTAATGTTAGTCAGATTTTATTGGCTGGCCTAAGGTTGAAGCAGATGTTGACTGTACACAGTTCTGTCCAACACCTCTGTATATATTATTAAAAATCACCTTGTGCTTTTCTATTATTACTCTCTTTACTTCAATTTTCCTTTACAAAAATCTTTATTTTGTGTCATATTCTACTATTAATTCTGCAATCAGTTGATTTCTGATCTAAACATTTAAGGTGACCAACTATAAGGGCATGGCAGGCTACAATTTGAAATAACCACTTGATTTTTCAAGTAGGTTCCCCTAAGGCTAACGAAGAAAATCTTCATTCATTGAACTCGCAAACACTGTATCTAACAAGGAAAGTCTTGTACTTAAATGTAAATATGATGTGTCATACACCATTTTGTCAACTCTGTGTTTGGAGAAGATTGTGCATTAATAGTAACCTTCGAGGAGAGGATCGACTCCAGTTAGCTGTGAACGTTGTCATTGTATCACACAACATGTAACGTATAACATCGAATTGCTATATTGACAATGTTGATTCTGTGTATTGATGCAAGTGATTTTGTGAAATTATATAAAAAATATTGTTCAACAACAACAGAAACTTCTCATTTCACAGCATTTTTTATTGTGAGACAGCAAGTCCCTATATAAGTTACTATCTTGACATATGACAAGTCTGACTTAGAGCTAGCAAGTGACCAATCATACACATGACCTGCAATCAACCTTAGTCGTTTTGGTGTGGATCGCAAATTTACAGACATGGAAACAATTTGGAAAAACTAGTTGGCAGTAAAATTACTGTCAGTCAAACCTAATGTAGATATGTAAAATGCTGTTGTGTTGAATTTGAGGTTGGGCAGTTTGTTGGGAGAACTCTAGATAATGAATTTGAATGGCTGACCTCTTTTTAAAGCAGGTGATAACTGTTGCTAGTTCTGTCAGAAAGACCTAGATATCTATATATTATTGAAAATAATCTTGTACTTTTAATTGTCAAGCCCACTTTAGTTTGAAGCAAGACATACCAGTCACTTTTCTGATAGCAGCAGCATCAGCAGTTGGTTAAAGTTTTGGTTCAAGTTTTTCATTTGCTTATATTTCCCAGACAAGATTTTTTTCACGTTTTAAAGCAGAATTCCGCTTTTCTCATGAGCTGGATCCGATTTTCCTTTATATATTCCGTTTTTTTTATATCATCTCCTATCCGGTTTTCAATAACTGCCTGTCTATTCCCATTCCAAAACGATCCTCCTAATAGTATTAGTTCCATATATTATTTAACAGACGATTGCTGTAAAGAGTTTTCTGATTGGTCAAAATTTGGTACTTGTCCAATGAATCTTCGCATAACGGAAAGTGATGGAAATAAACATGCTTTCCAAACATGGCATTGCAAATTATCACTAGAGACACAGACACAAAAAGTTTGAATAAAGGTTTGAAAAATGTGTGGAAATGAGAATGGCTTGAATGCCAAGTTGATGGGAATGTAGTTGGTCAATTTGCAAGAAAACTGAACTCTAGAGGACTAGCATTTTGCAATCTTTGCCAGAAAGATTGGAACTACTATTGCTAAATATACAGTAGCGTCTAACATGTTAAATGAGAAGGAATTGGACCAGTATGATTTGGAAGTTAGAAAATTACAAACTGATTCCCTTCCAGAATTCAAGGAGGGACAGTGTATAGATCACTGGTGGGGAAGTGATGATATTGTTCCCAGATACCCATGTCTATCAGAGATAGTCATGTCTTTACTGAGTTGTTTTCATGACCCACAAGTAATCATCCTTCAGTGTCATGAATGATAGTATTGATTCCAAATCTGGGAGGATAAACGTAGAAACATACAACTCGGTACAGAACATCAAATATGGAATGAAGGCATCGGGGAAAAAGTGCAATACATTTTAAGAAGGATTGCTTACATGAGAGGGCAGAAGCAACTCTATGTTAGAATATGTGAAAAGGAAAGCAAAAATCTTTGCCAAGGCTGCAAAAAAAAAGCAAGACTAGCACATTAGTATCAACAGGTGGAGTCCAATGTGGGAAAAGACAAGTGAGTTCATGTAATATTTTTATATGGTGTATGTATATAACTAAAACTTCTACCATGAAAGAAAAAAAACAACAGATTTGTTATGAGAAGAGAAAAGTGTGATTTACATGTAATATGTGCTGCAAAAATGAACAAATTATTGTGCTGATTTATTATGTGAACACTAACATGCACATAAAATAATTTCAGCACTAATATTTTTGGAGAACAAGTTGATGTAACAATGAACATTGTGAAATTATTCAGGTATTGTTTAAAGTTGTGTAAGTTTGTTATTTTGCAAATGATTTTTTCTTTGTTGGAATGAAGTAACAACTTTGCAAAATATTATGATAATAAGGGCCACCAGGAACAGTTTTGTATGATCTCTTTGCCACCCCTTGAGAACCCGCTAGGGGAGGACTCCCAGACCCTCCTTCACAATTTCAGTTTTTTCTGTCAACTACCAAAGTCCTGTCTGATTTCCTAAACCCCGTGATGGATTTTCTTCATGCTTGGGATGAATCATTATAAAGCTATGACAGCTCATCCGTGACATACATGCTTTCCCCTTTGACCTTAGGGTCAAGGTCACAGTCATAGAAAATGTGTGTTAAGGTTTTGGTTCAAGATTTTTCATTTGCTTATATTCTAAACCACTTGATGGATCTCATGATACTTGGGATGAATCATTATCATGCTAAGACAAATGATAATGCAATACACTCATCTCTTTGATCTTAGGGTCAAGGTCACAGTCAGAGAAAATTTGTGTTAAAGTTTTGTTAAAGTTCTTTTATTTGTTTATATTTCTTAAACCTCTCTTTGGATTTTGTTTACACATTGGATGAATCATTTATGAAGCTATGATGCTTCATTCTGCAACATGCTCGCTGTCTCCTTTTGACCATGGAGTCAAGATCATGTTTTACAGCAATGCTTTGATTGTGGGTTCAACATGCAGGCCCACAATTTAATATAATTACTCATTAATTTGCCTGAACTAAAACCTTAATTGTTGTCACCTACCATTGATTCCCACTCAGTTGACTTCTGTTCTTAATGAATATGGCAACCAAATTATTAGGGCTTTACAACCTAAAATTTGCAGTGGCCATTAAAATTTCCCATTGGGTTACTGTTTGGCTACTGAAGTTTGATGCATACTTGGAGCACTGCAAGAAAATACTATAAAAGCTAAAATGAGACTGGAAGTTGGAACACAGATTAGTTGATTTACAACACAGTGATCTCTTTAGCTCTTGAATTTAATGCTTGCTTATTCATAAAATGCAAGTTAATTGTGAAAAATGTGAGCTGAGATTTAAGGCTCTTCCATCTTTTTGCTGGTGCTAACTTTTTCAATGATATACAGTAAATCTTCAGTAAAACTCATTAAAGTACATAAATTCATCAAAATCTCGTGAATAATTCGAAAACACACAAGGAAGCTTTTATTTTGGCATTGATTATTTTACTTTGTGATATGCTGTTTAACAAACAGCCTAATACTGTGGCCATTCATGTACATACTGATCATACACAGTGGACTAAGGCACAATCGTTATATTTTCAAAGCAGGATATGTCTTTTGCACTCATTCATTTCATTCACAAATACAGAAATACAGTCAAACCTGTCCTAGTGGTCACCTGTGTTCAGCAGTCATTCTAATTTCCACCTGGCAAATTTCCAATATAAATGCCCTGTATTTAACAGTCACCTGCTTTAAGTGGTCAGCAGCCAGGTGTTTCTTAACCAAACCATGGTTTCACCCTGTCTTAAGCGGTCACTGGAGCGTATCAGCAGTGACCGTTCCAAGTATGCAAATTAAATACTTCTTTTGTTTGATGTGGAACGCATTGTTTAGATAAAGCTGGGCTAACAAAAAGTCACTCCTGTGTTTTACAATCACAGGTAAGCTGTCAATTAGTAATTTTATTTAGGTGCCGTTTCTACTGATAAGTGATGATTTAATGTACATGATGGATTAAAGTGGAACTTTTTATTTTATTATTTTGTTATTTTTCTTTTTGCTAATTGGCTAAATTAAAAATATGTATCTAGATAGCATAATACTACTACTAATGCTATTTGGTGCAAAGTACATGTCTTGTCATAAACCAAGTTTGAGAACTGAACCTGCCTTCAGAGATCACCTGTCTCCAAAGGCCATTTTGGCCCTTTCCCATGGGTGACCACTGAACACAGGTTTGACTGTATTTATCTGATATTATCATCATTTAGCAATGTCTATGCTAGGTTTCACTTCTGGCAAAATAGTTGCTCCAGTGGCAAACATTTACCCAGATACACAGAAGAGGCAAAGTTGACTTCGTCCATTCTTGAGTTGATGTCTCCACCCTTGCCCCATCCCCTTTTTTTTCAGGCCATATCGCATGCTTTCATATTCAAAGTAAACTATCAACTCTTGTGTCTTTTTTTTTTTTTTGTTCAGTGAGCAATGCAAAACTGTTTAAACATTGTATTTTGTGCTTTTGATCAACTTTTGTGTCAATTAAATGATTATGTCATAATGTTTCAAACTATAAGATTCCCACTGAAAATGTACACATGAAACTTGAATAAGTTGGTGAAATTCTATGCATTTGAACAGTACACGCATCATGTTTTTATGATTCACCACGCAATTGAATGGGCGTGGAGAAATGGACAGGGGATTAAGTGCCCACTATGAGTAGTGTAAGTCCACTCGGTCTGGTGGATTTTCTCCCCAATTTAGTGAAAATCCACTCAATCTAGCGGAAGTCCATCACGGATTTTATTGCAGTCGTAGTGGGTTTTATGTCACCCCTCGCTGATTCTATTGTATTCGCTCCGTGAGTCGATACACTAAACAAACAGATGGGAGAAACTCCAACACTGTAAACCCAAACATGGCAGGTGTCAATTGCATACCTTTACCTGTACAGTGGTAACATTTCTTGTGTATTTATCAGTAGCCTGGCTATGGATACATACAGACGAATGTGCATAACGTAGAAAAAATATGAGGTTTTATATTTCTTGGATATCTTTACACCCCTGTTCATGACAAAGCGTACATCAGAAAAAATTGCTTAGCTACAACGTACATCCCTGCAGATTTAATACAATTATATGTATATGTTAGCATATACAGATGCGGAAATTGACATTGTTCTGCATCAAGCGGTAACTTCGATGTTCTTTCTCAGTAAATGATATTTCATAAAAGTGTTTTATGACATGTATGTCATAATTCTTGCAAAAGTATATTAAAATTAAAAAGATACATGAGCTATACTATGGAAAGGTTCTTCTGTATTTTTACCCTTAAACTTTGAAAATAACATTGTTTATGAGAGAGTACGGCAATTTTTTAAATGCACGGAATTGTGTGCACTCTATTGACTGTTGCGCTCTATCAGTGGCCATTCGTGTCATAAACAAAGTGATTTCAATGTGATAAAAAGTTACTTCCTTTCCACACTTTTTTCACGAACGTACACTGCATCACCAGATACTGGCTGAGGAGCATCATTCTTACTTTGAAGCCAGCCGCTATGCCTGTTGCTGTAGTTTCCTGCCTTGAGTCAACAACAGTCCGTCATGACAGTTTCTACATGTCATCAGCTAATGTTCAATGTCGCGCTTCGATGTTTCAAAATGTACAGTACAATAACTGTTGAATGAAAATATCACAAAACCACACACCTTAAAACTAAAAAGATGTTAGTTTGTGGAAAACAAATTTGGACTGAGAAATACATTTGATGTTAAGTTCTCATATTATCGTGTAAAACTGGTAATACAGTACACGCATCATGTTTTTATGAAAAAACGTTTTGACAGTGGAGCTTAATCCTTTTCACACTGTGTCCGTCGTGGACAGGATATAGGGGATCGTTGTGGATTGTCCACGTCGTGGCTTGTAGTGGATGGATTAAGTTTTATTGCCCATTTGAAAGTCGCAGCAATATAATTATGTAATAGTGGACACCCACTTCCACGCGTGGAACTTACCTATCAGCTCAGCTACAGCACACAGTGCAGAATGCTCTTTTTAATTTGTACGCAGTGCCGTTTAATATTTAAAGACTCCCTCACTAAAATGCATTCTCATACGTGTATTGAAAGAGATGAAAGATAAATTGCCGAGCAAAGAGCCACGAATGATGCTTCACAAATTATACAAAGTTTAATTATCTTAATTTTAATGGGGGTTTCATTCTGTTATTAAAATAAAAGAATGCTAGAAATGTTGTGATTTTGTTTTTAATTACCCCAGTCACTTTTAAATGGTCTGCTTAAAATGTTCCTACACAATGAAGTATACACAGTGCTATCCAATATACAACCTCTACTATTCCAGCCTGTTTAGTACTTGCGTCTCAAATATACATGTCCATGGGACACATTTTCTCAGGAACTAGACACGTGTTTACTTTTACTGTAGACCTACTGTTTTTACTCTGACTCTACGAAGCACGTGATGCTGCATTCTCTGACCAACAGCTTTAAAAAATATACTTAGGATTGTTGGTTTGGTCATCTGATGAGTTTAATATTTCCAAATGGACAGGTGAAAGCGATAAAAAGTGTGTAATCACGATTAATTTGCTTCAGTTGTCGAAACTTTTAAAATTCTGGTGTTTTAATTAATGTATCATTCAGTAAGATTTATTTTGTGCTTTGGAATTACTTTTTTCTCCCCTTGTTTAACTTGTACTGTATTACACGCAAGCTGAACACATCATATCTATCAATAATGCCTTGTACATCACCCGAAATTGCTATGCCACGTGTTATCCAAGACTAGAAAATCTATCTCTATTATTGCACTGATTGCTGTAAATAGCAACCCCAGCTGATCAACGTCACATATTAAGAACATCGATGAAAATCAATACCTAGTGTTGGAAACTTCATAAGTGTCACACACAAATTAAAATCAACCTATATAAAATATACATATTTCAAAAGGGCATTAAATTATCTACCATTTGATATAACTTTTAATTTTTTTATTTTTAAATTGCTTTTGTTTTCATACATTGAACTTTATCTGCAATGGTATTTTCCGGTAATTTTCCTTTTCGGCGTGCGTGCACCAGCAACAGCGCATGTCAGTCGCGTGATCATGCTTGCGGGTCATTAAATGGCTATGAATATTCATATGATTAATTTGGCCAATGAGAAAAATGAATTCGCTATAACCCAGTGCTTGACGTTTTTTCGTATGTTAACAAACAACAAAGCTACGACGGGTCAAAGTCGGTGAGGATTTGTGCGCCATCTAAGCTAAATACAGGTAAAAGGCATATATCAAAATAACATTTAAGCTTTTCTCTTTAAAATGATGTATAAATCATTAAATTCGGTAAATATTTTGTACCCCGCATTTAGCACCAAACTGTTCAAAATTTACCGACTTGTCGATCGGGTGACCCGTCCGCCATTTTGGACATTTGATGCGAGAAAATTTTCTATCTATTTACAAAGTATTTGCTCATAATCTTACAAAATATTTTGTTCTTGTGTTTTTAATAGCAAATTCAATTGTTTTGATCAGAATATAACATTATCGCTTTGGTTATTTCTAAATAATGTGGAAATTACGTATACCCCCACCCACCTGCAAAACAATGCTAGTTCGCAAAATCTATTTGCAATTTTTTTTTATAATTACAGATATAAAAGATCCCATTGTGGATAAGAATTGATTCAATATGGAAGGGAGATCGCTAGGCCCTTTCTGTACTGAAATACAGCTTAGTGAAGAACACTTGAATGAACTGACTTCAACAAAATCTCTTGAAAATTGTCTTGTGAAAATTGGTTTTTTGTTGGAACTTAACACTTTCTTGAAAAGTGCAGCAAAAGTAATAGATGTTGCTAAATGTCTGCAGTCAAAATTGTCTGCTTTTAGTGATGCAACGTTGAGGACAAAATTAACCAGATTGCTTGAAGTCAAGAAAAAACTTGTTTCAAAGAAAAAAGTAAAAACTTTTTGTTCTGTTGAGGATTTACAACAACAGCTATTTGAACTTCAGTCTAAAACGTTATTTGCGAATCGGTGTCAATCAGCTGAATTTGTAACTCTTAAGGCTGAGATGAAACTTGAAAGTCCAATACAGGATACAGATTTGTGCAGCCAGCAATCTGTTCAGGCAGACAACTGTTCTGTAAATTATGATGGAACTTCTCATTCAACTGACATGGATAATTTTGATAAAGCCCAGAAAAAGACTCTGAATGTGTATGATTATGAACTGAATAAGAAGAAAAAGACTTTAAACAAATTGATGAATGAGATTGAAAAATCCAAAAATGAACTGAAAGGCTTAGAAAATAAGGTTGGGCACTTTGGTGTGAGAAATGTAAATAAGCGTGATGAAAAGGCTAGAATTACATGACAAGCATTACGAGAATCTAAAGCTCATATGCGAGGACTTACAAAAATCATTGGAAAGCCCCAAAATGTGAAAGAGGAAAATAAGCAACTTGCACTTGAAAATGAAATATTGAAAAAGAAACTAGATATGCTAAATGAAAAAAAGCTGATAATTGACAATGCAGAGAACAAAAAACTCAATGCCCAAAAGTCTGCAAGTTACTACAAAATGAAGGCAAAGAAACTACACCAGCGAATAAAGAGTGGGGAGAGTCCTAATATTGATAAACTTAAACACATTTTAGTGGGGAAAAACCAAGAGCTACACAATCTGCAAGTTAAAGTTGAAATGCTGATAGAAGAGTTAAATGAAAAACACTGTACTAAAAATTTGGATGGCTCATACACTGACAGTGTACAGCTGTGTGTGATTGAACTTGCTGCACTCGAGGTTGCGACTGAAAAAATCTCCCCAGCTATAGAAGTAGTATCGCGACATATTTTTACACGCGAAATTGAGAAAAGTGATCTGCCCAACAGTACATCTGTGCAAACAATTGTCAATGAAGGACACTACCTTGCAAAGGCTTTCATAGCTGCAAACCTAGACACTGTGAGATCTTGGGGCCTTAACAGAGACGGCACAGCCAGAAAGAAAAAGAAAATAGTGGACACATCTCTTACACTAGACAGTGGTGATGTAATAAGTTTGGGGTTTACCCGTGTTGCCCATGAAAATGCAAGGACTATCCATGATGTGACCAAGAAACATATAACAGAACTGGCACAGTTGAAAAGTGAAACAAGTTTGTCTGCAGAACAACAAAAACATTTTCATTCAGAAGTTAATGCTTCTTTTGAAAAATCGGGGCTACAAAAAAAAAGATAGAAGCTCAACACCTTCCTGAATGGCCATTGTTAACAAGCGTAGCAGCTAACATCAAAGTAGAAGTGTCACTCCTCGGCTGAAACTTGATGATAGATTCACGAAGAAAGTGATGAAGAAAGTAACCTTTTTCATAAAAATCACTTCATTTATGGCATGAACAGCCACTGAAAGAGAGCAGCCTTCAATACCGTGTAGACGAATTTGGTGCATTTAAAAATTATCCTACTCTGAAATAATCAGTCATTTTTTCAAGTCTACAGATAAAGGTATTTGTATCCTGCTTTCAGTAATTTCCTTAAAGACGGTTTTGGAAACTGTGTAGACATTAAAGGGAAACTATGACAAATTAATAACTAGAACAAGAAGTTCTTTTATGAAATATCATTTATTGAGAAAACACACTGAAGTTGCCACTTATGCCCAGGGGCAGGGTTGACGCGCTACTTGTTTATCTAACTCCGTTTCATTCATGTCTTTCTAGCGCTTGCATTACAGGATGTTATCCCAGCTGAAGTGGCTTTATTAAACAGAAACCCTTGGTGTTTTCATAACAATATTCTCATGACATACTTGAATTCTGATTTAAGTAATTTAACTTCTACTCTATGTGCTGTAACAAGCTGCAATGGTCCTGATTCACATCTAAAATTATTAATATTTTATTTTCTAAAAATCACAGCAAGTGTAATTTTGTTAAAGCTAAATCCTATCACACCCGCACCCCCAGTAGCACATAGAGTAGAAGTTAAATTACTTCAATCAGAATTCAAGTATGTCAAGGGAATATTGTTTAAACCGAGCATTCTGCACTGTGTGCTGTAGCTGAGCCGATAGGTAAGTTCCACGTGAGGTAGTGGGCATTGACTATTACATAATTATATTGCTGTGACTTTCAAATAGGCAATAAAACTTAATCCGTCCATTACGAGCCACGATGTGGACAATCCACGACAACCACTATGTCCTGTCCGCGATGGACACAGTGTGAAAAGGATTAAGGTCCAACTGTGGGAAAGTGTTTCTTCATAAAAACACGATGCGTATACTGTAGCCCAATCACGAACAGATATTATTCTGTGGCGGTGTATAGGCTGACTGCTACTAAAAGTAAAACTAGTTTATTTTGAATTTCAGTCTATACAAGTAGGAAGAAACGACTTGTAATGTACTATGTCACCAAACTCAACACTAACCTGTTTTTTTGAGGTTACCATCTTTTGCCATAATAAAACCATACAACAGTTTTACTGAATTAAACTAAATTTTTTTTTATATATGTTCATAAAGTTTAATAAGTATTTATTTTGGTTTAATATTATTGGATGCAAAAGTTGGGAGAAAAGTCACTTCACCCAAAAATGTAAATCTAGCATTGAGCCTGTTCAGGTTAATATGTAACTGGTACTCTTATGCTGACATACTCTGCTATTATTTTTAGTACGAGGGTCAATCACAGATATTTTTGTCACACATGAGTCAGTCTTCGAACAAGGGGTAGTTGTTGCTGATACATTTTTGTTCAATCCTGGCTAGGCTCTTTGTTTATGAACCTTTAATTGTCCAAAAATACAAACCAGGACGTGTGTATAAATCCGACTACAGTTATGAACAAGAATAACAATTCAGTTGTATATATAGTTTTTTTTTCATTTCTAAAAATGATAATAAAACTTACAATTGAAACTGATCGCTTACAATTGAAATTGATCGCAAAGTATTGTGGTTTATTCTTTTTCCTAAACTCTTGGACTGTAGTATATTTTATAACAGTAAGTCATCCCCCAAAAAAAGGCCATTTGAAATAGGATTTTGCAAGTTGATTTTTTTTTTCCACTCATGAAAAATTTTGAGTAGTAAAAACAGTTTAATTCAAGCCCTGAACTTTAGGTTGCCTGTTTCAATTAATTGCTTGAGCTTTTGTTATCATATCTGTGTTGACCTTGTGTTCTCACATTTCAGAGAAAAGCCACATGTAGTTTTACTACAGGAGGTTGTCATGGAGACACAGAAGATACTAGAGGAGAAATGTCCTTCATATGACCTTGTCTCAGGTGGAGAAAAGGAATATTACACTGCTATCCTCCTGCAACAGAATGTGGCAACACTTGAGGATGCAACAGTTATGCCATTCTACTCGAGCATGATGCTTCGGAATCTGTTAACTGTGAAGGTTAGCTACTTATTGAATAAGTAAGATTATTTTGGGACAGCCTTCAAGAATAGACAGTGCTTAACTCTTAACAATTCAGCTGTACATACATTTTTTGTTTTTCATTTTTGAAAATGATAACCACAAAGTAATATGTCACTGTTAAGATCGTGCTTTTAATTTAAAGGATTTATTGTCCTTGTCTTTTAATTGTCAAACTAACATGTATAAGTGATAAGAAGTAGTCAGAAATATAAATCTGTATTCCACAATTAATTGTATCATTCTTATTTTTAATTATTGTAAAAATCTTGAACATATTTTCCTTTATTTAAAACTCTATTTTTCTAAAATTAAGTGTCGGCATAAAATCCTCTGACATATTCCTGCTAAAAGTAAAATCCCAAGGAGTGACATTGTTCTTGAGAACAATTACATAAAGACAGTATGCATGTCTGTTCCTGGGAGATGCTGTCAGATTCAGTAGATGAATATTCCATTTTAAATGTCAGATTTGCATTTGAACACATTTGTGTGCAGAATCTCACTGGTATGATCTGTCCTTTTCCTTATATTGAATTACTTGATGATGATGCTTGTTTTACAGTGTATCATTTTTCTTGATTACAAGTTACTTGATAATAACATGTATTACTTTTAAAGTATTCATAATTTATGATGGATTAAAACACATTGCATATTGTTGCTAGGTTTCTCTGACTTTGTATTGTTTAAGAAATTTATGGAATTTACCAGGATGATTGAATGACATTATTTTTTTCCCCTTAGTGTTCAGTCAAAGGTATCAAGTTTGACATTCTGACCTCCCATTTAGAGAGCACCAAAGAGCACGGAAAAGAGAGAAAGAACCAGCTAAAAATTGCATTTGAAAGTGTCAAAAGAGCTGATGCGGATAGAACTGTGATATTTGGTGGGGATTTGAATCTAAGAGACAAAGAGGTAAATGTAGTAAAAAGACTGGGCTAATGACATCTCTCTGTAAAAGTAGGTTTAAAGGGCATATGGCTAAAGACAAAAACTGTGTGAATATCAACCAAAAATCTATATTAAAAAACCCTAAACTTGCATCAAAACATCTATTTAATTAGGGTTCATATTTTAGGCTTCTTCACTTGATAAAAATTTAAAAAATCAACATATTTACTTAGCTAAGGGTTCAAGCGATATAATATTACATTGAAAATTATAGGTTGGTGTGGATTCTCTTGCACTACTCTTGTTTGTAATGGTAATTAGATTCAAAAGTATGTGAAAAAGTACCCTACTTCCAATTTACCTTCAAATAATAGCTGAATAAGTATTTAAAGATTTTGTCAGATTTGCAGTGCCCAGGTTGAAGATCATAGACTTCTGTTATCGAATAAAAAAAAAAAAGTGTATGTTGGTGAGTGTATGTTTCCAGTATGACACAATTATTGAGCTTACATAGACTTCCTGCAAGAGAGAACTTGTGTGGCTGATTTACAGCAGGTCATAAATCAGATAAAGATTGCCAAAGGGTTTATATAGTTTTCATCGACTTTATGATTTTTTTCTTCACAGGACTGTAATTGTGATTATTATAGAAGAATTTTTCTTTTTTTCTTTTTAAATAAGAGATTGAAGTCACAATCATGTTGTTTTACAGTCACTTCTCGAGTTTTTAGCGCAATACACATAGTTCAAAAATGATGTCATATCATTGATGTCATATTTAAATGACCCCCTGCAGACTCGGTGATGTACAATAGGCCTGGTGCACCCTCCTGCGTGTTGTAAGAGGTGACTAACTAATGGAGGCAGGAACCATGAGCCGTGGTGGCTTAGTGATTAGCATGCTGGACATGTGACCAAAAAGGTGTGGCTTTGGGAACTGCAGTAGCAAAGTTGGTATAGTGTCAGACATAAAATCCAAGGGTTGCAGATTCAATACCTGCCCAGGTTAGCTTCCTCTGTGTGTCCTTGGGAAAGGCACTTAGCTCCCATTTCCTGGCATGATATAACCAATAATGTGTTAAAGGTGCCATTTAAAACCAACAAAAACAAGGAACAAAAATCTACCAGCAATATTGCTATGCCAAAATTGTGTTGGGACATTTGTTTTAATCGTGCTTCATGTATGCGGACATTTGGTGACTTAGATCGATCAGTTTTTTTTAAAAGGTAACAATACTCTGGGCATTGCTGTCTTGAAAATCTTGTTGTCACTGAATGGATAATCATTATGACAAGGGCTTTTCACCAAATCCTAAATGAAAATGGTGCCAGTTGTACATCCAATATGGCTGTCTTGAAAATCTTGTTGTCACTACTCCTCCTGAATGGATAATCATTATGACGAGGGCTTTTCACCAAGTCCTAAATGAAAATGGTGCCAGTTGTACATACAATATGGCTGTCTTGAAAATCTTGTTGTCACTACTCCTCCTGAATGGATAATCATTATGACAAGGGCTTTTCACCAAGTCCTAAATGAAAATGGTGCCAGTTGTACATCCAATATGGCTGCCATGAGAATCTTGTTGTCACTACTCTCCCTGATTTGATGATCATTATGACGTGGAGTTTTCACCAAAAGACTTCTAATGATGTTACTTTGCCCTAAATGAAAATGGTGCCAATCAGACATCCAGTATGTCCGCCACAGCAGCTAATTTGAAAATCTTTGTTATCGCTAAACAGTATCAGACTAAGATGGTTTCAATACTCAGCAGTTTAAAGGAAGAAATGGTCTTATCATGAAATTCCTGGAAATTCTTTTTGCCCAGTAGAGCATCAGTCCCTTTGAGGGACTCCTGTTTTTTACACAATTTTACTGACCTTCCCAATTAGTTTGTGAAATGTTTAAGATTAAAGTTTTCATATAACATTTGCTGTATGTAGAGGACAGGTTCAGATATGTGTTTAGGTTTTATTTTTGGCTTGTAGAAAGGAAATATACATTTAAATTTCACTACTATGTGTTAAGTAACATGTGTCAGGCCTTTTTCAATACATTTTTTTACCCCGTTTTACTGATTTTTTGCAGTTGTTGATGAAAATGTTGAGGTTAAAGCTTTTCTTGAGGGTTTTGTTTATTACTTTCAGGAATGAACTAGGCATTTGAATTTCAATTCTCTGTTAAATAACATGTACTTGACCTTATTCAATATTTTACAAATTTATTTGCAGTTTATGGCGGAATGTTTTAGATTTAAGTTTGCCTTTAATATTTTCTCAACAAGGAACTGTGCATTTCAATTTTATGTCTGTGTGTTAGAGAACATGTGCCTAACTTTATATCATGCTTTTTTATCCAATTTTATTGTTGCTTTTTTTTTATTTATGGAAAAAGTTTGGAGCACAAGTTTGATTTTAATGTTTGTTATATGTAGACAGCATGGTAATGTTTATGTTTAAGGTTTTAGTTGCATATCTATGAACTGTGCATTTAAGCTTCACTTCTGTGTATTGATAATCATTTTCAGCCCTCTATTGTTAATTTTTAATACAATGTTTACTATTTTTATTACAATTTAAAATGAAAAGTACAAAATTAAAGTCTTGTTTCAATATTTGCTCTATTGGGTCAAAGTTCAAATCCTCTTCTTAGCTAGAGACCAACTTTTTTTATTTTGCTTTTAGATGACAAAAGCCATTTTTGTAAGACCTACAATAAATGTGAAAGGGGCATTCAGTGTTAACCTGATCTGCCTGCCCTTCTGTCTTTCTCTCCATCAAACTTTGGTTTGGTTCTGTATTACTTTAAGTCAATTTTTCAGTCATTCTGTATTATAGGGTCTTTTAGTGAAGTATGTGGATTCAATGTAGAACTAAATTGCCATGCTCTAAGTAGGTCACCATGACCTGCATTTTACTTTTCAGTGGCTTTTACCTCTTGCATTTGGTCAGTGTGACATACAACTTTGTGCATACAATCATGTGGCTTTGTCTAAGGAACCATTATGTTCAGTCCTTAACTATCACATCACAAATAGGTCTAGGTGACCTATATTTCATGTATCAATGACTGATTAAACTATGATTTGAATTTCTCAAGTAGCCTGACTGGTAGGGTTATGTACTTTTCTGTGGTATGTATGACACCATCATTCAAGAAGTAGGTGACTGTGCCCAATATTTCATGCTTCATTGTCTTTTTTTCAAAGTTGTTTGTTTGGGATCATTGTGTTGTGCACTATTGACTCTACAGGTGCATGTATATGTCTATTATTGATGATGGTGATTACTAATTATTTAAATCGCCAATTAGTAAGTGCATTGTTTATATTGCCCCACTCATCTGCTTATTTTATTTCCTGAAATTTCAATAAAAAATGCCAGTTTAATTGCACACTGAAATTTCAATACAAAATGCCTGGTTAATTGAACACTGAAATTTCAATACAAAATGCTTTGCTGGCAGTAAGTTTTTATGATGCTAAACATGCTAAAGCTTTGTTGTGAACAAAGTTAAAATGTAATCACTTAGCCAGCTAGGATTTCCTTAGAAATTGAAACAGTTTGGTCGTTGGCACATTTTACTGTTTTACATTCATGTACAGGTGAGTTATGCTACTTTCTGTCATATGTTGTTGCATGTCCATTTCATAATTTACAGCTTACTTTAATTAATTGTTACAGCTAGGAGGGGGAGGACAGGATATTTTGTGTATTTTATTATTGAAGATTATGGAGTGTCTTCATTGATATGTTAGATATTATGTTTCTTAATTTCTGGGATTTTTAAGAGTGGTTGGGAAACAGAGGGCCTGGCACATAATGTTTTGAAAAAGAAATATAACAGTTGAGAAAGTTACCTTTTTGAGTGATAAATTGCTAAAATTGGAATTCTGCAAGATTTTTATGCACAGGGAGCCCATTAACAGCCACATGAGGAACCACTACAAAATCCCTGTATTTGTTTGTAAAATGTTTGCAGAACTGGAAAAATGACATGCAAGGTGAATTTGACTTAAAAGATAGGAAATTGATGTTGAATG
This sequence comes from Margaritifera margaritifera, assembly GCA_029931535.1. Taxonomy (NCBI): domain Eukaryota; kingdom Metazoa; phylum Mollusca; class Bivalvia; order Unionida; family Margaritiferidae; genus Margaritifera; species Margaritifera margaritifera. Next base: position 157,923 of record JAQPZY010001512.1, on the reverse strand, counting down.
ACTTAATTTTGATGTCATATTTCATTTATTAGTATAAAGAAACATACAAGCAAACTCCAGGGGAAAAAAAGGGAGAATGGAGAGGGGGACATAGGGAACATATTGGAGGAAAGAATCGGTTCTTTTTCTGTCGAACTGTTTGGTTTTGCATCTTTGTCAGGTTTTAGGCACAGTGTTGGGGTATTCATTTGTCATGAAAACATTCCCAATTCAGTCTAGCAGGTGGTCAGTTTTTCAATTTTCACCTCTCTCATATAACTTCGTATTTTTTTTATTTTATTTTTACAGCTAGATGAAATTGGGGGTATGCCAGAGGATGTTTATGATGTATGGGAGGTTACAGGTAAGCGACCAGAGGCCAAATTTACCTGGGATATGGCACGCAATGACAACATGGAATGGAGTAGCAAGCTCAAACCCAAATGTCGGTTTGACAGGCTGTATATCAGACACAGCAAACCTAAAGCCCTGGTTCAGCCTGTTTATTTTGAATTGATTGGTTTGGAGAGGTTGCAGTCATGCCAGAGATTTCCAAGTGATCACTGGGGATTGTTAGGTCACTTTAATGTGTTATCTCGGCTCCCAGCATCAGCTAAAAAGTGAAAGGAAAGAAAATCTTGAATTTTTTTTTAAAGCCAAGGTTGTAATCAAATAATTTCTCATGAGGCAGTCAGACCAGTAAATTCAAGACCAACAAAACAAGAACATTCAAGAACTCGAACTTTTCTAATCATGAAAATAGAGACTGTTGAATTTGGAAGGCAAAATTAAAGCACAGGCCAGCATTGTAAAACTTTACAGGAAAGGTTTGAGGAACTTTTCTTTAGTCTGCAGTACAATGAAAGAGAGTGTCTCATTTCTCAAAGTGAGTTCAGTTGTGACTCAAACTAAGATCAATAAAGAACATTTTGGGCCTTTTGGCAAACGTAAAGTGTAGTACTTTTTCCTACCACCTTAAAAAGTAACAACAGAAACTGGCTACTTTATTTTTCACTCATAAGTAATAATTTAGAGATGAGAATTGTGCTAAACATAAGAATTATATATTGTTCTCTCACTATAATGCATTAACATAAGAATTATATATTGTTCTCTCACTATAATGCATTAACATAAGAATTATATATTGTTCTCTCACTATAATGCATAAACATAAGAATTATATATTGTTCTCTCACTATAATGCTAAACATAAGAATTATATATTGTTCTCTCACTATAATGCATAAACATAATAATTATATATTGTTCTCTCACTATAATGCATAAACATAAGAATTATATATTGTTCTCTCACTATAATGCTAAACATAAGAATTATATATTGTTCTCTCACTATAATGCTAAACATAAGAATTATATATTGTTCTCTCACTATAATGCAGTTCAGGGGAGCCATAAGAGTGTACTGTGATATAGGTGAGGTTGTCTTGTACTGGAGTACATTACATAGAAAAATATAGAATTCAACCAATCCATCACAATAATGCTGTTCAGGGGAGCAGTATAAGACTACAATGATATAGGCAATGTCAGCTTATACTGGGATATGTTATATGAAATTTTATAACTCAACCAAACAATTGGATCAGTGACTATACCTGTTTTATATCTGGGACCATGTTATATTGAGGAGGTTTATGGTGAAAGACCATTTTACATACAATCATGAAAGCCAACCAGTTGGTAATATAAATTTGATTTGGTGATAGGTATCAGAAATCATATTGCACAAGAATAAGATTTGTTTTTGTACTTGTTGACAATATTGAAATTGTTTTAGTAAATGATTACATTTTTAGAATCAGGGATTTTGTAAAACCCTTTGTCTGTCTTTCCTTTAGTTTATCTGCTTATGAATATATCTCCTAAACCACTGGGTAAAAATTGACCATACTCTATGCATTAATTATAGCGTACATAAGTGCAAGCAGGATTTAGGTTTTGGCTGTTTAGATTTTGGTGATGGGTCGGGGGGAGTTGTTAGCTATTAAAGATGCTCCAATTTGCATTTTGAAATTCAAGGAAAGCCTTTCTCAGTGGCAAACCTTTATTTTGGATGTAATTTAAAGTGGTCCTTAACTGTAAAGCAATGCAGGACATAGTCATTGAGCATGTTGTACTAGTTGAACTATATTTTTCCATATAATATACCTGAATATAAGGTAACTTCCTATATGTCACTTAATACATATACCTGAATATAAGGTAACTTCCTATATGTCACTTAATACATATACCTGAATATAAGGTAACTTCCTATATGTCACTTAATACATATACCTGAATATAAGGTAACTTCCTATATGTCACTTAATACATATACCTGAATATAAGGTAACTTCCTATATGTCACTTTATACTTTATTGGCACCCATGCAAAGAGTTATGCCAAGGTATTAAATTGTACTTGTGTGTGATGCATATGAAATTGCAGACAATATAGACTTAGATCTACTGTCACATTGTCTGACAGCAAATCAGAGTCTTCTGTCTGTATGGATTCAAGTCTCGGGCTCGGAAAACATGGCTATGTGAGAATGCTTGCCAGTAGCTTCCTGTGTGTCGGTAGTTATATCCAGGTTTTTTTTTTCGGGTTCTTCCTCCACCATATATTCCGACCGCCATATATAGCCTATCATGTTCTGAAAAATGGTGTTAAACCAACAACAACAAGTACATATCACTCCATTAATTTTATAAAATTTCATTATTCTCAAAACAGCAGAAAATAGACATGTTGTTTACTCAATTTGAAGATCATTTTTTCATCTGTGTTTTCTTCTTGTTCTTTCATAATAATTTAATTTTTTTTCTTGATTCCTATTTTATTCAAATATGTAATAGGTTTTCTCTCAACTTTTGTGTTCATTAATTGCTTTGTTCTGTGGTAGAAGTGCCTGCTTAGCTTGGAGCATTGGGAAAATTTTGTGACAGTTATTGTAATTTTAATTAAAAAGAATTAAAAACATAGGAGACATTTAAAAAAAAATAATTATAGTTTCTGATTAAGAGAAAAATTAAAAGTCAGAAAATGTCAAATTTTAGATTGGAATGTAAACAATTATATGCTGAATACAAGAAGTTGTCACTTATGCCTAGGTTAGTTAGGGTGCTAATTCTATCGGCATAGGGGAAATGACAGCTGCCTGTCGAGTGCCAGGTAGTACGCAAATTCACCTATATCATCAGTATAAAAGCATTACATATAAATGTGGGAGCTGCATCAACGTTTAACAGATACATGCAAAGTGTAGTACTGAATGCAAAATTTAAAGGCAATACTAAGAGAAGAAAAATACAATTCCATACATGCAATTCTCCTTGGAATAAGGGTGTTACTCTTTGCGATTCCACCATTGCCTCTGTTTTCATCACAGCCCAGGACTGTTGCCAGAATAAGAGCTGAATTTTCCGTGGAGGTCAAGTCCTGATGAAGCCTTTGTATCGACACAGACTGTGAGGGTGCATCCACGCCACTTCCGTTGCTGCAGCCTTTTCTAGGTGCTAAGTCATACTTGAAAAAACAACTGAATGTCAGACTCTGGAGGAATGAGACTAACAGACAATACAATAATGGTTGACGCAAGAATATAGCTCTAAAGTATCATCACCAAGCATCACACCATCACCACCACCACCAACACTATCGCAATGATCCCAAAATACACATTGCAAAGAAATGAATTGGGGAGTCTACTGGACACTAATACTAAAATGTGTAAAGTGTGACTTTCAAGCAACTGAATGTAAGTTTAGTAAGGAAGTGAAGACAAAAAAGCCAAGACTAATTATAGCTAACATGGATATGACATCCCCAGCTAAAATCAGCATGCAGAGCACATCTAATATTGTGGCCAAGAACGTGCTAGGGTTCAGAAAAATGGATAAGGATTAAAAAAATAGGATTATGAAAAGATATTATTGCGAAACGCGAAAATGAAACCTCTACCACAACATTTTAATGGACAGCAGATACAATTCAACAAGCAGAGTTAGTCGCTAAATGACCAGCCATAATGCCCCAAAAGCTATTGGCATGTGAAATGATGACTGACAGGAAGTTTATTATAAGTGCTTTCTTCCAGAATAAACTTTTCTGGACTGGCACTTTGCTGAAGGGACCAGGAATGGGATGTTCAATGAACAGGTGGCCATCCAGAGAGTACAGCAACCTTGTCTCCTTCTGCCCCACTGTCAGAGTATTATATGGGAAAGAAAATTGGTGGGCAGTTTGCTCTACAATGTACAATGATTAAATATGCCACCACAGATGGAAATGCAAGACCAGATTAAGGAATAGATCGTGCGCTCCAAGCTCTTGATTCAATGTGAAAGTGCAGCAGCATGCCGATCAAAATTCATTTCAGACAAGCTCATTTTCGACATGCTAACAGGGCAAATTTGAGCTATAATACGTTTCCTGGAACAATTCGTTCAGAAAAAAAACAGGAAGGAAGCACAGAAGCCACTGAACCAGGATGTAAAATCCAGGTGTAATATGATTCTAAAAAAGCTAATGAAAGAGCATGCTGGTAACATGATTACTCATAGAAAACACTTACCAAAAGTTCTTGTATCCACTCTGCTGTGCTATTGTGGAGTATGTTCAGCGTGTGCAAGATGCTCTGTCGTGTGTTGTGGTGGTGTGACCAGTAACTGATAGTGTCGTTCCAGGAATCTCCGACTCCGCAAAATCACTGACCTAAATATGCACAAAAGTGACAAAGCATTATATCTTGAAATGTAGATATGACACTAAGTGTATCAGCAATTGAAAAAATGAAACCATATTCAACGCTCAGGAAAACATTTCCTCATCACTTGTCCCAGGGACGAGTGAGTTGCAAGAGTTACTCGTCCCTGTCCTCATTATACTCAGCACTGAACAGTTCTCCACTACACATCATAGGTTTTTACTAAAGAGCCACAGGTACATTTGACATCCTGTCTGTTAACTTCTCAGATAACTGACTCATAAAGATGTGTGATAGCTCTTTGAAAAAGAAACTTCTCCACGTCCAAATGACTCTTAAATTACTGAAACGTATCACTGGACATGCTAATACCATTACAAAGTCTTAGGCTAGGTGCGCAACAGCAACGTAATATGTTCATAATATTTATCTATTTCAGTATCAAGCTTAGGCAGTGTATCTGTGTAAAAAAAACTAAGTCGTTTCCTTTGCTACATGTTTGCACTGACAATAAGTAGGCAAATAGGCGAAAGTTATTTATAATCAACGGGTGCCAAATATTAAGCGATATTGAACTTCGGCCCTTGTTAAGGTTAAAAAAATGCATTCAGATTGATTCTCAAGGTACGAATCTGCATTTACTCGGCCCAGGAACGAGTACGTAGTAAAGTCTAACTCGGCCCAGCCAACTTTTTCCCAGTCGGTAGGATGAGTGGTTTTTCTCAACCCTACCATATTTTGATACTCAGAAAATGTGAAGCAACTGACAGGTCACTGAGTGTTTTACTACCAAGCAACTGACAGGTCACTGAGTGTTTTACTACCAAGCAGCTGACAGGTCACTGAGTGTTTTACTACCAAGCAACTGACAGGTCACTGAGTGTTTTACTACCAAACAACTGACAGGTCACTGAGTGTTTTACTACCAAAAATTGTAAACTATTTTAAGAAGTTCTTCAACCATTCACATATTAAATAACAACCTGGAATATCAGCTGTTCAAATATTTGTGGATTCAGTTGTGGAACTTTCATTGCGTGCAAATTATTCAGTATATTTAAGAGAAAGGAAGCTGAGTATCAAACGACTTATCATAAGACACCTGATATCGTGAGATGGAAAGTTATTCAAAAGGGAAATAAGATTTGTGAACATTTGAAATATAAGCAGTTAGATAATTGTCAATCAGATTACTGTAATTTATAATTGGATCCAAATCCCAGGATAATTTCTGTAACATTTAATTATTGACTACTGTTAATTAACTGTTCAAGATATATACATTAAGATCATGTCAAACATTTCTAGCATTATCTCTAAGCTGAAATTCATAAATTGATGTGTTTCATTGTCATGATAATTCATATATTTATGAATTTTGTACTGCTGCATGGAAAGTAATATCGCATTTAATAAATGCAACTAATTAAATGTAAGACCTTTGTTATTCTTTCTACATTTTTATATAAAGTAGACATGGATAATACATCACCCTGTATATAAAGTAGACATGGATAATACATCACCCTGTATATAAAGTAGACCTGGATAATACATCACCCTGTATATAAAGTAGACATGGATAATACATCACCCTGTATATAAAGTAGACATGGATAATACATCACCCTGTATATAAAGTAGACATGGATAATACATCACCCTGTATATAAAGTAGACATGGATAATACATCACCCTGTATATAAAGTAGACATGGATAATACATCACCCTGCACATTTACTTCTCTCTGGATAATACATCACCCTGCACATTTACTTCTCTCTGGATATTACATCACCCTGCACATTTATTACTTGGATAATACATCACCCTGCACATTTATTACTTGGATAATACATCACCCTGTATATAAAGTAGACATGGATAATACATCACCCTGTATATAAAGTAGACATGGATAATACATCACCCTGTATATAAAGTAGACATGGATAATACATCACCCTGCACATTTACTTCTCTCTGGATAATACATCACCCTGCACATTTACTTCTCTCTGGATAATACATCACCCTGCACATTTACTTCTCTCTGCATTTACTACATGGATAATACATCACCCTGCACATTTACTTCTCTCTGCATTTACTACATGGATAATACATCACCCTGCACATTTACTTCTCTCTGCATTTACTACATGGATAATACATCACCCTGCACATTTACTTCTCTCTGCATTTACTACATGGATAATACATCACCCTGCACATTTACTTCTCTCTGCATTTACTACATGGATAATACATCACCCTGCACATTTACTTCTCTCTGCATTTACTACATGGATAATACATCACCCTGCACATTTACTTCTCTCTGCATTTACTACATGGATAATACATCACCCTGCACATTTACTTCTCTCTGCATTTACTACATGGATAATACATCACCCTGCACATTTACTTCTCTCTGCATTTAATACATCACCCTGCACATTTACTTCTCTCTGCATTTACTACATGGATAATACATCACCCTGCACATTTACTTCTCTCTGCATTTACTACATGGATAATACATCACCCTGCACATTTACTACTCTCTGCATTTACTACATGGATAATACATCACCCTGCACATTTACTTCTCTCTGCATTTACTACATGGATAATACATCACCCTGCACATTTACTTCTCTCTGCATTTACTACATGGATAATACATCACCCTGCACATTTACTTCTCTCTGCATTTACTACATGGATAATACATCACCCTGCACATTTACTTCTCTCTGCATTTACTACATGGATAATACATCACCCTGCACATTTACTTCTCTCTGCATTTACTACATGGATAATACATCACCCTGCACATTTACTTCTCTCTGGATAATACATCACCCTGCACATTTACTTCTCTCTGCATTTACTACATGGATAATACATCACCCTGCACATTTACTTCTCTCTGCATTTACTACATGGATAATACATCACCTTGCACATTTACTTCTCTCTGCATTTACTACATGGATAATACATCACCCTGCACATTTACTTCTCTCTGCATTTACTACATGGATAATACATCACCCTGCACATTTACTTCTCTCTGCATTTACTACATGGATAATACATCACCCTGCACATTTACTTCTCTCTGCATTTAATACATCACCCTGCACATTTACTTCTCTCTGCATTTACTACATGGATAATACATCACCCTGCACATTTACTTCTCTCTGCATTTACTACATGGATAATACATCACCCTGCACATTTACTTCTCTCTGCATTTAATACATCACCCTGCACATTTACTTCTCTCTGCATTTACTACATGGATAATACATCACCCTGCACATTTACTTCTCTCTGCATTTACTACATGGATAATACATCACCCTGCACATTTACTACTCTCTGCATTTACTACATGGATAATACATCACCCTGCACATTTACTTCTCTCTGCATTTACTACATGGATAATACATCACCCTGCACATTTACTTCTCTCTGCATTTACTACATGGATAATACATCACCCTGCACATTTACTTCTCTCTGCATTTACTACATGGATAATACATCACCCTGCACATTTACTTCTCTCTGCATTTACTACATGGATAATACATCACCCTGCACATTTACTTCTCTCTGGATAATACATCACCCTGCACATTTACTTCTCTCTGCATTTACTACATGGATAATACATCACCCTGCACATTTACTTCTCTCTGCATTTACTACATGGATAATACATCACCCTGCACATTTACTTCTCTCTGCATTTACTACATGGATAATACATCACCCTGCACATTTACTTCTCTCTGCATTTACTACATGGATAATACATCACCCTGCACATTTACTTCTCTCTGCATTTACTACATGGATAATACATCACCCTGCACATTTACTTCTCTCTGCATTTACTACATGGATAATACATCACCCTGCACATTTACTTCTCTCTGCATTTACTACATGGATAATACATCACCCTGCACATTTACTTCTCTCTGCATTTACTACATGGATAATACATCACCCTGCACATTTACTTCTCTCTGCATTTACTACATGGATAATACATCTCCCTGCACATTTACTTCTCTCTGCATTTACTACATGGATAATACATCACCCTGCACATTTACTTCTCTCTGCATTTACTACATGGATAATACATCACCCTGCACATTTACTTCTCTCTGCATTTACTACATGGATAATACATCACCCTGCACATTTACTTCTCTCTGCATTTACTACATGGATAATACATCACCCTGCACATTTACTTCTCTCTGCATTTACTACATGTGGCTCAGCATAGAAGGGATCTTTAAACATGCATAGAGAGTGATAACAGCGACGACTCACTTTTCCAGGTTGTCTCTCTCTCCATTCTCTCATATAAGGCCATGTAAGTGAGTGTGTGAGCACTGTCTGTATGCTATTTTTGCCAGATATTCATGGCTTAAACTTTATAGCGCCATAACCACTAGACTTTACACCCTGGTCCAGATCAAGCATTGCAAATTGTCTCCTGGCACACTTTGTACGAAAAGTAGTCATCTATCCTTCTTGAAAAAAGAGGAAAAACAAAACTATACATTTTGTACTTTTAGCATGAAAAGAGCATCAAAATGAGGCTAAACGTGTTGAGTGAGCAGATCCATGACCTCAGCATGATACACGTTGACTGATACAGTGCTGAAAATGACATGTTCTGTGACATAATTTAAATGTAAGGTTTTTAATATTACCTTTTTTATTAAGTTTATAAAACATTATAATTTTATTACTGCACAATTTTCGAAAGTATTGACAACAAATGTGTGAATTTTCAGATCTGTACTATAAATACCTATCTCAAATTGTATGGGATTCCCTTCAAACAGGAACTCCATACAGTCCTCAGACCACATTATTTTGCTTTAATTTCATGTATAAGCATTCAACATGCCACACCGCAATTATTCCCCCTTCCCCCTTTTGAGGTTTATCAAAATCAGGAAGATGTTCCAAAATAATTAGTGTCTTTTTTGCATGGTCTGTTTGACACTTACTTATTTGCTAATGTTATTTATTTTATTAACTATCAAAGGGTAAACTAGAAACTTTATGAAATTGTACAGAATATCGCATTTGCTTTGTGTTTAATGAAAACAGTAAGACATAAAATGATGTATAATGTTCATGTTTTCTGATTCATGGATAGGCTTTTTCTCTACTTCCTCTACGTCAGTTTCTTTACATTAGCAATACACAAAAGAGAGCCGGTCGCCCTATGATGAAACCACTCAGGATTTATTGAATTAAAGTGGGTTTAATATGTAGCATGAAGAAACCGATAGAGGTCTGTCAATTATGATAAAGGAAAGCATACTATTGAATGCTTATCCATTAAGTACATTCTGTTATGCAATTGAGTCATGATTGTATGAAATAAAGGTGAATACAAATATCCAGGATCAAAGTTAACCAAACTATTCAGATGAAGAAATCCATACATTAGAGAGATATTACCCCCCTCCAATATGAGTGTCCATGTCCTGACAGCCATTTGGACGCATTACTCACATTAAAAAATCCTTTTCCCGCAAAACCATTTATAAGTTCGTGTTAAATATCGATGTTGTATCCAAGAGATATAACAGAATAATAACATCAAATTGTATTCCTAAAAGCAATACGAAGACGCGTGTTCTTCCGATAGACTCGCAATATGGGTGGTACCATAATGCTCTCGCTCTCGCTTAATCATGCATCGCCACGTGATGTTACCAAGATCCTTTGATCCAGCAGTCAGTTGCGAATCTCTGTATTATTTGTCCCTGCTCCAATGGATGATTTGAAAGAAATAATATTCGGATTGATATAACCTATCACAGATGCGATTAGCATGCCAGACTGCAACCAGCATAATGCAGGCTTGAATGCTGCCTATACCAGACCAGTTTAACTGCTGTGGTGTGTTCGGGGGCAAGGCACTTCAGTCCAGTTACAGCGGTGCGATATAACCTTTCATGTGCTGATGCTCTGTTAAACAAGAAACAATCAAAGAAACAAAGTCTTCAAGAACCATTCTACTATTTTGAAAGTCAAAATTCATATTTTTGTTGTTAAAAGTGTCCTGCTACAAACGTTTTTGCCTGAATTATATACATAGATCTAAATTACATATCTCTTAAATGGACTATATTCAATAAAGGCCTTTTTCTGCACCCATTTTTATGGGAAGAAAACTTCTGATAAATTTAATGACTATTTGTCTCATTGTATTATTCCAGATACAAACCACACTCGTCTACATTGATTATGCCCATAGTTTTCTTTTACATACCAAAAGATGACCTTTGAAAATGGGCTTGTGTTGGAAATTGAAGATATATTTGAAAATATATTATTCGGTCTTTCTTCATATTGTAGCGATATTAACTTTTGAAAAAATAGGGCATGAATTGAGTAAACAACATAGGACCATCTCCGATATTATAAAATATGGTCTGCTGTAAAGAAAACGTGTATACTTTATTTTTCAAATACAACAATATATAAGATATTAAATTATATATATATATATATATATCTGTATATATATATATATATATATATATATATATATATATATATATATGGTAAAACAATTAGAATAGTGACCAAACTCGAGACAATTGAAAGTGAACAGTCGACGTCAAGCAAATCTAACTGATATAGTTATTGTTTATTTGTGCGTGTTGATAGCTCAATCGGTAAAGCGGTAATGCGACATGTCGACGTACCGAGTTCGAATCCCACCTAGCTTTCTTTTTCCCCCACCATTCTCCCAAGTATTTTTTTGTATGCAACAAATACCTCTAATATCCATGATTATCCATTGTATGCAACAAATACATCTAATATCCATGATTATCCATTGTATGCAACAAATACCTCTAATATCCATGATTGTCCATTTACAGGTTAGAAACTAAGCTATACTGACTGAGCACTCAGTTTTCATAACCCGCAAAAAATAATGAAAATCGAAAAATATTACAAAACAAAAAAAAGTATAGAGAATAACTTGCCAAACACTGAATTCATTTATATCAGCATCAATAATTTGTAAATCATTTTATATTTATATGTCATGGAAGTTAAATTTTTGTGGGTATTGTATTCATCTAATTGGAAACTAGAGGAGAGGGGCCTAATATCTTTGCATCAGACTTCTGGCAAAGTTCAGATTGAGAATAATCATATTTGGCTATTCATGTGAAATAATATACACACACACACACACACACACACACACACACACACACACATATATATATTTATATGCCACATAGTCATCCATATCATGATGTTTCTATGATTGTGGCGTATCATTTGTGTCATATTGAGAAAGAGAGAGATAATGATAATACCACATTCAAATGAATACACAAAGCTATATTTTTGGACTTAACTCTTGAATTACTTTGACTTTTTGTGTCCATATTTGACCACTTAGTTATTTTCCGATACTTTTTATTCTTTTCAGACGCTGCTGCTTGTGCAGCCGTATCCAGTTATGTCAGAATGTAATAACATAGTATTGGTCTAGCTGACTGGTTATACATGAAAGTTTCTTATGACGTGTTGCCCATACAGTAAAGAGTGTTAATGTATTGTTTTGGCCACCTCACCCTGTGTCCCTCGTTGGGAACAACGGTCAAATACACAAAACTCGCAATTACAGTAACAGTTGATCATCCCAACTGTATGTATTGATAGCTATGACTCTCTAAGTACTGCTAGATGACATTAGAAAATTAGAAGTAAAATGAGTTTTGCCATTTGCTCATTAGGGGTAAAAGTTGCCAGTAAATTTGTACATCCTCTCGCATCACATAAAACTGTATATTCACTCGGTATAACTGTATTCCTACGCTTGTTTAAAAATAGAAGAACATGGTCTATCGAAGTTATATTGCAATCACTTTCCAAGATTGCGAAGAAAACATAAGAAATATATCACATTAAGAGAATACCTTGTTGGCAGCATTGGTGATTGTGTTAAAGTTTTAAATAGTCCTTTTCGGTGTTGTTAACACTTTGCAGGCGAGACATACATACATGAACTTTATACAAACTATATCTATATATATTGCTCCATGTATGCATATGAGATATGAGAGAGAGAGAGAGAGAGTTGATGGGGGTTGTTGCTGTGGTTCTATTATTCATGATCCGGTCAAATTTTTTTGTTTGTTTTTGTTTTGGTTCTTTTTTTTTTTATATAAAAGTCTGAGAAAATCTGTGTTTCGTTATGTGACAGAGATTTTTGAAACCATTATTTACAGTAGTTTAAATCAATGCACAAGAACTGGTGCATTGATTTTTAATTGTATGTTTTGTCCCCTATTTTTAGGTATCACACACTAAATGGAGAATTCCTTTGAAATCAGTATGAATCACACGCAGAATGAATAAAATAATGAATTAAGCATAACAATTTTAGGTTCCACGAGTATGTTTGTCACATGTGGCTTCCATTTTGTTATGGGTAACAGCATGGTACGTGTACACTTGTGTGTTTATGTTGTGTGTGTGTGCAATGGTGAGAGAGAGGCAGAGATGCATAATACATATCATTTATGAATATGGTTTTAAAAAATTCTTTATTCTTCTGCATGTGTCAGCGAATGGCCATTTATTTCCTTATTTTGTTTTTACAGTCAGGGCCATGCATCAATTCAATATCATTTACTACCATACCTACCACTGACGACATATGAAATAGTTTACTAAATGCGTAGAGATCACACATGATAAAGTATTATTTGAATAAAAAGAAAACAAAGAAAATAAAAATAGTTTCACAGGCTGACTCATGCTCGAAACATGACGCCACGCACACATACCCTATTACTATAAAATCATGGAATCAACAGAAACTGAAAATATAAAAAAATATGGAGAGAGGAAAAATTTTTTAAAAAACATCCACTAGTAAGATATGGACTATGTGGAGGAAGTATGAAAGCAGATTATTATCATGTGATCAAGTGTCTACATTTTGAAACTGACTATTGCAGTGCCTTGGCGTTTGAATGAACAAGTGAGCACGCGCCAATATCGTATTCGGTGTTGTCATTAAACGAGCAATTTCGAAGTTATGAATTGGAAGATTCAGTTTAGACTTTTCCATTCCTATTTTACAAAATTAAACAAAATATACTAATGTGTTGTTGAAACAGATATTAAATATGGCGTGGTAATCACATTAATATGCAGAGAAATGCATAGATGTTAAAAAGAATATATTTTGACGAGAGGCTACCCCATGGGGTACGGAATGCAAGCTATTGATACGTTTTTTTTTTTCTTCTAAAGATTGAGAAGACACAACAGTGATGAAGATTGTACGTGTGCGTTTGTTGTATATTGCCATGAAAGGAAAAGGATAAAATTACATAAAGAGCACCTCTTATTTACAGTGAACAATGAAACAAACCAATATATTCGGCGAATAAGAGAATTTAGAAGCCCATGTTAACGCCTCATTAACAATCATATCATCGAACAATATTAATCAACATTTCATTTAGGAACAGTTATTGATTTTATGTTTAAGAAGTTTATTGGCAATGGAATTTAGGAAGGGGGCGGAAAATGGCTCTTATTCAAAATAGTCCTTTGAGTACTGTGGTCTAATCAGTTCTAACACCCTACTCACTTTGAGCTTTTACGAATAAGTTAAAAAAGCTAAGTCGATTGAAACAATCGTTTGAAGTATTTGAATAAAAAATGGCGGCTGCTCCGACATAAAATCAGATTTATCCTACTTTGCTGTCTTAAGTGAGCTAAATCGTTTTCATATAATATTTCTTAAGTGAAAATTGGAGGAAAAACTTACCTTGAATCCGACCTTGTTCTCATATAATATTACTTAGGTGAAAATTGGAGAAAAAAATTACCTTGTTCAAATCTTACACGTCAGAATAAGGGTTATTTTCTAGCAGCTTACGCCACCAGGTCAATTGAAATGATTGAAATATTATTCAGATAGACTGCCAAGAATCAATGAATAGACTGACAAGAATAAATCAAAATGCTGCCAATTATTGTGTTGTTTCACAATGTCACACATATTAATAGTTCTAAATAAAAACAATTCTCACTGTCACTCGTATGAGTATGTATACCACATACCATATACCAAAATATAGTGTGACTCTTTTTTGATACATAAGGTAATTCAGTATGTGGGCCATATGCACGGGTTGCTCATATTTTTGCACTTAAGCACAATAATATCCTGACGTGGGTGAGTAGTATGTCCCTTATAATAGCCCATGCTTTTATAACAAAAGCCCTGATTCTTTCAAAAGATTTCTGCAGATAGATTTTTTTTATAGATACTTACTAGAATCCTCCTGACAGGTTAGTGTAATTTTTTTATATATTATTGTATGTATGAGTATGTATACTTTGTGAAATCGAATTATTTCAGAATCATGTACAGCCATATAACTTTTAATTGTGAACATGTGTTTCGCGGTTATGATGTAATTTATTTTTGTTAACATTGTTTTGCCTAATTTCAGTCCATATCGAATAATTAATTATCAGATATGTATTGTCAGGTTATATCTATATTCCAATAAGGTAAAAGAGAAACTACGTAATTTATGTAACTTGTATCCAATTGACGTTATGCTAGACTAGAAAATATTGTAATTTCATGTCTGCCTCTTTCTTGACTCCACCTATAAATAAATGCAATGGACCCATACCGATCGTAATCGTTATTATTGTCCTGGAATAGGAAGAAATTGTACCCCGTAACATTGGCGCCAGATGTGGCTTGTCGAGGCAGAGCCTGACCAGTTTGCAGTATGTCAGCAAGGAGACGATATGGAAGGTATCCTGACAATTCGCAGGCGGACAATTCGCAGGCGAACAATTTGGAGTGGACAATTAGGAGCGGACAATTCGGAGAGGGGATAATTCGGAGACAGACAATTCAGAGACGGACATTTCGGGTAGTGGACAATTCGGAGAGGGGACAATTGGGAGACAGACATTTCGAATAGACAATTAGGAGACAGAATAAAAACACGATTAAATGAATTGATTTGTTTTAGAAACGTCTATGGGTTCAGTTACAAGAAAACAAATGACTGTGTGTGTGTTTTGCTGTTACCATTGATA
This sequence comes from Margaritifera margaritifera, assembly GCA_029931535.1. Classification (NCBI taxonomy): domain Eukaryota; kingdom Metazoa; phylum Mollusca; class Bivalvia; order Unionida; family Margaritiferidae; genus Margaritifera; species Margaritifera margaritifera. The sequence continues at coordinate 142,043 of JAQPZY010001512.1, read as the reverse complement.
ATGCATTTTTTATACTTTTTCCTAATCCAGATTCTATCACTGAATAATAGTAATTGCCATGTAATACTAACAGAACCCATTGGCGATGTCTTAACGTCTTCTCAATAAAACATAATCCTTTTGATCTTCGCCGCATTCATTGAGCAGGCACATGAAAAGACGATGTAAAATGCAGCAACACAGTCAAAAACAGACTGTTACATACCGATATAATTACGCGCCTTCTTAACAATTACTAAATAAGACCATCCTTTTATGTACGCGCGATAGCTATTTTCATAAGTTATAGCTTTTTCCGAAACCACCGGCCGTCACTAGGTATTATTAATAATCAACACGTGCCCAACGAAACAATTTACTTTTATATATCCGCAACAGCCATCTATCTTCGAGTTGTGAGTTTCCAAAAAAAGAAATCAGTTCATTAAAGCATGTTTTAAATGTGAGTTTTGTTAATTTCGTTTTTAATTTTAAGTAATGGGCTTCCACTTTTCCATCTCTGAATTCATCCCTCAATTTCTCCGAATTGTCTGCTTCCGAATTGTCCGTTCTCCGAATTGTCCGCTCCTAGTTGTCCGCCTCCGAATTACATGATGCAGTTTCATAATATTACTTTGTGAATTGCCGTCGTTGGACTTGATTCGCTTGACATTCTCCGGATGGGCCTAGGCGACGTCGGGATTTCCTACAGTAATTCTGAACATGAGTCTATTCACTGGCTTGGTGTTCTGAACATTAAAAAGACAGCGAAGATTGTTGATAGAACTATAATTAAATATATATTTATGTTCATATATACATATTTGACTGAACATTACAAGACATTGGTGAGTTTTGATTGAACTGGAATTAAATATTTCCTTTTCAGATATACATATTTCAAAATTTCAAATAGCATTGTTGATCCGGTCAAATTTTGTTATTTTCAGTGCCACATGCGTATATATATATATATATATATATATATATATATATATTGAAGCTCTAGCTTGATTGCCATTGATAATTCATTCCTTATCTTGTTGCAAATATAACGCTTTGTGATGTTATTGTAATTTTGTCTAATTTAGTTGTACATATTGTTTTGCATGTACATTCTCAGCCTGATACCCTTATTGTCATAAGCTTTGATTTCTTGGCCTGTTCCCATAAATATCAAAGACTCACGATGCTTCCTAGGATTTACCGGTTATAACGGACGGTTTGCCAAAGACTATTCCAAGCTTGTTAAACCCCTTACTGGCCTCTTGGTGGAACATTCAAAAAATAAGATGGCCAAATCATCCAAGAAAATAAAAGTGAAATAGATCTGGAATGATGCAGAACAATATGCATTCGAAAGTATCATTCAAAAGTTGTGTAATCCCCCTGTGCTCGCATATGAAGATTTTTCCAAGCCTTTCATTCTCCGTACAGATGCATTAAGATATTGATTAGGTGTCGTTTTTTACCAGTTTCAAGACGGAGAAGAACGAGTGATCGGTTATGCGTGTAGTGGTTTGCGTCCCAGTAATCGCAACTACTGTGCTCACAAACTTGTGCTTCTGGCATTTAAGTGGGCAATTTCAGATAAGTTTCATGATTATCATTATGGTTATACATTTGAAATTCGTACTGATTACAATCCACTAACATATGGTTTTGTCATTTGCAAAGCTAGATGTAGCTAGTCATCTTTGGCTGGCATCTTAAGCTAATTACAACTTCATATTGATATACCGCACCATTAAAGCCGACACAGATGTAGATGGTCTTTCCCGTCGTAAACACGAAACTAAGTGCATTTTTCACAGGTTGTTTTAGCTATTTGTCAAGCTGGCATCATACAACGTGAAACTTTACCCCGCATAGAAAGCCTGGTTCTTTCAAGCACCACCCATGTAGATACTGAACAAAACGCGCTAAGATCTCAAGGCCTTAACCGTGTCAACTGGATGAAAGAATAGGCGGCAGACGTGTCTCTAAGAAGAGTTTTTTATTTTATGTCACGGAATGACATACAAGTTAAAAATGCAAACTCTCGTGGTAACACGCTATTTTCTAGAATAGAAAAAAGTGGGCTTGTCAATGGAGTTCTTTATCGAACTTCTAATATACAAGGAGAAACCACCCGTCAACTTGTTTTGCTACTTACATTCCGTTACCTTGCTTTGAAAGGACTACATAATGATGTTGGTCATCAAGGTCGCGACAGAACCTTGTCGCTGGTTAAATCTATATTCTATTGGCCTGGACTAGAAGCAGACGTAGACCTCAAGGTTAATATCTGTCACTAATTTACGACTGTTTTTTTCTTTTTTTTTGCTTGGATTGATTGACAGAGGAGGCGGAGCAGAGTGAAGATTTGGGCGGCGACGGACAGGGGCTGTGGGCGGGAGGGGGTTTCCCACTCTTGCTGGTGTGGGGTCCGTGGGTCCTCGCCCGGAGATTTTGTTTATAAAACATTACCACAGGAAATGGAGCATTTTAGAGCATTGTGAGCATATTCAAATTAAATCTTAATCAGGTTATTTTTCTTTATTTAATTTCATACATAAAGCCATAAAAACAATGTTTTAAAATTGTTATTAAAACAATACATTTACTTTAGCACATTAGCGCTTCACTTCTGATTCAAAACTTCCCAAAAATTGCCTGGCGTGTTTCCTTAGATTTAACAAAGTCATTTGTGATAGCACGCATGTCCATTCTGCCCGTAGCCTGTCTGTGAACGTATATCATCATTAATGCGTTAAGGCGTTCCTGAGTCATGTGGTGCTTAGATATGTTTGTATTCTTCGTAACGCGAAAAACGATCTTTCACTTGTGCCATTTGTAGCTGGCATTACTAAGATCAACTTCAGCACAGTCACAACTTCTGAGAAGAGTTGGCGAGAGGCTGGTTTCATCACTTGTGTCATTTCAACAATGTTCTGCACACTGAGCCTATTCACATCCTCAACTTCACTTTTGACGAGCACTTTCAATGACTGTAGTTGTGTTGTTGATCTTTGTAGAAGGCAAGGACATAGTCCATATTCTCACTGAAAGTTGCATAGTGGGTAACACATTTCAAAAACATGTCTTGAAGATGCCGGTAAGACTGAGACCCTGGCTGGTCAAATCTGTCTTACACACAACTAACAGTCAGATCAATCGCCTCAAAGTATTTCTGCCGGTACAGATCTTTCTCCGTTGTGGGGTATTCGTTAGGCGCGTCTCTAGTCTCAAAACGTTTTAGCATCTTTCGGCGGCGTGGCAAGGTAGGCTCGTTGACATCCAAGTTATCAAGTTTTCTGGTAACAGTGTCCCAGAACTTATTGTAAGCATCGTCGTCTCCCATGATGTTCAATGTCGCGACGGTGAGCTGTGCGAGTCTCTGACCTTCAGATGCTGACATGTCTTTGTGTTGCAGTGTTTTATTTAGATTGTCTGTATGACGAAGTATGTCATAACCAATGCTGACATGTCTTTGTGTTGCAGTGTTTTACTTAGATTGTCTGTATGACGAAGTATGTCATAACCAATGCTGACATGTCTTTGTGTTGCAGTGTTTTATTTAGATTGTCTGTATGACGAAGTATGTCATAACCAATGCTGACATGTCTTTGTGTTGCAGTGTTTTATTTAGATTGTCTGTATGACGAAGTATGTCATAACCAATGCTGACATGTCATTGTGTTGCAGTGTTTTACTTAGATTGTGTGTATGACGAAGTATTTCATAACCAATGCTCTCACCAAACCGAAAGTCAAAGTTGCTCATTTGGGTTTGCACACCGAGTATGCGTGCACGTGTCTCAGAGTCCTTTACCATTTCATAGCAAGTTTCCCACAGAGACTGAAGCACACTTTAGTTGGCCAACACACTGCACCAGCTTGCGGCTCGCACTATCCACCGCGTGGAACACAGTACACGGAATCCCGGTGTGTCGGGCTCATTTCATTTATCAGTTCTTCAAACTTAATATCCCTTCTAGACGAGTACTTAATTAGATTTAACATCTCGTGCACAGTGTCTAACGAGTCCCTCGTTACTTTCGAACCTATCAAGGTGTCACCAACGGCAAGGTTCAGAGCATGGCCATAACAGTGGGCATATACAGCCCTTTCCTCCTTCCTTGATATATTTGTGGCCACTCCTTTCTTCGACCCCAACATGTTGCTAGCCCCATCGTAGCACTGTCCACGGCAGTTATTCATTGATATGTTCATCCTCACTAGGGTGTCTTTGATGATACTGGTCAAAGTCTCGGCATCAACGGAGGGAACCATGCACAGTCCAATTAATTCTTCGTGCACATTTAGTTCATCTGCCATGATGGTGAGGAAGCGATCGTTTCTTATATTTGTGGCAGCTTCACGGAGAATTCCCAAAGCTATCACTTGTAACATCTCATTTTGTATGTCCGAAGATGTAAACTTGTCAGTTTTCTTTTCCATCCACTTCAATATTGAATCGTCTGTTTCGCTGTGCAGTTTCAGTATCTGAATGAAATTACTATCACTTTGGTCATGACCTCGCAGTGCCAGTCCTTGGCGCGCAAGAAATCTAACATTTCTCAGGATTGTGAGAAGCTGCTGCCTCTTGTTCTTTTTTTCTTCTGAATGTGCGGATGATAAGATCTCTCCGATGTCTTTCGTTTGTTGTGGCATAGTGATGTGCCTCCCTACGGGTTCCGCGTGGCATTCTGAGTGCTGATGTTTCTTGAACTTTGTCGTTGCGTCTTTCCCGTTGCAGAAGCCTTTTGATATGAAGCATTTGTCCACCTTAGAATTCGAGATCTTCCCTTCTGTCATTGCCTATATGCACATGAAGCAAAACGCCAGGTCTTTAGGCTGACAGTATATAAACGCGGTAGATTAACAACATAAACAATAAAGACTAGATGAACATCTCGTGTATGAAATAATATTGTTTTATTTAAGACGACGGTAATGACGACGCATGTAAACATTTTTTAAGCTTGTCGGCATGGGTTCAAATCGTATAAAAAACTTTCTTTTGTTTATTATTATTTATTTTTCTCTCTATTGGAACCTATTTTAATAGATTCAAAATCATAGATTTTGCCCAGATCGAATACGATAAAATAGTTATATTTGCTGTGCTATGATGTATATATATATATATATATATATATATATATATATATATATATATATATATATATATATATATATATATATATATATATATATATATATATATATATATAAAGAGAGAGAGAGAGATTAAATATTACACATAATTACCTCATCATAGTGAAGACAGGGATGGAGTTTAAACCATTGAGCATTAAATGAACGGTGTTCTGGGGTCTTTATCCCAAAAGAACGCTTAGGTGAATTGAAGTTGAACGACTGATTCGGACGACCCATATTAACATAGCAAGTGCATTTTACGGAATGAATCTTAATTTTAGATTGTCTTAATAAATAAGTTATAACGTTTTTTTGAGTACATGTGATAATGATTATTATTAAAAGTTATAAAATATGTTTTGTTAAAAGTAATGCAAGATAAAAGTAACGTAAAGTCTTTTATGTAAGGATGGTACTACTTTCTTTTTGTCTCCAAAACAAAGGGCACGTAATCGCTAGTTTAACAGAACAATGATGTTTTACACACCTTAATCGGGGGTCAATGTTATCTACTCGTGTGCATTAATCCCTTCCAATTATCCAATAACTGGTCATGCTTTGTTTAACACGTCCAGTATCGACCATCATCATCAAGGTGACAAATAACATGTCATATTTATGCATATTTCCTGTTTATTCGTAGCAGATAAATAGTTGATTTTAGGCATAGATTTTTTTCTTGCCGAATTATTGCGGCGGCAACCGCCGCCCCTGCCGCCTCAGTTCCGACGCTCTTGATTGAATGCATTCAAGTGCTTGGTTGATGGCCCAAAATTCTACAGCATAAATGGAGGAGTGGTCAGATAGCCGTTCCCACAGTGTGATGCTTTTCTCTGGGATTACTATTGCTGCTGCAGTGCTCCCAAGATCTGGAGATTTTGATCCGTCAGTGTAAATTTGGATGTATCCCTCATACCTAGTTTCTATTTCTGAGAGAACTTTGGCCCTTACTTCCATGGGTTGTTCATATTTATCCCCATATTGAAGTGCGACCAGGTTAATTTTAGGCGAATTGCATATCCATGGGGTGGGGTCTGGGTATTTTTGGGGGTTTCTGTCTGAATGGTTGGAATGTTTGATTCCCTCTTAAGGTCCTGATTTTTTTTTTTTTATTGCCACCTGGGAGATTCGTAAGGAGTTTATTTGCCAAAAAGAATTTGTATCGTCTTGTACCTTATCTAATATTTTTAATATCAATTTTGAATAAGAACTCTGTACTTGTAGCTGATTTTGTTAAAAGAGTAAGTCAATGTTAGGAAGTGTAGAAACGTTTTTATAGGTTCGGCTCAGTCCAAGGAGTGTAATATTAGGGTTCCTAAATTTATAAGCATATGCACCTTGTTGTTACAATGGATTGGTCCAATCATTGCCATCTTGTGCGCCTGGGCCTGATTGTCTGGACTTGAGACCACCTTACACTGACTAAGTTTTTCTTGAGGGTCAGATAGAGCTTTTCTGATACTCCTTGGACCTCGCATTGAGTGCCATCATCGAGTTGAGGGAGAGATAAAGAGAAGGAATTTTTTTTTTTTTTTTTTTTTTTTAGAGTATTATTCCTGTAGTAGGAGACAGAAGTCCATTCATTCATGTTAGTTATATCACGTAGTAGGAGACAGAAGGCCATTCATTCATGTTAGTTATATCACGTAGTAGGAGATAGAAGTCCATGCATTCATATTAGTTATGTCATGCATATGAAGAGTTGGAGAGTATTATTCATGTAGTAGGAGATAGAAGTCCATTCATTCACGTTAGTTATATCACGTAGTAGGAGACAGAAGTCCATTCATTTTTGTTGGTTATATATTGTTGTCCGAGACAGAAGGCCATTCATTCATGTTCGATATATCACGTAGTAGGAGATAGAAGTCCATTCATTCATGTTAGTTATATCACGTAGCAGGAGACAGAAGTCCATTCATTCATGTTAGTTATATCACGTAGTAGGAGATATAAGTCCATTCATTCATGTTGGTTATATAATGTAGTGGGAGATAAAAGTCCATTCATTCATGTTAGATATATCATGTAGTAGGAAACAGAAGGCCATTCATTCATGTTGGTTATATCATGTAGTAGGAGATAGAAGTCCATTCATTCATGTTAGTTATATCTTGTAGTAGGAGACAGAAGTTCATTCATTCATTTAGTTCCATCATGTAGTAGGAGATAGAAGTCCATTCATTCATGTTGGTTATATCATGTAGTAGGAGATAGAAGACCATTCATTCATGTTAGATATATCATGTAGTAGGAGACAGAAGGCCATTCATTCATGTTGGTTATATCATGTAGTAGGAGATAGAAGTCCAATCATTCATGTTAGTTCTATCATGTAGTAGGAGACAGAAGGCCATTCATTCATGTTGGTTGTATCATGTAGTTGGGGACAGAATTAATTTTAATTGCTTTAGTTATCGTTGTTATTGTTGTTGTTATTATTATTATTGTTGTTGGTTCGCTAACACGAGATCTTCTCGTCGACAGTGCGAACTTCCTACTTTAACTTGTAACTGTTAATTTTGATTGCTTTAGTTGTTATTGTTGTTGCTGCTGTTGTTGTTGTTGTTGTTGTTGTTGTGTGTCTTGTTTTAGAAGTTTTGTAATATAGATAACTTTTGAGGTATTTCAAGCCGAGTGGATGGGGGTGGGGGTCTTGATAGATGCGCCTACCCCTTAAGGGGATAAACATAACTGTCCTATTCCCCCCGCACTCAACTTTAATTTCCCTTTTTAGTTCCCTATCTGTCTGCTTTTACTGGTGGTAGTTCTATAAAAATATTAAATTCATTTGTTTTTGTTATTTTTTGGGGTTTTCCTGTCTCTTGTTTTGTGCCCTATCTCCTATGTTATTTCTCCCTATAATGTTGGAGTGTGTGTTCCTAGCTTAGGATTAGATTTTCCCTCTCTTTCCGATATCAGAGACATACCCCAGAATATTTGTGTACACCGAATTGGTGTTACTGTTTACTGCATTAAGGAAGTTCGAATATTGGGCTGGGGCCTTTAGTTTTTCCTGTTTTTCCTGGAGTGTTTTTTTCCTTTCATTGTTATATTTGGGGCAGTCATTGAATATATGGCCTAATGTTTGTGGGGTGGGGCAGTGAGGGCAGTTAATTCCTGCTTCTTGTATGCCTGGTAAAAACCTCCCAAAACTGCTGACTGGTAGAGTTTTCCCAATTTTGATTCACTTTATGACTTTGGGGTCATGCGGGTTTACCATGTCATGGGCGATAATGCCCCTACTAACTTGCTCTGTAAATTGTAGAGTTTGCTCCCTTAATTCGTGGTATCCCATTCTCTCTGCATTTTGGTTTACTTTCTACCTAATTATACTGCATATTTCTCAGACGCTGTAACCCAGTTTATGTATATTGGATTCATTTAGCCTATTATTGGCTTCTTTGTCTGAACTTTCATTTCCGGGAATCTCAGTGTGGGGGGAACAACATAAATTCTACAGTACGAGTGTTTTGTTCCAGGGTTTTTATTCTTAAGTAGACTTCCTTATAAAAAGTTTCTCTGCTGGAAGAGTTACCTGATTCCAAGGTTCCCAGCACACTTAGGGAGTCGCTAATTATCACTGCTTTTTGTGTTTGGGTGTTTTGAATCCATTGGATTGCTTGATTAATAGCCCAAAATTCCACTGTGTATATGGAGCAGTTATCGGGTAACCTCGCCCCCAGTGTAATACTCTACCCCGGAACCACGACTGCTGCTGCAGTGTGCCCTCGGTCAGGGGATTTAGACCCATCGGTGTAGATTTAGGTGAATCCTTCATACCTACTTTCTGTTTCAGAGAGAATTTTGGCCCTTATTTCTTTAGGTTGCTGTTGTTTATCAGCATAGTTTATTGCATTTAAAGTTTTTGGGGTGGCCTGAATGTCCCTGGGGCGGTGTTGGGATACTTTATGATTTCCGCTTGGATGTTTGTAAGGTTTAAGTCCCTTTTTAGATCTTGGATATTTTTGTCGTCAGGTAATTTCATCAAAAGTTTGTGTCTAAAGGGATTATTGCATTTCTCTATGATAATATGAGTAGGGTGCGACTTTATATGGATTTAAATTCTTGTCGTCTACCTCAGGAGTAACTCCTCCCTTCGTAGATTGGGGTTGGTGGAGTCCCCGGCTAGAACTCTGAGCTCGTCCCCAGAGGTGCTGCCGAGTGCACCAGTGCAGATAACTAGAGCTTGGTGTTGTATTCGGTCCAATTTGTTTTAGTAAATTTGGGTGTGCCTAAGCATACGCTTTGTCCATACGCTTTGCACCCATAATCGATTTTCGACCCAATTAGTATCCGGTATAATGTAAGAAGTGTGGTTTGATCCGCTCCCCAATCTATGCCTGTAAGGTTCCTTAAGAGGTTAGGATCCTGGCCGCATCATCTTATTAGCTCTGTTATGTGATTGCTCCATGTAAGGTGTTCGTCGAATATCATTCCTAGGAATTTCTCTATTTTTCCGAACTTTATCTCTGTCCCGTTAAGGAACAGTTTTGGAGGGTCCCTAGGTATTTTAGTTTTAGGTGTAAACATTACTTCTACTGTTTTTCCGGGAGACAGTTTGAAGCCCCACCTATCGGCCCATTTACCAATTCCATCCAGTCTCACGTGCAATCTATTCATCACAGCTTCTCTGGAGAGGTTTCCTGGTTTCCAGATTCGCTGTCGTCAGCAAATTGGGATACGTCTAAATAAGTGGAGTCAATTAAGTTCTCTAAATCATTGATCATGACGTTAACAAGAGTGTGGCTCAATACACTGCCCTGTGGGATTCCATTTTCTAGTTCGTGTACTTCTGAGTATTGATTGCCCACTCTAGTGTTGATATTTCGACCTGTTAAGAAGTTTGATATCCATTTGTGTGTACGGCAAGTTATTCAGTAATGGTAAAGCTTGGTAATTAATCCTTTGGTCCATATCAGATCATATGCCTTTTCAAGATCGAGAAAAACCGGCATTAGATTGCGATCGCATTTCCTCTTTGCATCGAATGTCAGTTTTATGCTTGATTCCAACAGTATTAGCTGATCTAAAGTGGATCGCTTGTTGCGAAATCCGCTTTGATTATTTGATATCAATTTCTTGCTTTCAAGGTGGTGCTTCGGTCTGTTATTTACCATGGTTTCCTTGATTTTACATATATTGTTAGTGAGGGAGATTGGTCTGTACGAGTTTATATCCGCTGGATATTTTCCGGGTTTCTGGATTGGGATTAAAATTGGTTGTTTCCATCTCTTTGTTATTTCTCCCGCTTTCCAGATCATATTCACCAGGTCCAAAATCTCCAGTCTGGCTTTTTTCTATAAGATTATTATATATTTCATATCCCAGCGTGTCCTCACCAGGTGAGTTAGTTTTTATTCCTGATGAGCGGCTTTCGCCATTCATGTCTGGTAAAGTCCACATTTAAGGGACTTGAGTGGTCTCCCCTGTCTGTGAACCATTCTGGGTGTTAGGTTTCCATTTTGTTCCGGTGGTTTTGGAAGTTTACTGAATGGTTGGCATTGCTGTTCATACCGGCAGAGTGTGAGGCTAATTTGTCAGCTTTTTCCCCGTCTGTACTAAGCCCGAGTAGTCTTCGGGTTGAGAATGAAATTTTTTCCCTAATCTTCTTAACTTTAGTCCATACTTGTTTTGAATTTGCCTTGGGGTTAAGTGATGAGCAAAATTCCTTCCATGAATTTTGTTTCGCGGCGAATATGGTGTTTTTTACTTGGCGTTCTTTTTCTTTGTAAGCAAGGAAATCCTGAGAATTTTTAGTGTGCCTAAACCTATTTAATGCTTATTTTTTCCTTCTCTTTTATGGTTTTCTTACAGTCTTCATTCCACCAAGGAACAGACTGTCCCCGCCCCCCCCCCCCCCTCCCATTTTTGGGTATGCGCTCCGCAGCAGACGATAGCGCCTTAACGATATTATCGTTAAAGATTTCTACACTGTCGTCATACAGTTGAGCGCCGTTAATCCCCTCACATACAGAGTGTGAAACATCTCCCAGTCCGCCTTGTCAAATCTCCATTTTCGGGTCGGTGCTATATTGTTTTTATGTACTTTTTTTTAAATAGTGGTTAATATTGGAAAGTGGTCACTACCTAGTGTGCTTGATTGATCAACTTCCCAATCGGCAATTTCTGCAATTTTGGGTTAGCATATAGTTAGATCAATGGCTGACATTGCCCCGTTTTCGGGATTTACTCTGGTACGAGCACCATTATTTAATATCACAAGGTTTGATAGTGGGGTCCATCTTTCAGTATTTCTACCCCTATTATCCATATAGGTTCCTCCCCATTGCTCGCTATGTGCATTAAAATCTCAACTGATAATGATGTTATCTCCTAGCTGACCAACAATAGTTTGGTAATTTTTGGGCTTTATGATTATTTGTCTGCCTGGGTTGTACATGTTTATTACCATTAATGGTTTTTTCCCTGTATTTATTTTTGTAATTTGATATTCAGGTAGAGGATCTGTATTCTGCACTAGTTGTGCGCTTTCAATAGACTCATTTGAGAGGTCATTGCTGACAAATGTTGCCAGCCCACCTCTCTTCTGCCCATGGGGTCCATGTTTGTAATAGCAGGTTGAGTAACCTGGTAATTTCGGAAGACGTTGTACTTGTCAGCCCAAATGAGTCTCCTGCCTGCAGGCACACAACATCCGGTTTATGGTGCTTTTTCTGTATCCCGAGAATAAATTCTGAAATGTTATGTCCTAATCCCCGATTATTCCACCGTGTTACGACTAGGGTTAAATGTAACAAAAGAGAAGACTCAAACAAGCTTTCAAGATTAAAAATACAAATAGTTAATTTCTTAAAATATTAAAATATTTCAACAAACAATCAAAGTGAAAGAATTAAAAATAACTTACAGTATAGAATATCCTTAAAAGTCCTAAATTGTTCTATTGTTCACTGATCCGGAAGTTAATCCAAATATTCCGAATAAAGAGTATTCCGAATGAAACCTCCAATGTGCTGGAGTGCTAATAAGAATCAGTTATATCCAAATAGTATTAATTCCAAGTATTCCTTGTGAATATGGAATATCACACAAGTTCTAGAGATGTTTCCGATAATTCCAACGGAGCTGTATAATTCTTAAAGTTTAAGTGGCAGTACTAAATCCAAAATGTACTGTATAATAATATCCCTGAAGCAGAATATCGCACACAAAATGAACCAATCTCGTTTATGACATCTCAGGCTGACGAACTATGCTAGAATGACGAAAGCTGCGATTACATCTTATTTATAGTCTCTGACTGCGCAAATCAAATAAAAACCCAATTATTCTCCGTCTCAAATCGACATCTAGTTACTACAATCTTATTCTAACTTCTAGTCAACAAAAAATAAATCACTCACTGAATTACAAAATCCAGGTCAGCACATTTAATGGAGATCAAAAGGACAAATCTCACGCGCTGATCACGTGATATGACTCATGCTTTAACCGACAATATTTTCCCAAGACCAATGTACTGAGTCACATTGAAATATCGTATATGTGCACTCTGCAAAACGACACCTATTAGACTATTATACAGAAGTCATAAACTAATAAAACTATACCATTATTTAAAAGAAATGGTACATAATTCAGTAACAACAACTGTGTGATACAGATTGTTTCTTTTGAATCCGTTACGGGTGTATCCTATTTACTTCTTTAATGTGTCTACAATTAGCACTTGTTGCTATAGGAGCCCTGGGCGTAATCCGCAATTTAGTAACAGTATTTATTCTGGTAAATACGGTATCGGCGGGTACAAAATTGTCCTTATGGAGTTTGAGTACACCGTTGATTTTATCCCGGATAAGTTCGTGTACATGGGTTACTGGGAATTTGTTGCTATTTTCAGTGTTGTTACTAGATTATATGTGTTTTGCTTTGTTTCTGTGTGTTTAATTTGTTGTTTTTTTTTGTTTTTTTTTTTCATTTATTTTGTTTGAGATTGATAGGTTTGCTTCATTCTTTTTAGGTTTTATTTGGGGGCAGTCATTTTTTTTTTTTTTTTTTTTTTTTTTTTTTTACTGTTTTGTTTTAGTTGCTGGGGTGGGATTTTTTTGGGTTCCTTATTTCATTGGGTCTTGTCAAATTTTCCCTGCGTTCTTGTGGGGGTAAGTCGGTCTTCATTGCGTTTAATTTAAGCCTTTGCGACTGGGTATGTTACATTTTTTGAGCAACATGTATTTCGATTATTGTTTCCCCCCTGAATGTAAAGGGAAAATATCATGATCTAGGAAGGTGGGAGTTTCTACAATTTGCGCATTTTGTTTCCTTTAAACTTCTTATGTAATGTAATTCTGACTCTAAATACAAATTTGTCTGTTGTCTATATTGAAGCATGGCCTTAGTATGTAATGTAATTCTTACTCTAAATACAAATTTGTCTGTTGTCTATATTGAAGCATGGCCCTAATTATGTAATGGAATTCTGACTCTAAATACAAATTTGTCTGTTGTCTATATTGAAGCATGGCCCTAATTATGTAATGCAATTCTGACTCTAAATACAAATTTGTCTGTTGTCTATATTGAAGCATGGCCCTAGTATGTAATGTAATTCTGACTCTAAATACAAATTTGTCTGTTGTCTATATTGAAGCATTACAGATCTATCATATTCACGCTAATTTCCATATATAAAAATTTTACACCGAAATATTAACCAAATGCGTGATTATTAAATGTGTAACAATTGTGCATAATTTTGCAACCACTATCTTTGCTTGCTTTAATAAATCTCGACTGATCAGCAGGTATATGCAATATGTTATGTGGTAATCTTCCTATAAAGACACACATTATTTTAAGAAAGGAAATGATATAATTTTGCTATAAAGACACCCATTATTATTTACAAATAAAATGCTATAATCTTCCTATAAAGACACGCATTATTTTAACAAAGGAAATGCTATATTCTCTTAGATCTCATGGCGTAAAACCAAGCAATTAATTGAAATTCTGCGATTTCATTTCACAGCACAAAATATCACAGGTATACAGTTTGAAAAGCAGCAATTGATAGTTGGAAAAAATAAGTGGTAGAAATTATTTTTTGTGGGGGACAATGGAGAAGGTTGGGTGGCTGGTCTTATACAGACAAACATTTTTAATAGTTGGAAAATTGTCTTGTACATATTATACAGTATAATGCACATCATCCTATAAAACGTGCATTTAAATCGTAACACGTTTTTCTTGGGTATAGTTGGAATAATGGCCGCCACTGTTCCCAAATCAACATAAAATTTTCTTTCTTTTCAGATTTTGATTGCAATATATTTTTCCAAAGTATAACAATCTGTAAGGAAATGTTTCAATCCATCTAATTTATGCATTTCTCATTTTATTTCACATATATAGATATAGTATTTGGCCAGAAGAAAACAGAAATAATTTTTTTTCATATATTACTTCTGTACGCGTATATCCCAGTATAACAGCTTTTGCATCTGTGTTCACTTTATTCTGAATCCAGTGGAACATATCATTCCACAGCCTGTTTATCACTTTACATTCCCAAACCAAATGCAGTATTGTTTTTTGGGAAATTTGTGTAAGAAGTACATATATCGGAATCAGACAATTTTATTTTATGCAAAAATGAATTCACTGGTAAAATTATATAATATCGCAAATCGAAACCGTTGCAATTTTGAGTTTCTTGTTATTGTAAAATCTTTAGCATATATTTTAGGTCACTAATCCATATTTAAATTACAAAATGTCGCTCCATTTCTTTTGAATAGTTGGTTTAACATTTGTTTTCAAAGTGATTTGTAAAAGTCTTTACACGCTTTATTGTTGGGAAATATAGTTTCTAAATGGAAAGGGATAAATGGTTTTGCCAGTGTAGTTATATCCGACTGTAACGTTTTACATAAGAACTTTACATATTGAATTATAACTTGAAAGGTAAGAAAATATGTGTTGAGATCATATATAGCTTTAAAACTATGAAAGCCTGTAAGTCCCATTATCTATAAGTATATCTCTAATATAGATTACATTATGTTCAAACCATTTCTTATAGAAAATTAGAACCTTATTAGCCCTTATAAGTGATTTCATCCATAAATTTGTTTTCACAGTTTTTAGTATGTGCTTTTTGTGTCTTCTTGGTTTTTTTTTTATGCCAGTAGCCTTATTTTAAGCTTTAGAGCATATATAAATTATCTTATCCTGAACTAGGGTCTGAGCACTCAATGATGCATTGACAACATGACATCCAACTGCCTTGCATAGATTAATCAGAGTTCCATATACAACATGACATCCAACTGCCTTGCATAGCTTACTCAAAGTTCCATATACAACATGACATCCAACTGCCTTGCATAGATTAATCAAAGTTCCATATACAACATGACATTCAACTGCCTTGCATAGCCTACTCAAAGTTCCATATACAACATGATATCCAACTGCCTTGGATATATTAATCGAAGTTCCATATACAACATGACATTCAACTGCCTTGCATAGCCTACTCAAAGTTCCATATACAACATGACATTCAACTGTCTTGCATAGCTTACTCAAAGTTCCATTTGCAACATGACATCCAACTGCCTTGCATAGCTTACTCAGAGTTCCATATACAACTTGACATTCAACTGCCTTGCATAGCTTACTAGAGATTGCCCAGGTCCACTATTTAAAGAGTACACCATGTTGTGTGCTTTACTAGGGAAGTTTCTTTCCCAGGTTACATATCTTGGTAATAATCACCATATAACTCTGTTTGCTGCAACAATCTTTTGATTTTAAGTGTCAAATTTTGTGTTCTTGAGATTCGTATTGGTCACATGTGATAATTATAACATTCCTGCAATATGCCTTCTGATTGTTTTGTTACAAGCATTGTAAAAGTTGATGACATGTGTGGATTCTTTTTTTAGCTAGTTACTCTAGCGTGCATATGAAGCACTGATGTAACATAGAACCCGAGGGTAGTTATGATTTGATTTTGTTTTCAGAGATGAAGAGGGAGCCACATATTGGATAGTTCATCTCCACCAGATGTCATCACGTGGAATGCAGTCTTCTGTGAACATGCTGTAATATTCCCATTCTGTTGTGGATTCTTGCAATAGCACCCAAAATATGAAGAAAAGTAGGGGCTTTATGGAGAGAACAGACATTATGTGGCATTTTGGATGGAATAGACATTATGTGACATTATGGAGGGAATAGACATTATGTGTCATTATGGAGGGAATAGACATTATGTGTCATTATGGAGGGAATATACATTACATGTATGTAACATTATGGAGGAAATGGACATTATGCGACATAATGGAGGAAATGGACATTATGTGACTTTATGGAGGGAATAGACATTATGTTGTTACGACTCTATGGTCTAAGAAAAATGTAACAGAAAGAAAGTGAAACCAACAAATCAAGTAAAAATCAACAAGCAATTTATTACTAGATAATTAAAATGAAAAATCAAAAAGTCACTTACAGTAATGTGTTTTGAAATCCTAATAATCCAATAAGAATGATTGTTCTAATCACAAGTCCTAAATATAGAATGTTCCGAATTCACGGCTGTGTCCTTGAATGTTATGATGTGCTAATGGTCTCCAAAGTCCTGATGTACTAGAAATCTTGATGTGCTGATGTCAAAATGAAGTATTCCAAAATCTCTGAATAAGTTCACATAAATTCCAAAATCATCAATTAAAAATTCAAAATCCAAAAGTTTATGAGTACTGTTATAATCCAATGAATATTTAAAATAATTCCTCTCTTGGAATTTGGAATGAATTTTCACAACTGTAATAGCTCTTTACAAGACTGATGGTAATGTCAAAACTGAATAAATGTCCACCAAACATGGCATATATAAAGATTGGTCACATGACAGAATGTTCTAGAATATGAGTCATCTCAATGGAATTCTAACTGTAAACAAAATTTCAACCTTGACCTTCAAATTGAGAAAACATATTGATCAAAACAACCTAATTCAAGGACACTAGTTAAACATGTTTTTCCTGATAAACATTAAGATTTAAGCAAATATTAAAGTGAAGAAACATTTATAATTTCCTAAAATATTTATAATATTATATAAACATCATACATAACACCTCCCCTCATAAAGAAAAAGAAAGATTTATATAATAAAGCTTTCTTTTGAATATACATCTAATACTACAATAACCAAAATTACATAAGAACATGTTTTATGATACTGGACTTAATTACATCAAGCAATATTACATTTCTAGGCACGTGAGAGTGCATCTGCAATCACATTGTCTTTTCCCCTGATGTGTCTAATGTCAATGTTATATTCTTGCAATATCAAACTCCATCTCAACAATCTCCGATTTTTATCTTTCATTTTGTTGATGAAAGTAAGGGGATTGTGATCACTGTACACAATAATTGGAGAAAGAGCTGAGGTAACATACACTTCAAAATGCTGTAAAGCCAATATCAAAGCCAAACATTCCTTCTCAATTGTGGAATAATTTTTCTGGTGCTTGTTTAGTTTTTTAGAAAAATAACACACAGGGTGATCCACACCACTTTTGTCTTCCTGAATCAATACTCCACCAACCCCTACATCACTTGCATCAACAGATAATTTAAATGATTGGCTAAAATTTGGTGCAGAAAGAACTGGTGCATTCTTAAGCATGGCCTTTAACTTGTCAAAAGATTCCTGACACTTGTCAGACCAATGAAATTTGGTTTTCTTACTCAATAAACTTGTCAAAGGTTCAGCAATTTTGGAAAAATCGGAACAAAATTTCCGATAATATCCAGCCATACCTAGAAATCGCATCAGTTGCTTTTTACAAATTGGAACTTGAAATTCAGAGATAGCTTTGACCTTAGCTTCTATAGGTTTAACTTGACCTTGTCCCACAATATGTCCTAAAAATGTGACACGAGCATGGCAAAACTCACTTTTGCTCAAATTAATTGTCAGATTCGCATCACTGAGTCGATCAAAGAATTTTCGAATGGTTTCCAAATGATCTTCCCAGGTGTTGTAGATAATGACGTCATCGATATAAGCGTCACAATTATCAAGACCAAATGTTATCATGTTCATCAGACGTTGAAACGTTGCAGGCGAATTTTTCATTCCAAACGGCTTGACTTTATATTGATAAAGTCCATCTGGAGTTACAAATGCTGAAATTTCTTTTGCCCTTTCCGTCAGTGGAATTTGCCAGAATCCTTTTAAAAGGTCAAACTTGGTGACATATTCCCCATTTCCAATTTTATCAATGCAATCGTCCATTCTTGGGATTGGAAATGAATCAGTTTTGGTGACACTGTTGACTTTTCTATAGTCAGTACACATACGGAATGTATTATCTGGCTTGGGAACAAGAATACATGGTGAACTCCAGTTACTTTTACTTGGTTCTATTAAATCATTCTCCAGTAAATACTGAATTTCTTTCTTCAGATAGTTCTGTTTGAGAGGATTCATCCTATAAGGATGCTGTTTCACAGGCGCAGAATCTACAATGTCAACGTCATGATAAATTTTACTTGTTCATGTTGAAACATCAGGAAACAAGTGCTCATAGTCATGTAATAGCTGTTTTAGTTCATTTCTTTCCTGTTGTTGTAGATGTGAAAGTTTCTGGTCTAGGTTGTTCAATATTTCTGAATTCCGAAGATTGGTTATACCAGAGTCACTATAATCTGATCGTATTCCATCGTTGATATCTTCACTGTGTGGGACAGGTACAACTAAATTAACTGAATAATTAGCTGAGCTATCTCTGTCAAAATATTCCTTTAATATATTTATATGACAAAGTTGTTTCTGTTTCCGTCTCCCAGGAGTGTTAATGATATAATTTAAGTCATTTACTTTCTTTGCAACGGTATAAGGACCATAAAGTTTAGCCTGAAGAGGATTCTGAGGTATGGGAAAGAGAGCCAGAACTTTGTCACCAGGTTTAAAACTCCTTTCCTGTGAATTTCTGTCATACCTTAATTTCATTTTTGACTGGGTAGTGTGAAGATTAGTTCTTGCTACTTCACAGGCCTTTGACAACTTGTATTTGAAATCAGAGACATAATCAAGAAGATTAATCTTTGAATCTTCATTTGAAAGAAGTTTCTCTTTCAATAATTTCAATGGTCCACGGACAGTAAGACCAAAAACTAGTTCAAAGGGACTAAAACCCAACGACTCTTGAACTGATTCCCTAACAGCAAACAACAACAAATGAACACCCTCATCCCAATCCTTTTCTGTATCAAAGCAATATGATCGAATCATATTCTTCAAAGTTTGATGAAATCTTTCCAAAGCACCTTGACTTTCAGGGTGATAGGCAGAAGATTTAAACTGTTGGATGCCTAATTCATGCATAACTTGTTGGAAAATTCCAGACATAAAATTTGACCCTTGATCCGACTGGACAGATTTGGGAAGGCCAACAAGTGTAAAAAACTTCACCAAAACTTTCACAATAGTCTTAGTTTTTATATTTCTCAGAGGAATTGCCTCTGGAAATCTTGTAGATGTACACATGATGGTCAACAAGTATTGGTTGCCTAACTTGGTTTTAGGTAAAGGACCAACACAGTCTACTATTATTCTACTAAATGGTTCATCAAATGCAGGAATAGGTTGCAGATGAGCCTTAGGTATCTTCTGATTGGGTTTTCCTACCATTTGACAAGTGTGACAAGATCTGCAGTATTTAGAAACATCACTTTTGAGTTTCGGCCAATAAAAATGATTCAAGATCTTGTGATAAGTCTTACGGACTCCTAAATGACCAGCCAAAGGAGTTTCATGGGCTAAATTAAGAATTTCCTGTCGATATGACTTAGGAACAACAATTTGATAGCTCACTGACCACTCGTCACCAGCGGGTACATCAGGTGGTCTCCATTTCCTCATAAGGACCCCATTTTTCACAAAGTAACACACTGGAACTTGTGTGGCTTCAGTTTCACTAATAGCCCTCTGAAACAAACAAGATATCTCGGGATCTTGCTCCTGTTCAACGACAAGGGATTGTCGTTTGTCATCCTGATTAGAACAAAGAGAATGAGTTGCCTAAAGAGGATCACTGTGATCAATACCATTTGATTGATCAATACCTGAGGAAAAAGTGACCTCATCAAAAGACTGACCAATACATGTGTCAGCTAAAGGAATAATATCCTGATCAACATCACTCTCAAGAGCTCTTTTTGCCATAGCTCTAGTAACTGCACAAGCAGGGTATAAATCAGGGATTTCAGTTTCGACAGGATCAACTTTCTGATCCAAACAAGGCTTGTCAGTTACAAGTGGATTAACCACAACCTTATCTCCATGTAGGTCATTGCCTAGTAATAAATGAACACCCTCTATGGGTAAAGAAGTCACTGCCCCAACAGTCACAGGTCCAGAAACTAAGTCTGATGCCAAATTTACACAATGGAGAGGAACATTTATAAAGCCGCACTCTACTCCCTGAACAAGAACACTTTCACTTGAAGAAGACTCCTCAGACAAAGGCAAAGTACCTGATAATAAAAGACTCTGAGAAACTCCAGTGTCCCTTAATATTTTAATTGGGATAGGTTTGGCAGAATCACCAATAAGTGATATAGAACCTTCTGACATGAATGGTTCATAAGCCTCCAAAATAGAATCAGACTGGGGTTTGTTTGACCCAACAAATGTATTGCTTTCAATACAAGACCGGGACCTTGACCTCGTAGAAATAAGAGCATTTGGAAAAGCTCTGTCTTTTCTCTGTTGCTTATTTTTCAACTTGAAGCAATCAGAAATAACGTGCCCTTTCTTTTTACAATAAGTGCACGTAGGAAGAGATAAGGATTTCTGATCAGTCTTATCAGATGTTTGATTCCTAACAGTTGTGCTGTTGTGAAATTTGGAAGTACTCGAATGAGATTGAAATGGTTTTTTTACCAGAAAACTGCTGAGAGGACGATTTACTACCAAATGAAATTTTGTGAGTCAAGGAATAATCATCAGCCATACGAGCAGCATTTTCCAAAGTTTCCACATTCTGCTCGTCAAGATAGGTTTTAACATCACTATGGATGCACCTCTTGAACTCTTCAATTAATACGAGCTGTCGGAGGTTATCATAACCTTGATCAACTTTCTTGGCTGAGCACCACCTATCAAATAGTTGTTCTTTATCCCTTGCAAATTCGACATGAGTTTGTCCAGTTTCTTTTCTACAATTCCTAAACCTTTGTCGATATGCCTCTGGTACCAACTCATAAGCTTTCAAGATGTACTCCTTAACCACATCATAATCAGTGCTTTGTTGTACTGACAGTGAAATGTAGACTTCACGAGCTTTGCCAATAAGTACACTTTGTAATAACAAAGTCCAATGCTCTCTGGGCAATTTCAATTTTTCAGCTATTTTCTCGAAATGGAGAAAGTATTTATCTACTTCTTTTTCCTGAAAAGGGGGTACTAACCTAATATATCTAGTAACATCAAAACCTGAACTTGTGCTTAAAGGAGTGGAGTGTGCTCTGTTTGCCAGTTCTAATTCTCTTAACTTAAATTGCATTTCCCTTTCTTCTCTTTGCATTTGTATCTGCCTCTTTTCTTTCTCTCTCTCCATCTGTATCCGCCTCTCTTCTTTGTCTCTCTCCATCTGTATCCGCATTTGTCTCTCTTCTTTCTCTCTCTCCAACTGCCTCTCTTCTTTCTCTCTTTCCATCTGCCTCTCTTCTTTCTGCATTTGTATCTGCCTCTCTTCCTTCTGCATTTGGATCTGCCTCTCTTCTTTCTGCATTTGGATCTGCCTCTCTTCTTTGTCTCTCTCCATCTGTATCCGCATTTGTCTCTCTTCTTTCTCTCTCTCCAACTGCCTCTCTTCTTTCTCTCTTTCCATCTGCCTCTCTTCTTTCTGCATTTGTATCTGCCTCTCTTCCTTCTGCATTTGGATCTGCCTCTCTTCTTTCTGCATTTGGATCTGCCTCTCTTCTTTCTCTCTCTCCATCTGTATCTGCCTCTCTTCTTTCTCTCTCTCTCTCTCTGAATCTGAAGCTTTGCCAATTCTAAATCCATCTGGTTCTTTAACTCTAATTCCCTTAATTTCCTGTCAGAACCGGATACAGGCTTTCTCTTCAAACTTAAAGCACTATTTTCAAAAATTCCCTTTCCTACTAAATACTGAATTAAAATAATCTTTATCTCCTGTTTTGTCAATGATACTTTTGCCTCAGAAAGACTGTATTTTCTGGCAAGCTCGAGCAACTCATCCTTTCTCATGCACTCTAACCCCTCCTGGGTAGGTTTTGAAATGAAATTCTGAACATTAGATGCCATTGTAAATGCTTGTTGGTTTCACACAAAAATATTTCTCTATTAAAAATCTTTGTCAAAGACAAAACAAATTCTCCGAGACAAAATCAATATGAATTTCAAAGATAAATTTAATATCTCTAATATGCTTTAAAGAAATTCAGATCCCGGAACGGCCCCCAATTTCTGTTACGACTCTATGGTCTAAGAAAAATGTAACAGAAAGAAAGTGAAACCAACAAATCAAGTAAAAATCAACAAGCAATTTATTACTAGATAATTAAAATGAAAAATCAAAAAGTCACTTACAGTAATGTGTTTTGAAATCCTAATAATCCAATAAGAATGATTGTTCTAATCACAAGTCCTAAATATAGAATGTTCCGAATTCACGGCTGTGTCCTTGAATGTTATGATGCGCTAATGGTCTCCAAAGTCCTGATGTACTAGAAATCTTGATGTGCTGATGTCAAAATGAAGTATTCCAAAATCTCTGAATAAGTTCACATAAATTCCAAAGTCATCAATTAAAAATTCAAAATCCAAAAGTTTATGAGTACTGTTATAATCCAATGAATATTTAAAATAATTCCTCTCTTGGAATTTGGAATGAATTTTCACAACTGTAATAGCTCTTTACAAGACTGATGGTAATGTCAAAACTGAATAAATGTCCACCAAACATGGCATATATAAAGATTGGTCACATGACAGAATGTTCTAGAATATGAGTCATCTTAATGGAATTCTAACTGTAAACAAAATTTCAACCTTGACCTTCAAATTGAGAAAACATATTGATCAAAACAACCTAATTCAAGGACACTAGTTAAACATGTTTTTCCTGATAAACATTAAGATTTAAGCAAATATTAAAGTGAAGAAACATTTATAATTTCCTAAAATATTTATAATATTATATAAACATCATACATAACAATGTAACATTATGGAGGGAATAGACATTATGTGACATAATGGAGGGAATAGACATTATGTGACATAATGGAGGGAATAGACATTATGTGACATAATGGAGGGAATAGACATTATGTGACTTTATTTAGGGAATAGACATTATGTAACATTATGGAGGGAATAGACATTATGTGACATAATGGAGGGAATAGACATTATGTGACATTATGGAGGGAATAGACATTATGTGACTTTATGGAGGGAATAGACATTATGTAACATTATGGAGGGAATAGACATTATGTGACATAATGGAGGGAATAGACATTATGTGACATAATGGAGGGAATAGACATTATGTGACTTTATGGAGGGAATAGACATTATGCGACATAATGGAGGGAATGGACATTATGTGACTTTATGGAGGGAATAGACATTATGTGACATTATGGAGGGAATTGCCATTATTTGACATTATGGATAAAATAGACAATATGTGACATTATGGAGGGAATAGACATTATGGCAACCATATTGGATGAATGCTTTTTTATTGTTGTTGTGACAACAACATGGTTTAGACCTTTCAGATGTTTTGCATATAACACAAGGTTTCTTAACTAACGTCGCTGTGAGAGCTTTGTTTACTACAAGTATTGGCATTCCATCGCTAGGGGCGCTGCTATTGTCGCTAGGAAACCTCGAGGATAAAGTAGTCCCAGCCGCGTTTGAGAGTATGGGTATACGGGTTTAGAAAACGCCCCTCCATCCGTCAGCCTGAACCAGCATTCCTTTAAAGTCGGGAGAACTCGCCCCTCCATCCATCAGCTTGTCCCATCATTCCTTGAAAGTCGAAAGAATCGCTCCTCAATCCGTCAGTCTGTGCCAGCATTCCTTTATAGTCGTGAGAATGGCCCCTCCATCAGTTAGTCTGCCCCAGCATTCATTTGAAGTCGGGAGAATCGCCATTCCATCCATCAGGCTGCCCCAGCATTCCTTTGAAATCGGGAGAATCACCCCTTCATCCGTCAGTCTGTCCCAGCATTCCTTGAAAGTCAGTAGAATCATCCCTTCATCCGACAGTCTTTCCCATCATTCCTTTGAATTCGGGAGAATCGCCCCTCCATCCGTCAGTCTGTACCAGAATTCCTTGAAAGTCGGGAGAATTGCCCCATATCCGTCAGTCTGCCCCAGCATTTTTCGAAAGTCTGGAGAATCGCCCGTCCATCCGTCAGCCTGCCCCAGCTTTCCTTTAAATTCGAGAGAATCGCCCCTCCATCCACTAGTCTGCCCCAGCATTACTTTAAAGTCGCGAGAATCGCCCTTCCATCCGTCAGTCTGCCCCAGTATTCCTGAAAGTCGTGAGAATGGCCCTTCCATCAGTCAGTCCGTCGCAGCATTCCTTGAAAGTTGGGAGAATGGCCCTTCCATCTGTCAGTCCGTCCCAACATTCCTTGAAAGTCGGGCGAATGGCCCTTTCATCTGTCAGCCCGTCCCAACATTCCTTGAAAGTCGGGCGAATTTCACTTCCATCTGTCAGTCTGTCCCAGCATTCCTTCAAAGTTGGGAGAATCGCCCCAGGTTCCGTCAGTCGATCCAAGCATTCCTCGAAAATTGGGAGAATCGCCGCCCTCCCATCCATTAGTTTGCCCCAGCATTCCTTGAAAGTCGAAAGTATCGCCCTTCCATCCGTCTGTCTGTCTTCAAGGAATGCTGGGAGAATCGCCCTTCCATCCGTCAGTCTGTCGCAGTATTCCCTTGAAATCCAGAGAATAGCCCCTCCATCCGTCAGTCTGCCCCAGCATTCCTTTAAACTCGGGAGAATCGCCCCTGCATCCAACAGTCTGTTCCAGCATTCCTTAAAGTCGGGAGAATCATCCATCCATTCGACAGTCTTTACCAACCATTCCTTTGAATTCGGGAGAATCACCAATCCATCCGTAAATCAGTCCCAGCATTCCTTGAAAGTTGGGAGAATCGCCCTCCATCTGTCAGTCTGGCCCAGCATTCATTTGAAGTCGGAGAATAGCCCCTCCATCCGTCAGTTCGTCCCAACATTCTTTGAAAGTCGGAAGAATCGCTCTTCCGTCCGTCAGTCTGTCCCAGCATTCCTTGAAAGTCGGAAGAATCTCCCCTCCATCCGTCGGTCTGCCCCAGCATTCCTTGAAAGTCGGGAGAATCGCCCTTCCATCCGACAGTCTTTCTCAGCGTTCCTCTGAAATCGGGAGAATCGCCCATCCATCCGTCAGTCTATCCCAGCGTTCCTTTAAAGTCGGGAGAATCTCCCCTCCATCCGTCGGTCTGCCCCAGCACTCCGTGAAAGTAGGGAAAATCGCCCCTCCATCTCTCAGTCTGTTCCAGCACTCCTTTAAAGTCAGGGGAATCGCCCCTTCATGCAAAATTTCATTGAGGTAAATCATCATCTGACACATATTCCTTTCAGGACCTATTGATGGATGTTAGAGTCAGAGAAATCAGTAAGGAAATATGATTATCTGATAGATATTCCTTTTAGAGAAGGAAAATGCAGTGTAACAGCAACAAAAATATGGATGGTACTGATGTAAAAAAAAATCAAAAGCATGTATTTTGTTTCAATCCTGTGAACATTAAAAATGCTATTCAGGCAAGACTAATTTGGAAATTGCAGACATACACCTTCAATTCAAAGCTATGGAGGGCTCAATTTCAAAAGTTTCAAATGCATTCACATTTTAATTCGTATTCTATGGAGATTCGAATGTCTATACCACCGACTTTATAGCATCTTTTTTTGGTGATGGGTGCATGGTCGAGATAGTATAGGGGTTGGTGCTTACAGGCAAGCATATTGGTTGCGGTAATCCATGTATCCGGGTTTAAATCTCCGTAGAGAATTATTAAATTTCTCTAACCTGTATGATAACATTATTTATTGTACAATTCAGGGATAGCATTTCCCGCTCTCTTTGGTGTATATTTGTAATTCTCTATAATAACTTCTATATACCTTGATTTCTTAATTTGTAATCAGATGGACTGTGTACTTAGATGAGAATTAATTACTGGGTAGACATGCGAGTATCACTGTTTCGCACGAATGCCTATACCACCAACTTTGTAGCATCATTTTGTGTTGATGTGTGCATGGTCGAGATGTTATAGGGGTTGGTGCTTACATCGAGGAGATGGGTGTCGTAATCCGGGGGTCCGAGTTTCGAATCTCTGTAGAGTACGAATTAAAATTATCTAACCTCTATGATAACATTATTTATTCGCATATATATATGCTGAAGCCTGGTTGGTTTGTAGGTGGGACATCGCGTCTTCAACCCACCCCCTTGACCGTGACAAGACTTTCATTATCACCCCACCCCCGACAGAATTAATGCTTTATTTAATAACCATTAATTCCTTGACCAAGTACCTCAACTCTTCATTATCTTCTTCCTTATCCAAATTTACTATATTTTTTCTGAGTCGTGCTTCATTTTTATGTCGTTAAATCTACTGGTAAACTCGACACATTTATAGAATGATTGCGCACGTGGCTCTCCCTGTCTTTTCAATGATTTCTAATCCGTTGGAGAGCGACTAGTTCGTGCGAATCTGCTGAATATCTGATTATTTATCATTTAAACATGAAATGAGTAAACACAAACTCCAAAACAGAAAAGGACATCATGATCCGTGATCACCCTGGGTGACAAAACAAACACAAATTTGTTTGCCCTGTCATAAGGTAAGCTTGTTGACATTTTCTACAATTAGTTAATTCAACATTTACAATTGATGCACTTCGCTGTCTGCATTGTAAACCAAGACACTCTCTTCTTGACCGAACTAAAGTATATTTATACCGTTTTGGGGAGAAGGTAAGTAATTCAAGTCCTTGAGAATAGTGAAACACTTTGATAACTCAACAAATTCGAGGAGTTAAAGTTTATTGTGTGGCGACGATACGATAAAGTAGATCAGTCCTGGAGACGGAACCTTTAGATTTCAACACATCCGAAGAGGCACTGTTACTCCAGGCCCCAAAAGAGAGGAACTGTGATTGTAGTATCACAAAATGGTGCTTAGTTCGGAGTCAAAATATATCATCACTTTCATCATTAGTATCTGTATCATCCTGGGAGTTACTGAAAGTAAGTATTACTCATAATGAAAAGTAAAAACATATTCTTTACGTGAGATATAAAGTTTAACCTCCATTTCTTGCACGGTTGACTCGAACAATAATGATCGCTCGAACTAATGTCGAATAGCCGACAGAACGTTTATAATTACTTTAAAACTTCTTGGCTGAAGACCTGATCTCTCGAACTGATTCACTACGTCGTGTAGATGCAAATTTTGGAGTATTTTTTTTTTTTCGTCATAAAGTTTAAAACTGTAAAAAAGGGAGAGAAAGCAGGAATGTATGAACAGAGATTCTAATCTCTGAAAACTTCAACTGTATCAGAGGCTAATGAGATACGAGAAGAGAAACGAAGAACAAATCCTTGAAAGAAACTTTACTTTGTCTATTGACATGTTTATGAAACTCTTAAAGATTACAAAAATTAAATAAATGATAAAATGTAGCATAATATGTAGACTATACCAAGACATTCTAAGACATCAACGCTAAAAATATTAAATCTTATTCTTTAATTTAGACCGTACTAAGACATTCTAAGACATCAACGCTAAAAATATTACCACTTATTCTTTAATTTAGACCGTACTAAAACATTCTAAGACATCAACGCTAAAAATATTACCACTTATTCTTTAATTTAGACCGTACTAAGACATTCTAAGACATCAACGCTAAAAATATTAAATCTTATTCTTTAATTTAGACCGTACTAAGACATTCTAAGACATCAACGCTAAAAATATTACCACTTATTCTTTAATTTAGACCGTACTAAGACATTCTAAGACATCAACGCTAAAAATATTATCACTTTTTCTTTAATTTAGACCGTACTAAGACATTCTAAGACATCAACGCTAAAAATATTACCACTTATTCTTTAATTTAGACCGTACTAAGACATTCTAAGACATCAACGCTAAAAATATTACCACTTATTCTTTAATTTAGACCGTACTAAGACATTCTAAGACATTAATGCTATATTACCACTTATTCTTTAATTTAGACCGTACTAAGACATTCTAAGACATTAATGCTATATTACCACTTATTCTTTAATTTAGACCGTACTAAGACATTCTAAGACATTAATGCTATATTACCACTTATTCTTTAATTTAGACCGTACTAAGACATTCTAAGACATTAATGCTATATTACCACTTATTCTTTAATTTAGACCGTACTAAGACATTCTAAGACATTAATGCTATATTACCACTTATTCTTTAATTTAGACCGTACTAAGACATTCTAAGACATTAATGCTATATTACCACTTATTCTTTAATTTAGACCGTACTAAGACATTCTAAG
Organism: Margaritifera margaritifera; assembly: GCA_029931535.1. Taxonomy (NCBI): domain Eukaryota; kingdom Metazoa; phylum Mollusca; class Bivalvia; order Unionida; family Margaritiferidae; genus Margaritifera; species Margaritifera margaritifera. The sequence continues at coordinate 113,257 of JAQPZY010001512.1, read as the reverse complement.
ACATTAATGCTATATTACCACTTATTCTTTAATTTAGACCGTACTAAGACATTCTAAGACATTAATGCTATATTACCACTTATTCTTTAATTTAGACCGTACTACGACATTCTAAGACATCAACGCTAAAAGTATTACCACTTATTCTTTAATTTAGACCGTACTAAAACATTCTAAGACATGTGATATAGACAACCATGGTATAAATACCAAGACCACTGCCATTTAAACTGCACATCGTGTTTGTAAGAATCAACTTTTACACTAATAATTGACTACATCAGAATTTAACAAAAGAAGCATTGGCTTTCTGCTGTAGATTTTACTGCTGGCATAATTAATACAAGTGTAATTGTACGTATCTGTTTTGTTTTTGTTGTTGCTTTTTATTTTGCTGCTGTTTTAGTTTCGATGTGTTTGACTATGTTTTAAAATTGTCTTATCTGTTTGATCATAAAAACTCATACAAACTTTCAAGAAGCATGTTTCTATAGCTCTATCCAAATATTTATGCATATATATATATATATATATATATATATATATATATATATATATATATATATTCAGAGAGAGAGAGAGAGAGAGAGAGAGAGAGAGAGAGAGAGAGAGAGAGAGAGAGAAACCGCTTTATCCATGGATCACGTGAGGTATTATATAATTAAACAGTTTAGAGAGTTATAATTTGTCCCAAGCTTAAATTTAACCCGTTCCGCGAGTTACGGAAATTATCGCCTAGTTCTCAGGCACCATCGCCCGAACCCCCTCAACCATGAGCTCATGCCCAAAATAGATCGAATAAGGTCTCGTATACCTCGAGTCATTACCTTCAACCTTGCATCATCCTTATTTGGGTATAAGCGCATGGCTTAGTGGGTTCGGGTTCGATTCCTGGTTGGGGCGAATTACAACTCTCAAACCTGTTTGATTATAGGGGTGTATTGGTGTCATTCTTTCCCCTATCCCCAACTCCCCCACCCTCTCTCTCCCTCTCTCTCTCTCTCTCTCTCTCTCTCTCTCTCTCTCTCTCTCTCTCTCTCATATATATATATATATATATATATATATATATATATATATATATATATATATATATATATATATATATTACATTAATTATGGTAATGATCAGATAATACAGTTCTGGAATACTCTGAAATGACGAGTTCAATTCAGATACCTTTACTAGCTCCTAAAAAGAAACTTTTCCTTCTGATGAAAGATTTCAGGTTATTAGTACGTCTGTTTTTAAATTCAGGTACACGGAAGCTCCATGACACAGTCAAACAAGTTATCGTATCTGGAGACAAAAGAGAAATTATCAGAACTGGGATTAAAGAGTCGATCTTTCGTGATTCTGTATCCAAAAGATTCCGCCGAGAGATGGATTTCCGAGACATGTTTCAGAAAGTTAAGTTGGACGCTTCCGTTCCGAGACCAAAGAGATCGTTTGTTGAATTCACTATAATAAATCCCTGACCAAAGTAGGCACACCTGTATAGTTTCAACTCCTCTTTCCGCATATTTATGTTTTAAGCATTGTAGACGTTTGTGAATGATTCAATAAACATTTAATGTGAACCGTTCATGTGATAGCTCAATGAAGGAGAATGAACACATTCTAAATTTATATTCAATACGTTATTCCTTATATATTATGTATCCTGGACATATCAGTTCTATTTGTCGTCTTATCGTCTTTACTGATCGATAATGATGATAATAACTGTAGAATTACTTTGTACTATTTTATCACTATTAATTTAGTATATGATATACACAACTATTTTGATAGGATTGCTTTTCGTAATATACTCCCAGTGTTGTGTGTAAATATGTTGCATTCGTTTTCTTAAATAAAGAGTTGCAAAATTATACAATGTTATTTTATTTGGTTAGTAGCTGTGTCTGTGTGGATTCAGTAGTCAAGATGTTTTCCCGTCAAATACAAAATATTTTATCTTGCTAAGCATCGTTACAAACTTTCATCAATCGCAATACGAAGAGTATTTGCAAAGTTCTGAATATTTTCTTTTAACATTTAGCACCGATCGATAGACAAAATAACGTTCTATAAAGTGACCTGCAGCTACACGTGCAGCGCGCCAGACACCTGCAGATACATGCGTGTGACGTAATATAGGTAAATGACAGTGACGTAAAATGTCTGACAAGGAGAACATTAATGCTACTTAAAAAAGAGCATAATGTAAAATCCGGTCGCCCTCAGGGTGCTCTCTGGCTGATATCAAATCCGACTTGGTAAAGTTTATAGATGAAATTCTCTGTAATATCCTACAAATTTAAGGTGGTTTGATTCCTTTAAAGATGGTCGCAAATCCATGGAAGATGACAACTTTTCTGGAAGACCGTTGTATGCGACTGTTGAGCGGGGAGTGACTGCTGTGAAGGGGATATTTGATGAAGATGCTCGATACACAGTGGAATATATTTCTATTACCACGAGTATTTATTCGTCAACTGTTTTTGATCTACTGAAAAATCATTTGAAGCTCAGAAAGGTTTGTGCAAGATGGGTCCCGCATTTGTTGACGGATGATTAAAAACAGACTCGGGTTGAAATCGCCGAGCAGCTACTCACCGAATATGAAAAGGGTGACCAGAAACATTTGAATGAGATTGTCACAGGCGATGAAGCCTGGATTTACTTTCTTGAGCCAGACTTGTGAGAAAATAATAAAATTTGGATAGGACAAAACAAGTAGAGACCACATATTGCTCGACGTAGTCGGACTGACAAGAGAGTTTTATACGTATTATTTTTCGATGCAGAAAACTGGGTCATCCTGGTGCAAGTGTCACTGGACATGTTTATGCCTCCAAACTGTTGCCAAACGTTTTTGGAACACTATTGAACTATTGAACTACCCGTCCGCGCATTAGTACCCGGGGTGACAATCTACTCTTATCGGAGCATAAATCTACGGTCGTGACAGACTTCCTTAAGGAGAACAGCATCCAAACTTTGTCACATCCTCCATACAGTCCTGATTTAACTTCAGGTGAGTTTGGCTGAATCCCATTATCAGATATTCGCTGAGAGGCAGAAGATTTGAAAGCCGACATGCAGCTGGGAGTGCAGTTTTCGAGTGTATAACAATATACCAAAAAGTGAATACAAAATGGCATTGAGCAATTGGATAACCAGACTGAGAAAATATTAAGATTAAGAGGTGTATGGGGAGTATTTTAGGGGGATGCACTGAAGTACTGTTCACTAATAAAGAACTTCGTAATATTCTGAAATTGGTAAATACTCCATTGTATTTATTGTTACGCCCCATAGAGTAGGTATGTATGTAACCTGGTAGATGTAGGTAGGACATCGCGTCTCCAACCCACCCTCTTGGCCGAGACATGATCTCCATTAGCACCCCACCCCCGACAGAAGTAATGATTTAGTTAGTCATTTATTGGTTGACCAATTACGTAATATATCCTATATCTTCTTCCTTATGCAACTTTACTATATTTTTTTCTTATGATTCGCGGTTTATTTGTAAATCTACTGATTAACTGAACAGATTTATTGAATGATTGCTCACGCGGCTCTACGTCTTCCCACTCATTTTATTATATGTCAGACTTCCCACTCATCTTATTATATGTCGAAGTTCCCAAAGTATCGTGTATATTTTTCGTTGATTTTACAATTTTCTTTTACTGGACTGTTATTGCTATTATAAAATCGCATAAGTATTTTGTGTTCTTTGTTTAATAAGATATAGAAGTTGTAACCAGATGATGTTACGTCCAAACTCTCTCGTAGTTCAAAAGCAAAATGATACACCGAGATAAAATGTGACGTCATATTCATGACTTTATAATGTAATTGACACGATTTTTCGAGCTGCGCAGTTAGCATTGGTATTACAGAAGCAGAGTGCTTAAAATCCATTTTTTAAAAACTATTTTTGTAATAATAACATTTTTCTTTCTTTGTTACGATTTCCATCAAACTGATTAGCCAGGCACTATTTGAATTTGTTTGGTATATACATATATTAAATAAAAAAAATAAAAAAAAAAAAAAAATAATTGATCCTCGCCTGCTGGCACTACATTTTTACCAACATTCGCATAGAAATGTAAGATATGTAAGATATTTGCAACCTAGATTGATGTAGTCTTAGTTTACATCAAGTACGAGGGCAATGTGATCAGATCATATTTACGGTGTATAATAAATAATGCTGTGATGATAAAAACAGTTGACTTTATAAGACTCTGAAAATATAAAACTTAAAGATGGATCGATTAAACATGCAGATAATCCGGAGAGAGAGAGAGAGAGAGGGGGGGGGGGGACCTGACATTCCAAATGTTCGTCCAAGTTACACTCTAACATGCACTTTGTAACCATGATACAGTAAGGCCAAGATGATCCGATTATTCAGCGTGGATTGACTAGCTAATTTTGCCTAGTGATTAGACAAGCTCTGGATCTAGGCCTGTAGTCGTAATTTCATGTTTTGTATTAAATTGGAGCCTGAGAGAAAAACTGAAAGAAGTTATAATCTCTGCAGACTTAATTCCAATTTAAATAAATAACTTGTTGTACAGTAGATTTTAATAGTTAGGACTTTAGCATATTCACTCATAAAAACAGTGAAGTTGTCCTAGAATGTCATAGAAAAGCTTGGGGGGTGGGGGCAGCAGAAATTTAAGCCAATGTTGGGATTTATAATCTCTATAAATCCCAACACTATCTATAGTTTTAGCTGATTCAGTTCGATTTACCCAGTTTATGTTTTATTTTTGTTATTTTTTTTTTATTTTTTTATTTTTTTTTTTGCTGTATGAGGGTCTATCCATATTTAATTCTTTCGAGAAACACGCTTCCCCATACAGCAAAAAAGTAAAACATAAACTGGGTGAATCAAAATGATAAGTTCTAGACCAGATGTTTAAAAAAGTAAATCAAGTCATGCTATTGTCGAGTGTGCATCCTTGCAATCTCTCTCTCTCTCTCTCTCTCTCTCTCTCTCTCTCTCTCTCTCTCTCTCTCTCTCTCTCTCACACACACACACATACACATTAGGTTACACACACAAACGCACATTCCCATATATAATGTCAATCAAAAATATAAATGGTCTAAATTGTATGCGGCCCTTCAATTAATCACTTATCGAGGATATTTTTGCTTGAAACAGCACAAAGAACAACTGCTTCGTTTCTTTATTGATAGTAATCACGAGCAGCCCACTCCCCTCCGCTTAAGCTTTAAAACCGAGATTTGCTACCAGCTCTGATCAACCCGAATTAATTTAATTCTGAGTGTTTAGATCACTTCGTTCTTTGATCAGGTCCATAAACATCGGCGACTTCTCTCTCTCTCTCTCTCTCTCTCTGAAAAAGGTCCTGATAAATATATATATATTTCCAGTAAACTATGAACAATAAAGAATAAAACGTCTTGTCTTTAATAGCGAAGGTTGTACACTTGCAAGGACAGTTTGCACAGCGTTTTTTTTTTTATTATGTTCATACTTCAATGTACGTAACAAAAATACATCTTCAATCCTTAATTCAAACATGAAATGAATAAATACAACCCCGAAACAAAAAAGGACACGATGATCCGTGATCACCCTGGGTGACATAGGATGCAAAACCTTGTTTGCCATATCAGAATGTCATCTTGTTGACATTTTCTACAATCCGTTAATTCAACATTTACAATTGACGCACTTCGTTGTCTGCATTGTAAATCAAGACAGCGAGTAACGGAATTTATCGCCTAGTTCTCATACTCAGTGCCCTATCCCACTGGACTGAGAGCTCATACACAAAATGGATGGAACAAGGTCTCTCGCACCTCAAGTCTTCACTTTCGATCTTGCTCCGTCCTTATTTGGGAATAAGTGCATGGCTAAGTGGGTTCGGGTTCGATTCCTGGTTGGGAGAAATTATAACTCTCTAACTTGATTGATTATAGGGGCGTATTGGTGTCATTCATTCCCTCGCCCCCCCCTCTCTCTTTATATATATATATATATATATATATATATATATATATATATATATATATATATATATATATATATATATATATATATATATATATATATATATTGTTACGACTCTAGGTCTTAAAATATGTAATAGAAAGAAATTAAAACTAATAAAGTCAAGTAAAATCAACAAACAATTTATTTCCAGACAATTAAAGTGAAATTAAAAAGACACTTACAATTGTGAGTTAAATTCCAAATAATCCTAAATGTTCTAATCACAAGTCCAAAAGAAAAGAATGTTTCGAATGAATTCCAAGTCTTGAATATCCTGATGTACCACAAAGATGTAATCCAGAACGCATTTCAATGAGTTCACATAAATCACAAAATCATTTATTCGTTCTGTAGTTGAGCTGTTTCCATGTCTGAAGCATTATATACGACCTTGCTTAGCACCATTATACCATTATAAATTTTCATCAAACACAATACGAGAGTCTTTGAAACGTTCTGAATCATTTGTTTTAATTTTTTTTTTTTTTTGTTGTTGTTCCTTTGAACCTATCAATAAAGTTAACGCCAATCTATAGACAAAATAATGTTCATTAAAATGATCTGCAGCTACACGTACAGCACTCCAGACACATGCATAGATATGCGTGTTACGTAACACTGGTTAATGACAGTAACATAATAATGTCGGAGAAGGAGAACAATTCTTCAACGGAGGAAAAAGCATAATGTAAAATCCGGGCACTCTTAGGGCACTCTTTGATTGATATCAAGGCCGACTTGATAAAGTTTATAGATGTCATATTCCTACAATTTTGAGGTGGTTTCTGGAAGACCGTTGTCTGTGACTGGTGAGCAGGGAGTGGTTGCTGTGAAGGGGACATTTGACGAAGATGCTCGATACTCTGTGAAACATATTTCTATTATCATCGGCATTAATTCTTCAGATGATATATATATATATATATATATATATATATATATATATATATATATATATATATATATATAGAGAGAGAGAGAGAGAGAGAGAGAGAGAGAGAGAGAGAGAGAGAGAGAGAGAGAGTGGAGAAAACATGGGTACTAATTAGTGCTATTTTCAAATGACATTTATGAATCTCGTCGACTATTTTATCTTATATCTTTTGGGTGTCTTGGCGAGCAAAAGATAGAGATTATTCGACTGCTTTCATGGATTTCATTTGAAATAAACTGAAATGTTAGATTATATTCATCCCGTGACAAAAAATACTGATTATTGTTTGACCAAACCACAGAATAATGTAGTGAAATAACTTCAACACATTCGGTTGCCTCGTTTGTTACGCCTTTTCTTTGCTTGACTTTGTGACGTAATGAGAAGTTATTACACTTGTTAGATATATGAAACTTATGATATTGGTATGTTAATGTAAATAACACAGTAGTCATGTGCTATTTATAATTTGAAGAATACTTTTACGTTATTCCTTCCACCCAAAAGTATTTACATAATCTTTTCGCTTTCAATAAAGCCATTCAGTAGGACGAAGAGGGAAAGAACTCAGAATAATTAAAGGGATATAATAAATACAGTAAAAAGTTGTCTCGGCCAGCCCAAACTGTATCTGCATGAAGAATGCAAACACCAGTTTAGGTAAAAACACGACAAAAAACTGAGCACTCTGCCAATTGTTTTCATGAAGTAGATACGTTTTGATTTCATCCCTAAAGCAGTCGTTGACATCCAGGAGATTATGACGTGATAATGCGCATAACGCCCAAAAGACGTTAGACCAATATGCAGAGAACTTGATCTTGTAACATTGTTTCTGACTAATATAGCTACCTTAATTATGCGATTTGACATGCTTTGTTCTTTATTATTAATTCAATCTGCATTTGCCAACGCTCACTGTACCGTTCAGCCAAATAAACGAAGTGAAACGAAACGTGTTAGATGGCACTGTAAATCCACAATAGTTAAGGTAAAGCTATTTATATAAGTCAGGAAGAGTGCTGCCAAAAATATATTTGTCTAAAAGCCTAGAATCCTTTGGATATGTTGTACATTATGATGGCATAATATTGACGATGGTGTCACCTTCTCAAGGGATGAGATTCAAACGTATCCGCTGGATATAACCAGCTGCAAGTATGCTTTATTTGTTGCTGTTGCTGTTGTTTTGGGTTGGTTTTTTTCAGTCTGATATATGAAAATTATCCGAGCTAATCGAATCTTTTAGAATAGATTATTCAAACCTTTTTCACTTTTTTTTTCTTCTTAAAAGGCACTGATCAGGATATCATGGTCTGAGAGAAAACAGGGAAGAAGCCTTTGAGTAATGGTTAGATGTAAATGGTCTGTGTGCCAGAAGTAGCACTAAATTTGAAAGTAAATTTGTACTCGCCACCGACATTGGATTTCCCCATTAAGACTTTGACACATTGATATGTTGACTTTTATTGCATCAAAAAGGATAACTAAGGCATGATATGATAGTCGACGATTGACCGTCTGAAAAAAAGGGGATTCGCTTTGCTTCTGCACCCTTCGTCGCCTGAAAAACAAATTTTTACTGAAATAAATAAATAAATAAATAAAAGATGAAATCAATCAATGAATAAGTAAATAAAGCAATGAACGGCCAAGTCCCCGCTTTGTGCTTTTTTTGTGACAGGTAAATATAGGAGTAATTATCTTAAGTAGTGTATTATGAGCAAGAAGAATTTTTTTTACCTTGTTTCAAGTGTGGCCCGAGTGAAACTCGGGCCACAAGTAAAATAAAATAACAAAATAAGGTTCTGGCCCATAATACACTGCTTAAGGTAACTACTATAACTGATAATAATCTAGTTATCTTATTTTTTCGTTGTTGTTTTATTATCATTGTTAGATACAATTTCATAGTCCAAGATTTTGAGTAAATCATAGCCACTATCGTCCTCGAGGACAATTTCACTCAGAGGGTCCTGTACTCCGGGCTCGTATCCAAATGCAAATGTATTTATACCATCAGAGCAAAATCTGTTGTCATCAAAATTACATAATCCTTTTTTGTTAATCAAATCAGTCTCTATTTTGTGTAAATGAGACCTTATCACAGTCATCTCAACGTGGGATTGTTTTCCATCAAGGGCCTTTTTGTAATTCCAAAACGAAATTGATTTATCAACAACTCTTCGTTTGATTCCCTTGGCTCGCTTTTTGAATTTTTTCATTATCATGTTTGATACAATACATTTTGCTCCTTAATCCAAAAAATTACGAGATTGGAATAAAATTTGTCTCATCTTTAAACTTGCCAATATTTTTTATTTAATCATTACATTTAAATCCACTATTTTTTTCTGGAAAGTCCGATAAATGAAAACGGTCCTTGTTGCTGTACATGTCAGCGTAGATGTCCTCGGTATAAATTTTATAACACAGTCTATCAGTGTCAGTAAACAATAACTCAGATTGGTTATATTTTTGTTTTATAAATCCACAATAAAAATCATACATGAGACACTTTGATAAATCCGAAATTGCAGCTCCAACATAAATTGGTTTATTAAGTAAAAAAGATCTGCTTTTCTCTTGCGAACAGCGACTAAATTTTCATGAAAAATTTCATCGAGACAAAAATATCCTCAGCAACAACTTTATTACGTCGTTCATCATTATTTATTATCTCAATTTCAACACGTCTTCGTATATTTTCCATTGTTTTGCCAAAAGATTTCCAAATCATTTGTAGCAATGATTCTTTTTTGTATTAAAATCAACGTGTCCCCGCAACGATGGCATTTGTTTGAATTTTAATACCCTGTGGAGCTTTTTTAATACAAGTCTGTACTGCAAAGCCTGTTTTAACTCTTCTACGTGAATGACATAATTTTTTTTTTATCCATTAAATTTGGTATTAAGTTTGATACGCTATTTGTCCCAATATTATGTTGTTGTTTTAACTCAATCTGTTCCTTAGAAAGTAAGTTATCTGGTTGTAACAAGATAACCGGGTTGGATTTCGGATTTATAACAGAACACTGTTGATGGTGATAAAAATGCAATATTTATTGATGAATGACTTGAATGGGAAGAAAGGTTATGATTAATACGTGCGTGTATTGGGTCCAAATATTGGACTAATTAACATAATCAGCACGAACCTAATACGGTAACCCAAATATGAATACAAATAAATAAATACACAATGCAATGAAAAAGGCTAATGATTCATCTCATACGACAAAAGAATGATATGTTTTACTCAGATAGTAAAATGATGTATTTTTACTCATATAGCAAAAATGTACAACCTCAAACAATGCAACATGAGGCACTTTATTCAAATAATAAAATGTAGCGCGAACAAATGGGATAGATATCCTGCCAAATATCTTGCACTCCCAAACCACTGGGTATCACAAAAAACCCAAAATTAGCCCACGGCTAAGAGATTACATATATGGAGCGACTCACAAACACTCCATCACTAGCATACTTGGCTGCTAGTCGCACTGGTCAATCAAGCGATCCACGCCCACCAATGGGTCAACAACGCCCGATCACCTGGTATCCAAGCACCCCACTGTTCATTCAGCTCCACGGCTGCTGTGGTTAGCTTTTACCGCTGCTATAGTCGACTTCTACTGTCCCCTCTATTGCTGGGACCTCGTCGACTCCGATTACTACAACTCTACAGCTCAACAGCTCTGCAGCGCAACAGCTCAACATCTCTGCAGCTCAACAGCTCAACAGCTCTGCAGCGCGACAGCTCTGCAGCTCAACAGCTGAAAATAAATCTAATACCGTGTAGTATGATTGACACGGGCATATACGATAACACGTAATGACGTTATATACGGTAAGTTATACAAATTACATTATCGGCACGACATTACAAAGCAATGAACAAGTTCAAAAGTGAACCTACACGTGTCTGATAAGAATCTTATGGTACTAAACGTTTCCTAAAAATGCCACTTTACATTGCTGATATAAAGGTCTTATTAAGAATAGAAAATATACAAACAAGAATAGAGAATATACAAACAAGAATAGAGAATATTTGCATTGTACTACGCAAGCCGAAGCTACATACACCATAAATTAATAAATAATGTACATACCTCTACAGCTGAAGACGTGCAAGTCCTTAAGTGGACTGCTCACTGACAAGACGTTCCGTAATGTAAAGATTTAATCTTACGGTGAGGCATTTATACACAGACGATGCATTCGGTTTTTCCCATCGAAAACACTTCGCACGTGCGGCATGGGGTGAACCGAACTCACTGTTTCGAAATATGGTACAATATACATAGCTCACTCTCGGGTATCGTTGTTATACTGAAAACGAAACCCGAGTACACGTATTTAATAAAAGGGATTTATACAATTCCGTGACACTGGTATCAACATTGACTCAGCACAAAATGGGTAGTCATTGTGGAGATCATGTAATTCTCCTGTATAATCTAAATCTACCTCAGCAAATTACCCAACATCATCTGGGATTTTTTTGTCAATTTCATCAAGAAATTTTGCTGGAGTTATCCACGTGAAATTTCCATACGGTAACATCATAGTCGTAGAGATTATTGGGATCTAGGTAAATTATATGCAATGATGGCTCATCAGGATTGTAGTCCTGAGGTACTTGTTGCTGGCTTTTACGTATTTTTTTGTTATCACAGAAATCCCGCCGCGTATTCCTTTTTCTATGAAACTTAACATATCTGGATCTGTCAGCAGTTCCAATTTAATCCCCTAAATTTTAAAGCGGCGTCCCAGGACAATCCAGGGGAAGAATAATATCACGCTGGGTCTAGATTATAGTTTTTAAACAGACCTGCTTAAATTCCTCAAAAACACCCGCGAGCAAGAAAACGTCTGTTGTTAAGTAAAGGTCATGATAATCTCCAAGGTTTTTGCAATCAAATTTTTCCAAAATCATTTTTGCATAATCATATCCGTTATCGCCGATCTCTTCCAAGTTTAGTTTGCTGCAAAAAAAAAAAAAAAAACCTCTTTGCTTGGTAACTCTGTCTCATCAAATCTGGCCCAAGAGTCCATGTATTCATAGGGATAAATTCCTTTTTGTTTTAATCAATCTGATTTGTTTCCAAAATGCTTAGTGAGATTATCAAAACAATCACAGCCCGCTAACAATTCCTCCAGCGACGCCAACATAGATTGATAGCTGTCAATGAATCTCAATTTGTCCAGTGAAAAACTCATGTACATTTCCATGTTATTGGAAAACAATTTATTTTGTTACTTGAGGTTATCTTTGTGGCAGCAATTACATCAGGATCCCCTAAAGCCTCTACAATGACGTGGCTTTCATAGCCTCGCAAGTTGTGAAAAACAACAGAAATACATTTTGGTTGTTTAAAATGTAGATTACAATTATCATTTGCAGCCGCTTTATATTTTCCTGTGATGTGACAATGATCCTTGACTCTTTTGTCTCCCATTTCCAAACCAAAAATTGAGCAGTTAACTGCAGAAGCAAAATCTATGTCTTCTTGCTAAGTCAGCGGCGACATTTTTTCATTTATAGATAAAATACTTTTTATTCTGTCCACTTCTCCTATAAATTTTTTTAGTAGCCACCGCGCTGGATTATTTCTACGATACATTCTTAACGGCTTTGATAACTTATCCTCAACGGAACAGACAACGCTATAAGCAACCCCACATGGCATGTGATTTTGTATTTAGTTGTTGGTGACTCATCCGGATCATTTATCACGGTTTCCACTGGAACAAGTAACGCCTCGAAATCTGCGTAAATCACAAATGGGATTTTCATGATGTTATTGAAATTTTTTAATTTAAGAATTTGTTGTCATCACTTGGTAAACTGATCCCTTGAACGTCTTTGCCGTATTCGAGATGATTGTCCAAAACAGCTTGGCTTTTGCAGCCATGTAAACATTTGTAACAAAAATATTTTTTTGTTTTTGCCTTGCTGTACTGTTCTCCAGCCAGCCCATTAAAATTTTTGATCCAACAATAGTATGTTTATGAACCTGTCGAAGTTAAAGAAGAAAATATTGGAGTTGACGCAGCAAACAAAAAACGTTACGGCAAATCGGCAGTCATAATGTAAAATATCATTTGGCCAACAAATTTAAAAAAATTGATTTTACTCATGATGAAAAAGAATTTTTTATGGCAGATTAAATTTGTTATGAACATCACAATTCCTGGCAGACAGAAAAAGACTAAATATGAATTTATATTTGCAACGAAATTTTCGCTGATGGCTGAGACAGGATTTATCACACAAGAAAGAAAAAATGAATTTATTAAATTGTGTAAACCTATTAAGTGTCGCTCAGTTTTAATAAAGTACGAAATAATCTATCAAAATATCATTGGAAATCTTTGATATTACTAGTAGGAATCCAAGAATTAAAAGAATCCGAATAACCTCACAATTTTACAAAACTTTTTTTGCCTTTGGTCTCAATAACTTTTCAATAACAAAAACATCCTGTGATGTCTTTTGTAATTCTTGTTTATAAAATGATCCCAGTATTAACTGGCCGTAAAGATTATTTAGTTTTTAAGTCACTGGAATTGTTCTAAGTACCTTATCAACTAGAAAAATTTCTTCTGACCTATTTTGTGTGTAGGTCTTTTCAAATATTTTTTTTTGTCAGGAAAATTCTTACCCTGTCATGTTTGTGAAATTTGTGACGCGGCGGCTGTGTTACAGTAGCTTCAATCAAATCTCGATGTCGCCTGTACAAATTTTCATTGACCATCAAAGGATTTTTTACAGCCTCATTGGGAGTCATTGCAATTGTTCTGTGTTTGGTGTTATTGTAATCATCAACGATTGTTTGTAAAACATAAATGTAATTACACGTGTTATTTGCTGTTAGATTCTTATAAATTTTTTCTTTTAATGTTCCGTTAAATCTCTCAACGATAACGCTCTTTCCCTCGTTGCCTGTCACATACTTTTCAATGTTATGTTGATCTAGAAATTCCTCAAATTTTTTGTTAAAAAACTAAACGCCGTGATCTGTCCAAATTGTATTTGGTTTTCTTTCGAAGGTTTTTATTAACCTATGAAACGCAATTGTTATTGTGTTCCCCGTTTTATCTTTTATAGGTACACTAAACGCATACCTGCTAAAAACATCAACGATGTTTAGAAGGTATCGATTCCCATCATTGTAATTGGCCAGCTGAGACATATCAGCAAGATCAACAGCCCAGATATCGTCTACGGCATTCGCCACAACTTTTCTGCGAGGAATTTTATTTTATTTTATTTTTTTTTTACTGTAATTCCTGCGCGAGACTAAAATATTGTCTACCCCATTCGCCACAACTTTTCTGCGAGGAATTTTTTTTTTTTTTTTTTTTAACTGTAATTCCTGCGAGAGAATTCCAAGTTTATATTTCGCGCCAATTATTCCCTGAACAAGTCTTCGGTCAAATCTTTCTCACATATTTTGTGGTTTCATTGCGGATAACTCATCTAACATAATTTTATCACAGCCGTGTTTATCGTTTGGATTGTCCGTGTAACAGATATCATGTATCATTGCTATTGCGTCAACTTGATTATACGGCTCTTATCCTGGTAGAGGCTGGTCATTTTCATCTAGCTGTTGGTCTAGCGGATTCCAAGGGCCTGTATATTTATGTCTTGGCAGTGTCCAGCAACCTTTTGATTTTGGCAACTTGCCAATTATTGTATGAATGTCAAGCGCGCCGCCGGAAAGGCTTTTTCTTGGCTCGCTTATCCTTATTATCATTGGCAGTATCTGTAATCTTCCACCAATAACATATCTATTATCACATCCTTTACAATAAGTAATAATGTTATCTCCCTCCACACAAAGATGATTGTCATCGCTGCAATTACTCATTTTACTTTTATTATTTTTTTTTTCTAGCAAGGGGAATCTGGTCTTAGCACCAATACATTTCCAAAAGCCTCGCCAACTCGTTCAGCCGCCACTGGGGCTATTAACGGAGAATCTTTTTTTACCAAAACACTTTTTTTCTGCCACAGATTTCACAAATACTTTTTATCATTTTTCTTTCGTTTTTTGTTGTCACATTTTCAGGGTTTATACTAGCAGTTACTGCTCTACACTTCAAACCGTAAAAGTCCATGCTTATACTTAAATGTTAGATAAAATGTAATGCCATATTGTCATTGTCCAGTGATGGTTTAGGTTCAAACTGAGTAACAAAATCTAAAAACTATTTCTTCCGCGAGCTACGTTCGCCGCACCCAAGCAAAGCTTAGGCGGCCTCCATTTGCTTAATAAACATAATACAATAATAACCACAGGCTACTGTCCCAACTGGCTGTAATTGATTTGAAGAATAATTGATTTTCCCACCGACATAATTTTTTATATTATTACATGAAGGCAGCCCAAATGAATCAAAATAATAATTGTTATACAAAGCTGCCAGACCCATCATCGAAATCTTGAATGTTAATAACACAACATGAACCCCTTGGTTGTTTTTCTGGTACTTGGTCCTTCCTAAGAACTCCATTAAATTTTTTAATATTTTAAAATTTATCTTGTATCTCAAAATTATTTAATGCATGTAAATTTTTTACTCACCGTCTCCAAGTCCCTGGCAATGTTAATCCCCTCCCTACTCCTAGGCCAAATGAAAACTCCCCGCTAATCCTGCTACTAGTGGGGTTTAGTGGTATAAATCCGCCCTATTTCTTTGTGGATTTTTTCTTTGGCCGGCCCACTTTTTTACCGTGTGTCTTCCCTTTCTTTGGCATTATTTTAATTATTTACACAAATTTACACAAGCTTTCTTTTTATCTTGTTGTTTTTATTCACATTTCTCGTTTTAGTACACTACGTGGCAGGTGTCCAGGCATCGCCTTGGCGCCTCTTCCCGCGACAGCTTTCTTTGTCTGATATTGCCACAGATGCCGCAGCAAGACCAAGTGTGCCCAATACTGGCAAGATTTTTGGTGCTAATGAGCCTATTAATGTTGATATTGCAGAGCCAAAGAAACCACCAATTTTACTCATCGCGGTTATCTGTGTTGCTGAAAGATTTAAAACAAATGGATCTCTTTTTTTAATTATACTAATTTGATTTTTAGTCACCATTATTTTTGTTTTGGTTCCTGCAGCTGCTGCGGGATTTATTTTCAACGAGACTTCTCTTCGTGCTTTAACAGCTCTGGATAATTTTTTATTTGTTCTTCTGATAAATTTATCTCAGATTGTACGTAACTCATTATTTAAATTTGTTACATGAAATTTTTATTATACTTGAATAGTTGTGGTTTTACAAATTGAGTCCATGATAAAATATTTATCTGATGTTATCAGCGCATAAGCATAATATGGGTTAGCGGGAGGTGTGTTAAGATTCCATTTTGCCTCAATTTCAATGGATGATTCTAAAGATATTTTTTCATGCGCTGAAACATCAAAGTGGAATATTGAATAGCTATTGATAAATTCCTCAATGGAAATCCTGGAGCCAGTGTCTGAATATTGGTACTTTTGTACAGCTTCCATTAACATTACATAGGCCCTAGACACGTTCATTTCTGCGCGATTAAAATTACATTCCAGAGATTTTTCATGATATTGTCTTGAGTTATTTTTTACACATATTTGATTAACATCCATGTTATAAAAATGGGCGCTATTTTGTTCTTGTTTATTAACTTGAGCTTTTGTCTGAAAAACAATAACAATATGCTGCGGCAATTCTTTGGCAGATACGCCTGTTATTCTCCAGTGGTAGTTTGATGGTAGTTTGTATGCCTGTAAATTTTATTTCCATCAAAATAGCAAATAAAAACTGTGACAAAATATAACTGTCAAATTCAGGCTGTGCTGTAATTGAGGGAACGACCTTTGGCATCCACAGCGCAAGACAGTTGATCATAAACTGTCCATTGGCAACACCGGCTGCTCTTATCATGTAATCACCTGGATCAGCTCATTCTAGCACAATTGTGTGCTTAATACCTCTGAAACTTTTATCTGTATCTCTGCAAAAACCAAAAATTGATAATAGCGGTAAAAACATTGAAATTGTGTTACCGTTGTCTGTACAATATTTTCTTGTGGCATAACCTGCGTTGTACAATACAATTTTTCCATTTATTTTTCTTATTTCATTAACCTTTCCAATAGTAGTGGCTGTGTCAGCAGCGGGATCTGGAGGGTGTATTCCAAGTGCGTTACAAATATTAATTAAAACAGGAACAGTATCGATTACATTTGCTACTACTGCAGGTGGGGCAATACCGTTTAAATTAGCAATGGCTGTTACAACTCTTTTTATAATAAATAAACTCGCCGCATCATCAGCTCCATCAACTATATCTGGCATGTAAGTAAAATAGTTTGAATCTGTATCACTTTCACTAGTATCCTTAAACCAAAAGATATTTGCGCGATACTTTTTGAATAATGTTTGCTAAAGGAAATTAAATTTAGTATTGTACTTGCCACTGGCAGATATGTCACAATTTCTACTTCGGGCTGATTATTTAGTTTATAACACGCGGTCTTAAATAAGCCCAATCCGTTGTTTTGTAAAGTTATTTCTGCATTAGCAGGAAATCTAGCCGTGGCATCTGCAAGTCTCATTACTTTACCACGTACCTCAAGAAAGGCATTATGAGGCAACTAATAGAAATCCTCATCGCGTGTATTAAATATTCTTTGTCCAGGTTTATTTGGGTTATCAGAATTTTCATCGAGATATTCAACGTATTCAAATTTTGTTATATCATCAGAATGTGCAAACATTTTATAATATTTTTGTACACATTAAATTTTTACTGACATATTGCCGCTGATGGCATCAAGTGTTAGGTATCTCTCTGATGTTATTAATGCATATGCGTACAAATCATGTTCTGGAGCGGCTGCAAAGTTCCACGTGACCTCAATTTCAGCTGGAGATCCGTGTATTCTTTCTGGGTGGTTTGAAACATCAAAATGGAAAATTGGATAAAGATTTCTAAACTCTTCAAGATTAATTTGTATACCATCGCCAGCATCTAGATATTTTGCATGGCCTCCATTAGCATTACATAGCTGCTCAACACATCCCTTGTATCAAGATCAAAACTACATTATAGAGTCCGCTCAGGGTACTGTTTGGAATTTATTATCACGCTCATTCTAATAACCCTCATATTATCAAATAACATGCTATTTTGTTCTTGATTACCAACTCGCCCTTGTTTTTGAAAAACAATAAAAATATGTCTTGGAAACTGTTCACTTGGCGCGCTTGTTATTCTCCAGGAATAACTTGCTGCTGCTGGTTTTGTTTGTCTGAAAATTTTGTTTTGTTCAAAATAAATTGTTCTTGAAAAATTGGCAAGAGTTGCTTAAAGTATTGTATGTTCTGTCATTGATGGAACGACCTTTGGCATCCACAGTGCCAGACGTGTGATTTTAAACTGTCCATTGGCAACACCTAAAGCTCTAAACATGTAATTATTTGATCTGGCCCTGTTAACAATAATTGTGTGTTTAATACCTCTAAAAACTTTATTTATATCTCTGCAAAAACCAAAAATTGATGATAACAGCAAAAACATTGAAACTGGTCTGCAGTTGTTTTTGTAGGCTCTTCTTTTGGCAAAGCCTTCATTTTTTTGACAGTACGAATAATAGTATTTGCAATAGCAAGCATTGCAGTACCATCATTAGCAGCTAGTGGTGGAGTTACACCAAGAATTCCACGGACAGCTGTTAATTCTGTTCTTGTGGCATTAGCATCAGCGGCACCGTATACTGGTGCACGATTAAGATATAGGGCTAATTTTATCAGGTAATCTCGTACAATTCCTACACGTCCTGCTGCATCAGCACCATAAGCAAGAATTGGTGTTGGAAAAAACCTGTTGAAACAGCGCCACCATTACTAGTATCCATAAGCAAGATATATTCGTGGAAATACTCCTATAATAGTCCTCGCTAAACGAAATTAAATTTAATATTGTACTTGCCACTGGCAGATGTTCTGAAATGTCTTCAATTGTTTGGGTTAGCAAGCTGATAGGGATCAGACTGAAATAGACTCCTGCCGTTGTTTGTATTGTTTTTTGATCACCACAACCAAATTCACCTACTGGCGCTGGTGGAACTGGCAATGTCATATTCTGCCTCTGACCTCAAGAAAGGCTTTGTGAGGAAGCAGATAGAGATCCTCGTCACGTGTATTAATTAGTCTCTGGCCATCTTTATTTTGCTTATCAGAATTTTCATCGAGGTATTGAATGTATTCAAATTCTGTTACTAAGTTGTCAGTTGGTATTATCTCAATAATATTTAAATAATCTTTCATAGACATCATTAATTTTTTTATTTGTATACAAAAATTTTCTGCAGCCAGGCTTTGCCTGGCGGTACCCAAGCAAAGACTTGGGTGTTAAAACATTGAAAGGTCTATTCTTGGTCTTGTTTTACTATGCAATTTTCTAACAATTTCTTCACCCCTCGGTGACAATTTTTTTTTTGTTTGTTCTCAGCTGTTGGCGCGATTTCTTTGATAACCTCTTTTATTTCTGCTGTTCTTGGTGCTGGAACCTGATGGGCTGCTGGTGTCCCTTTTATTTTGTCGTCAATTTTTTTTTTTTTTTACCAACGGCAGTCCCAGCAGCAGATAATTCTCCTGTAGCAAATGCCTTTGAAGCATCAACAGCAATTGGGGCTACTTTTCTACCAAAGCCTGGTAAATTCTCAATTATCTTTGTAAAAATATTTCCCAAAAATCCACATATTATTCTTCTTCTGTAAATTATTCGCCGCTTCATTATTTACTATTTTTACACAATCTTTATTATATTAAGAGTTGTGAACTAGCTCTACGTAAATGGAGACAGTATGTTACCTGCTCGTTATGAAGGTCAATTTGTCGCCCTGATTGATCTGTTAACATCATCGTGATGCCTGGTATTTTTTCTTCGAGATTAATTGGGCAATAAATCATTTGTCGTGGTTGTATTTGTAACAAAGACCCCGGAGGGACATTTGGGCTAAAAGAATAAATTGTCTGTCCTCTGCTTCCTTTGGACGTGAAGGATCCCTCTGAGATTGAACAATTTATGAGTATTGTACTTACATCTGTGACGTCAACTGGTTTTTCGCCTTCATATGTAATTGAGGTAACAGAATTTGAACCATACTTGTTAAATCCCAGCAAGGATCCAATTGTGTTTGCGGTGGAAAAATCCACGAGAAATGGATTTTTTAATGTGCTCCTGACCCGTGGTGTATTGTAGTTGGGTTCAAGAGTAACATTTTTTGAATCAGCGCCATCCAGCGATATCAACTTCCGTATTACAGTATTAAGATCAGTCACATTGTAAGCGCCAGCTGGTATTGTAACAGATGACCAAGCACCTGCTGAGTATCTGAAATTGTCATTGGCACCCGTTTTCACTTTAAAAATCGAGGACCACATTGTGGCTGAAATAAGCCCAATTTCATATTGTGAGTTAGTGTCAAGTTGTATCGGTGGCGTGTATCACCTGATGCTTGCTTGGAATCAAAAATTAAGTAGCCGTCTGCATTCTATTTTTTATTTTGACAAAATTAAGTCCTTGTGAAGGACATTGCAATCATCTGTTGTTAATTTTCCGCTGGCTCTAAGATGATCCAGGATCTCAACGATTTCATTGTAAATTTCTAGCCCTATTTTTCCAGCCTCTTTTGATGAGATTAATAACATTAGTCTGTCAACTAATTCAGTCTGGGACTGATAAAATTTTACGGCACCGCCAATTCTAAGACCACTTCCAGTTTGTATCTGTTCAACTTGTCCATTAAAAAATTCTAGTCCTTTCTGATATCCTTTTTGAGTAAGATATCGTTTAAACGGCCAGGCTTTAGCATATGGTCTGTATTGTCCTGTTATTTTTATTTTTTCTTTTTTTTTCTTTTGTTTTTTTGAAGTATTTCTCAGCTGATTTAAAATCGGCTGCAGCAACGATTCCAATACATATCACGCATTTCAATTTCTGATTAGGCACCATTAGTGATAAAAAAATTTAGTTCATCAAAAAGTTTATCTTGCTCATGTTTCTTCCAATTTATAATATTATCAAAACCACCCGTCAGATTAGTACATTCTTTAAGATAATTGCCTGAAAAATCAGTGTATTTTTCCTGAGCAATATCAGATTTAGTGAGTTTCAGCTGAAGATTTACAACATCAGCAACTTCTAATCTTTTAATTGTTGTAGTGATTGAAGAGCTTCTTTTTGTTGCATTGCTTGTAGTCTTCGTTGTTCTTGGAGAGTTTCTATCAAATCTTGTTGTTGTTGTTCTGTTAGTTCTTTTTGCTCAGTCAGAGAATTTTCTATCTCAGCTTGTTTTTCTTTAAGAGTCTTTCCTATCTCAGATTGTTTTTCTTTTAAAATACCGTTTAGACCTTCCTCTCTTATTTTCTTAAGCTCTTCTGGTTTTAGAGATGGTAATTCAGGTTGTTTGCCAAAAACAGCCTCTGTTACTGGCTTAAAAAATCTAGTTGTTTGTTCTTCAGTTTGTTGCTGACCATGACGTGCTTGGGATAAAGCCTTTTTGACAGCTTTTCTCTGCACAATAATTTTTTTAAATTTTTTAATACTTCTGGCTTGTTTATTCTATTATATTTAATCACATCAAAATTTATCAAGTCCGCAGCGAAACATTTTTTTTCTTCCGTCAGTGCAAAATCTATCAAACAATAAAAAGTCATGTTTACCCGCCGTGGCCTTGTGATAGTACACAGCAAATTTTTTTAATGATACGTCTCCACATTGTTCCCTGGTGATGTTTTGAATATCAGTGTTATCAAGGCCGGCAAATAAAATAAAACAGCCTGTGTTTCTTCTGATAGATCTATCTATGTTATAAAATCCCTGGGCTAGGTAAATTGTATTACAGAGCTTGTTTCGTGACAAAGAAAAATATGATTTGATTTTTTGCATTTCGCTGTTCTAGTGGAATTTCATCAAAAACAACTATTTTATTTTCTTCCACGTCCAACTCAGAAACAGGTGCCACTTGGTCAGGTTCCTGGATAATAAAAAAGTCCTCATTGGCACCCAGTTCATTTTTAATTTTATCGTTGTATTCCTGCAACAGCTCGTATTTATCTTGTTGAGGATTTTTTGTGTAAATGTAGACCTTGTCATAGTTGAAACCATCAGTGAGCAGTAGATTCATCAAAAGATTGGTTTTACCAGAACCTGTCCGACCTACAATTAAGTAATGGCAGTTTGGTAGGTTAAAATTATGTTTCTGAGCTATTACGTTTTCTGTGTCAAAATTTATGATAATCATTTTATACAAAATTTTTATACAAAATATAACAATAATGAGTTACTTTACAAAATTTGGAACTTTGGCTGGAGATGGCGGTGAAGGTGATGGAGTTTTTGTTAGTGATATTTATGTTTTACGGGTTGGTGACTCAATATCAGGTGACCTTAACATGAGTGGGAAGAAAATAATAAACTTAGAAACAACTTATCCATTACCTGAGGGCAACTTGTCACAAGCAGTGAGTTTACGACAGCTAAATACGGTAAACAATCAAAAAGTAAGCAAGAATGAGCTATGGCCAGGCTGTAACAGCGCTATCAGCCTATGCCCCTCTTAGTGGTTTTACCATGAATGGGTCAATTAACATGAATGGCAGAGTTTTCACTGGCCTACCTCAGTCAGAGCTTAATGATGACACTTATGCTGTTAGTTACAAAATTTAAAATAGTATGCTGTTAGTAAAGCTGGAGATAATATGACTGGGAATCTAGATATTAATAACAAAAGAATAATAAATTTAACTGGAACAGGTGCTCCTAATGATGCTGTTCCTTACTATGTTGTAGAAAATCTTTCAAATTGGATAACTAATAATCTTATATCTAAAATAGGTGGCACCATGATAGGCTATCTCAATATGGGAACTAACAAAGTAAAATTTAGTGCAGTATCTTCAGCAGGTGAAGATCTTGTAAATAAAATTTACGTAGATTCTGTTTCAGCAGGAAGTGTTTAAAGAACAAAAAATAATGTTGGATTTATCCCGCCGTTAACAAGTGATTCTACAAATAGATCTGGCTTTATTATAACAGTATCTTCATTTTATCCAGGATATGCGCCATTTAATGTATTTGCTTCGCATTTAGTTACTGCTTCAAATACTAATGCCAATCAACAAATGTCTGGATTAAGATAGAATGTCCCAGTGCTGCATCAATTTGGAAATTTACTCTACAAGGACGTGGAAGCGGCGCTGAGAGGTTTTTATAATTGGCGATTCGAAGGATCAACGGATAATACAAATTTTGCTACAATTTACACAGCACCAAATCAAACTTATATTGGACTACCAGCACAAGAATTTTTATTACCAACACCACCTATCCCAACAAGAAAATATAAATGGTTTAGATTATTTTGTACAAATGTGGAAGGACCAAATCCAGGCCTTAGTTGTTTTCAGATTTTTACCTTAGATGATAAAATTTTATTTTATGTAACTAGATACAATAATGGCGGAGTTTATTGAAACTTGTAACAAAATTTATAATGTTGTTTTTAACTTAGACGCTGCAAATGTGTTTATTCCGCCTGAATCTAGACATGTGCAGAGAGACTCAGCTAATAGGATGATTAATCTAAAAACATCTCTGTTAAAATGTGGCAAGACAGAAGCTGAAACAAATTATGCTTCAGTTCACGCGATAAGAGCTGAAGAACTTAATAAAAAAATACAAGAATATGACATGATGATTACCTTCTGTAACAAAAAAGGTCTAAGTAGGTATGAAGATGATATTGAAAATCTTTTGCACAATATAATCACAGAACTTGATTCTGAAACAGTGCAAACTATCATCACATGCAGAGCTATAAAAAAGAAAAAAATGAAGGTCCTCATCATAAAAGAGAACATGATTGTATGGATAAACTTGGTGATAGGAAAAAGTATGTGCTAGGCCTTGACCCAGGATTTAGAAGTAGGTTTGTGAAACGAAGAGTTCATAGAGATCTTGGAATATTTTACAGCGACTTTGAGACAATCAAAGATGTTCATGGTAAGATAAATGATGGCGATGTTTTAATGACATCTGTTGTTGTTCTTTTTAGTTATATTTTAAACAAAATAAAATATTTTAATACTTATACATTAGCTGAGTATTGTACAGCATATGATGCTTTTGAAAGAATAAGAACAAACAACACAACCGAAGAAATTAATGAAGTAATCAAACACATAACAGGACCTGAATATATCAATAAAATGTAACCTGGCCCTATCCTGAGGTTATTACAGCAGAACAGGAACATTTATTAAGAACTTTGAAACTTAATAATTTTTTCACGTTTTTTAATTCACACAAGAATACTGTCGACCTATTACAAAAACATCTTAATATAGGGATAGTAATTTATGATCAAATAGCTAGTAGGGAAGTAGTTGTTGTTGTTCATTTTCAAGATCGGGAATTTATGGATGCTTATATAGATACAAATTATTCAGGTAAACTGATGCTTGAAAAGTCTGCAGAGTTTGCAGCAGCTTTTGTTGTAATATATAAAACAATAACTAAGACAACTTTTACATCATCGGAAAACAAAAGGTGCTTTAAGTGTTATTGATGCTTATAAAGATGTTCCTGTTATAGCTGTTGTTTCAAATTCAGTACAGATTGCTGATTAAACTGCTTTACCTAATATCAGAGTTAGTTTTGGGGAGGCAGTCGCACTACGTGATCCACAGAACGCTATATTTAATGAGTCTAGAAATTTTTTTTACAGATAGGAAAATAACAAATTTCTAGGTGCTGTTAGTGAAAAGGCTTCAGAAATCCCAGAATCCTTAGATGATAACCTCAATGTAGCCATTAACGCTGATAAATTTTATGGCTTCTTATGTTATACTGCAAAAATATTTTATTACAGGAACTCCAGTAGAATATGTCAAAGATGCTGTGACATTTATTGATGCTAATCAAGCCCCTGATGACATTAATGATATCACAGAAGAAAATATATCTCCAAACCTTGGAAAAATTGTACATCGTGCATTTACTGCAGAAGAAGAGGTTCAGATATCAGACAAAAATTCTGGGTTTTTTAAAAAGTACAAAGATTTTCTTAATGATCCTAAAAATGCAGATTTCTCTGATGTAATAGCAAGAGCAGCATTAAATTTTGTTTTGGGGCAAAGTTAATTGTGTAAACAAAAATAAATAATGAAACATGTCATTAATTTTAATCACATTTCCAGGGACATTCCTGTACAAGACTGCAAAGAACTAATCGCGTACTACAACTACTATCACAAAAAATATTACTACGCCAAAAAGGTCTATTGTTATTACAGAAAAATACTGCGGATAGTTTCTTATAGTTCCATTTTACTGACATCAAGTGGCGTGGCAACCAGCGGGGCCTTATTTAATCCATTTTTGTTAATCATTTCTGGCGTTAGTATCACAATAAATATTTTGTCTAAAAAAATAGAACCAAAACTCAAAACAAAAAAATCTTCGTGTAAAATAGGATTTACAACGTACAATAAACTGTTGAATGAGATAAGGTCCTATCTCAGAGGGACAAAATACGATATAGAGGATCTGATAAAGCAGGTCAGGACAACAGACAATATGTTGTCTGATACTATACCGCTGAGACCATCATGGTATGAAAAAGAATACAAGAAAAAATATCTTGAGTTTGTTGATATGCCAGAAGTTTAAATTGTATCTAACACTTAATTATAAATGGCTAGTATCAGAGAAATACTTGATGAGATAAGGCATGACAGTTCAGCAGTGAAGGTTATCAAAAATTAAAATAAAAAAATAAATCTTACTTACAAAAATAAACCTTTGATTGTCTGGGTCAGCGATGAGGTTTCAGGTCAATATTTCAAAAACGTGCAAGATAAAAATAAAATTGTCACTTGTGAGAAAAGATGATAACAGCTAGTACTTTCATCTTCTTGAGACATTGGAAAATATCACCTGCGATAACATTGACAATTTGTATTGTCCTATCAGCAAAGACAAATACGCTAAACTCACAATAGACCTCAATAACGTCAGAGCCCATAACATAGACAATGAGGTTATAAATAAACAGCAGCTGTTAAAATTGTTAAAACCAAAAAAAAATAAGCGGCAACGTAACTTTGTCGCTATTTGAATACGATGACGATGTTTATCTTTTTGCCAGGCCCAGTACAATTTATATCGGTTAAATTAATGATACCGATGATAGTGATTATTTAGAACCTGATAATTAATCATTTTTGATATAACTAAAAGTCCATCCACCTGTCTTACACAATTTTAAATTATCTTCTTTATCACAGGTTGCTAAAATTAATTTAGGATTAATATAAGTCAAATTGGTAGCCTCTCTGACAGAACAAACAATTTTACTGTTATTTTCTTTTAAATTTGTTCCTAAAATATGTTTTACTTTGTACCTATAAATCTGAGTTTCTTGTGGCCAAAATAAAATATCATCATTGTCATCTTGAATTTAATCAGGCTCAATTACAATAATCTCAGTTTTCTTAGATCCAGACATTTTATAAAAATATGTTAGATAATTTTAAAAACCAAGTTTCTCAAGAAAATCCATTTCATCTTCATCGGGTTTATCTGGTTTGGTTTCAGGTTTTTAGATATATAATATTCAAAAGTCCACTCATCACCGTATTTAGATGTTGTTAAGCTCTGTTTTTTTTTTTTTTTTTTTTTTACAAATATTTTAGATTGTAGTAGAAGATACACCTGTAGAACGTGATCCGTCTTGAATAGAATCAAAAGATTTTACTAAGCGGGAATCAAGATTTATTGCTGTTACTGGTTTTGAAAATTTTCCAGAATAATTATTATAGATTGGTTTTACATCACTATCCCAAGAACTATTTCTGTAGAACATATTATACTATAGGATAATCTCTAATATATAGGTAAATTGACCTTAGACTGTGAAATTTTATCTAAACTATAATATATAATTTTATCTAACAATATTAATAGAGATCCTAAAAAATGTCTGAGGAGATTGAGCGGTTAAAGATTGAGAATCACATGATGGAATTTTCCAGACAGGTAAAACGGGTCCTGGAAATGTCCAGCTAGATTGAGACCTCAAAAACTGATATATCAGAACTTGAAAACAACGTGATGGAATTTTCCACTCAAGTAAACAAGGTCCTGGAAATGTTCAGCGAGATTGAAAAGTAAAAAAATGAATTATAAAAAATCTATAATCACGTGATAAAAATATTGGATATGAGCCTGGAGGGCAGGACCATCTGCGTGAAATTGTCCTCGAGGACGATAGTGGCTATGATTTACTCGGGGATCTTGGACTATGAAATTTTATCTAACAATAATAAGTATAAAACAACAACAACAACAACAACAAAAATAAGATAACTAAATTATTATCAGTTATAGTAGTTACCTTGAGTAGTGTATTATGGGCCAGAAGCTTATTTTGTTATTTTATTTTACTTGTGGCCCTTGATTCACTCGAGCCACACTTGAAACAAGGTAAAAATAAGCTTCTTGCCCAGAATCACTACTGAAGGTAACTACTTATAGGTCAAGAATATTGCTTTTCATTGCAAAACATCGTATATGTTTTGTGTTATTGCTGTTGTTGTTTATTTATGTTTTGGTAGACGAATAGATAGATACAGGCATACATACATACATACATACATACATACATACATACATACATACATGAATTGTGTGTTCTTACAATATTATTTCACATTAATTTCATATTCTTAGAGAATGTTTCCTTATTTTTAAAAAAATATGGTAGACAAAAACTCACTTATTTCTGTGCATTTGTTTTCAATATTGTCATATTGATATTCATCGTCGCCTGACTGTTTAAGTTGTGTATTGAGAATTTAGTTTTAATCAGTATATAAAGAGATAGCTCAAAGCATTATACGAACATCGGTGATCGTTGCAATTCTAATTATTCTAACTAATGTTTCAACTTTTCTTGATCGGCAGATATAGGAAAATATCTTCAAAACATTGTGAAATATGCAAGTAAAGTATATAGATGATACATGTGTGTTCGTTGTAGTGGTGACACGTTCCTGGGAAGCTGACCTGTGACGTAATCCCAGCCCACCGCTTTGTTAATAGCTTTGCATTTATCATCTTTACATTACTAGATGAAGTCTCCACTTACGATTCTGCCTCCTGTCCCCGTTTTGGACCTATCTTAAGCCACCCATTGACAGGCCAAGGAGTGGTCAATACTTGCTCTTGTTCTAAATCGGTGACAATTTTGACATATTCCTTCAGGTTTTTGTCTGTAGCCAAGATAATAATCGGAACCTCAAACTGATTTCCGCATTTTCGGTCAAAGGCATCATCGTAGCTCGCTGCCAATAATTCTTTTTCTGTGAATCGATCAAAGGAAATGTATATCAAAACATGAATTGCTGAAAAGAATAATACACAAATAGGGATCTGAACCCTTCCAAACCCAATGTTAATAGTGGGAGACCAGGGACGTATCAGCGAATGTAAATCATACTGATTTGAAAAATTTCCTCTTGCACCATGCTGACTTAATTGAATCTGCATTCCCTCCCACAACCAATTTTCCAATATTATGATGAGCGTGCTCTTTGATGTCCATAACTATAACTATGTACAGCGATTTTCTTTCCATGAAAAACTCCTGGTGTTGAGGACTGAAAATATTGTTGATTACGCTCAATGTCATAAAGGTTGTGAAGGTTGTAAATTTGCACTATATTTTTAAAACAAAATTTAGTTTTACGATTGGTTCTAATAAACTTTTATGAGGTGGAACAAGTCAAACACAAGTCGTTTTGTAGAGACACTGGCATAGTATCCACATATGCTCTACGCTTAGTTTGCCAAACCTGGAGTTAATAATTGATTGTATTTGTCATGCTAATCTTTCACATATTCCTTTTTAAAAGCAATCTCTTACACTTGTCATTATTGAATGCAATAAGTATAAAAATCACATGCTTTGGCTCATGTGGCCTAGATAGGAGTAAAATTTTATAAAAAGCACATGCTTTGGCCCATGTGGCCTAGATAGGAGTAAAACGTTTTTCTCTTTGACAGTGTAAGCTTTCGAAACCGAGTGGTCTCGAGTTGAAGTCAACAGTGGTCAGCACGGAACCTGGCAGACATGGGTTTGATCCTACAAAGGGCTAACGTTTTATCGAAGCCCTAATGAAAAGTTGAATTCAAAGATCATCATTAACAACAACAAACAAGGACAGTACACTCTTGATATGATGACAGAGCAAGGACTAAGCCTGTCTTTCAACGAAGAGGTCAAAGCAGTAGGTGTGGGGTCACGTGCACCCTTCCTATCCCCACACAGCTGGCTTATTAAAAAAAAACAATATTTGTGTGTGTACATTGTTCTGTATCCCTTTCATTTCTTAGACTTCACACTCTGGTACAGTACTAGACACCCCAATATATAAACATTGAAATCCATCTTAATGTTAATAAATATGACTCCATTCTTCCATCAAGATGTGAGACATTCTTTATCCTTATACCTATTATATAAAATAAACGTGGTTAAAGAAAGACTAACATTATTGAGGCGGCAACACTTTCTACACAATTTCTTTCCAAACAGTGTGTTCCAAAGGAAACATTTAAGTAGATAATTAGTCCAAACCTTACAAGTAAGACGGCTGAAATATCATAATAGAAATTATTTACAAATTTCCGACATAGAATGTGTCGATGACAATTATTTTTAAAACTAAAATGAAAAGATAACACAACAGTGTAAACAGATCTCATCTAGTATTTCAATGGATGCATATTTATATTCATTTATGCTTATTCTGCTCAGTCTATCTCACATACTGCTCTGTCTATCTCACATACTGAATTTCACTTAATTCATTTATTAACAGCACAACATTACGATACACTTTGAAGGACAAAATATACAAATGTCTTTGTGTGCTTTGGAAGACATGATTTAGTCCCAAAAATGTTTACTCTAAAATAATTTATCTATATTATTGGAGATATAGGTATTAGACAGGTATATTACTTTCATATGTGATTTGTAATACAAGATAAGTGATGTACTGGGCCGTATTATGGACAATAACAACCACCTACACCAACCTCCTTTAAGAAGCAGCACCTACCTACATACCTATACTTTCACTTTAATGCAGGTGGAGGGGGTGGGGTGGAGGGGGGCAGACAAACAATTTCACATATAAGAAAATTCTGCTCAAGTGGGTTATATTTGTGTCTCAAGCCTTGTATGGGAGGGTTAAAGAATGAAAACTCTCAGGAGTTGCTGAGTTTTTAATGAAACGCATATATTGTAAAAGTGTCCTATAGAATATTTTCCATTAGTGTGATTGTAGTATATTGTAAAAGTGTCCTATGGCATATTTTCCATTAGTGTGATTGTAGTGTATTATAAAAGAGTCCTATCAGAGATTTTCCATTAGTGTGATTGTAATATTTTGTAAAAGTGTCCTATCAGATATTTTCCATTAGTGTGATTGTAGTATATTGTAAAAGTGTCCTATCAAATATTTTCCATTAGTGTGATTGTAGTATATTGTAAAAGTGTTCTATCACATATTTTCCATCAGTGTGATTGTAGTATATTGTAAAAGTGTTCTATCAAATATTTTCCATTAGTGTGATTGTAGTATATTGTAAAAGTGTCCTATCAGATATTTTCCATTAGTGTGATTGTAATATTTTGTAAAAGTGTCCTATCAAATATTTTCCATTAGTGTGATTGTAGTATATTGTAAAAGTGTTCTATCAAATATTTTCCATTAGTGTGATTGTAGTAGATTGTAAAAGTGTCCTATCAAATATTTTCCATTAGTGTGATTGTAGTAGATTGTAAAAGTGTCATATCAAATATTTTCCATTAGTGTGATTGTAGTAGATTGTAAAAGTGTCATATCAAATATTTTCCATTAGTGTGATTGTAGTAGATTGTAAAAGTGTCCTATCACATATTTTCCATTAGTGTGATTGTAGTATATTGTAAAATTGTCCTATCAGATATTTTCCATTAGTGCGATTGTAGTAGATAAGTATATTAGGAGCAGGATCACTTATTACTATGAAGCAGTATGTCATTTTCGATGGTCGGGTCTTTTCAAAACGACCCACTAAAATAATAAATGATGGGAGAATCTTTTCTAGACCAATCGATAAAAATAACAGTTATGTTAAGCAAGTGTTTATAAAATGAATCTCTTAACCACACCACACGGTGGTCTGATTTTTAGACCACATCTGTACCACTGAAAGAAACATTGCCATTTTGTGTTGGGGTATGTGAACATTGATAGATTAGTTTAGTACTACTACATGAAACCAAAAATGCCCTCGAGTGCCTGGACCATAGTGAAATATTATAGCTGGGTCATTCAATAACAATATATCAGATTAAACCGGATTTAATCAGACAGTAATATTTCTTGCTGCAGATATGCATAGATAGATAGATAGATAGATAGATAGATAGATAGATAGATAGAGAGATATGTTTTCGCATAGGTTACGAGAACATTACTGGACTATTGATAGTTTCGTTACAAACAATAAACATTATCGAGTCCATTGTCCATAGCTGGACCACTTTCCATACTAATGCGTTAAAAACAAACGCCTTCAAGTCTCTGGACCATAGTGGTATTTTCAGAGTGGGACCACTTTCCGTACTACTGCGCGAAACGAAAAGAAAAACACCTTCATATCCCTGGATCATAGTGATATTTTCATAACTGAACCATTTTTCCCATTCATACGTGAAAACAAAACCTCACCTGAGTCCCTGGACCATAAGGATATTTTAGAGTTGGATAATTTTTTTCTGGAAAGGTTATAGTGAATCCTTTAATATTTAATAGATGGGAACGAGCTGGAAAAAATGTGAGTGTGTATATATATATATATATATATATATATATATATATATATATATATATATATATATATACACATTAATTCTAATAAATGTCGGAATAACGATATGTCAATAGCAATGTAATGGTACACATCGAGTGCTTGAAAGACAATGAGCTTCTAGAATGTAACAGATGTTGTTAAGATAGTATATTAGAACATGCGTAGGAATTTGTATTGATCAGAAACGGGAGGAAGGGAAAAGTAAATGTAAAAACCTCACATTATGCAACAAAATTATACACATGATAAACGTGATAAGACGATTACAATTTAGGCAATGTCCTACCTGGTTAATCGAAGACATTTAAAAAGAAATGAAATAAAGAATTGAAAAGTATGACGTCGATTTTCACTTCATTTCAAACTGAAAAACAAATATAGTGACAAACACTACGTACTGCTCTACAAGATCTTAACACAATGAGAATCGCATTGGCGTTATACCATCATTGCAAGATTTATAATTCTTTCACATTTCATTGAAAGAAGATCAATCAACGATTCACACAAATACTCGATCAATTATGTAATTTTCATGGACATAATATTTAAAAGGTTCATTTATTAAGCATCCATAAAACCTTCAATTATAAAGGATTACCACAAAACTAAACAAATTTAGTTCATTTGTGATAATAAGAAAAGGTTTTACACCATCTACATAAAGTAAAAACAAAACATATATTTTACAGTATGATACAGTTACTTGTCTATACCATTCACTCGCTGACACAGTTACTCGTCTCTTGATTGCCTATATTGTGTAAGTATCTGGTATTTACTGATTTTCTCCAGTAGAGACCAACATTACATGGACACGTTCATCCACCAAAACCAAGAACAGAGCAAACAAGCTTCCAATACGCTGGCACAGTTCTGTGGATCAAGCTCTACAACATGTAATTTCATACTGAGTATCAGAACGAATAAGCAATCTGACCTGAAAGTACAGTGTAATTGTGACAGTAGCTGCAGACTAGTTTATAAGCATTTTTCAAATCAACAAATGTCATCAGTAAAGTTTTGAGAACAAGTCGAATTTCTTTTATTACATCTCCTGACTATAAATATGCTTTTGAAACTGATTCAAATGACTTTGAGCAATAAATGCTGAAATTATCTAACCCCTCTGACAAAACATCATTTTGAACTAATCAGGTCAAATCTGGCAAGTTTTTACATTAAAAAAGCCATCACAAATCAAAAATTTGCCACAATACTGATGATTTTCACACCTGGTTATAGAAACAAAACAAAGTTTTAAACTCTGATTGTGAATTCCAAGCATACATTAGAGTCAACAGCCTTTCAAGAAAATCACCCCAAACTTTGGCTCTGAAATCACTTTTGAAGCCAAAATAGGTACCAAGCAGATACTAATACATCAGATCTTGCTGTAATTCACTTCACTGTACTGAGTAATAATGGTCATTTTCCCAGTCATTTCAGTTGATTTTCAAGGAAACAAAATATTCATTGTTCTGTCCCATGGTATATATAATGTCCAAACCAATTTACATACTGAATTCTATCCCATTGTATCCCATGTCCAAACCAATTTACATATTGAATTATGTCCCATTGTATAAAATGTCCAAAACAATTCACATACTGATGTCTGTCCCACTGTATACAATGTCCAAACCAATTTATATACTGAAGTCTGTCCTACTGTATACAATATCCAAACCAATTTACATACTGAATTCTTTCCCATCGTACACAATGTCCCAACCAATTTAAATATTGAATTATGTCCCATTGTATACCATGTCCAAACCAATTTACATATTGAATTCTGTCTCATTGTATACCATGCTCAAACCAATTTACATATTGAATTCTGTCCCATTGCATACAATGTCCAAACCAATTTACATATTGAATTCTGTCCCATTGTATCCCATGTCCAACCCAATTTACATATTGAATTCTGTCCCATTGTATACCATGCTCAATCTAATTTACATACTGAATTCTGTCCCATTGTATACAATGTCCAAACAAATTTACATATTGAATTCTGTCCCATTGTATACAATGCTCAAACCAATTTACATACTGAATTCTGTCTCACTGTATACAACGTACAAACCATTTTACATATTGAATTCTGTCCCATTGTTTACAATGTACAAACCAATTTACATATTGAATTCTTTCCCACTGTATACAATGGTCAAACCAATTTACATATTAATTCTGTCCCATTGTATACAAAAAAAACAACAATTTACATATTGAATTCTATCCTATTGTATACAATGCTCAAACCAATTTACATATTTAATTCTGTCCCATTGTATATGATGTCCAAACCAATTTACATACTGATGTCTGTCCCATTGTATGCAATGTCCAAACCAATTTACATACTGAAGTCTGTCCTATTGTATACAATGTCCAAACCAATTTACATATTGAATTCTGTCCCATTGTATACAATGTCCAAACCAATTTACATACTGATGTCTGTCCCATTGTATGCAATGTCCAAACCAATTTACATATTGAATTCTGTCCCATTGTATACAATGTCCAAACCAATTTACATACTGATGTCTGTCCCATTGTATACAATGTCCAAACCAATTTACATATTGAATTCTGTCCCATTGTATATGATGTCCAAACCAATTTACATACTGATGTCTGTCCCATTGTATGCAATGTCCAAACCAATTTACATACTGATTTCTTTCCCATTGTATACAATGTCCAAACCAATTTACATATTGAATTCTGTCCCATTGTATACAATGTCCAAACCAATTTACATACTGAATTCTGTCCCATTGTATACCATGTCCAAACCAATTTACATATTGAATTCTGTCCCATTGTATACCATGTCCAAACCAATTTACATATTGAATTTTGAAGCAAAGAGTTCAATACGCGTCATGAAAAATCCTTTTATGTGACTCTGCAGTAATAGTGCAATGCTTTGGACAACTATTTCTTGGTGCTAGTGGTGGTGGGGGGGATGGAGGGGAGGGTATTGGAGGGTTGGACAGTTTTCTTATCTTCACTTTTCCTTACTGTGCCAAAAAATGTCCAACTCAGTCACACTGAACAGATGAGATTGCCCAATTTGTATCGACTAAAATATTTACATTGCCATGGTTATATAATTATCCAGACAATCTTGAGATCTAATGACTAGTCTAGGATTGTATCGTCCTTTTCATGTGCATTTCCAAATATTAATCCATTAGTTATGTAGTGTATTTTATGACCAGTCTAGGATTATATCATCTGGTCCATATGTATATCTAACCATTCATCTCATCCATTAGTTATGTAGTGTATCTTATGACCAGTCTAGGATTATATTGTCCTGTCCATATGTATATCTAACCATTCATCTCATCCATTAGTTATGTAGTGTATCTTATGACCAGTCTAGGATTATATTGTCCTGTCCATATGTATATCTAACCATTCATCTCATCCATTAGTTATGTAGTGTATCTTATGACCAGTCTAGGATTATATTGTCCTGTCCATATGTATATCTAACCATTCATCTCATCCATTAGTTATGTAGTGTATGACCAGTCTAGGATTATATTGTCCTGTCCATATGTATATCTAACCATTCATCTCAGCCATTAGTTATGTAGTGTATCTTATGACCAGTCTAGGATTATATTGTCCTGTCCATATGTATATCTAACCATTCATCTCATCCATTAGTTATGTAGTGTATAACCAGTCTAGGATTATATTGTCCTGTCCATATGTATATCTAACCATTCATCTCATCCATTAGTTATGTAGTGTATAACCAGTCTAGGATTATATTGTCCTGTCCATATGTATATCTAACCATTCATCTCATCCATTAGTTATGTAGTGTATAACCAGTCTAGGATTATATTGTCCTGTCCATATGTATATCTAACCATTCATCTCATCCATTAGTTATGTAGTGTATCTTATGACCAGTCTAGGATTATATTGTCCTGTCCATATGTATATCTATCCATTCATCTCATCCATTAGTTATGTAGTGTATCTTATGACCAGTCTAGGATTATATTGTCCTGTCCATATGTATATCTAACCATTCATCTCATCCATTAGTTATGTAGTGTATCTTATGACCAGTCTAGGATTATATTGTCCTGTCCATATGTATATCTAACCATTCATCTCATCCATTAGTTATGTAGTGTATAACCAGTCTAGGATTATATTGTCCTGTCCATATGTATGTCCAACTGTTCATCCATAACCCTCCTACATTGTCAAAGAAATGGACTTGAAGCCTTATGTTATGATTGGGGGAGGTCTGTCACAATGGTTTTAGAATTCTAAAATGGTCCCTGGGAACTGGTCATGGGACGGTTGTTAAACAATATCTCCAGCAAATTCATTAGGTATTGAAGTCATAAGTGTGAAAGTTGCAGAGTGTCATCACCAATGCCAATTATATAAAATATGTATGTACTAATGACAAGTTTTGGGATTTCTTCCATGGGTCATGTCTCAAAAGTAGTCATAACTTGGAACTGTTGAGATCCCCATCCCATAATAATGTATATGCATGCTTGATGGGTTTTAGACAAGTTCACTTATGCATCCAATAAGGCCCCTGTGTCATACCCTGCAGTAGGGCATGTTTCCCTGTGTCATAACTTAGAAACTGTTATGTTTCCTACACTACAACCATGCCTATATTTAAAAGGGAATAATAAGATGTGCATCCATGCAACAGAGGACTTGAAGCCTTATGTTATGATTATGACATCCATTGCAAGATATGTTGACAATACTTATGTACACACCCAGACAGTGACCCATTGGTCATACTGAAAAATATATTAAATATGTGATTACCACCTGTGACTGTATATATGAAATTTGGTTAGAGACACCTGGGGCAGGAGTCAAGGTTGTTATCTGACCTTTGACCTCCCCCAAGGGTTGCCAAAGGCAGGAAACAAGTTTGTGATCTGGCCTTGGACCTCCACCAGGAGGATTCCAGGGAACTGAGTCAAGGTTGGCATCCTTCTTGCAGATAGTTACCGCAGGGGCAACATAGTTATACAGCATTAAAGAATTTTGTGGGTTCTTGTACACAAATTTAAAAATTTTGAAGTCATGTCTCAGTAGAAAGAGTGCTGCCAAGCCTTTTTCACATTCAGCACATTGAAAATATGTAAACATTACAAAAATACAACATATTTTTCTTAGATATTTGGTCTCAAACATAGCAGCAAATAATCTAATTGGGTGAAACAATCAGCAAGTAATCTAATTGGGTGAAACAATCAGCAAGTAATCTAATTGGGTGAAACAATCAGCAAATAATCTAATTGGGTGAAACAATCAGCAAGTAACCTAATTGGGTGAAACAATCAGCATGTAATATAATTTGGTGAAACAATCAGCAAGTAATCTAATTGGGTGAAACAATCAGCAAGTAATCGAACTGGGTGAAACAATCAGCAAACTATTTTAGGCACTATAATAAAGCATATTACTGCTTGGCTAATTTTGTCCTTGCCACTTTTCATAATTTCTTAATAATAATTTTTTTATGAATAATGGAAGTAAAAAGTGATAAAGTAACTTTCTATACATGCATGAAGATTTGACTGAAAATAGTATTATGTGGAAACATGTAACACAATAGATGGATAAATACAGAACAGTCACAGTGGAACTATGATGAGATATAGTGCACTATGTATCACATATCTTGGCAGAAAAGTTTATCTTAAAGTCATAATTACAATGTCTTACAAAGAAAAGATTAAGTTTAAACATCATTTACATGTTTGTATACCATGACGTCAACTCTGTGTTCCAAGAAAGTCATGTGTTTTCTTTGGAGATCAAAATGATTCATTCATAGTTAATGTGATGATGTAAAAGTACTGTAATAACCCTAAAAAGGTACTGTATAAATGATATGAGAATTATAAGATTGTCCGACAATCAACACAGACATCTCACATTTTACATTTCGTAACATGTTCATTTCCATCAAATGATAATAAATTAGAAAATAATACAGATTCAAATCTAAATGTCATTTCATACTTACATTGATGTAATCAAGTTTAAATTTTTTGAGAATCAAGTGACAAGTAATTGTGGCATCGAGTGAATACTAGAGACAAGTAACTATGTCAGTGAGTGAATGCTAGGGAAAAGTAACTGTGTCAGCGAGTAAATGTTAGAGACAAGGAGTAGTGCATGCTGAATAAAATCAGTAAATACCAGATACATACAAATGTAGTAGAAGGTGGATGAGGTTTCTGTTTCATGTGCACTCACAATCATGAAATTAAATAATTCAGTTAAATGAGAGATGGATCAGAAGATTAGTTTATGCTGGATAGAATGAATACAAACCAAACATATGTGTGCATGCATACATACACACAAACACAACTAATATAGATAGATGATGAAAGAGATATTTTTAATGTAAGGTATTGGACCACTAACTATTACAGCCAGGGAACCAGTCTACTGGTGGAGGAATGAAAAATAGAGTACTAAATCTTTTGAGATGCACCCATTGGGTAATAAATGGGTTCAATTTTGTTCCATTATTAATTTCACAAACTTCAATCTATGTACTATAGCTGACAAAAAAGATTTACTTTTATTTTGATATCCTGTATTTAATTTCCTACTGACAAAATAGCATATGTACTCTTGGTGCGAGGCTATGTTATTAGGTACAGACCTGGGATCCCACCTGTATAGCATCACGAGACTCTAAAACATGCTGCAAAGCACCTGTTTTTCGAGGCTGAAAAAAATGTTGCTAACTCTTATGAATGGAACCATGTGTGGTTTATATGCCAAACTAATGATGCATTTATTTTTATTTTTAATATATTAACAATAATTTCTATGGGAAATTAATTAGTGGTCCGATCCCTTAATGTGTGCTAGCAAAACACCACAACATTAAATAATCAAGTTAAATGATTGAGAGAAAGAGAGACAGATGGGTAAAAAACACTAAATATATACATATATAATCACACGGAGATCCAGAGACACAAGCTGAATATAGTACCTAAATGAGAGAGGGAGGACACAGAATAGTACACAAAATAAAATTGAGATTAATCTTTTGTTTCAAATGTTGAATGATAAGCTTCTAAAGAAATAATACCCCGAGAATCTTAAAAAATCCATATCCATATTTGCAAAATCTTCATGCACCTGAACAAAAAAGTTTGAATATACTCAATTAGATTTGCCTCTTCAGTCTTTATATTAAAGCTTTGCAAATAAAACAAGAAAAAGAAAGAAAAAAAGATGAAGAAATATATTGAAATAAATATTTGCCTTTTCTTTAAGCATAAAAATATTCTTAATTGTTGTTCTAACCGTAGCACTGCACCCTTGAAAACTGACAGTAACTGCCTATTTAGGTTAATTTTTTAGTAGTATGAGAATGGGCATTTTAGATTTTGGTAACTGATATAGGTCAGCACCTTCTAAACCCCATGACTGTATCCTCTAATCAAATTTGAGTGCATGATTCGCATACATGTGACAGAACCAGGATTTCAAACCAGTAGATTTACAAATTTTGATCAGTAGATTGGCTTCTAAAAAGGTAGATTTTTTATCGGCATAAATTTTACGTGTTTTAAAACAATACAAGTGCGTTTTTTCACATAATATGTATTCTCTTCATGTAATAAAACACAAATTTTGAACATGAATCTGATTCAGAATCTGATGGAAAATGTTACAATAATAGTTAGTTAATATGAGCCAGTATATTGTCAATTAAATGAAAAAGGAAGAGTTGTACATCTCACAGTTCACTGCAAAGATTTTGTATAAAATCCACAGGCATTTTTAGTTTCCTTCATTTTTAGTTTCCTTTAGTTTCCTTCACAAGATCATTGTCTGGTGACCACTGGTGACATTCACTGTGATTGTCAACCTTCACACTTAGCAG
Source organism: Margaritifera margaritifera (assembly GCA_029931535.1). Lineage (NCBI taxonomy): Eukaryota > Metazoa > Mollusca > Bivalvia > Unionida > Margaritiferidae > Margaritifera > Margaritifera margaritifera. The sequence goes on along the minus strand of JAQPZY010001512.1, from coordinate 73,337 downwards.
GCTCTCAATAGTTTTCTGGTCCAGATTTCCCCTTGAATCACTCTGGATTTTCCAAAAAATTGAGAATGTCCTCTCTGTGTCAGCATTGGAATGTGGCAATGACAGGACAACTAAACTCAGTCTGGAAAGAAGTTCTAGCTTAAGTTTTCCTGTTGCTGGGATTCTGAGGCTGCTGACTGATCTCCAATACTGCTCCAAGCTCATTTCACCCCTAGGAGGAAGTTCCTGGCTTGGACTTAATATGTATTCCTCAGCCTCATCCTCAAGGTCTTGTTTCTCATCTAGGTTTAGGTCCAAAAATATGTTGGCAAGTTTCACCACTGTAATTAATTTTAAACAAATTAGATTTAGACTTGAAATAAACAGTTAAAAAACACATGATTTTAATAATTCATCCCAACTTTAAAATTAAATATTAAGTAATAAATTTTTATCATTTCTTCCTCCATATACTATGTTAAAATCAACTTTGCATGAAACACACAATGCAAACTCAGGACCTTTGCTACTCGCCTGCACACACTTAAATTCTGGTATCCAAGCGTTGTTAAACTTATTGTAGTATTTCTTAGCTGGTGGCTTCTTATCATTGGGAGAAAGCGGACATTTAAGCATTTTGACATTAATTGAGAAAAAATATATACAAGCCGCCCTTAAATATTCATCTTAAACCATCGTGAACAATACAAGAACAATTAAAAGACAACAAATCAAAATACTTACTCAAGTGTTTCTGCCGAGATCATTTTTGGTCGGTCTCTCTATTTTATCTTCCTTCCACGACAGGTCGGCCGATTTTTAATCAAAGACTCACAGTCATTATGGATTACCTTTGATCCTTTTATTACTTATAACACCTCAAACAACATCCCGCATTTGGCCTTAAACTCTCCAAATTATAACAATAAGGTAATCAATTAGCCGCTTGTTGTGTACACATGCTAGCTGTTCTTTAACAATTGTAATCCGACTACTCAACCATGCATAATCGCGATCCAGAATCAAACACAACATTTGTTCTCTGTGCTACATTTCATCGACTGGCTCCAGTCCAAAATATCAATCTGACCTCACCCATGCGTACACCCCAGCAAGATACTTACACTCCTCTTCCGACACTCATATTCTCATTATTTTCACTATCAAAATGAAGTCATATGGACAACATTCTTTTGCATACCAGGGCCTAGCTACGTGGAATACTGAATCAACAAAATGGCTTATAAAAGCAAAACTAATAGTAATCTTCAAACTAATGAACACTTCTTCATGCATGAAAAAAAAGTTACAGCTGCTGAGAAAAACTTATATGTGGTTATGTAGTGTGGTTTAGCATTAAAAAACATGAAAAATGAAACCAGTCCTGGCTCTGATGGATTCACAGTTGAATTTTATAAGTTCTTTTTGAAAGATTTGGGTGGATTTTTATAAATATTTTGTAAATTTTGGATATGAAAACAAAACTTTGTCTGAATTTCAGTCACAGGGAATTATCACATGCATTCCAAAAGAAGATAAAGATAGAAGATATATTATTACTTGGATACCAATTTCATTGCTTAATGTGGACTATAAAATAGCATCAGTTTCAATAGCAAATAGGCTTAAGAAGTTACTTCCTTTTATTATAAGTGATAATCAGAAACGTTTTATGAAAGGGAGATTTATTGGTGAAAACACTAGAACTTAATATGATTTTATCAACTACCTCGATGAAAGAGATTAGTCTAGCCTTCTCTTATTAACTGATTTTGAAACAGCATTTGACTCAGTTGGATTGAACTTTTGGAAAATACTCTGAAATCTTTTAACTTTGGTGATTCTATTTGTCAGTGGTTCAGAGTATTTTGCAACAAGTCCAAATGCAGTGTCATTAAAAATGGTCTTCTGTCTCTACTTTCATTTTGAGAGAGGGTGCCATGAATGAGACCTATTAGCCCCACACCTATTTATTAGAAGAATAGAACTTCTATTCATTGATCTCAGAAATAAAAGAAATATTACCGGTATATTTTATAATGACAGAATTTAAAATGGGTCAGTATGCAGATGATGCCTTTTTACTATTGGATGGCTCTCCACAGTTTTTTAGGTCTACTATTAAAACACTTAAGGATTTTGCATCAATCTTTTATTTACATAGTAATGTATTAAAATCAAAAGCCATTTCGATAGGAAGGAACAAATTTTCAGAAGAAAAATTATGCCCAGGCATTGAAATCATTTGGTCTACTTCTTCCTTTCAACTTTTAGGAATAGAGTTCTCTTTAAACCTAGACAATATGCTAACGTTAAATTATTTGATGAAATTAAAAGATGTTAAAAAAACTGCTAGGATGTTGGATGAGGAGAAATCTGTCCTTATCTGAAAAATCACTTTGATCATATCATTGATTTTGCCAAAATTTGTTCATTTATTCTCAGCATTGCCCAGTCCTCCATTAGATATTGAACATGGATTAAATACAATATTTTTTATATTTATTTGGAGCGGTAAAACTGAAAGGGTTAATAGAAATATACTTATAGCCCCATCTACAGACAGTGATCTGGGCATGGTGCATGTTCACTCATTTATTCAACACATAAAGATCACTTGGATTGGTTTCTTTGGAAATGGCAAGTTTAGTGATCTAATTAATTTTATCATTTTATTTGCTAAATATCGAATTCATAAGTCTCGCCATGCTTCAAAATGAACAAATTTTACAAGTTACAAAAGTGTAGTTTTATACGACAAAAAAAACGGGAAAAATATTTAGCAAAACCTTTTTTTGAACAGCTTATAGAGTACTACAGCCAAAAATTGTATATGCTATTGAGCTCTGTATTTTTTAGTAATATTTTTAAGTTTGAGTAACACCCTATTTTTGTTGATGAGCATTAGCACACATGTATATTTTTTGTCTTTCTGACAGTGTGTGTGTGTTTGTGTGTGTGAAAGAGACAGAGAAAATATAGACTGTGAAAACTAGGAGTCAGGACTTTTCAACAATAATGTATAACACCCAAAACACTGTATCTGGTGGTGTTAATGGGAATCTGTACAATCCTGATATTTGAAATGATGAAATGTCAATTTTAAAAAAAAATTGCTGATGGATGGTTGATAATCCAAAAGATTAACTTAGATTCTGTGAGAGGTAAGAGATTCGATGTCATATCAAGCAAAAGCTAAAAACTGGTGAACAACTACAAACACCTAGTGATGATGAAGGGAGGTAAGGGGACTGATTGAGAAGAGTTTCTTCCCTTTGTCTATATGGAATATAGATGGGTAATATGAAATTTGTCATCTTTTCATGATTGCTTTATTCATTGCAAGAGATGCCAGAGCTTCTTCCTATTGTTAATGTGATCAGGGACTGTATTCAAAGGAGAAACTTCTTTCCAAAGGTAACATCATAATCAACATGCATAGCTCTAGCTCACAATCAAACTAATTCTGGATCCTGATGAAAACTCATGTAGAAGTACTAAAATGTATAATACACAAAAATACATTCATTTTGTCACTTTATAAGGAAATATAATCAAAAGTAATTTCCAAGTAATTGATTACATTACAAAAAGTAATGTCATTTGATCAATTATTCTTCCCTATAGTGATTATTTGTATTGGTGAATGTTATCAACATCTTCACAATTAATGTTAATTTAACTGATTTCATTTGAAAGCAATTGACCCCTGGTCTGAGAATAACATACACAATTAATGTTAATTTAACTGATTTCATTTGAAAGCAATTGACCCCTGGTCTGAGAATAACATACTCAATTAATGTTAATTTAACTGATTTCATTTGAATGCAATTGACCCTTGGTCTGAGAATAGCATCCACAATTAATGTTAATTTAACTGATTTCATTTGAAATCAATTGACCCTTGCTTTAGAATAACATACACAATTAATGTTAATGTAACCGTTTTCATTTTAAAGCAATTGACCCCTGGCCTGAGAATAAGATACATAAATAATGTGTTGCGACTCTAAAGTATAAGAAAAATTTAACAGAAAGAAAGTGAAACCAACAATGTATGTAAAATCAACAAACAATTTATTTATAGATAATTAAAATGAAAATTCAAAAGACACTTACAGTAACGTGAAATAAAATCCAAATAGTCCAAAAATCCTAAGTGTCCTATTCACAAGTCCTAAATATAGAAATTATAAAATGTTCCAAATGAATGAATGTTCCGAGTGAATGAATCTTCTTAATGAACGAATGTTCCAAATGAATGAATGTTCCGAATGAATGGATAATCTGGAATGTCTTGATGTACCAACGATAATGTAATCCAGATCATCTTTGAGAATGTCCACAGGTATCCAAAAGTAATATATTTAAATCCAACATTAATGGTCACTTTAGGTAACTCCAATAAATGTTCCAATAAAAAATTCCTTCCAAATTATGTATCCAGCACTATGGCAATACAGGATTACGGCATTACAGGATTTTGGAACTACAGCACAACTATTACTATTATTCCAAACAATCTGATGATTCCAAAGACTGATTATAAAAACAGAAATGTTTTTAACACAGGATTTAAAATTGGAATGTTTGTAATGCATATATCAAGGTCTTATATACTCTTTGCAAATGGCCTATTTCACAACAGGAAACGTGTCATACTACGACCCAGAATGCAACTCTAAATGCATCTTTTGAATGGAAATTTTCCCAAGAAATGGTAACAACTCTGACCTTGAACTCAAATGTCAGTAAATACCTTGTTAACATCTTTAATCAAACTCTAAGTGCGACTTACTATTTGACACAATTTCAAAGTACAGTCATAGACCAAAAGTTTAGGCACATAATAGATTACATATACATAACGAATGTTAATTTAACTGATTTCATTTGAAATCAATTGACCCCTGGCCTGAGAACAACATACACAATTAATGTTAATTTAACCAATTTTATTTGAAAGCAACTGACTAAGATCAGAAATGTGGCCTGCATAGTCCTAGCAAGTAACTGTTGGTAGATGGATACCATCTTTTGAATATTCATCACAGGTGAAGAAAAAAGCTCACTATTTCACAATAATACAGGTGTCTACAAATAATTACTGAGAAAAGATTTTGTGTTTATCCCTAACTGTATGTCTCTCCATCTCTTCATATCGTTAAGTATGTCCTTGTGTATGTCTCTCCATCTCTTCATATCGTTAAGTGTGTCCTTGTGTATGTCTCTCCATCTCTTCATATTGTTAAGTGTCATTGTGTCTCTCCATCTCTTCATATCATTAAGTGTGTCCTTGTGTATGTCTCTCCATCTCTTCATATCGTTAAGTGTGTCCTTGTGCATGTCTCTCCATCTCTTCATATCGTTAAGTGTGTCCTTGTGTATGTCTCTCCAACTCTTCACATCGTTAAGTGTGTCCTTGTGTATGTCTCTCCATCTCTTCATATCGTTAAGTGTGTCCTTGTATATGTCTCTCCATCTCTTCATATCGTTAAGTGGGTCCTTGTGTATGTCTCTCCATCTCTTCATATCGTTAAGTGTGTCATTTTGTATGTCTCTCCATCTCTTCATATCATTAAGTGTGTCCTTGTGTATGTCTCTCCATCTCTTCATATCGTTAAGTTTGTCCTTGAGTATGTCTCTCCATCTCTTCATATCGTTAAGTGGGTTCTTGTGTATGTCTCTCCATCTCTTCATATCGTTAAGTGCGTCCTTGTGAAGGATAAAGGGTCAGAATGGTAATGTACTCAAGTAAGACCAAAGAGAAAAACGACAAAACAAATTTGCATCAGAAAGGTCACTTCACACTACAATTCATTTGACAGGGCTTTAAACAGGGTACTAAAACTTATATTTGGAAACTTAAGGAGAAATTTGATATTCAAGGTCATGAATCCTCAAAATTATGATGTAGAATGCTCTTATTTCAATTTATTCAAGGTCCTGTCAATATAAAGATTCATGATAAATTTGAGGACATCAGCGCTGATCAGGAAATCAGAGGTCATGATTCTTCTAAATAATTTGAATTACTAAAAATTAAACTCATTCAAGGTCCTGTCAATATAAAGGTCCATGATAAATTTGAGGACATCAGGAAATCAGAGGCCATGATTCTTCTAAATGATAATTTGAATTACTGAAAATTAAACTCATTTAAGATCTCATCAATATAAAGCTGCATGCCAAATTTGCATGAAATCCAGCAATCCTTGATAAAGCAATGCCTAGACAATCAGGGGTCATAACCCCTGTAAATGACTGATTAGGTGTTTAACTGCACAGCAACACAAGGAGGTTATTTAGTGCTGAAGTAGAGTAAAGTGCCTTGATAAGGACACAACACTGTAGTCAACCCAGGCTGATCCAATGGTAGGATTCGAACCCCCATCCTTTTGGTCACAAGTCCAGCAGACTAACCACTGAGACACCATGGTTTCTGACCTGTAAATGATGTCATGGAATACTAAAAGTCAAACTCATTAAAAGTTTTATTAATATAAAAGTGTTAAATTAATCTCATTAAAATGCACTGGTCCTTAGTAGGATTTGGCTATAGTACCAAATTTTTCAGGATGGGAAAGCAGGGATCGCCAACTCCACTGAATAATAGTTTACAACACTGGAAAATCCAACTGATTCAAAGTCTCATCAATATAAACCTGCATGCCAAACCTGGCTGAAAGTCAACAATCCTTGAGAAAGTAATGCTGCAGAAAAAATAATGCTGCAAAAAACAAACTGCAGACACAGAGTAGGAGAAATTACATCTTGACATGATGTAATGGAATGATGGAAATCAAACTCATTCAAGGTCTCATCAAATTAAAGCAGCATGTCACTTATGGTTGAAATCCAACAAATCTTACCTTGATGCAGAAACCAAAGTTAGCAGGAAAGTCAATGATGTGTCATAATTCCTGCAAATGATGTCAATTAATTCTGAAAATCAAATACTTTCAAGAACCCATTATTATAAAGCATCATACCAAATTTGGTTGAAATCCTGCAAACCATAGTAAAGTCATACTGCAGAAAATAATCAATGGGCCATAACTCTTGCAGATGAAGGTATGGAATTGCACTAATTCAAGGTCTCATTAATATAAAGTCATATGCAAAATTTGGTTGAAATCTAACAAACATTGGTAACTGCAGAAACCAAAGGTAGGACGACGGACAAGTAACTCCTGTAAATGATGTCATCGAATGCTGAAAATCTAACTCTTTTAAGGTTTCATCAATATAAAGAAGAATTCCAAATTTGGTGGAAATGAAGAAATCTTTGGTAAAGTTAGCTGTGGAAACAAAGTCAGGGGGACTGACAATCAAGGGCCATAACTGCTCTAAATTATTACATAAATGGCTGGAAAGTGAATTACTTTGAGGTCTCATCAATATAAAGACGAATACTAAATCTGGTTAAAATCCAACCATTTCTGGAAAAGTTAACTTGAGGAAACTAAATTGATGATTGACAAGTATAAAATTCTTTGTCATGGCCTTTGACCTTGAAACTGATATCATAGACAGAAGAGCATTGAACTTAATTGTCTCAATGTCAAGATATACCCACATACTAAGTATAGTTAAATCTATAGAAAAGAAAGTACAATTTTAAAAAAAAAACAAGAAAAAACAAGTTACTGAACTGGTATCATTCAAAACATTCTTCAAATATATCCACAAACTGGGTTTTATTGAAATCCATTCACATGCACTTGTTTGTGTTATCACGCTCACAAGCCACTAAAGCTATAAACATGAGTTAAATTTGGAAATACAGCCAATGTGGTTGTAACAAGATCAGCTACAACCAAACGTCTGATCACCTCATTGATATTCACAAATGCTGCTCATAATCAAATTTATCTGAAATCTTGCTAATAAAGGTTATATAACAAGTCTCATCAAAATCTGATCAGAAAAAAAATCTCTTGAATCAGATGTGAAGTTCATCCAATTCAGGTGTTAGATCACATCATCAGGGTTCATTCTAGACTGCACCCTTTGGGCAATAAACCTTATTTTTCATCTTTGGCACACAAAAGTTTCCTCCATGGTACCCATAATGTGCATAAAAAAGACCCAAGAAAATAAAGATAACAGATCATTATGGTTGATTTTAGACTGAACTGAGTACATCCTAGGCTTACTGAATAGAGTGCACTCATTACCAAAGAAGCATAAAACAATCAATTTCATTGGCTGAGAGAAATGTCTTACTGATTTGTATCAGCTTGGTCACAAATCAAGAGCACATGATTATTGATGAAATCTTCACCAAAAATACTGCTGTGTTTATTAATAAGTAGAATACAGAGAGAAAGAAAATGCAGACTAATATGTTAAAATACATTTTTTATAGAGGCGAATGGTTACTTGAGCATATGAATTCAAATCCCAGTACAGAAAGCTCACAACACGAAAGGCTGATAATGATCACATGTGTTCAGGTCATTTATTTATTAATTTCTGCAATAAATATTTACTTCTCCAGCATTATATACTTTTAATTGGTCACTGCTGAGTCAGACTGTAGTACAGTTTGCTACAAATTATTTGTCAGATAAAATAATCATGATCTGTACAGTTATTTTAGGATATAAAATTATAGAAATTGTGCCGCAGTCCGACTCCAAAATGACTGATTCAAAAGCATATAATGCTGGAAAACTGACTAAATTAATTACACAAGTGCCTATGATAATGATATGTGTTTGAATTTATTGAATAAAGACAAAACAGGTAAGGGTATTTGCAATCCCATTTTTTTCTAATGACGCCACTTTTCAACCTGGTAGGGGCAATTATTCCATCTGGAATGAATGCTGCTTCATTCATTAACATGAATGGCTGTTGCTTGTGTACAAACTGGTCTCAGATCTCCATGATAAAACTCAATATCAAATTTGATAAAACCCTATTTAGAACTACAGCCTCTACAGCTGAAACTAAACCAAACAGATTCAAAATTGCCCCATTAATGTTAATGGATGCTAGTTATCATTAAATTCATTATTTAGTTCAATCTTATAAACCTACAAACTAAGTTTGATCAATATCTGACCAGAAATACCGCCTCTAGATTGGTAATAAGCTAATCCAAACAGATGTTAAATTACCTCATTAATAAGCCCAGATGTTTGGTCATAATCAAATTTGTCTGATATCTTAATGACATATGTTTACATACCAAGTTTGATCCATACTTGATCAGAAATTTGGCCTCTATAGTGGTAACATGAAACATGAAATTGTGTAAATAGTTTGTTTACAAGCTAAAGTGATAACATGAAATTATGTAAATATTTTATTTGGCCTCTATAGTGATAACATGAAATTATGTAAATATTTTATTTGGCCTCTACAGTGATAACATGAAATTATGGAAATATTTTATTTGGCCTCTATAGTGATAATATGAAATTATGTAAATATTTTCTATGGCCTCTATAGTGATAACATGAAATTATGTAAATATTTTGTTTACAAGCTATAGTAATAACATGAAATTATGTAAATAGTTTGTTTGGCCTCTATAGTGATAACATGAAATTATGTAAATATTTTGTTTGGCCTTTATAGTGATAACATGAAATTTTGTAAATATTTTGTTAACAAGCTATAGTGATAACATGAAATTATGTAAATATTTTATTTGGCCTCTATAGTGATAACATGAAATTATGTAAATATTTTATTTGGCATCTATAGTGAAAACATGAAATTATGTAAATATTTTGTTTACAAAATATTTAGGTGCTGATGTCTTGGGATGTGCCACGTTTTGTTGACACCAGAAATGTCTGGTTAAACTAGTTCATATTTCAGGTTATAAGAATTTGATTACTGGTTATTACTGGTCAAAGCTGACCACTGGTCAATCATAACTGGTTCAGCCATCATTGAATTCACCTGCTTGCAACCTTTTCTTATTTTTCCTCATTTGATTTGAAAATACAGCTAGATTTGTGTTTCTAAAGCATGTATCAGGTATTTTCCTCCACCACCCCTATAATAAAAATCAAAGTCCCCAAAATTCTAAAAGATTTAGAAAATTTTGAAATATTTTATATAACTGCACAAAAATCTATTCAGGTCACTGATATGTGCATATAAATCTATTCAGGTCACTGATATATGCATACAAATCTATTCAGGTCACTGACATAGGCATACAAATATATTCAGGTCATTGACATATGCATACAAATATATTCAGGTCACCGACATATGCCTGCAAAAATATGTATACCAAATATTATTTGCCTAACTTGAGTAATTTTTGCTTAATCACGCTAACAAAGTGTTCATCAAAAGATAAACAAATGACAGACATGGAACCATGCATGCCATAAGAACTCCCAGCCTTCAGCCTAGTAATCTAAAATCAAAATAGTCCCCATAATTAGAACTGGAAAACATTAAAATATTTTGACACATCATACCACACTGAGAGGGCACCTCTGTTGATAATTGCTGACTTATCAAATCTGAATTACCAGTCAATGCCTGATGTATTGTCTCAAGGTCATTTCTTGGAGATGATAGTTGATGCTGTACATATACCATGTGAGACTAGGTAACAGTCTTTCTATCAAATAAGAAAAAATATTTGTGAGTGCATCATAAGGATGAAAAAGTATCATATTTACATGCATGAATATGTACTTCTGTTACATAATCGACAAATAATAATGAAAGGTACAGTTCATTTTTTAAATAATGACTTAAAAAGAGTTATGTATTTCAATAGATAATTTGCAATGCTGTAATTTTTAACCTGTAACAAATTACTGGACTGAAAACTAGTATTTATCTTTTTAAATGAATACTTCTTTTCAAGTCATTATTTTAACATAAACAATATACAAAATTCTAATTGTTTATATCTTTGCACTCCATTGGCTTAGTACTACTGCACATTTATTTGGCTGCACACTCGTGTGATGAAATTGCAGTGAAACATTATAAACAGCATTACTCTTGATGACACATGTCTCTAAAATAACTATATATTGAGCAATATAAATACATCTTTACTCCATGATTTGTAAAGGGAGATAACACATATCTCTAGAAGAACTATCTATTGAGCAATATAAATACATCTTTTCCTCCATGCATTGCAAAGACAGATAACACATACCTCTAGAAGAACTATATATTGAGCAATATAAATACATCTTTTACTCCATGGATTGTAAAGGGAGACAACACACAGCTCTAGAAGAACTATCTATTGAGCAATATAAATACATCTTTTACTCCATGGATTGTAAAGGGAGATAACACATACCTCTAGAAGAACTATCTATCGAGCAATATAAATACATCTTTTACTCCATGGATTGTAAAGGGCGACAACACACAGCTCTAGAAGAACTATCTATTGAGCAATATAAATACATATTTTACACCATGCATTGCAAAAGGAGACAACACACAGCTCTAGAAGAACTATCTATTGAGCAATATAAATGCATCTTTTACTCCATGCATTGTAAAGGGAGATAACACACACCTCTAGAAGAACTATCTACTGAGCAATATAAATACATCTTTTACTCCATGCATTGCAAATGGAAATGAATCAGGTTAATCTTTGAATAGTGTGTTGTGATATAATTAAGTATGAGTGAGAAGAGATGGTCGCATATCCAGGGAGTAACACCCATACCAGTTGGGTCACCTTTTCTGATGCCCACATCCCAGCCCATTAGTCAACATACAGCACAACAGGTAACAATGGAGGAAACTGCAAGCATTCCAAGCTTACAAGATCTGATTGATGAAGATCTAATAAAACAACTCAGAAGATTACCAGATAAGTAACACCACAAGCCCTGTGGTACCTACTGTGACAGATGCTGCCCCCCACTTCCATCCACCCACATGGATTGAAATGCAGTTGTGGGATGACTGGACAAAGCATACTTGACATTGAAATGCAGTTGTGGGATGACTGGACAAAGCATACTTGACATTGAAATGCAGTTGTGGGATGACTGGACAAAGCATACTTGACATTGAAATGCAGTTGTGGGATGACTAGACAAAGCATACTTGACATTGAAATGCAGTTGTGGGATGACTGGACAAAGCATACTTGACATTGAAATGCAGTTGTGGGATGACTGGACAAAGCATACTTGACATTGAAATGCAGTTGTGAGATGACTGGACAAAGCATACTTGACATTGAAATGCAGTTGTGGCATGACTAGACAAAGCATACTTGACATTGAAATGCAGTTGTGGGATGACTGGACAAAGCATACTTGACATTGAAATGCAGTTGTGGGATGACTGGACAAAGCATACTTGACATTGAAATGCAGTTGTGGGATGACTAGACAAAGCATACTTGACATTGAAATGCAGTTGTGGGATGACTAGACAAAGCATACTTGACATTGAAATGCAGTTGTGGGATGACTGGACAAAGCATACTTGACATTGAAATGCAGTTGTGGGATGACTGGACAAAGCATACTTGACATTGAAATGCAGTTGTGGGATGACTGGACAAAGCATACTTGACATTGAAATGCAGTTGTGGGATGACTAGACAAAGCATACTTGACATTGAAATGCAGTTGTGTGATGACTAGACAAAGCATACTTGACATTGAAATGCAGTTGTGGGATGACTAGACAAAGCATACTTGACATTGAAATGCAGTTGTGGGATGACTGGACAAAGCATACTTGACATTGAAATGCAGTTGTGGGATGACTGGACAAAGCATACTTGACATTGAAATGCAGTTGTGGGATGACTGGACAAAGCATACTTGACATTGAAATGCAGTTGTGGGATGACTAGACAAAGCATACTTGACATCTTAAAAGAAATCTCAGACTTATTAATACAGCACATCATCACAAATAATAAGGCAACTGAATTTATCAACTCCTCCTTGCAGAAACAATCGAAGAGTATATGAGACCTCACTAGGAGAGTGCAGGAACTGAAGGCCAGAATGACCATGATCAAGCGGACTAGGAGGTGGTCATAGTCCATAGACATCAAGTCATACCTCACACCAGAGAAAATAATACCCAACATAAAACAGGAGGAGGAAGTTGGGGGGGGGGGGGGGGGGGGGGAATTAAACAAATCATGAGAATACTGGAGGCAGAAATATTTTTTATTGCTTTTATTTTGACAACTATATTATGATAACAAAATACTATATAAAGCTCTGTAAGAGAAATAAAGAAATAAAATAAAAAGGGGATATGCTTCTTCTTGATTGGAGTTTGCAAGGATGCTGCACACAAAGCAGAGGGTAATGTAACAGACATAATTCTTCTAGTCTTTATGGTAACTGCACCCTGCACAATCAGGACCAATACTGTTTGTCAAACACTCAATCAACGTCTTACAAGATATCCACATTTTACTACATACAAAATTGTTGACAATATCGAGAAGCCATCTGCAACCCTGTTAATGTGGTCTGGAAATCTGAGTCAGTTGATTCTGTAATCATGATTTTATTTGATTTACAATTTGTAACCCATACAATTTAACTTCAGTCTAGAATGATTATGGAATCAACTGAATCTGATTTCACTAACACGTCATACGAGAGTGTGGAAGGCTTAACAATATTGCCAGATTTTCTTGTAAAAGATAAGAAGAAAGGAGTTAAAGTTGAACCTCATAAAGGTTCCCAGAACTAAAGGTCAGCTGATTATAGATATCTATACATGTACATTAGTACTAATATTAGTACCCCCACTTTGTGGAGAGGGTACTAAAACATTCATATATATATATATATATATCAATGGAGCAGAGCCAGGTGTGATTCACACCTGGCACTTTTTCAGCATATTATTAGAAAGTTTGAAGATATTGCATACATATCCTTAAACAAATAAATAAATAAATGTTTGGAATGTAGCAGAAAATATTGTACTGAGAATACATTTGTCATTAAGTACAGGCAGGAGTAGTAGAAGTTACAATTCATGCTTTCAGGCGATGCTGGTTGTAAATGAGGCTTCTGCTGAGACATTCAATTTCCTGGATTTGATCAGTGCTTAAGTTAAAGGTGGTCTTAATGATCGGAGAACTGCAATTCATCACACATTGCAACATAAGTTGGACTTCTTTGCTCAGAATATCAGCTGCACCTGCCCTACAATACTGGATGAATCCTAGGATTTTTGGAGATGTTTAGCACATTTGAACTGTGGAGGAGGGGGGTGGGCATGTGAGAATGAAATACTTTCTATCTTCTGATTCTCCTTTACAGAGAGGGCAGACAGGGGAGAGAGAGTGTTGATTGAACTTGTGTCTATTGGACTGCAGTGTGTATGAGCCTGTTTGAACCCTTGCTTTGATGGATGCTGCCACTACCGCTCTTGGGTTGGTTGAGGCGGATGTCCATGGAGGGTGTGCCTGCAGCAAAGGGTTGTCTTGGATGTGGAGGAATCTGAGTGACAGTTTGTTTAGTTTAGCCTCTTCCCATGTTTGGAGCCAATATGAATTAAATGCCTCTTTAACCATGTAATCTATATACTTATAGGCGCTACCCCCATAGACGCCTACATTGAAATGAAAGCCCTGGCACTCTTTGGCAATATCACTAGGCAGCTGGAATCTGTGGAGTTTGAGATTGAAAATAGGCATTTGGCTTTAAAAGTTGGGGTTTAGTAATTGCTGGTTTACTGAATGGAAAAACACTAAAATAAATGTATCTGAAATACTGATGCAAAGTTTCAATGAATTTGATCCATGCATATGATAGTTAAAGGCTTTTATCTGACACCCCTGTATTAGAAACACTAGGAAGTTCAAAATGGCTGACTGTCAAAAATGCAAAAAATTTAAAGCTGAATGGTTGATTTATTAAGATAAACATTTGAAATAAATTATAATTAGTTTCTAATCCTCATAGAAATCTGGAAATTACTAGAAATTAAACCTGGCTGGTAAACTCTCCTAGAAGAGTCAATTTTAAAATATGATACATGTTTTTTATTTAAAATTTAAATTTAAATTAAATTTTCATGAAAATTTAAAAACTCAAGTTAAAAAATTTTTTTCTTTTGCAACATGTCTCCAGTCTTTTATCGCAAATATTAATGGTTTTTCTTATCAGGTGTGAAATAATTAAACCAGGGCCTATCAATAATAGGTAGCACCTGAAATATGGCAGTATCTGAATATGCTAACTAGGAGTAGTAACTAAGATAGTGATGTCATTTTTACCCCTGAAGGGGTGGAGCTCTTAGATGTTAGGCTTCCAATAGTTTGAAGAGTTGGTTGAGTTCTATGATACCATGGCAGCACACCTTTTCATAGTTATATAAGGGGAAGAGAGGATAATCCTTGTACTTTTAACTGAAAGCATAATAGAGTACACCAAAAAGAAGAAAACTTTTTTGAAACCAGGAAATATTCCACATAACAAAGGGATCATATTTCTGACTGATGATACTCTACCAAGTTCCAGTGCTGCATCTGCTCAAGTGACCAGAAAAATGGATGCAGAAGTTCTCTCTCATGGCAGTGACAAAGCCAACAGGTGGGGTTCTCCAGTCATTTGTGGCATCAGAATGTAATGGCACACCTGGGTCTGCTACAATTCTACGGCCATCATCCTAAGCAGGATTAACCCTCAAAGAGGCAGAAGTGAATCAGCATGAGGGGACACATATGATCTGTATGAATAAAAATGGTGAAATGTGGAATGACATCGTCCATCATCATGGCAATCAAGACAACAGATGTGAGAGACCTGACTTCCAAATTGCTAACTGAAAGAAAATGAGGACTTGCTTGGAAGCATACCATGATGTGTAAAAACTGCAGTTTTAAGTCATCAGAGTATAAGCTGTATGAGGAGATAAAAACAGCTAAACCTGGGCCAAATTCTGCTTCTGTAAACATGATGTTTCAAGCTGCACTACAAGATACACTGATAGGCAACACCAGACCTAGATATCTACTTGCAACCACTGACATTCCACCACCTAGCTGAACATCTATGCAAAGGGCTACCAACACTGTAGGTCTAAATGAATTGGATATGGCAGACAAGCTGAAACTAGTCCGACAAGTTAATGTCCTGTGTGGTGTGCAGGATCCTGAGCAAATAAACGTCACATTTGATGATACAATGCCTTAGCTTTGGACATGAAAAGAAACCTGGTCAAAGTTCATCTCAAGTTGTTGGAATTGCCTGTCAAACTGTTACAGAGAAACAATATATTGTTGGAGCTACAGTAGAAAGTAAATTGTACTAGACTGGTGCATGGTTCAAAGGCCAAGGTTTGGATGTGCAATGTCCAGGAGGCCATGTTGATTGCACAGCAAATCTGTCACCAGTCACACCACATTCAGACCATGCAATGGCCAAGAGAAATATGTAACAAGTTTGTACTGCAAGAAATTGACATGCGACAACAGATGGAGATGTTCAGGCTACTGCTGGTTTTCATGCTGCTTACAGCATTCTATATCCAATGTGGAAAGGAGAAGGATTGTCGAAGCCCACTCATTTGGGTCATTCCCAGTTCAAATAGTGCAATTCTGCAACTTTTAGTGAGAATATGTTTCTGTGAATAAGAACAAGAGAAGGAAAAAGCTGAAACAGAAAATGCTCAGTCAAGATATTAAAGCCTGCTGCAGTTTGATCTTCAAACGAATGATGAAGGACACTGGTGGTGATGTTAGAATTATCCAATGTCTACTTCCCCAAGTACTGGATGCAACTCTGCGGTGTTATTCTGGACTCTGCAACAAATGTTGGCATTATTCTAAGGTCTGTGGGGGAGGAAGTACTAACAGTTGGTGGATACAATCTGCATTTCTGGGCCCTCATCAAGTGTCTCATCTAAACAAGACAGAAAGTGATAAGAATATTCTCCTGGAAGTGCTGAAAATGAAACTTTCCTGTAATGTTGTACAGAGATTGCGACTTAACACAAACATGCAGAAATGTGAGGCTGTGAACAGATCAATCAGTGCTTCCTTACCTAAAAATGTTAACTATTCAAGAAACTTTTGAGGCATGTGTGCATTCAACAATACACAGACTCAATAACAGACCTGGATCATCTCTGAAAACAAAAGTAAAACACTTAGAAGGTATTCTTTCACTAAGGACTCTGAGATCAATGGATCAAATGGATAAAA
This sequence comes from Margaritifera margaritifera, assembly GCA_029931535.1. Lineage (NCBI taxonomy): Eukaryota > Metazoa > Mollusca > Bivalvia > Unionida > Margaritiferidae > Margaritifera > Margaritifera margaritifera. The sequence goes on along the minus strand of JAQPZY010001512.1, from coordinate 56,191 downwards.
ACTATAAATACCATCAGTTGTATGACAAGTATCCAGAAACAAAGAAACATATACTGGCAAGATGGGGAAATAAGATGCAGGCTCACTTGAGGTACAGACCTCAGAAGCAGAAACAGGAAGTCTGACTACTGCAAAGGCCTAGTGGACAGTCATTCCTAGGGCGATCACTCCCATGCACAAGTTTAGCAGAAGCCAAGGACACTGCAGACTGAAAAGATTATCTTAGTCCATGTACAAAATGACATTGCCCAAAGACACCATGAAAAACATATAATACAGAAAGGAAAACTGTTGTGGGGAAATCCGTAGGTAACGCAATGCATGTTATGTGCAGTTGTCTTACCTACTACCACCTGATGAGACCTATGGAGAGGTCGAAACAGTTTTCTCAGAATATGAAGACATAAATAAAGAAAAAAACAAACAAACAAACAACATTTTAACATACTCTAAAGTAACATGAACTGACTGACTGACTGAATGAATGAATAAATGAGTGAATGTATTATTTAAGATAAAGCTGCTAAACCAGCATAGTCAAATAAAATAAAGACCAGTATTTCTTTCTTTCTTCTATCCTCCTTACTCAAAACAAACAATTATCAATGCATAAATCCATCCATCAATTATCCATCCATCCATCAATTAATCAATCAATTAATCCAATTTTATCTATGCAACCAGCAACCAAACCATGTCATGCTAATGTACATTTTTATATGGATGTGGGAGGGGCGGTGTGCAGGGCATATCATTATACCTGTAATTATTCCATATCACAATTTCAACTGTAGCATGCAGTTTGGAAATTCACCATGTCCAAAACAATTCCCATATCCTTTGCAGTACTGCCTATTGTTGTTGACATGATGGGATTCCAGACTGAGGTGGTCCACATTCACACACAAACTATTGTGGCATAAATGGGATGCATCTAACTCTTTTGGAATGTTCAGACTTCTCATCTTTATCATTAATGCCAGTCTGTGGACATTTTTCTTTTTCCAAATGTTAGTCTCAGGGTCCCTATATGACAATAGTTCACATAACCTATTTTATGTTACGTTTCCTGTCCAGAGTATGCAAGTAGTGTTAGGTGCAGGCACAGAATTGAACAAGATTTTGTCTGACAGAATTTCAAAAATATCCACCATTGCAACTTGTATAAGGTGTAGAAATACATACATGCTGATAATAATGAGTATCAACCCCATAGACTCTATGCATGTGCATCTTTTGTTACAAAAAGTTTAAAAAATTTTAATTTTATTTTAAAAATTCATTAAAATTGTTAAAAATAATAATAAATTCAAATTTTTTATTTCAAAGTTCTACTTTTAAAGTCAATATACACAATATGTCAAAATTTAATGCATCTACCTTTAATAATGAAGTTGGAATAACAATTTAAACTTGTATAACCTTCCCACTGACAGGCCTCAGACCAAAATTAATTTTCTTATATAGTTTCTACATTTGTTTGTCAGTACTGAACTTTCCGCCGTGTCCAAATCCTAATAAATCATATGCTGATGTAAAGTATCTTCAAAGATGAACTCATGGTGAAGTTCTTGTCATAGGTTAACTGGCATTCTTCTGAGAGACTGAACTGTAAACAAAGCAACATGCTATGGGTCACAGACTTCACTTCCAGATCAACACCAATGCTTCATTACTCACTGTGCACTGTCATCAAAATACATACAGACAGCCACACCAGAATGCTCATATTCCAAAGAATAAACACTTACCTTTAAATCAATACCAAGAATGCCTAAATCTAACTCATGTATCACCACCAAAATGAGGGAGGAAAAATAGCTCTAAAAATAGACTGGGACAACATTCGTGGGTATTGAACTGGAAGTATCAATTGTGATCCGAGTCCATGTGGCTTGCTACAGGACGCTTTCCAGATGAAGTACATCTATTGTCTGGATCTATTCCATTATCAATCATTCACTATCTCCGGTCTTTGAAAGTATATACCTGGCACAGTTACTGTCTAGCTGAGGATTATTTATGCTCAATGGTATATAAATAGGAATTAAATATATTTATATGGTGAAGATACTTCTGTTCATACTGCATTTTTGTGGTTTAACATGTAAAATAAAAATGATACAAATCTATAATCTAATTATCTGACATATTTATGATTTAGAGAATTACATACTTATGATTTAGAGAATGTTGTTACTGTTCTTTTGTATCCCTTTGTTATAGCCATGGACTTTAAAGTTGTAGGCATCTTGTGTGGTGTATACAGTATAGATCCACATCACAACCATGCACCTTACAATAAAACTATGAGCCATTTGATTTGACAATATTATTTATATTTTTATTTGTATTCATCACTGATTTGGTAAAAAAAAGGTTTCAAAAATATTGTCATCTGACTATTTGAATTATTACTTTAAATGTAGTGAAAGCACTAACATTTTAAATGATATTTAATTATGAATGTTACAAAAATATTATAAAGCCATTTTTATTCAAACTGCATTATTCTGAAATGTGTGGCATATAATTAAAAAAAGATAAAGTCTATATTCCACTTACATTACATTTTTATGATTCAGTTAATTTGCATAACTGTAGTTTCGTGCCCTTTATTTTAATTTTAGTGATTATAGCAGTTGGTATCTTGCATGTTGTATACAGTATAAATGTACCAACTTTTACTTTTACCTTTGCATATATCCGCGTCGCAACCATGCACTTTATGACTTTTATTAGGCTGCCCTTGTACTACAAATAGCACTTCTTTAACAATGCACTCACCGTAAACAATGCTAGTTTTCCAACTTAAAACAGTTTAAAGGGATTAAATAATCCTCAGCTAGATTGTAACTGTGCCAGGTAAAACTTAAAACAGTTTAAAGGGATTAAATAATCCTCAGCTAGATAGTAACTGTGCCAGGTAAAACTTAAAACAGCTTAAAGGGATTAAATAATCCTCAGCTAGATAGTAACTGTGCCAGGTAAAACTTAAAACAGTTTAAAGGGATTAAATAATCCTCAGCTAGATTGTAACTGTGCCAGGTAAAACTTAAAACAGTTTAAAGGGATTAAATAATCCTCAGCTAGATTGTAACTGTGCCAGGTAAAACTTAAAACAGTTTAAAGGGATTAAATAATCCTCAGCTAGATAGTAACTGTGCCAGGTAAAACTTAAAACAGCTTAAAGGGATTAAATAATCCTCAGCTAGATAGTAACTGTGCCAGGTAAAACTTAAAACAGTTTAAAGGGATTAAATAATCCTCAGCTAGATAGTAACTGTGCCAGGTAAAACTTAAAACAGTTTAAAGGGATTAAATAATCCTCAGCTAGATAGTAACTGTGCCAGGTAAAACTTAAAACAGTTTAAAGGGATTAAATAATCCTCAGCTAGATTGTAACTGTGCCAGGTAAAACTTAAAACAGTTTAAAGGGATTAAATAATCCTCAGCTAGATTGTAACTGTGCCAGGTAAAACTTAAAACAGTTTAAAGGGATTAAATAATCCTCAGCTAGATTGTAACTGTGCCAGGTAAAACTTAAAACAGTTTAAAGGGATTAAATAATCCTCAGCTAGATTGTAACTGTGCCAGGTAAATACTTTCAAAGACCGGAGGAGGGGTAACATCCATAATGAATGGGTCCAGACTATAGTGTGTTCTGGAATGGACTGTTGTTGCCTTGGTGGTGTTGTTTTAGGTCAAGATGTTTAATGATGTTGTCTCTGTATATGTCTAGGTCTCTCTTGTTCCATCTGGGTTTCTTTGGCTAACTTCCCCTACCTTTGCTTACTTCTCTGTGGTTTTTGATGTTACCCATAATCAGTGCTGTTACCTATGGTTACCATATTTGAATTTTCAAAAAAGAGGACACTCTTAGAGAGAGAGGGAGAGAGAATTACAAATATACACCTAACAGAACGGAAAGTGCTATCCCTGGATTCTACAGGGGAATGCTTGATAACATTAACAGAAGTTTATAAATACGATTAAATAATATTATCATATCCCATGATATATATGAGACAAAGAGGCGATTTAAGGACCGAGAAAGAGGGCATATCCGGAAAAAAGAGTACGAATGGCAACCCTATGTTACCATTGTATGTATATCTAATAACTACTTCCGTTTTCAGCCTCGTTTTTTTTTTTTTTTTTTTTTTTTGTGCCATATAAGGACATTGCATCCTTCTATGGAAAGGTAAGCAGATCGTAGTAAATATGGCGTCGATTCATAACATATCGTAGAATATACAAATATGGTAAAGCAAGCCTTATTTGGAAAGCGAATTACCGCGAGAATCTCGTGTTATCTGTCATGGTGGTCAAAGTACGCCTTATACAGGCTTAATAACTTTATCAAAGACCAAACTTCCTGAAAAACATAACTCTACTTAGATAGTAGATTTTTAGTCATGTCATCTTTTTGTCTTTGACAAAAGTTTTTTTTGCTTCATTGCAAGGTATAGGATCACTTCGTAGCATGGAAATCGTAACTAACATTAAACATGTACGCGTGACCTACTGACGATTTCGAAAGACACATTCGCAAGTTTAACACGATAAGGAGGCGTTCTCTAGATTGATGACGATTGCGGGGACAATGTTTGATTACCAGAGATTATATTTAATAGATGTCAGCTTCTTAGACAAAATACTGGGCTTCGTTTGATCCATCAGTACATGTAGCCTTCGTAAGACACTTCGATCGCTGTTTATATCTGACTGGGCATGCGCAGGACAGGTCGAGTCTACGACGGCCGTATGGAGGGCAATAAGAGTTACTAAATTAGTTTTGCAACGAATTTTTGATGAATTTTCAATAAGTATTTTCCCCTGGTGCCAATTTCACAAAATATGTCCGTTTAGTTGTAAATAATTGTCCTGTTTATATAGATTTCTAGTCCCGTGATGATTCAGGATTTTTCAACAATTTTCCAAGTTGTCCAATATTCAATACTTGTTCGAATAGTCCTCCAACTTCCTGAATTCAGACTATAAAATAGTTAAGGCATGTGAATTTTCGAATCTGAATCCAACAAGCCGGTTTATAAGCGATGAGGCTGCGGAGCGTCTGTAACCCCAATTAATTGGCTGTGTACAGCAGCATGTAACAGTCAAGTACTCACATCTGTAACCCCAATTAAGTGGCTGTGTACAGCAGCATGTAACAGTCAAGTACTCACATCTGTAACCCCAATTAAGTGGCTGTGTACAGCAGCATGTAACAGTCAAGTACTCACATCTGTAACCCCAATTAAGTGGCTGTGTACAGCAGCATGTAACAGTCAAGTACTCATGTCTGTAACCCCAATTAATGTACAGCAGCATGTAACAGTCAAGTACTCACGTCTGTAACCCCAATTAATTGGTTATGTACAGCAGCATGTAACAGTCAAGTACTCACGTCTGTAACCCCAATTAATTGGTTATGTACAGCAGCATGTAACAGTCAAGTACTCACGTCTGTAACCCCAATTAATTGGTTATGTACAGCAGCATGTAACAGTCAAGTACTCACGTCTGTAACCCCAATTAATTGGTTATGTACAGCAGCATGTAACAGTCAAGTACTCACGTCTGTAACCCCAATTAATTGGTTATGTACAGCAGCATGTAACAGTCAAGTACTCACGTCTGTAACCCCAATTAATTGGTTATGTACAGCAGCATGTAACAGTCAAGTACTCACGTCTGTAACCCCAATTAATTGGTTATGTACAGCAGCATGTAACAGTCAAGTACTCATGTCTGTAACCCCAATTAATGTACAGCAGCATGTAACAGCCAAGTTCTCACGTCTGTAACCCCAATTAATTGGATATCTACAGCAGCATGTAACAGCTAAGTACTCATGTCTGTAACCCCAATTAACTGGCTATGTACAAGCAGCATGTAATAGCCAAGTACTCACGTCTGTAACCCCAATTAATTGACTATGTACAGCAGCATGTAACAGCCAAGTACTCACGTCTGTGACCCCAATTAATTGGCTTTGTACAGCAGCATGTAACAGCCAAGTACTCACGTATGTAACCCCAGTTAATTGGCTATGTACAAGCAGTATGTAACAGCCAAGTATTCACGTCTGTAATCCCAATTAATTGGATATGTACAAGCAGCATGTAACAGCCAAGTACTCACGTCCTGAAAATAGCAAGACATAAGTTTCTACTTTAATTTTAGCTTTCAATTACTTATGTAAATATATTTAGTATTTATTCTGGATTTATTTTTTTAGAAGTTGAAATTGAACTAATTAACGAATTTTAAGATGTATATATGAAATCTGAACTATAATTTCAGTAATTGAATTTAGGAGATCTATTTTTAGTAATATTCTGCAATTTAGTCATTTCTTTAATTGTATATTTCATCTAGGATCCATTTTCAAGAGTTTGAATTATTTATCTAGAAAGTGTCTATTCGTACGGCGACAGTGTATGCACTGTCGCTAACAATATTTGCACTGCGGCCGGTGTCTGCCTAACAGTTTGGATTATAATAATTATCATATAGCATGCAAGCAATTAGAAGTTAGTCCGTGACTAACTTGTTTTCCCAAGAATTTGTTTTTTAGATAATGGACACTTACTTTAAAAGTCCTTATTTTTCTTCAATAGGCAGTCATAAAATAAGCAAGAAATATCATGTTCTAGGGTGTCCATCACTGTAGTCCAGGGGTGTCAAACTCATTTGCTATTTCGGGCCAGATTTTATATAAATAATAATAAATAATAATGAGTCTGGCGGGCCGTATGTTTGACACCCCTGCTGTAGTCGAATGAAAACATCTTGATCTACCACACAAAAGATCTAGCATCGAATCCCACTCTACGCATATTTACATTTATATATTTGTTTGTTTGTTTGTTTTTTTTTTAAGTGTATGCTTTGCTGTCTTGAATTAAGAAAGAATTATGTTACTCAGATATACTGTGCGAAACAGTTGACTTTACCTAAGAAATCTGATACTTTCAAACTCTTAATACACTTTAGCATCTAACTCGGTTTGAGCATAAAATAAAAAGAAAATTTCTTTGTTCTGAATGAATAACGGAAAAAGATCATCGATTGGGTGATAATACACGAGATTCACTCAATATTTAGTCGAAAATTTCTATTTCTACCTGAGGTGAGGGATTATAGCATTGTACAAGTTTTAACAGCAATTACTTGCATATATGGAATTAAAGGTAATCTGTTGCAAAAATGAGTATATTTTGCAGATCTGGTACATGACACCGTGCGAATAGCTTTAAGTAAATTATATACACGGCAGCCGTACGAATAGTATTTCCAGATGAGGTACTCGGTGGCCGTGCGATTAGTCTTTCCAAGTTAAGGGCACACTGCAGCCGTACGAATAGCCTCGGCCATTTATTTATTCAAGACTTATTTTCTGTCTTCTGAGAAGATTCGTTTGCAACTTCTAGTTGACGTCGTGATACATTGAAGTTATACAGCTTTCTTTGAGTGATCATTGGTGACGTTTTCTCACTACGTATCACATCTTTCTTATGAAGCTGAGCGTGGTCATTGAACGAATCTATTTTCTCGTCACATACCACGCCTTTGTACTCATAGATTGAGCGATCATAGGATGAGAATATTTCTCCCTATATCACACTTATTCCATTCTATAAATATGTGATCACTGAATGAACATGTTTCTCTTCAAATAACAGACTTATTCTATAAACGTGTGATAATTGAATGAGTGTTTCTCTTCAAATTTCACACTTTCCAAGACTGAAACTTTCAGTTTCATGAATTTATGTGAGTTCGTCAGTCGAACTTAACAGATACCATACAGGACTTCAAAAGTGACAGTCTACTGACAACAGGCATAGCACAAGTTGTCTCCCGAGATATATTGCTATCTTAGTACTTCCAGTTGTCAATATAAACAATATGCATAGAAACCAAACTCTCTCTCCATCCCTCCACCCCTCCATCCCCTCTCTCTCTCTCTCTCTCTCTCTCTGGTGACTAGAGTGATACGGTGTCCTTCAAATGTCAATAAAATTTATAACGCGGTTGAAGGGAAATATGATATCCAAGTTGAAGTTACAGTGTCAAGCTTAGGGTGAAAATTAAAATGAACAACGCGAATACAGAAAATTGAAAACTAGTACCTAGTAAGTTGCTTCAAGTTGAGTCTTTTGAAAATTACCAGACGTGAACTCTTAAAGGAATTTGGATCTTTATCCTCAATCAACTCTGAAGACCGAACTCGGTTTTCGTTAACAAAATTAATTTACTACTTAATCTCAACTACGCCGTAGATGAGGACAAGAAGGGTTGTTTATTCAAGGGCTGAGACACTTCGCTTTTAAAACTTGTATCTCACATCCGATATGTACATAAGAGTACAAATTTTCTGAATGTTTATAAAATGGCAAGCATCATGAATTATAATTTTATAAGTTTAGATAAAAGTGTATGAAAACTTTGAAATTTTTTAACTTTTAAAGATTCGTATGTGGTCTAAAAAATATTCACTCTGAATTTTATGATAATATAGCACAGGGAATATTCGAGTGAACAGTGTCAGAAATTGTTTTATAAATCATTTTTTACCCATGTCATAGTTATTTAACATAACGAGATAAATCCTTTTCTTTAAAGATTACTTGACATTAAATTTCAAATCAATGTAGTTTCAAATCTAAGCAATATATATAAAATCTCTGACACGATTCAGTAACTCCTATATAGGTCTATATAATCTGACACGATTCAATGACTCCTATATAGGTCTATATAATCTGGTACGATTCAGTAACTCCTATATAGGTCTATATAATCTGACACGATTCAATGACTCCTACAGAGGTCTATATAATCTAACACGATTCAGTGACTCCTAAATAGGTCTATATAATCTGACACGATTCAATGACTCCTATAGAGGTCTATATAATCTGACATGATTCAGTAACTCCTATATAGGTCTATATAATCTGGTACGATTCAGTAACTCCTATATAGGTCTATATAATCTGACACGATTCAATGACTCCTATATAGGTCTATATAATCTGACACGATTCAGTAACTCCTATATAGGTCTATATAATCTGACACGATTCAGTAACTCCTATATAGGTCTATATAATCTGACATGATTCAATGACTCCTATATAGGTCTATATAATCTGACACGATTCAGTAACTCCTATATAGGTCTATATAATCTGACACGATTCAATGACTCCTACAGAGGTCTATATAATCTGACACGATTCAATGACTCCTATATAAGTCTATATAATCTGACATGATTCAATGACTCCTATGTAGGTCTATATAATATGACACGATTCAATGACTCCTACGTAGGTCTATATAATCTGACACGATTCAATAACTCCTACATAGGTCTATATAATCTGACACGATTCAATGACTCCTACATAGGTCTATATAATCTGACACGATTCAATAACTCCTACATAGGTCTATATAATCTGACACGATTCAATGACTCCTACATAGGTCTATATAATCTGACACGATTCAATAACTCCTACATAGGTCTATATAATATGACACGATTCAATGACTCCTACATAGGTCTATATAATCTGACACGATTCAATAACTCCTACATAGGTCTATATAATCTGACACGATTCAATGACTCCTACAGAGGTCTATATAATCTGACACGATTCAATAACTCCTATATAGGTCTATATAATCCGACACGATTCAGTAACTCTTATATAGGTCTATATAATATCGCCAGTTGTGAAGATAATAGTTTCAACAGTATTTAAGATAAAAATGTTCAGAACAATTTAGCATTTTTTTTCTTCAGGAAGCTGCACTTTTCCTTACAATGAAGTCTCTATACAGATGTTCACGCTCAATTTCCTGACAGAGGTGTTTACTTCATTCCAAGATTTACATAAATATACTTTCGTATCTCTATTTGTCATAAATAACACCTGGAAAATAAAGAGAATGTGCTGCCATGAAGGTTATGGTAAAACAGCCATGGTTGCTATGATCCGAATGAATGAGGACTATCAATCTATCGTCCTTAAAAATTATATATCTTCGATGTTAGAAATGAACTATGTGTACAGATAAGAAGAATACATACATTCATAGGATAGTGGTGACATTTTCTCACAGAAGTTCTTTTTTCTTATGTCAGTACCATTTTATTCGGAGACATTGGTGATATGTCACATGAAAAGCGGTATTATGTCTTATCATAATCACATAAATTACAGGTAGTTAGGTAGTTCTTTATTCTTTTCTTGAAGACACTCCATGCTGTCTCGGGCTTCGTGGACTGGCCCGATACGCCCTGAATGTTTAATAGTATGGCCATGGAACGGATTTCCGAAAGTAAATTAACAACTCTATGACTTTTTTCATGTGCATTTTAAGTAGATGCTCAGAAAGCAGAATACATTTTCATGTGGTATCTTGAAATGTGTAGACCTCCTAATTGCATGCAAATAAAAAAAAAATTTAATTACAAAAATGTTTACGAATTATTTGAATAGGAAAAACAGACTCTAATCATAACCCATTCTCTTGTATTTTCGCTGGTATAAATTTTTGAATCAGTTGATTCTAATTTTCTTTTTATTGCTCAATGTTATTTGTGTTGTATATGCTTTTCCTTTGCTAGAAATACATTCTGCATCCAATTTTGTTCTAGATAATTTTCTATAAGTGTGTAATGTTTAAGAAAAAACAATTAAATTGGGGTTTTTTTTCGTGTTTGCAAATAAGACATTACAATTAAATACAATGTAAATAGAGATTTAATTATACACTGAGGTATAGTGTATTCTTGTTTTTGTTTTTTCTTTTCTACACTATACAACATATTTCAATCTTTACCTTTGGTTTAAACAACTGTACAAATCTACAAAATTAAAAAGATATATGTCCGTAGCTAGCGGTTTCCAAAGCACACATGTATGTATGTATGTATGTATGTATGTATGTATGTATGTATGTATGTATGTATGTATGTATGTATGTATGTTCATATATATGTATGTATGTTCATATGTATGTATGTATGTATGTATGTATGTATGTATGTATGTATGTATGTATGTATGCCATACACTAATCTCAAAACTTCCATCAATGCCTTGGTAAAAACCTTTTTAGTTTGTTATATTATAACTTTGGGGTCTAAAAGCAGCTTCTACATAAGTTTACATGAAGACCGAGCAGAAATGAAAACAACGTTGAACACACTATGTGACTTTGACTTGTGGTACTTGTTGTACTTGTAATTTCAAGGATCTCAAGACAACACGAGTAGATAATAATTAAGAGTCCGTACATATTACAAGGACCTAAAAAGAACATGAGTAGAACTAATTAAGAGTCCCATACCCATTACAAGGACATAACGACAACATGAGTAGATACTAAATAATAATTCCATACCCATTACAAATTTTTAAAGTAGCATTTTAAAATCTCAAGCCTTTACACGAAAACATCTTTAGATCACTCACATTCTTTCAAAACAAAAATACACCACCCAGTGTCCCTGTTTCAAAGCTGGAATACTCATATGTTATACTAAATCATCGAATATGTATGGGTATCATTGAGTACATTGAAAAAAAGTTGTCAACCAACATGTCCATCGCTGTTTAAAATTGATCAATACAGAATTATGTAGCGGTGTAACTGAATGCACTTCAAACAGTTATCAACGAACCATACTGTTAAATTCCCATAGAAGGCTATACCAACTCATAATGTTAAATTCCCATAGATGGTTATGCAGTCCTATCATGCTGAATTCCCAGAGATGACTGTAGTGTTCTACCATGTTCAGTTCCCTTAAGGGCAATAGATGTCCAACCCTATGTTAAATTGTCATGGAGGTTTATACAGTCTCATAATGATACATTTTCATAGATGGCTATAGTGTCCCCAACCTATAGTCCATTGATCGATATACCAGCCGCACCATGTTAAACTCCCCTAGATTGGTCCGTGTAATGTTAAATATTGTTGATAGCTATAGTGGCCCCTATAACTATTTCAATCAAAAACATTAAAGACTATTCTAAACATTACAAACTCTTGTTAATTTTGAATGTCTTCTCAGAACTTGAAAATGACAGTTATGTACGAAGATAATGTAACAATAATGGTGTCCCAAAGCGTACATGTCACATGACAGATAAGTACAAAGAGAATGTAACAATAATGGTGTCCCAAAGAGTACATGTCACATCACCAATATTTACCAAAGATATTGTAACAATAATGGTGTCCCAAAGAGTGTGTCAGTCAGTGGTCCTAAGGAATCGAAAGATGTACAAAGTTTGGTATTTAGATGTGTCAGTCTGTGGTCAAAAGGGACCAAAACATGTACAAAGTTTGGTATTTAGATGTGTCAATCTGTGGTCAAAAGGAAACAAAATATGTACAAAGTTTGATATTTTTTTTTTTTTTTTTTTTTTTTTTTTTTATTGAACACAAGGTGTCAGGATTTTACATATTCCCCTACATCACCACCTGACCTGGTGTATGGGGCATTATCTAAAATTATTTTGCGTCCTTATCTTTTACATGTGTTCCCTACACAACACACACACACATGCACACACAGACACTTACATTCACAATTATTGTACACAAAGTCATACCCGCATACAAACCCCAAGATGTTTTAAATTGCCTTAAAAAAAAAAAAAAAAAAAAAAAATCATGTACCAAAAGTTGATAATAGGATCCACTTTTTCTTAAACTCGTCACTTCTGTTATTCACTTTGGCGACATATTTTTCCAGTGTTTTGTATGATAAAACACAATTTTTATAATATGATAGATTTGGAATTTTTGATGCACAACGTGATCTGTATATCACATATTTTGCTAGCAAAATTAGGAAGTTAATAAGATCATCAAAGTTGTTATTTCCTATAAAGACGTCTTTTCGTGTAATTCTAAAATTTGGGTCATAAGTTTGGATCCATTCCACCAACAGTTTCCAAAAGTGTTCAGTAACTGAACAGTCATAAAATAAGTGCTCAATTTGTTCTATTCCCTCATTACAAAAGGTACATTTATCATTATCACTTAAATTAATCTTTTTTAGAAACTGGTTTGTGGCAATGTTTCTATGGAGAAATCTAAAATTAAAGCTAATCAGTTTTGTGTCTTTTGTACAAAGTTTAGCCAAAACAAAAGAGTTGGTCCATTCATTTGCACCAATTGCACACTCTAGCTGCCTCGACCAAGTTTCATGTTTACCATTTGGCTTTTGTATCTTGGTTCTTATCAGGTCTTTATAGATAAATTTATTCTTTGCTCTTACCCTAAGGAGTGATGTTTTGTCCAAAACTACATGAAAACTATTTCCACTTTCAAAAAACCTTTTAATTTTCTTTTTCCACAGCACCGAGATCTTTGAAATAAGAGCAAAGTACTGTATGAAATTATTTGTTTTTGTTTTTTGTTTTATTTCATCAAAACTTAATAGAGATCCTTGTGCATCAAAAAGATGTTGAATAAGTACAACACCGTTTGTTCTCCACCTTGTGTATGATTTAAAATTATCTACAGTCACTAAATTAAGAATATCTTGAGACAAGTATTCATGGACAGTAGATGGTTCATTTTTCCATTGTGATAAAACATAAATAACATCACGCCAAAAAATATTTTTAATTGATTTAGAAATTACTTTTAATTTAGTTTTTCCTAATGTAAATAACAGCGTACCTCCAAATTTTCCAAATATTTGTTCAGAAACCAGTTTTTGCCATAAGCCATCTTCGTTTAGTAAGAGACGCCTAATCCAGGAAAGTTTTATATAACACACAAATGAATGCAAGTGAATCATATTTAATCCCCCTTCCTTAAAAGAAGCTATAAGAGTGTCTCTTTTAACCCTCTCAGTTTTACCGCCCCAAATAAAGTGGAAAAATAATGTATTCAGTTCCTTTTCTATATGGGGTGGAGGATTTGGCAAAGCTGCAAAAAGATGAATGAATTTAGGCAAAATCAAGGACTTTATCAAAGTAATTTTTCCAATAAGGGATAAATTTCTTCTGCTCCACCAGCCAAGCAGTTTCTTTACTTCCTTTAACTTCGTCGAATAATTAAGCTCTACCATGTCCTCCAAGTTCAAAGAGAAATATACTCCCAGTAATCTAAAATTGGACATTGACCAGTTAATATCAATTTCTGGACATATTTTTTCATTAGAATATTTTTTATTTCCAATCCAAATAGCTTTTGATTTCAAAACATTGCAGTACAGACCTGACACCAAGGCAAAGTCATTTAAAATCTGCAAGGTTGTCTTCAAGGACAAATGAGAACCATCTAATAATAGAAAAGCATCATCAGCGTACTGCCCTAATTTGAACTCCATTTCATTATAGAAAATGCCTGTAATATCTGTGTTCTTCTTTAGTTCTATTGCAAGAAGTTCAATTCCTATTATAAATAAGTAGGGTGATAAAGGGTCTCCCTGGCGACAACCTCTCTCCAAATTAAAAAATGGGGATAAATGTCCATTATTAATGAGACAACTTTTTGATTTATTGCAAAGTAATCTGAACCATTGACAAATTGATTCTCCAAAGTTAAAAGACTTCAGAGCAGTTTCCAGAAAGTCCCATTTGACCGAGTCAAAAGCCTTTTCAAAGTCTATCAATAGGAGAAGACCAAATTCATTTTTTTCCTCAAGGTATTGCATCAGGTCATACAAAAGTCTTGTATTTTCACCAATGAATCTCCCTTTCATAAAACCCTTTTGGGTGTCACTAATGATAAACGGGAGCACTTTTTTGAACCTATTAGCAATTGATGCCGAGGCAATCTTGTAATCTACATTAAGTAGTGAGATTGGTCTCCAATTTTTTAGAAATTTCCTGTCTTTATCTTCTTTAGGAATGCAGGTAATGATTCCCTGAGACTGAAATTCTGAAAAATGTTGCATATCGTATCCAGTATTTAGAGACCTAAAGAGAAAGCCGCCTAGGTCTTTCCAAAAGAATTTGTAGAATTCTACAGTAAATCCATCGGAACCAGGGCTAGTTTCATTTTTCATATTTTTTAGTGCTAAACCACATTCCTCAAACGTTAACCTACCTTCACATGAGCTTCTTTCAAGATCTGAGAGTTTTTTATCATGGTTAAAAACGTGGTTGAGCGTTTGGAAGTTATATTTGTTTTTGCTTTGGTATAATTTTTCATAAAAGTCTTTCTGTTGATTTAATATTTCTTTTGGATCTGTTGCCCTTGTTCCATCTTCAGTAATTAATTCTTTTATTGTTTTGTTTGTGTAATTTCTCTTTTCGAGATTAAGAAAATATTTTGAGTTTTTTTCACCAGACTCATACCATCTTGCCTTTGATCTTAACATTACACCTTCCACCTCTTTTTTCCTCATTTCTTCTAAATCCGCTTATTTTTTGTTCAATTCTTTCATCGTAGCGGGGTTATTATTTTGATTCACTAAAGCATGTAAGGTATGTATTTCAGCTTCAATTTTCCTGAAATGTTGCTTCTCCTGTTTTGCCTTAGCTTGTGAATACATAATTGATTCTGATCTTATTATCATTTTAAGGATTTCGAAAAACAATTGATTATTACAAGTTAGTTTCACCTGTAGTGGGTTTTCCTTATCACCTTCACAATAGTATTCTTCTACTGTGTTGGTTATACATTTTTTTACCAACTGAATATATTCATTTTGCTTTAATAGCTTTGAATTGAATTTCCAGTACCCAGGACCTCTCGGTGATGCAGATATAGACAATTTTAGTGTTATTGCTGAATGATCTGTTTTATAGCCAGGAATAATAGAGGCGTCCATACAATTTGAAAACATGTCCTCAGAGATTAAAAAATAGTCCAGTCTACTCTGTTTCACAGGGTTTGCCTGATGCCAAGTAAATACTCTACTGTCAGGACTGACTGTTCTCCATGGATCCAGTAAATCAAGTTGATTCTTGATGTCCTGGACTGCTGCTCGGGCCATGGAGTGTTTATCATGCAAGATATTATAAGAGTCAAGCTCCATGTCCTGAACAACATTCCAGATGTGTCAGTCTGAGGTCAAAAGGAAACAAAATATGTACAAAGTTTGGTATTTAGATGCATCAGTCTGTGGTCAAAAGGGACCAAAAGATGTACAAAGTTTGGTATTTAGATGTGTCAGTCTGTGGTCAAAAGGGACCAAAACATGTACAAAGTTTGGTATTTAGATGTGTCAATCTGTGGTCAAAAGGAAACAAAATATGTACAAAGTTTGATATTTAGATGTGTCAGTCTGTTGTCAAAAGGAAACAAAATATGTACAAAGTTTGATATTTAGATGTGTCAGTCTGAGGTCAAAAGGAAACAAAATATGTACAAAGTTTGGTATTTAGATGCATCAGTCTGTGGTCAAAAGGGACCAAAAGATGTACAAAGTTTGGTACTTAGATGTGTCAATCTGTTGTCAAAAAGAAACAAAATATGTACAAAGTTTGATATTTAGATGTGTCAGTCTGTGGTCAAAAGGAAACAAAATATGTACAAAGTTTGGTACTTAGATGTGTCAGTCTGTGGTCAAAAGGAAACAAAATATGTACAAAGTTTGATATTTAGATGTGTCAGTCTGTGGTCAAAAGGAAACAAAATATGTACAAAGTTTGGTACTTAGATGTGTCAGTCTGTGGTCAAAAGGAAACAAAATATGTACAAAGTTTGGTATTTAGATGTATTAATCTGTGGTCCGATGGAACCTAAAGATGTACAAAGTTTGTTAGGTTCCATGAATAAAAATGAATTTACAGTATTTATGGTTTGCAACCCTTTTAAGTGTGTCCAAACAAGAACGTGCTGAATACAGAAGTCATGTCTTTTCACACATAATCAGTGGTGCAAGTAAGCCGGTACGGTCAGGTACGCCGAACCATTAAGACATGTATTGCCGGTACTGTACGGTCAGGTACGCCATGCCGTTAAGACATGTATTACCAGTATGGTCAGGTGCATCACACCGTTAAGACATGTATTGCCGGTACAGCCGTACCAGAAAGACGGGGTAGGGGGTTCGGTACCGTACTGGTATGAGTTAAAATCTACTTGCGACACTGCACATAATTGACCTATTGACCTCGCATTTTGAAGAAGTGTACCTGTAAATCCAAAATTGTTCAATATTTCATTTCAACTTTCCATATTTTTTCTAAACTTTTACTTGTCTGAACTTCCTATTGATCGTTCATTATAAAAAAAAATCATCTGCTGAATAGTAGAACAGTTTAGCATGTATCCCCTTTCAATCACTGATGCCTTGTGCATGTTCTTTCTCCAACTCATCTTTTATTTCAGTAAATAGATTCTGGAATTTTGTGTCTATCCTGTCCAACTTCACATTCAGTGATACTTTCAACTTGTCAATTATTTTGTCCATCTTAACAAGAATTTCTTTTATTTCAACATTGTTTTCTCTTTTCCCACTGGAGGCCTCCAATATCTCTCTAACTATAGACCTACTTGCCATGGTAGGATCTGTTGTGTTATGCCCACTTTCACTAACTATTCTAGGGTGAGTCACATAAGACTAACCTTTTCTTGCATTACCTCTGCCTGACATTACTAACATTTCCTTTCACATGTAAAATTTAAACACAAACACCCATCAATCATCTGATCAAGACTAGGCAATGGCACATACATCATTTTGACTAGCCAGCCTACAGTAGAATGGTATTATGCAGTAATCACATCAATAATTATCTAGCAGTTTGATACATTTAGCTTGTCTATACCCTTCTTGACCAGTCTGTCTGTTTCATCATTTTCAAACCAAAGACAGTGGCTGCAGACTCAAATTTAGCTGCACTAGCAAAGCACCACCATCTCAGGCCACAGCAAAACAGAAGTCATGGTTTTAAAATTTTGATCTCATGTCTTGGGATAGGGCTGGGGGGATATACTTTAAAAATCTCAAGCTATTTCATAAATATTGTTGATGTAGCTCTGAACGTCTGTGTATCATTATCAAGGCCTGGGCTATAACATATGTAATGAATTTTGAATCACACCCATGGGTCTTGCCCAAGGGACAAGGGAATTTTGCTCTCTGCCCATAACTTGAAAACAGCTGAGATTCCCAACGTATAACCATATATAAGTTTAAAGGACAGAAGGAGATAAAATCAGATGTACATCCAAAACAGATCTGGGTCATCCCCCTACAGTACGGAACTTCCTCCTGTGTCATAATTTTGAAACTGTTAAGATCACCACCCTCTAAGCATGAAGGACATGTGGTGATAACATCAGATATATATATATCTATATATAGACCCTGGGGCTGGTGACTTGTCTGTGGTTTATAACTTGGCAACTGTTGAGATCCGCAGCCTCTAACCATATACTGGTTTGAAGGACATGAGGAAATGAAATCAGACACATGGGTCATGCCCTGAGGTAGGGGACTTAACCCTGATTCATAAATTGAAAACTCCTAAGATACCCACCCTATAATTATGTATACATTTAAGGGGCATAAGGATATAAATGCATTTGTTTATTCAACAAAGGCCCTGGGTTATAACCCTGGAGTAGGGGACTTGCCTTTGACACATAAATAGAAAATTATCAAGATCCCCACTTCATAACCATATATACATTAACTTATACATTGAGAGTGTTGTAACGTTGACCTCTGGATCAGACCATGTATTAATGGCAAAGCCTGGATGTACTGTAGTGTGCCATTCACTTAATTCTAGTTTTCTTTATAACTAAAATGGACTCCCTCATCCAAACACTTTCTGTGATGGAAGAGGAACATTACTGGAATTAGGCTGGAGGCTGAGCATGTACATGTATAAGTAAGGGGGGAGGGAAGGGATTGAAGAACATACTATTATCTCTGAGACTGAAACCCACAGGCCTACTACAAAGGAACACCCTTTCCTATATGCAGATGAAAAAGAATGAGCCTTCAACACATAAGCATTTTTTTTCCATATAAACATAGCACTTCCTTTAGCTACCTGGCTATTATGGTGGTGGAAACAGCTTTGTATGTACAGCAGGAAATAACCACCTTTTCACTCTTCCTTATTGTCTTTGTTCCCTTTTAAATAATGTAAGAGTGTTTAAAATGGGCATAACTCGGGTTTATTAAACTTCTTGATCTCCATAACAAATGGAACTCCTGGCTTGGAAAGTTTTAATAGCTATGTGTAAATAAAGACAACTCTGTCATGGCAAAATTATCAATTTTTTTATATCTCCAGACCTAACAAAGTCCGTTTTAGTAACCGTTGCTACAGTAACTAAAGACATTAATGTCAAAGTCAGTTTCTTAAGAGTCAACGTTGTGAGCGGTTGAAATAATCTTTTCATGACTCTAGTGATAATGTTAGAACAACTACAACATGATACATCCAAAATTGTCAAGGTCTAAATTATTAAATTATTACTGATTTTTGTGTATTTACCATATTTTATGACTTTTTAAATTCACAAGGAAGGTCATGTATGACACTGCTTCATCTTCAGTTGGGCAAAAGGGACTTCAATTTTGGAAAAACACCTACAGGCACCACCTCATCCTAGCTGTATCATACTGTTTTCTTGTTCCTGGTCACCAGCAATCCAAGATGATATCAATAACTGTCTGTAGAAAGTCTCTACTGCTAAGATGTTTTCTGATACTAGCACTCCAACAAGATTGAGACATCTCCCCATGCAAAAGGTCCTTGTGTCTTGGCAGCCTGACTGGAAGGGAAATCAAACATTGTAGTAATGATGGAAACCATGTTTGGTCCAATAGGGGACCACAATCAAAGCCTTGTCAACCTTATCTTCTATAATCTTGCTTAACACCTTTCCAATAATCTTACATAGTGGAATGATATATGGAACATGATCTGACCAGGACATTGAAATTAATATGACAAGCTCCCGGTTCTGGCATCCAAGATATATAGCTATCCAACTGAGCATTCAATCTAGAAGCAAAGACAACAATATTACGTTGTACCCAATGTCTTGAAAATTGATTAAAAATGTCCCTTTTGAAAGGCAGTAATATAAATATTTCTTTCAAAACACTATTACCACATATGTTTTTCAATACTATCTAATACTATGGAAGTTATACTACCCATATTATTAACATATGCTATTGCAGTTGTATTATCAGACTGTGTGCCAATATTTATAGCCTTACTTGATGAAAACCAGGTCTTCCAAATAAAGAAAACTGCTAGAATTTCTAAAATGCCTTCCTTAAGATAAACCTCTTCTAACCATATACAGGCTTGATAATTAATTAAAAATTTCCCTTTTCAACATGAATTCTGTGAACACTAAAAATGTATAGAATGAAAATCTGCTGCCAGATTACATATCCTTGGAAAGTAAAAGGCAGTAATATAAATGTTTCTTTCTAAACACCATTCCCACATTTGTTTTGTAATACTATTTAACACAAATGAAGTTATAACAACCATTTTAGTAACATATGCTACTGCTGTGGTATAATCAGTTTGTGTGTCAATATGTAAAATCTTACTAAATGAAAACCAGGATTTCAAAGCAAAGACAAATTGCTAGTAGCTCTATAATGTTAATGTGGTAGTCCATCTCCTCAAGTGACCATCTCCCTATAAATTTACTCCAAACTGCTCCCCATCTCATAGCCGACACATCAGTTTGTGACCAAATGTTAATGTAGCAGCCCATCTACTCAA
The DNA here is from genome assembly GCA_029931535.1 of Margaritifera margaritifera. Taxonomy (NCBI): domain Eukaryota; kingdom Metazoa; phylum Mollusca; class Bivalvia; order Unionida; family Margaritiferidae; genus Margaritifera; species Margaritifera margaritifera. The sequence continues at coordinate 35,465 of JAQPZY010001512.1, read as the reverse complement.
GTAACCATCTCCCAATAGATTTACTCCAAGTGATACAAATTGCTCCCCATCTGATAGTTGACACATCAGTTTGTGCACAAATAGTAACATGGTAGCCCATCTCCTCAAGTGACCATCAAAAGTGACCTATAGATTTACTCCAAGTGATATAAACAGTTCCCATCTGATTGTAGCCATATCAGCTTGTACCCAATAGTAATGTGGTCGCCTATCTCCTCAAGTGACCATCAAGTAATCTATAGATTTGCTCCAAGTGACACAAGCTGTTCCTCATCTGATATTAGACACATCCGATAGTACCCTAATAGTAATGTGATTTTGTCTGATCTTCTTATCAATTTTAGTATCAAGATTATTACAATGTGTGACTTTTTATTACACAACCAATTTGCCAGTTTAGATCTATAATATTGCTCTTAGAAATGTAAACTGACTCATCATACCTACCATGTACAACCTTCCAATTCATCCATTTCCAACCTTCTGTACACTGTAGTGTAATGGAGCTTCTAAACAGATGAAAAAGCATTAACTTTAAGAGCAATGAAAAAGGCTCATTCACTAATCTCTCTTCCAATGCAAAAGGTCAAAAGCTAATGCCATATTCTTTTGACCATTTCACTTGAGAAGAAATCATTAAAGAGAACTTAGTCAACCTGGTACTCCTAAAAGGTTATCCTTCCAAAAAGGATATGCTTTGAGTAGATATCAAACAGACTTGTCATAATTAATCATAAATCCAAGCAACACCAACTTTTGCAATATTGACTGTGCATTCTCTGAGAACATCTGTCTATCTGTCTGAATTCATGTTTAAATAGTCATCAACATAAGATGAACATTTGATAAAGGAAGGCAGACACATTTTTAAAATTTATCATTCCAGACAAACTTTAAATATTTTTGAGTGCTTTCATAAATGGAATACTATAATATGCATCCTTTAAATCCAAAGATGCAAAGAAGTCATCTTTTTGAGTCAGCTCAAAAACAAAGCTGAATTTCTCTTGCTTAAAGTGCTCATATTTTACAAGCATCTTCAAAAGTGACAAGTTCATGACAGGATGAAACTAGCTATTATGTTTTGGAACTATAAAAATATTTGAAACAAACTATTTGTATTTCATTTACTGTCTGCTTTAGAGCACCTTTTGCTAAAGGTTCTGATACCACTGTGTCTACACTGAATTTTTCTGCTTTTGAAAATCTTCTCTGATTTGGCAACTTTTCTTTAGGGGGTAAGTGATCAAATTCAACCCTATATTCCTAAACAGCCATTAAAATCCATTGGTCAGCAGGCAAAGTGTTCCATTCATTCAAGCAAGACATTAATTATTCCAAGTTATTTACCACTGACTTAAAGCCATGGTTTCTTTCTGTCTTGAAGATTTTGGGGTGACATAGCAGATGGAGTCATTGCTTTTCTCCCATGGCCTGCACTCAGGTTGTAGTCAGATACCAATATGTGTTAGGAGGTTGTGACAAGATGTAGGGGTGTTGCCTAGCATTCCCTTGGGAGAAACCTCTTCTTCTGACTTGCCCACCTGACTTTGTTCTACTGGAACAAAGTAAAAAGAACACTCTTTTGTTTTGGTAACCAGAAATGTTAGAAATATTACCCAAATGGTAGGCATTACAACCCAGTTTCACATTCTTTTTTATTTCCTTTGAAACATGATTTCCAAACAAAAATGTTGATATTAGAGTACTGAGATTACAAATGTTGATATTGGAGTACTGAGATTACAAATATTGATATTGGAGTACTGAGATTACAAATGTTGATATTGGAGTATTGAGATTACAAATGTTGATATTGGAGTAAAGAGATTACAGATGTTGATATTGGAGTACTGAGATTACAAATGTTGATATTGGAGTACTGAGATTACAAATGTTGATAGTGGAGTATTGAGATTACAAATGTTGATATTGTAGTACTGAGATTACAAATGTTTGAATATTTAGCTTCTCACCCCTTTCATAAGCTTTTAAATTTGGCAACTCCCACAAAATGTCTGAGTCAGTTACACGACTCATTGTGACCCGACTGCAAATCAAACAAGGCTTCCTCTACTTTGCTGTAAAAGCTACTAATCTGATCCTCGCAATAATCATTCAGGTCCACATCAGGTTTAATATCACTGATGTTTTCAAAGTGTATTGACACATTTTGAATCTCCAGGGATGAGCAAATCCCATAGCCCTAAGTCCTGGACTATTAATTTTCGAAGTCGGGCAAGTAAAATGTTTCAAGTCGCTAGTCCGGGACAAGTGCTTTTTAAAAAAGTCTGGCAAGTCCTTATTTTCGTGCTTTAATCACTACCCTGTATATCTACCTTTATTTGGTCAATCATGCCCTCCGGGCATACTGAATACTTGATTCTACCCCTCTTCATGTATACATTTATATCCTGTATAACACATGAATGTGGTCAGTGATAATTGTCGCAAATGCTAAGCAACCAAATTATCGGCAAATCAAAACACGTCAAACCAAAGAAAGCTAGTATGATCAATTAGCAGTGTTTTAAGTGATTTTGTTGCATTGTGATTTCTCAAGCCAGATCCTCACGAGCGGCTCACTATGATTTTTATCCAGCAAGTCAGTGTAATTAAATTAATGAAAGGTACTTTACCGACATCAGTGTTGGTTTCCTTTATTAACTGATTAAGTGACAGTAATGATTCTTTAATTTTTAATTGATTATACAGATGATTAACTTCCACGTGCGATATTGCGTTTGAAGCGAAACAATTACGCTATTTAATGAGCTGTCTCTGTTCGTATTTAAAAGAGAAGATGTATGTTATGATCACTGTAGAAGTAGTTGTCAAGCAAGCTGATAGTTACTCTGTGGATAAAATGAGTTTGCTAAATTATTTTCGCAAGGAAGGTACTAAGGGCTATTCAGAGAAGGAAATTTTTTGTGAAGGTGGGGGGATAAAACGTAAGACTGCTACTGTGTAGCTATTTCGCCAAAGAGACATAAGGAAGAATCCGTGGTGGCAAAATATGTCAAATATGACACTACTAAGAGACAGAGAAATTTTCGGCCGCATTGGGTTGATTGTTATCCCTGGCTATAATGTATTGACCCGGAAGGAAAGATGTTTTGCAGTTATTGCAAACAATATCCAAAACTGGCACAGGTTGGAAATTCACCCAGTGTATTTGTCAGTGGAACTGACAAATTCAGGATTGAACCAATTAAGTCTCATGACATATCTGGACCCCACAAGGCCTGTGCAGCACAATATACTGAGGACTTTAACCCAGACAGAGCTATCAACTGCTGGCTTAGTGCTGGTGCAGGTGGCAGACATATACATGGACATATTTTCAAATCCATCAGCTAAAACATATATACAAGAACATGAAGAAGCCAAATGTATAACAACCAATGTTTTTGAAAAATTAAATTCTTTTAAGAAGTAATTATGTTGTATATTATTTCATTTGTTTTTTCTATTCATTAAGTACATACATATCTTCAAATATCGGCAAGTGATTACCATTTTGGGACAAGTGAAAAGTAAGGTGGGACAAGTGAAGAATAAGGTGGGACAAGTGAAAAGTAAGGCGGGACAAGTGAATTTTCTGAAACCACTTGTCCTAGACTAGTGGATGAAAAAAAAAATTCTCAGCCCTGATCTCATTAACCTTATTGCCATCAGCCTCTGCCAAAGGAATATCAGTAGATTTGGTTTGCATCTAGGGAATTCATAACATGCTTCTGAGTTTTTGACTATCAGTAGATGTGGTTTACATCTAGGGAACTCATAACATGCTTCTGAGTTTTTGACTATCAGTAGATTTGGTTTACATCTAGGGAATTCATAACATGCTTCTGAGTTTTTGAATATCAGTAGATTTGGTTTACATCTAGGGAAGTCATAACATGCTTCTGAGTTTTTGACTATCAGTAGATTTGGTTTACATCTAGGGAACTCATAACATGCTTCTGAGTTTTTGACTATCAGTAGATTTGATTTACATCTAGGGAATTCATAACATGCTTCTGAGTTTTTGAATATCCACTTACAACAACTTGTCCAAATCAATAACAATTTTTCTCATTTCTGGTACCACCAGAATGACTTGGCAGTATCTGAATTTTGCTTTAACTATGGACAAACAAGTCACTGACTTGGATTTTAATTTCAAAGGTTTGCTCTCAGCAATTTCACTGGATTCAAAACACAAGAACTTACCATCACTGGAGCTGAACAATAAAAGGACATCATCCTTTTTCTCTCTTTTCTTAAAGGTATCCATATTGATCCACTGACATAGACTAGGGACCAAACACCAAGCATGTGAACTTCATTTACAGCTCAAACTTGTAGAAACACTATAATAGAAAAAAAGATGAATAAAGTCAAATTTATCTCATTATCAAAATTGTCTAAGACCATGATGATAAAATCCTATATCATAAGTTTTATCAAAAACATGAGAAATATGCCCTCCAAAATGCTAGAAAGCTCATCCAATCAGACGCAAGATAATCTCGTTGATATGAATGGATCTTGCTCATTATTATACACCTCTGAGATACCAGTGATATAAGCCTATCTTCCAAGTCTGATCAAAACTGGACCAGCAATTTGGCCTCCAGAGTGGAAACAAACTCTGTCAAACTGATGCACTATCACATCATCGATATATATGGATCTTGCTCATTACATAACTCATCTTAGACCTTAATGATATAAACTTACATTCCAAGTTTGATCAAAATAGGATCAGAAATATGGTCTGCAGAGTGATAACAAGAAATTGTTGACAGAGGGACAAAAACCAATGATTGCAGAGTCATATCATAAGCTCTCTTAGCCTTATGGCCATGGGAATTAAATCCCTGTAACTTTCAGCTCCTTGCACTTTTAATCTCTATGGGTGTTTCTTCTAACTGATGCACTTTTGATGCTGCACTCATGCAAACAGAAAATACTGACCTATGAAATACTCTGGTCAAAAGTTGATGCCAGATGAATGAACAACAGATGGTTGACCAAGATGCATTATGACTACTATTTATCATCATTTAAAATATTCATTACCGATAAAGAAAAAAGCTGCAGTATCAATTTTGAAACAACACATGTATTTACAAATAATTTTGTACTGAAAGTCTTTTGTCTTTATCCCTCCTAGTTTGTCTCTCCATCATTTAATATCTTTAAGGTGTCCTTGGGTTAAGTCCAAAGAATGAGGTAATAAAATAAACAATAAGAAGTCTTTAACTACAAAACAAACTTGCCTTATTATTTTTCTTTTGTTTTCTAGTCACTATATCTAATCTATGACAGACTAGTGAATTTAAATTTGATCTATATATGAAAATGAAATACAACATAATAAATTATACATGAATTCAACTTATTTATTTTCAATTTTCATTTTATTTTCCATGAACTTTAACATTTGTATTCTATGTCCTTTCTGTCTTTTACCAATATAATTTCCTTTTGAAAGAACTTGCATGTGATTATATTGACCATATACAACTCCTAACAATTTTAAGATTAATCAAAGTATCCATGATACTGATCTACATATATATATATATATATATATATATATATATATATATATATATATATATATATATATATGAAAAGAAAGCGATGGAATGAAGGAAGGAGAATATTGTTCAATACTGACAAGAATTATGTTCCAAAATAATACTACAAAGTTAACTGTATAAAATTAATTAAATCTGCACTAGAGGGGACAACATGTACCATATTACAACTAAAAGTTAAAAGACAGGAAGTAACTACAATATTATAAATATATAAACAAACTAGAGCTATTTGCACTGTGTACATCACAATGGTCCCCACTCACTGCAATTAACATGGCAGAGACTTAAACAGAGTCGCAAACTCAAGTTGGGAAACAAAAGTAAGGTGAAGGTCGATAATCAAGGGCGATAAATATTTTAGAGTATAGCATGGAATGCTAGAAATCCAACTTATTCAAGGACTATTTAATATAAACAAGGCTTATGCTCTGTCAGAATTTTAGGAACAAGTCACTTCTTTCTCCATGGGCTAAGTGGGGGCTTAAACTCGCTTGGAGACATGGTTTGGGTGAGGAAATAATTTCCTACATGTATGTATGTATGTATGTATGTATGTATGTATGTATGTATGTATGTATGTATGTATGTATGTATGTATCTATGTATGTATGTATGTATGTATGTATGTATGTATGTATGTATGTATGTATGTATGTATGTATGTATGTATGTATGTATGTATGTATGTATGTATGTATGTATGTATGCATGTATGTATGTATGTATGTGTGTGCATGTGTGTGTGTATATGCATGCATGTGTGTGTGTGTACATACTTGTCTGGATAAATTAACCACAGGGTAATCAATGATTACATAACTCACCTCTAATTCTGCTAGTGTCCTCCAGTCACCATTGTATACATTATCATCCGGAAAATAAAATCAGAATAAAGTGATCTTGGCCAATTTTCTGACTTGAGCTATTTTTAATCTTTAATATTTGCATTTTAATTTTTAATTTTTTAAAACTGAAACATATTAACTTTTAATCTGTGCTATTATTAAAAAATTGCAACAAAGCCACTGAATTATGAAATATAGGTCACAGAGACTTCTTTTTGAAAAAAGGATGTAGAACTTGTCAAGATAGATCCACTCACCAAGTTTCATTATTCTAGGTGGGATAGTATGCATATAGCATATCAAAACTTCACATGTTCACGAGCTAAAAGGCAAAAACCTAACCAAAGCCAGGAAAAGATCAAATATAATTCACGATGAGCCTCTTTTGTTGTAAGGATGTGCTAGTACCATAGATGCATATTATTAATAATTTCATTATTCTAACATTAAAAAACTTAAAAACCAATAAAATGTTAAATGTAGGTCACAATGACCTTCTTTAGTGTAAAGATGCAGTACTAACAGAGATGTATACCATTATCTAGTTTGATGATTCTGGTATGAACAGTGCTTGAAAATGAACCCAATTTAGTGAAGCATCTAAGACAGGTGACAGTGACCTACTTTTATTATGAGGGCATAGTACTCATCAAGATCCATCCCCTCATAAAGTTTGACACCTGTTCACAAAAGCCATTCTAATTACCCCGTCAAATTTCCTATATAGATGTCCTGTATGTAATGGTCACCTGCCTTCATTGGTCAGGGGCCAGGTGTTTTCTAACCAAACAATGGTTTCTCCCCACCCTAAGCGGTCACTGGCATCCATTTACAGTAAACACTCAGTCTATGCAAACTAAATTTTTGCTTCATGAGGAAGGCATTGTTTAGATAAAGGAATATCACGTGAATCGATGTGCAAACATTTCTTATCTCACTTGTACTCATACTTCAGTCACACAAATTTGAAAGCGAGGCAGTTTTTGTCATTATGGTAATGGGTCAAAGCAATTCATTTGCTGGATGGTGGGAAAAGTAGTTGTGCAATTGAAGCAGAAATATAATTTGCCTTTTGTGCCAGTGTGCCAGGTATAGTTCGATATCTTCATCTCTTTGCCTGTGAATTAAAGCCATCTCTGAAGAAAAAAGTTTATCTTTGAGAAAAAAATATGAGTTGGATCCCTTTTCATTAGGGTCAGGGGTCACTCAATATCTAAAACTTGTCTGTAAAGGCAGGCACAATTTGGGTTCATTGGTCACAAAGAATAACTATATACAGCTTCTTTTGATTTCCTATTCATCACATGCTTCTCACATAAGCCGACTGACTTTTGATCTTGGCAAGTTGAGCAATTGGCTAATCCAGATATTATTTTTAAAGCATGAACAGCTGTTTCCAAGTGAAACTTATACAAGTTGGACAATCAACGAGTCAGTCCTCTGTTTTACAGTCATATATATCCCATAATATTAGTTATAAATGACTCACATTCCACCTTAATGTACATTATAAATTCCCTTTGATAAAACATACCCTGTAAGAACTATATATGACTCCTATTCATACCTATTTAAACATATATTCCTGGTAGTTCTTCAATCCATGACATAAGGGCAGTTGATGAGCAGTGTTGCATGCCTTAGATATTGCATATTTTTATGACATCTGACTACTAACATTCAGCATCATGTCAACAGTGTCAGCATAAGTTATATCTGCATACTGATAGCTGCCAATGCTTTTTTTATACAATGAATTGACCAGGTAAAACTCTGATCAAATTTTGCATGATGATTACTTGTAAATTACCATGCGATATCTGCATCAAACGGTTTCTGCACAATAAGTTCAGTTCAAGACCCATGATCAAGGTCATTGACACCCTTTGGTCAATAATCCCCAGAGTCAATCATAACTTACTGGTGCCTACATAGAGGATTATTAAACATGGGACAGATATAAAATGTGACATTCATGGGATTCTTGTTATATGTCAATATCCAGTAGCTATACGAGATGGGAGATAAATAGCAATCAGAGGTTTTTGAACTAGTTGCTATGAAAGCCATACTGTTGCTATGAGAACCACCCCTGACACAACTTTGATAGAGGGTTTCCTAAGAAACATTCATACCAAGTTTGATCAAACTTGGCAAGGTCATTCTGAAGAAGCTGAAAATATGTACACCATTTCTATGGGAACCACACTGAACACAATTCTGATACTGCATATCTGAACAAGAACTCATACTTAATTTGATGAAACTGATTCAGCCATTCTAGAGAAGCTGAAAATATATTCTCCACCTGGTTGCTAAGAAAGCAACACTGTTGCTAGGGGAGCCATTCCAAACACAAATTTTATAAATCATGTCCTAAGAAGCATTCCTAACAAGTTTTATCAAAAATAGCTGAGCCATTCTGAAGATGCTGACAATGGATTTTCCCTACAGTTCTATGGAATACATACCACTCCTGACATCATTTTGACAGAACATGTCCTAATAAACATTGCTACCAAGTTTTATCAAAATTGGTTCAATCATTCTAGAGAAATCAAAAATAACTTTTCTACCAGTGCCTGGTTTCTAAGGAATTGGTTTGTTTGTTGTTTTATGTAAAGCAACACACTCCAACCAAGACTGATCAAAATTAGCTCAGCCATCTAGAAAAAAGTCAAAAATAGTTTCTCTATAGTTGCTAAGGAAGCCATATAGTTAGTTGGGGAAGCAACTCAAACACAAGTTTGACAGAGTATGGCCTAACCAACAATCCTACCAAGGTTGACAGAGTATGGCCTAACCAACAATCCTACCAAGTTTGACAGAGTATGGCCTAACCAACAATCCTACCAAGTTTGACAGAGTATGGCCTAACCAACAATCCTACCAAGGTTGACAGAGTATGGCCTAACCAACAATCCTACCAAGGTTGACAGAGTATGGCCTAACCAACAATCCTACCAAGGTTGACAGAGTATGGCCTAACCAACAATCCTACCAAGGTTGACAGAGTATGGCCTAACCAACAATCCTACCAAGTTTGACAGAGTATGGCCTAACCAACAATCCTACCAAGGTTGACAGAGTATGGCCTAACCAACAATCCTACCAAGTTTGACAGAGTATGGCCTAACCAACAATCCTACCAAGGTTGACAGAGTATGGCCTAACCAACAATCCTACCAAGGTTGACAGAGTATGGCCTAACCAACAATCCTACCAAGTTTGACAGAGTATGGCCTAACCAACAATCCTACCAAGGTTGACAGAGTATGGCCTAACCAACAATCCTACCAAGGTTGACAGAGTATGGCCTAACCAACAATCCTACCAAGGTTGACAGAGTATGGCCTAACCAACAATCCTACCAAGGTTGACAGAGTATGGCCTAACCAACAATCCTACCAAGGTTGACAGAGTATGACCTAACCAACAATCCTACCAAGTTTGACAGAGTATGGCCTAACCAACAATCCTACCAAGGTTGACAGAGTATGGCCTAACCAACAATCCTACCAAGTTTGACAGAGTATGGCCTAACCAACAATCCTACCAAGGTTGACAGAGTATGGCCTAACCAACAATCCTACCAAGTTTGACAGAGTATGGCCTAACCAACAATCCTACCAAGGTTGACAGAGTATGGCCTAACCAACAATCCTACCAAGGTTGACAGAGTATGGCCTAACCAACAATCCTACCAAGTTTGACAGAGTATGGCCTAACCAACAATCCTACCAAGGTTGACAGAGTATGGCCTAACCAACAATCCTACCAAGGTTGACAGAGTATGGCCTAACCAACAATCCTACCAAGTTTGACAGAGTATGGCCTAACCAACAATCCTACCAAGGTTGACAGAGTATGGCCTAACCAACAATCCTACCAAGTTGACAGAGTATGGCCTAACCAACAATCCTACCAAGGTTGACAGAGTATGGCCTAACCAACAATCCTACCAAGGTTGACAGAGTATGGCCTAACCAACAATCCTACCAAGTTTGACAGAGTATGGCCTAACCAACAATCCTACCAAGGTTGACAGAGTATGGCCTAACCAACAATCCTACCAAGTTTGACAGAGTATGGCCTAATTAACAATCCTACCAAGGTTGACAGAGTATGGCCTAACCAACAATCCTACCAAGTTTGACAGAGTATGGCCTAACCAACAATCCTACCAAGTTTGACAGAGTATGGCCTAATCAACAATCCTACCAAGTTTGACAGAGTATGGCCTAACCAACAATCCTACCAAGTTTGACAGAGTATGGCCTAATCAACAATCCTACCAAATTTGATAGAGTATTGCCTAACCAACAATCCTACCAAGGTTGACAGAGTATGGCCTAACCAACAATCCTACCAAGGTTGACAGAGTATGGCCTAACCAACAATCCTACCAAGGTTGACAGAGTATGGCCTAACCAACAATCCTACCAAGGTTGACAGAGTATGGCCTAACCAACAATCCTACCAAGGTTGACAGAGTATGGCCTAACCAACAATCCTACCAAGGTTGACAGAGTATGGCCTAACCAACAATCCTACCAAGGTTGATCAAAATTGGCTCTGCCATTAAAAAAAAAAAAGATGACAATAGATTTTCTACCCAGCTGCTAAGGAAGCCATGCCATTACTAGGGTTTTCTGTATTATTTCTATGGAAGTCACACCTTTGCTAGGAAATAGAAATAACTTTGATAAAGCAATATCCTATCAAACATTCCTTCCAAGTTTGATCGAAATTGGCTATGCTATTCTAGAGATGTTGAACATAATTTTTCCAACTGATTGTCAAGGAAGCCACCCAGTTACTATGGGAGCCAATATGGATGCAATTATGATAGATCATGTCCTAAGAAATATTCCTATCAAGTTTAACTAAAACTTACTGAGTCATTCTGGACAAGAAGATGAAAATATCTCTTCCATTTTGGTTGCCTTGGAAGCTACAGAATTGCTACTGATTGAGTATATCATGAGGAACATTCCTACAAAGTTTAATTGAAATTTACACCAGTCGTTTTTGAAAAGGAGTTGAAAATAGCAATGTGGATGAACAAGACACAATTGACAACTGAGGATGTATGCTGGATGCAGGGCCACACCATAAGCTTAAATTACAAATTCTTAAAGTCTCTAATTTCAGGAGTGAAATATTTTAAAATATGCATTTTCTAACATTAGATTATATAGAATTTTTGCATCTGTGTGTTTTTGTGTGGTTTGGAGTTTTACAACAGAAGTAGGTTATTTAGTGCAAAATCTATTGGAGTAAGTGCCTTAGCCAAGGACACACCACTGTAGCCAACCCAGGCTAAAGCAATGGTAAGATTCAAACCTTCACACTTGTGGTCATGAGTTTGGCTAAAGCAATGGTAAGATTCAAACCCACACCCTTATGGTCACGAGTTTGGCATGCTACCACTAAGCCACTATGGCTCCTCTTAAGAGGTTTTGTAAAACACATATCCATATACAACCCAGCTTGATCCAACAGACCCCAAGATCTGTACATTACCAGCTTGATCCTACACACCCCAAGATCTGTACACTACCAGCTTGATCCTACACACCCCAAGATCTGTACACTACCAGCTTGATCCTATGCACCCCAAGATCTGTGCTCCTTAGGTTATGTCCATGGGCTTTGAATAAACCCAGGGGCCAGTGTAGTTGCATATCTAAATTTGCATTTTCTGGCCCAGTATATATATATATATATATATATATATATATATATATATATATATATATATATATATATATATATACAGGGCTCTCAGGGACCCAAGTTTCCAGGTCAAATACACATGAAATATTCAAGAATGCACCCTTTTCCCCTGTAATATATACCCGTGATGCATCTCATTCTGCCCAAGGCACTCCCCCTCAAACTATTTAGGCACTGTACATGTACCAAGATTAATTTATTTTTTTTATACAGCACACTTTATATCCAACCTTAATTCCAACTCGTAACATATTTAACACTGCTAATTAAAGTATTTATTTTTATTTAGTTTTTTGCACATATGCTGCTTGATATATTTTTTCATTTCTTCTTGTTCCATTTAATGGCAATAATTTATATTTATATATATGGTACAGTGTAATTCCAGGTGTTTGCCCATGTTAGTTTATTTCGTGTAAATGGATATGCTATTTTACTTCCAGAGAAAACTACACAGCATTTCTAAATGATCATTCTTGGGATTGAAACTAATTGTTGATAATTTTATTGTTGTTGTTTATTTTTCCTTTTTAGTGCTGTTGTAGGGGTAAAAAGTTTTAAATGTACATGTATAATGTTTTAACTTAACATTATATTTACTGAAAAATATTTTTTTTTAAGTGTGATATTATAAATGGCTAAGAAATCAATCCTGATATGTAATAAAATAATGATTATATGCTTTTTCATTTTCCGTCTATCCTTTTGAAGGTGAGGAACTATCGAGTTTATGCCAAGGACTCTCAGAAATAGATTGGAGACTCCTGAGTTTTCCATGAGTGAAGAGTCCAGGATTCCTCATCCTGAAACTCTGTTGAGAGCCCTGAATATATATATATATATATATATATATATATATATATATATATATATATATATATATATATATATATATATATATATATATATATATATATATATATATATATATATATATATATATATACACACATATATTCACACATACAGAAACAGAGACAGAGAGGTATAGAGCAGGGATCTCAACAGTTATGGTCCAGGGGTCTCAACTGTACTCCCCACAGTATGACATGGGGGCCTCGGCTAACTTTATATATATATATACACACACACGCAACCGGGATCTCAACAGTTTCCAAGTTATGACCCAGGATTCTTGACTGTATTACCCTCAACATGCTCCATGGGACTCAACTATTCCCCACAGCATGACCCAGGGGTTTTAACTGTATTCCCTAAATCATGACCCTGGAGTCTGATTCAAGCCCCCATATGACATGTTGACACTTTAGTCAGTAATAAAACACACCAATTTTTAGAGATGTTGCCAAGGTTTAAAATCTCTATATTGAATGGTATAATAAGAGTTGTATAATATTACTTGATGGAGTTTGTTTATTTTCATAAAAACAATCATTTAGCAATATGGACATTTGGTTGGCACAACTGTATCAGATTAAAGGTTAAAAAAATTCACCTTGTTCATTTTGTGGGCTCTACTTTTGGCACAGAAAATCTCTTTTCTTGTGGAACATGGTGTCTATTTTGTGCAACATCCTGCAAGGGAATGTACTGGCTAAAATGCCGCATGGGTCAAAACAAGTGAATGAGGACTTATAACAAGATGAAGAGAAAAACACCCATATAATTAAATTGTAATTAATCAACTTGTTTTTAAGTTAAATTACCAAACAGCTTTCCATATTTAATATAACTATCTACGTCAAGCATTATATGACTTATGCATACATATGATTCTACCGGCAGTAGGCCAAAAATACCGTTTTAAAAACTGTCTACCACACATACCGATTTGTAGTCAAAATCTACCGGTTTTTAAAATTTCAAGAAAATTTTTTTTTATATAAAAAACCCGTTTTTTTACGCATTCTATCAACACATTAGATAAACCAGATAGAACCAGTCTACTGGCAACCGGAAATGTTCAACCTATGATATGACCGGTGTGACGATGCATGGTTTAGTCGGATTACAATTGTTAGCATGTGTACACAAGAAGCGGCTAATTGATTACCTTATTGTTGTAATTTGGAGAGTTTATGTTGTTTGAGGTGTTATAAGTAATAAAAGGATCAAAGGTAATCCATGATGACCATGAGTCTTTGATTAAAACTCGGCCGATCTGTCATGGAAGGAAGATAAAACGGAGAGACCGCCCAAAAATGATCTTGGCAGAAACACTTGAGTCAGGATTTTGATTTGATGTCTTTTAATTGTTCTTGTATTGTTCACGATGGTTTAAGATGAAAATTTAAAATATATCCGCGAGTTAAAAATGTATTACTTAATATTGAATTTTAAAGTTGGGATAAATTATTAAAATCATGTGTTCTTTAACTGTTATTTCAAGTCTAAATCTAATTTGTTTAAACTTAATTACAGTGGTGCAACTTGCCAACAGATTTTTGGACATAAGCCTAGAAGAGAAACAAGCCCTTGAGAATGAGGCTCAGGAATACATATTAAGTCCAAGCCAGGAACTACCTCCTCAGGGTGAAATGAGCTTGGAGCAGTATTGGAGATCAGTCAGCAGCCTCAGAAACCCAGCAACAGGAAAACTTAAGTTAGAACTTCTTTCCAGACTGAGTGTAGTTGTCCTATCATTGCCACATTCCAATGCTGACACAGAGAGGACATTCTCCATTCTTCAGAAAATCCAGAGTGATTCAAGGGGAAGTCTGGACCAGAAAACTATTGAGAGCCTGCTAAGTGTAAAGGTTAACAATCACAGTGAATGTCACCAGTGGTCACCAGACAGTGATCTTGTGAAGGAAACTAAAAATGCCTGTGGATTTTTTAAAAAATCTTTGCAGTAAACTGTGAGATGTACAACTCTTCCTTTTTCATTTAAGTAACAATATACTGGTTCATATTAACTAACTATTATTGTAACATTTTCCATCAGATTTTGAATCTGAATCATGTTCAACATTTGTGTCTTATTACATGAAGAGAATACATATTATGTGACAAAATGAACTTGTTTTGTTTTCAATCCCCTTAAAACACGTAAAATTTATGCCGATAAAAAATCTACCTTTTTAGAAGCCAATCCACTGATCAATATTTGTAAATCTACTGGTTTGAAATCCTGGTTCTGTCACATGTATGACTTATGTAATACATTGAAAATAGTTCAATCCATGCCAAAGTAAAGGAGGCTATATCAACTATCAGGTGTTTTGTCGACCTTAGTCAAGGTGAACTCTTGAACCTAAATCTGTTATTTACATAATAACCAAGACCACCTTGTACATTACAAAAAATTAAGAATGAACCAATTTCTGGTAAATATGCCAAAGCAACACCCCAGGATATTCCATATGGCTTTATAGAGGGTCAGTATGGTTAAATCTAATTCTTGTCTCAGACAGAACGTTATAGGCCCGGTCAAAGGTCCTTTATTGTCTGATATTGGTATGGGCTGCTTTAGGTTTAGTATACAGTTTAGTATAAATGTCCTTGACATAGCAGACACCTGTCTAACACATCCAGAAAACTATGAATTTTGGTCAACAACAAAAAACAGGGCATAACAGACATGGTGACCTAATACAAACATGGATTTGGCTCCCTTACAGCTTGCCACTGGTGCTATCAAATCCACATATAACATGAAGCCCACCTTGTTTTGATGTTTGACTGCTCACTGGACAATTACCATTTTGCCCCAGATCTTATAACATCATAAGTTCATTTAGCATTGATTTCATATGATCTTGTTTCAATCAGATTTAAGAGTACTGATATGGAGATGGACACCTTACTGTTCAACAAAACGGCAGCTGTGAATATCTTGTTAATTAGATGGTTCAGGAGTGAGTATGGGAGACTAGATCTCGCTCAGATTTAGTATTATGTTAATGGTGTCCTCAAATTAAAAGTCGATACATATCAAAGTGTGATGTGTAATGCTGAATTTAGCAAAGAAAATTTTAGTTACAGGTCAGAAACACACATGCGCTTGTCTACTGCCATTTTAGGTTGATTAGCATTACAAGACCCATGTTTGTTTTGTTACTGCAATCTCTGCTTTATAAAGGAAGATAGTAGGTTACAAATAAGAGCACATAATATAAATTATGCTGTTTTTACTTTAGATTTCACCCAAAATCATTGCTGATGGTTCAACCCAGTGATGGATTAAAATAATGTTGTGCAGACCTATGGCCTTTGGATGAAGCTAAGTGTGTTTAAATTATTTTAAAAAAATGTTAATATTAAAATTATTTGTTGATGACAGGATTTTAAGTTCTAGTGCATGTTAGTTCATTAACACTTTCAATACAATTCCTGTTTAATTTTTCCAATGATAAGTTAAGATCCTACCTAACTGGCTTCATCATTTTCTTAAAGGATGCAAAAAAAAAAGCTTTAAAAAAGGGACAATTTACTGGAAAGAATTCTGGAATTAGTTCAAAATTTTCCATTAAAAGTGGTTGTAATAATAAAATAAATCAATCTACAGTTTCACTTGAAGAAATGTTTATCAACAAAGATGGCAGTAATCAGTGTATCAATGTGTATTTCTTTTAATGTCCAGATGCAGTAGCGTACTAAGGATAAATGGCGACGTTGATGGCCCAAAGGGCCAGAATACGAGGCCCAAATTGTTATCAACTGTTTTAGCTCCCAAAGACCTCTGGCGCCCGGGGCAACCACCCCGTTCTCCCGCCAGTTAGTACGCTATAGTCCAGATGTGCAATACAATCTTGAAGCTTGACCCTTGAATTATTTAAATAAGGTTGCACATGTATCACAAGATCATGATACAATTACAATCCAAGTGTAACATAATTATGGCTAATTAGTAGCAGTGAAACTAGTAATTGATATAATGATGTATTGATACTTTTTCCAAATCGATACCCATATCGATACAAGAGGTGAAGAATCGATACAAAACGATACTTATCCTATACAGGTTACTTTAATCTTCAGCAGTTGTGATTAATTACTAGTACTTTGTCTTTTTATTATTTGAACTGAGAAGTTATCTGAGAAAAACTATTGACAACATGCACTCGCCTTCTACAAATTAACAAACACAAGGTGACTAAATCAAATGGTTTTAAATCTGCCCCCCCCCCCATTGCCAGTTTCATGCTGCTTATTTAATCCTGTCAGTATGCTCAGCCACTGACAACATATAGCAACTAACGTAGACATTCCAAGTTGTTCACTGTGTATAATTTAAGTACTTTACTGATCATTTAATAACCAAATTTACGTGAAGTTTCTCTGTTGCTTCTCATCTTTTCTACCTGGATCGAATTTGAAGGCTACACTTCTGGTGTGTCATGCAGTGAAATATGTTACATTCAATTCTGATTGGTGGTTATTGTTTGTTCAAATCTAGAGCAAAATAATAACCATGAATCAGAACTAACTGTAGCCTATTCACTCTGTGACACATCCAAACTCGATCCAAATAGATACAAAGCAACAGCGAAACTTTGCGCAAAAGTGGCTATTAAACGATCTGTAAAGTACTTAAATCTTACATGGGGAACAAGTTTGGAATGTCTCCTTATACTCTGATATATGTAAGCAGTGACTGAATGTGCTGACGGGATACAAAATTGTTAGCACAGAATCAGCAAAGGGGCAGATTCCAAACCACACAAGTTATAGCCACCTTGTTAATTTGTAGAAGGGCAGTGGGTGTTGTCAATAATTTCCTGTTTCACTGACAGAAGCAAGTGTCTGTGGCCACGGCAGTTGTTTTGCATCTACAGGAAATATAATGCGAAGGATCTGGTTGTTAGTCATCTCCCTCTCCCACACTTGGACTTGTTCAAGATAAGATTTCCTTGCATGAGGAAGTTCCACTATTTCTTTCCTTTTGAAGACAACACTGTAATGCCTTCCAAATTTAAGTGAAGACGTCAAATTGGTAATAAGATATTTTAAAAGCATTCATGTGGTGCAAAACAAAGGGTGTGGTGACCAAGACGAGTCAAATGGAGCAGCCTCAAATGATCTAAAAGGTTGAATACAAATCACTGACACCTAACAGGTAGTCTGTTTGGAAGTATTTTTAAAAAAATTTGTCCACAATGAGAATGGCATATGTACAGATTATAAGTCTATGTCTGTCTGTAATCTGCATACTGCCAACTCACATAAAAAGGCATCACCCTACCACTGATAGATCTTCTGAAGATGAAAATACCATTAAGTTGATGTGTATTGATAATGTATCATATTGTAGGTTGCAAAGCATGAATTGTATCGATATATGGCAGAGGTGTATCATTTCACCCCTACTAATTAGTGATGAATTCATCATAAATGGCTTGACTCACAACAGTTAAAGTCCAATTTTAACATAACTAGAGCTAATTAGTGATATGTTCATCATAAAGGTCTTGACACACTACAATTACAGTTCATTTTTAACAACTCGAGCTTATTAGCAATGAGTTCATCATAAAGGAGTTGGCTCACTACGATTACAATCTAGTTTTAACAGGACTAGACCTAATTAGAAACAAGTTCATCATAAAGGGCTCAACTCACAACAATTGCAGTCCAATTTTAACATGACTAGAGCTAATTAATGATGAGTTCATCATAAAGGGCTTGGCTCACTACAATTACAGTTCAATTGTAACATAACTAGAGCTAATTGGTGATGAATTCATAAAAAGAGCTCACCTCACTACAATTGGAGTTGAATTTTAACATGACTAGACCCAATGAGTGATGAGTTCATCATAAAGGGCTTAGCTCGCTACAATTTGCTCAGCAGGTCTTTAAACAGGAGAACTGGTGTTGAGAAACTACAATTAGGAGATTTGGCAATCAGTACAGATAACTCATCTAAATAATGATGTGGAATGCTGGAAATTTACTCATTCAACAGGTCTGACCCAGTCATTATGGTAAACCATGATTGTAAAATGTTGCTGAAACTTATTTTTTTACCATTATCTCCAGAACATAACTTTGCAGAAGTCAACAAGGGAGAATATATCAATGAATTTAATTTTAGCAAATTTATTGTATGATTTTTATGTATGAGTATCTTGATTTTATTTTCATTTGTTTTCCATTCTGTGCCAGTTTGATTAACAGCTGCATTACTACATCAATAAAAAGAAGTTCCAAAATTTAACAATAACTTTAATGTAGAGAACTTTTAAAAAAAGTTCATCCTTATATCCAACTTTTTGTTGTTTATTTGTCATTATTATGCATTTTGATGGGACCTCCTCATTGATTACATAAATGTAATTGGCATATTTTAAGATCTGTTCATTCTGATGGAGAGAGCGTGAGTGGGAGAGAGAGAGAGAGAGAGAGAGAGAGAGAGAGAGAGAGAGAGAGAGAGAGAGAGAGAGAGAGAGAGAGAGGGAAGGAGAAAGATAAGGTGAAAAAGACAAAGAAAAATGAAATAGGCCTTAGTATGGAAATACAAGTTTGAATATAAGATTAGATATATTACCTAAATTGGAAAAGAAAATAGTTCCAAAAGTGATATCACTACTGTGGCAATAAAAGTGGCATTGCCACTGTGGTGATATCAATTTTCTCTACTGATAAACTTCAATACTTCATTATGAAATATATAATAAGTTTCATAACTAAGTTTTAACATATTTTATATCATAATTTTGCACAGTGCCTTCCTCAGTTCTTGATATTCAAGACACTGACTAGTTTTTGTTTTTGTTTCTGTGTAGGGTCATCAAATTCTAAAAGGTTTACTTCATTTTAGAAAGCATTACCACACAATTATTTGTTTCAGAAATCTATCACTGAAAACCTAATTGACATACAAAAATCCACTTAAGGTCATTTTTTATTCAAAATATTTATATTTTTATTCCCTATCTCTACTCCATGTACTCTGATTTTTCATGGAAAAAAGATGAAAAGAACCATCAAAAGTTCTGTCCTTTACTTACTCTAAACCATGATACTATTGCTGAAATCTGTGACAAGATGGCGACTTTTAATAGAAACACTGCCAGACACCTTTATACTGATATTGTCTTACTTTTACACAACATTTTACTAGCATGGCTCAACATGGTAGACAAGACCTGTAAGAGATCTCATCAGTATAAAGGTGTATGATATATGTGGCTGAAATCTAACATTCCTTAGTAAAATTATGCTGAGGAAACCAAAGGAGGAAGGGCGATCAGGGGCTATAACTCTTCTAAATAATAGTGCAAAATGCTGGAAATTAAACTCATTCAAGATCTCATCCGTGACTGCCAAATATGATTTAAATCAAACAAGCTCTGGTAAAAATTATGCTCTGGAAACCAAAATCAGGAGGATGTGTAATAATAGGGCATAATTCCTATAAATATTGTCATGGAATTCAGGAAATCGAACTTATTCAAGATCTTATCAAAATAAAGCCACATGTCAAATCCATCAAACCTTAGTAATGTTATAGAAACCAAAGTCAGGAGGATGGTCAATCAAAAAAGGGGGCATAACTCTTGTAAATGATGTTTTGGAACACTGGAAATCGAACTTATTCCTTTCAAGCATAGACCCTCTCCCCAATTCCAAATGGGAATGTTTAAATACCTATGTTCCATGAAGCACATTTATGCATAATACTCATAAACTACAAGTACTTGTATAAAAAGGAACTACATTACTTGTATTAAAAGGAACTACATTGTATAAAAAGGAACTACATTACTTCAGTTCTACTATTTACCTTGACCTTTGCTAATCATTAAAACAATAAGTTCTACTACTTACATCCACCTTTGATTGTGCAAAACATTAACTCCATATTTTGTGTCAGTCTAACAGTACTAATTACCAGATTTCTTCTAGTATGGCTGCTACTTCCATCCACCTTTGATTGGGTCAAACATTAACTCCATATTTCCTATGAACCTGACAGTACTAATTACCGGGATTCTTCTAGTATGTCTACTACTTACATCCACCTTGATTGTGCCAAACATTAACACCACATTTCCTATCAACCTATCAGTACTAATTACCGGAATTCTACTAGTATGGATAATTTTTTAGTCTGAGAATTTTTGGAAGATGGGGTTGGCCATATTACAGCTCATTCATTTGCATAGGCCAATATAATTCTCCTTCTTCTTCTTCTTCTTCTTCTTATTATTATTATTATTATTATTATAAATAAAATTATTTTACGTCAAATGATTTTAAAAATCATATTTAATTATGCCTCATGAATTAATAAACAAGAAATGTTTTGAACTTCAATTTTAATAATGTTTACTCCCTCTGATTACTATTCCTATAATGTGAGTTATTATCTTATTATTCATAAAATACTAGTCATGTTCAGGCCTACTCTATTGCTCAATCCAAACTTAGTCAAAAAACCCATAAATAAATAAATAAATAAATAATGAAATAAATAAATATGCATTCTAAATGATGACAGAGAAGACTGGAAATCAAAACTTTTTCCTCAAGCTGCAGAAATCAAACTGTTGATGGACGGATGGACTGAACAATAGATAGAGGGACATGATTACTATAGCACTATGCAAATTTCATCGAGCAAGGCTCTAATTAACTAAACTGTTTTGGAAATTCTACACGATATATAACAGTGCAATCTTCAGAAGCCATGATATGGTTTTATTAATGCTAAAACTGAGAGTATTTATAAAACATCACATTCATATGCATTATGTTTATGTTGGATATTAAAGCCTTTATATGAAAGCTACCCTGGTTGTATTACCTCACTCTGTTTGTATTACCTCACTCTGGTTGTATTATCTATTTTTTTCAGACACCTTTTGTTTCTTCTGTAACCGTACTGCTTAGGGTTTGTACACCTCAACTGGACACATCCTCTAGACATGGTCCCGCATTATCAGACTGATAACTAAAAAGGAAAATAGGAAAGGAATGAGACTAAACAATCCACTGTATAATTATATATAGTCAACTTTTAATTTAATGTATATGTTTATTTAAATCTCGATCATAATAACCACAAATGTATTCATTCCAAACGAAATCCATGACTATGTCTAAATCTTCAAAGAAAATGACACTGCAACCAAACTAACCAAGGGAAGAAGACCAATAAATTACAAAGTCAACAGGAAGATGTGTAGTCACTAAATTACAAAGTCAACAGGAAAATGTGTTGTCACTAAATTACAAAATCAACAGGAAGATGTGTTGTCACTAAATTACAAAATCAACAGGAAGATGTGTTGTCACTAAATTACAAAATCAACAGGAAGATATGTAGTCACTAATTTACAAACTCAGCAGGAAGATGTGGTCACTAAATTACAAAGTCAACAGGAAAATGTGTAGTCACTTAATTACACAATCTGCAGGAAGATATGTAGTCACTACTTTACAAAATCAGCAGGAGGATGAGTAGTGACTAAATTACAAAGTCAACAGGAAGATGTGTAGTCATTAAATTGCAAAGTCAACAGGAAGATATGTAGTCACTAATTTACAAAATCAACAGCAAGATGTGTAGTCACTAATTTACAAAATCAACAGCAAGATGTGTAGTCACTAATTTACAAACTCAGCAGGAAGATGTGGTCACTAAATTACAAAGTCAACAGGAAAATGTGTAGTCACTTAATTACACAATCTACAGGAAGATGTGTAGTTACTACTTTACAAAACCAGCAGAAGGATGAGTAGTGACTAAATTACAAAGTCAACAAGAAGATGTGTAGTCACTAAATTACAAAGTCAACAGGAAGATGTGTAGTCACTAAATTACAAAGTCAACAGGAAGATATGTAGTCACTAAATTACAAAGTCAGCAGGAAGGTGTAGTCACTAAATTACAAAGTCAACAGGAAGATGTGTAGTCATTAAATTACAAAGTCAACAGGAAGATGTGTAGTCATTAAATTACAAAGTCAACAGGAAGATGTGTAGTCATTAAATTACAAAGTCAACAGGAAGATGTGTAGTCATTAAATTACAAAGTCAACAGGAAGATATTGTTATGTATGATGTTTATATAATATTATAAATATTTTAGGAAATTATAAATGTTTCTTCACTTTAATATTTGCTTAAATCTTAATGTTTATCAGGAAAAACATGTTTAACTAGTGTCCTTGAATTAGGTTGTTTTGATCAATATGTTTTCTCAATTTGAAGGTCAAGGTTGAATTTTGTTTACAGTTAGAATTCCATTAAGATGACTCATATTCTAGAACATTCTGTCATGTGACCAATCTTTATATATGCCATGTTTGGTGGACATTTATTCAGTTTTGACATTACCATCAGTCTTGTAAAGAGCTATTACAGTTGTGAAAATTCATTCCAAATTCTAAGAGAGGAATTATTTTAAATATTCATTGGATTATAACAGTGCTCATAAACTTTTGGATTTTGGATTTTTAATTGATGATTTTGGAATTTATGTGAACTTATTCATCTGAATTTTGGAATACTTCATTTTGACATCAGCACATCAAGATTTCTAGTACATCAGGACTTTAGAGACCATTAGCACATCATAACATTCAAGGACACAGCCGTGAATTCGGAACATTCTATATTTAGGACTTGTGATTAGAACAATCATTCTTATTGGATTATTAGGATTTCAAAACACATTATTGTAAGTGACTTTTTGATTTTTCATTTTAATTATCTAGTAATAAATTGCTTGTTGATTTTTACTTGATTTGTTGGTTTCACTTTCTTTCTGTTACATTTTTCTTAGACCATAGAGTCGTAACAATATGTAGTCACTAAATTACAAAGTCAACAGGAAGATGTGTTGCCACTAAATTACAAAGTCAATAGGAAGATGTGTAATCATTAAATTACAAAGTCAACAGGAAGATGTGTAGTCACTATATTACAAAGTCAACAGGAAGATGTGTAGTCACTAAATTACAAAGTCAACAGGAAGATGTGTTGCCACTAAATTACAAAGTCAACAGGAAGGTGTGTAGTCACTAAATTACAAAGTCAACAGGAAGATGTGTAGTCACTAAATTACAAAGTCAACAGGAAGATATGCAGTCATTAAATTACAAAGTCAACAGGAAGATATGTAGTCACTAAATTACAAAGTCAACAGGAAGATGTGTTGCCACTAAATTACAAAGTCAACAGGAAGGTGTAGTCATTAAATTACAAAGTCAACAGGAAGATGTGTAGTCATTAAATTACAAAGTCAACAGGAAGATGTGTAGTCACTAAATTACAAAGTCAACAGGAAGATGTGTTGTTACTAAATTACAAAGTCAACAGGAAGATGTGTAGTCATTAAATTACAAAGTCAACAGGAAGATGTGTAGTCACTAAATTACAAAGTCAACAGGAAGATGTGTTGTCACTAAATTACAAAGTCAACAGGAAGATGTGTTGTCATTAAATTACAAAGTCAACAGGAAGATATGTAGTCACTAAATTACAAAGTCAACAGGAAGATATGTTGTCATTAAATTACAAAATCAACAGCAAGATTAAATGCACCTATTTTTAGTATCATCTTATATACATGTACATGTAATGCAGGATGTCTGTTGTAAATTACTCTAAAAATTCTATGTTAGTATTTTGGCAATGTTTGGAATTTCTGGAGTTGTCTCCCTTGCACTGAGTAAGGTGGCTTCTCAGATTTGGTGACTTTAACCAAATTTGAGAAAAACGAATTTGGAAGCAACTCAAATTTAGTTTTTCTCAAATTTGGTTAAAGTCACCAAATCTGAGAAGTCACCTTGCTAAGTGCAAGTTAGACAACTCCTGAAATTAGTGATTGATGCAAAACTCTACCGTCAAAATCCTTAGATATCATCCGCCACTCCTGACCTACCTACAGTTCAAAGAAGCCGATGTCAAAGACTGTCATGAATTCCAGGCACATGAGCTGAACACATACAAACTCTCTCATCCCACAATACTGTGTGAATTCTTCAATGCTGAAACAAAAGAACATAACACAAAGAAACAAGATTCTGATGGAAATTTATTCTTTGACCCTAATTTGGAGTTACAATATGGCCTAGTGTGGAGAAAGAGATTAAAATGTAATTCCTGTGATTATTTACTTAATGTGAGAAATTTATTTTAAACTACTAATTCACCTGAGAAATGGAGAAAAAGATGCAAAGATTAATCAACAGTGTAGGTTGGACTATAGAACATTACTAGCTCAGCACCTGTGAGTGTGCTTACAAGTCCAAATGTTGCAGCACCAACTTTATCAGGATTACAGAAATAACTGAGCTTAATGGCTGAGAAACTCATAAAACTGAATGTAGAAAAACATATTTAAGTTGAGTGAATTACCTAATGATTATGAAATTCTTGTTGAGAGGGTTGAAGATACAACAATCTACTAATCAGTGTAGGGACACTCCATTTCAGGCTGGAACTCAGGATGTGTTCACCATATCTGAAAATATTACAAATAATAAATTAGTGCTCTCTGTGTTTGCAAAAAACAAACTTTGCAAAACAGCACAGTTATTCAGAAATCAAGAGTAGAGGCTGGAATGCCCTATTCATGATGGTGCATGTACTTCAAATACTTCTTTAGGTGAAATAGAATCTGCATGGCCTGAAAGGTGTGGTCATGACTTGCAAAGCATGGAATAAAAAATACTGAAAATTCAAAAATGTATGACAGATTTAATAGTTTTTAAAGGCAAGATAACCAGTTTGAAGGACTGCAAAGATCTATTTGTCATGCCACTCTCAGTAACCACATGTCTGGGACAGACCAAAACAGAGAAAAAACATTAAAGGGAAATTTTTGTATGATATCAATGCATGCTGTGTTGCAGAGTTGAAAAAAATTCTAAATTCACTATTGTGATTCTATGGAGAAAGTAAAAATGGAGATGCCCAAGATTACTGATTTCATTCTGGATATATTTGTAAAGCCCATTCGGCTGTGTGTTTAGGGAACAAGAGCGGGAAGTGTGGGAAAACGTTTTTCTTCCCATACATAAATTCTGTATGTGGAATAAGGATGACAGATTCAGATATCAGAATTTGTGCAATTGATTGACTTTATTCCTTGGACCAAAATCTCTGGATACTATAAAATACAAGACAACAACCTAAAAACATGAGTTACAAATAAACTACAGCTTAAACCAATTTTTTTCAGACACAGGTCCAGGGCAAATGGCTTTAAAAACTTACTTGCCCTTACTCAAAATCTACTTGCCCAATTGGGCTATCAATGTTTACCATTATTTTGACACAATGTTCAAACTGCAACACTTTAATAAAAAAAATGTACAAATGCTATAAACTGACTAAATTTTCCATGTGTATTTGCCTTTCCAGCTAATGTACTTCAGAAAAAATTGTGTGCGACATTGTCTACTAAAATTTTTATTTTATTTCATTTCATTAAAAGCAATGTTTCATCTGGATCCTGATGTAAACCATTACTCTCTAGTTTTCTGAATGCTGAAAAAATCTCCTTGTTTCTCTATCAAAGTTGAAAACAGAAATAGAGTTGGAGAGGCATTGGTCCTTTTTATATTAATCAGTAAAATCAGTACCTTAAGTTTCATAATTAGTTCAAGTCATAGTACATGGATATGTCACAATTACAAAGAACACTCACTCAATATAGCAACAGAACCAGCAGCTACCAACTCTTTGAACTAAATGGATCAAAATACATTACCCTTATCTCACTTCTTGGAGGCTTTTATAAGTCACTAATCCCCTAGTTTTGCTTAATTATGAAACAATCGCACAGGCACCACTCTATATATTTAACCTGTGATGCTATCAAGTTAGCATGAACAAGAGATGTCTCATTACTATTCATGCAGGGCAAGTGAACACGAATTATAAGCAACCAATGAAATACAGAAAAATAAATATAGTACTGTTCCCCATTCATTCGTCATGTGCTTTGATTTGAACACAAAGTTTATAGTTTTTATTAGAATTTAGAAGATAATCATCATAAGGCAGAGGGAGCTACAAATGAAGCCCCAGCTGGGGGCTGAATATCAATAATTTACCAGTGTATTTTAAGAACTTCAAAAAAATGCAGCATTTTATCGGCGTGTTCGATGTTTCTTTGATGCAAATTAGATAACACCTTTTTTACGAGCAAATTGTAATTAGCCATATTCATTTTGTTAAAGAAAATTTACTGCATATTAAATGACTTCATCATTCCTCGGATACCACCGCTCTTCAGCCAACTGAAATGGTGCCCAACAGAGTTTGAAAACCTCAACTGTTTATTGTGCTTGGATAAACTTGGTAAAGAATTAAGCATTACAGTAAATATAGTATAGCTACAGCAACTAGAATTTAATCTGTGCAACTGTATCAGCATGGGCTGCCAACTATGTGAGATATTCTTGAAAATTCTGCCTATAATTCAGGTGTTGACTGACTGAGGAACATGCATCATAACACCGCTTATTCAACCAGTAAGACTCTGGACTCTGACCCATCCTTAGGGTGGCCACTGATGGAACTCAACAATACTGGAGACACTCCCCTGCCAACCCCCAACCCCTCCACAGATGATCACATTAAGGGCCGACAGACCAGCTGAAAACCAGGGTGACTGGTATAAAACGGACAAATGGACATCCTACAAGCTATAATATCAGGGTCAATGCCTTACATTGTTGGACTCGGGTAGACTGACCTCAGAACAAGTTATTCAGCACCGATTCTTCATGCAGTATGACATTGCTGATCCCATCATGCATATCAGGGTTGATGTCTTACACTGTAGGACTACCTTTGCCCTACAAATTTAATTATGCTCAGTACTATAGTACAAGTCATACAGGTCATGCAGGTGTTCAGTACTGACTATTTCAATAATGGGTGTAATTGTTTAGAACTTTATTACACATACCTTTAAATGGCAATAATTCGCTTTTTTAAATCCTCATACATCCACCTTCCTTTGGAAGGTCATTATTTACACACCTTGAGAAATACATATGGCAAAAATCAATGTTAAAAAACATGGACATTTTTGGATGAGGTCATCCTCAAGGTGTGATCCAGTATAAACCAGATTGAATGTTGCATGCTGTTATGTCACAATGAAAGCTGCACAAGTTGAAGAAAATTTGCACTACCCTGTTATATGTTATGATAGATCCGAAGTCCTTTTTTCTTAACCCAGTTTAGTATCTGGCCACCGTAGTAAAAATCCATAACATAGGGATGCTACGTGAATATTTTCAAAAAATTCCACATGCATAAACTATGTATTGTGTTGAAGGCATTGATGAGTCATTTTCAAAAATGCTTTCCTTTGTAATCTACTTTTATTTTTAATGGAGAAAAGGTAATTTCAAGTTTTTAGCCTGTTAATGATTTTTGTTTCCCACTAGTCTTAAGGTGATTATTGTGTTATAATGATTAACAATAGGCATTCTATTTAGTATTTACACAAGTAAAATAATCATACAGTACAATCTCCCTGATACAAAAACTTATGGAATAAAGCATTTAATTGATCAGTTTATGAAATCAATTTTAAAGGGCACTGCCATTTTCTGTCATTACACTACTAGTTCAATAAGGGAACCTACTCTGCATGTATTATAACCTGGGTTATTACAAGCCGCATTTTCTCATGAAAATATTTATTTTTGAAGTAATAATGTGATAACAATCACTGTGTTGCTATAGAATAAAACACTTTGACTGAATATCTCTTGAACTCACTTTTACCTGGAGCTGCAATTTTTGTGATTACACTAAGAGTTCCAATAAAGGGAAACCACTCTTTGCATTACACCACGGGTTTTGAAACGTTCTATTTTCTGATGAATACGTTTAGTTTTTAAATTAATAGGGTCATAACTATAAAGACCAATTCATAAACAATTACAATGAGGCAGTAAATTTTCTGTATATGCTAAATATCGATGATAAAGTTAAGTTTTAAAATTTTTTAAAACTGTTTTAGGCTGGTACATCCTATTACCGCAAGTTTCACTATACTTACTTTTTCACTTTTCTCCTTCTACATTAGTAATCAATGTGTGGTGCATTTGTCACGTAATTGATTTTAATTTCCAATCAACAGGATCGCCAAAGTTCTAGGTATTCCGAGGTGACGTTTTATGGAAGGCGCTCTAAAGAGAATATCAACGTTCAATTCCTAAATTTAATCAGATCTTTATATACTTGAGTTGTAGTAAATCCATGAAATAATTGTGATTTATGATATTCTTATGTTTTATTGCATGCCATATTTATAGTTAACCCCAACCCCTGTAAACTTTAATTGTATGACCCATGTCCAGAAAACACATTTTATGAATCTGAAGGGACAACAGGGTTTGTTAATTTGCATTTACAGTACTAATCTATGAATCCATACTGAAATAAAACTTACACATTTGACAATACACCCTTAACAGAACCCACAAGTTTGACAATACACCCTTAATGGGGCCCCCCACAAGTCAGATAAAACAATTTATACAAGAGCATCAGTCATGTCACAATTCTGCTTGCATTGTTTTAATAGTGAAGCAGATGATTTGTATACATTGTGAAGCAGATGATTTGTATACATTGTGAAGCAGATGATTTGTATACATTGTGAAGCAGATGATTTGTATACATTGTGAAGCAGATGATTTGTATACATTGAGAAGCAGATGATTTGTATACCTTGTGAAGCAGATGATTTGTATACATTGTGAAGCAGATGATTTGTATACATTGAGAAGCAGATGATTTGTATACATTGTTCTCAGAATGATTTTATGATTGAAAAGTATGAACTGAAACTGGATATGGTATGAATGGGATTAGATCACTTGCTTAATTTTGTACACGTAAAGGAAATCTACAATTTTGTTTAACTTTAATAGAGTTATTCTTCATATCTTCATATTCATGGCTATGTGAACTTCCTTACATTATGTTTACATACAGGTTATTCAGATGTTATACATGGTGACATCACTAAACAAAAATGTTTAAATTCCATGATAATAGGCATACCACAGTAATAGGAGGTACCACTATACCTTCAATTCGGCGCCAGTCTTCATGTAGGACTCATGGTACTAAATATATGGAAGAATGGGAACCAGTCTAGAAATTGATAAAGATAAAATAGAGTATATATGGGTTTGGCTCTGCAGGATTGGTTGATAATGAAAATAAAATTTTAATGAAAATCTTTTGAGAGTTTATCCTAGTTGTAACTGAAAATAAATATAAAGACCATGTTTTACTGATGGAATTTCAGTCCTTTTACAGACATGAGTTTGGAAACTCATTTCTGAAAATAACACCCAACTCTTTGTGTGGAATTGAAAACATGTTTCAAAACACATTGTTATGTATAATGTTTATATAATATTATAAATATTTTAGGAAATTATAAATGTTTCTTGACTTTAATATTTGCTTAAACCTTAATATTAAGTATAATTTTTGACATGTTTAACTATTGTCTTTGAATTAGGTTGTTTACTATATATTTGAGTTCAAGGATAGTTTTGATAAACAAGATGTTGATTCAAATTGAGGTCAAGTTTGATTTTGTTTACAGATACAACCAAAATTTCATTTGAGTTATGTGTTAAAAATCACATAGACCATTTATTCTAGAATATTCTGTCATGTGACCCATTTTTATATATACCATGTTTAGTGGACAGTTTTTCAGTTTCGACATTACCATCAGTCTTTTAAAGAGTCATTACAGTTGTGGAAAATATTGATTGGATTATTATAAAAGTGCTCATAGACCTTTGGATTTTGGATTTTTAATTGATGATTTGGGGATTTATGTGAACTTATTCAAAGATATTTTGGGGTACTTCATTTTGGCATATCAGCACAAAAAAATACTGGCACATAAGGACATTAAAGACCATTGGCACATCAACACATTCAAGGATACAGCCATTCATTCGGAACATTCTATATTTAGGACTTGTAATTAGGACACTTGGACTTATTGGATTATTTGGATTTTAATTCACATTACTGTAAGTGTCTTTTTGAATTTTCACTTTAATTGCCTAGAAATAAATTGCTTGTTGATTTTTACTTGATTTGTTGGTTTCACTTTCTCTCTGTTACATTTTTCTTAGACCATAGAGTCATAACACACATGTAGATCCAGAAAATGCAGTGGCTCATATTGTTTTCTCTACAGAGAAGCTTGCATCAAGGATGTGTCTATACTGATAAATATACGTTTGATCATGAGCATTCAGAAATTCAAGTTATTGAATTTTTAATATTATGATGTTTTCATAGGTTTGCTATGGGAGCTAAATTAGTAGAGTTAGTCCTATAGAAAATAACAGCCTTATGGTGATTCCACATATTCATGTACAATTAACTTTACTATCAATGCACATTTCTGGTTCTATTTGCAGATAACTAGCAAATGAATACCTTTTGCCTACCTCAGAATGATTTAACTCAGTGGAATATTAAACACACTTTCAGATATGGCAATTGTTACCATAAGGAGGGGGCGGGGGAATGCAGTGTATAGAGTGTGTAGATTTGACTGTTGGGTGGGGTGTTTTGCGCATTGATTAATATCTATGGAATCAAATGTATCAAGTTTAGACAATTTACCATTTACAGAGTAATTATGGTCACCAATTTGATATTTCCAAGTTGTGTTTTGAAACATGATGCTTGAGATATGATCGCTTAGGTCTCTACCATCATACTTTATGGTGATGACCCCTCATGATTTTGTGTCCCACCAATTTCATTCAGTGAATGTTTTGGAACTTCATATTTTGTATTTTAATTGGATTATGCATGCTTTACCTATGTTTTAAATTATATTTGT
The DNA here is from genome assembly GCA_029931535.1 of Margaritifera margaritifera. Classification (NCBI taxonomy): domain Eukaryota; kingdom Metazoa; phylum Mollusca; class Bivalvia; order Unionida; family Margaritiferidae; genus Margaritifera; species Margaritifera margaritifera. The sequence goes on along the minus strand of JAQPZY010001512.1, from coordinate 3,510 downwards.
TCTTCTGGAGTTTTAACAGTTTATGTCATTTAAATCTCCTTTTCTGAAGTAATACATGGACATATAAATGGTCACATTACCATTTTACTCATTTATCGCATAATATGACATTGAACATTGAAGAGAGATAAATGGTACTAGCAAACAAGGTCATTCTTGATCAGACAGATTTATTTTAATATTTTTTTCTGATTTTCTGAAATGAAGCTCTGATACCAAAATGTTGCCTGAAATGCACCATTGCTATTGTTGGTATGCGTGAACTTGGAGTATAATTTAACATACACTAATATATCCTTTTACATGCAGAACTATGCGTACAGTTTACTTATACATTCTACTGCCATACACATAGTGTTTCCTGCAGAATCTATAAAAGGCATGGTAATTATGCTCTCAAGACAGCACCTTCAATACACAGAGAGCACCTTCAGTACACAGAGAGCACCCAGAGAGCACCTTCAATACACAGAGAGCACCTTCAATACATAGACAGCACCTTCAGTACACAGACAGCACCTTCAATACACAGACAGCACCTTCAGTAGACATACAGCACCTTTAGTACACAGAGAGCACCTTCAGCACGCTGTAAGCATTCTGAAAGACAGACTTGCTTTCATCGCAGTTTATAATAATAATAATAATAATAATAATAATAATAAATAACAAAAATACTGATAACAGATTATTGTTATTATTATTATTATTATTTTACTCATTGATTAAATTTAACATGTACTTTTAGGAGAAAAATTTTAGCACAATAAACGTGTTCTAGTTTTTATCATCTTTAATACATTTATAAATATCTTTAACAATAAGAAGTCAAGTCATACATTTGATTATGATTTATACATAACAATGGAAAATGTTCATCAAATAGCTTATGTGTTCATGCACTTTGGCAGATGACAGTCTATACATGTTGTAAAATATAAACACTGCATAATCACTGCAATTATTTGTAGCTTCTCTGATAAATGGGCAATAATCAGTGAGTCATTTAGAATAAAGAAATTTTGACAAGACCAAGCCATTGTCCACAATGAGAATTAAAGTTGGAAAAGATAATTCCTTTAATCATATCTACTCACTGGCATGCACAGTGCTGTTCAGTGAGTGGACACAATGCTGTTCAGTGAGTGGACACAATGCCATTCAGTGAGTGGACACAATGCTGTTCAGTGAGTGGAGACAATGCTGTTCAGTGAGTGGACACAATGCCGTGAGCAGTTGAAATAAACTAAGACCTCCTTTATGCATCATCATGTGGTGTTAATTTACTTTGGACACAAATGTGTTGCCGTTTATGATCATAGAAATTATATCAAGTCCATAATTGACCATTTCTGTTAGCGAGACACGAAAAGGGCAATTCAAGTTGGAAAAATAATCCCTTTAATCGTATCTTTTCGCCAGCATTGCAAATGCTGTTCAGTGAGAGTGAGTGGACACTGCCATGAGCATTTGTAACAAACAAAGACCTCTGCCGCTTACAATTATAGAAATTATATCAAGCACATAAGCAACGGTTTTTGTTTGCGAGACATGAAAAGGGGCATTCTGCGGACAAAAAAAGGGCAAGTTGTTAGAAAAAAGGCCCAGTGGGATGTAAGAAATGGCTAGGCATGGAGAAAAAAAAGGCCAGGTTAAAAAAAATAACATCCATGTGCTATTATAAAACAGTATGGCGTGATGCCATCCTAAAATTGCCTGTAAAGTAAATCAAGGGTGGATATAGGACTCACGGTACTAAATATAAGGAAGAAAGGGAACTGATCTAGGCACAGGTGAAGATAATATTGAGTATATATGGGTTTCACTCTCCAGGATTGGCTGATAATGAAAGTAAAATTTTAATGAAAAGAATCTTTTGAGAGTTTATCCAAGTTGTAACTAAAAAAATAGAGACCATATTTTACTGATGGAATTTCAGTCCTTTTACAGACATGAGTCTGTAAAACTCATTTCTGAAATTAGCACCTGACTCTTTGGTGTAGAATTGAAAACACGTTTGAAACACATGTAGATCCAGAAAATGCAGCAGCTCATATTGTTTTCTCTGAAGAGAAGTTTGCATCAAGCATATACCTATACTGATAAATATAGGTTTGATCAAAAGCATTCAGAAATTTCAAGTTAAGGTTTACTATAAGAGCTGAATTAGTAACACAAGTCCTGCAAGAAGCATGTACAAATGCACAAATATACTGTGAATATTTATATTTTAATTTTGGAACTTAATCAGTTGCCGTTGGTGCTCACAAGGGGTTCAACACGAGACCACCCAAAGTAAGGTTAAAACTACACATCCGGGGAATACAATTCAGAGTTATGTCCCTTTCCTTTAGCATCACTACCATAGCGATAAATAATTGTCATCTGGAAGTTTTTGATGACATTTAAGGTGCAGAGCATTCAACAATCAGGATTGAATAGAATTGGTTAAACTATATTAGTATTACATTTTAGAACAACAATGAATATTTAATTTTGCCTTCCCATGATGCTCTCTGTAAACAAAACTGACAGCGCCACACCAACACAAGAATTACTGGTCTACCACACAGTACCTAAGCATCCTGGAAATTTTAATCAGTAATTACATTGCTTTAAACCCAGGACCACAAAGAGGACAACACAAATTTCCCTGTATAGCATGTTGTAATTCAGTTATGTGCAGAAATAACCCTTCAGAAACATAAATGGCTCTTAGCCAGCGGGTACAAATCCACAAACATGCTAGACACTATGTTCACCAAGGACTGTACTTCATTATTAGATAAAATTAGTATCCATTATGATAATTTTATGCTGCTAGGAGACCTAAATTTTGTCCTTATAGACCATAACAAATGCCATCCCCTTATCAATATTTTAGATATTTTTAACATGATCAACATGATTTCAGGACCAATCTGTTTAAGAAATCAAGGCAAACCCTCACATGTAGATGTTATTCTAGTAATTAAAAAGCAGTACCTATGTAACTCAGGAAATTTTAACACTGGTATTAATGACTTTCATAATATGATTTTCACAATGATCAAACGAAGAGTACCAAGAACAACCCACAGTAAATTTACATATCTCAGTTTTATGGATTTTAGCCAGGGAAACTTCAGTGCTGACCTACGGTCTAGACCCTTTCATACAGCTTATCTATTTGATGACCCCTGTGACGTCTACTGGTCCTTTGAGCAATTGCTAACAAATGTGATTGAGGATCATGCTCCTCTTAAACAAAAAAGACAAAAAAGCAATCAGCTTCCTTTATCAACAGCAACCTAAGAAAAGCAATACACAGGAAAGCCCCTTTACTTCATAAATATCAGAAATATTGAACATCCAAAATCTGGAACTACACAAAACAAAGGAATTTGGTCACCAAACTCAGATGTGAAGCAATAAAAATTTACTTTTCGAACGCTGCTTAGGCGGAACAAAAAGTAACGATTTCTGGCCAACCATTAGGTACTTCCGGGTATACAAAGGTTTTTTATCACA